>CM065119.1:1355000-2080000 GCA_033026305.1 Cirrhinus molitorella
TTTTGTGAGTTCTTTTTATGTCTTTTTCTGTTGTGTCCCTAAATGCCAGGGGTTTAAGAGATGTTGTTAAACGCAAGGCCTTGTTTTTATTTTCTAGACAGTTTGGTTCTGACTTTGTTTTTTTTTAAGAGTCTCACTCTACTGATAAAGATGTTAATTTTTGGAAGTCGCAGTGGGGCAGTGAGATATGGGTTTCTCATGGTTCAGAGCGCTCCGCAGGGGTTTCCTGTTTAAAAAATAATTTTGCAGGTGATGTTTTGCACACATGCTGTGATAAGTATGGTCACTTTATTTTGCTAATTTTAAAATGTTATAATACAATTCTTATTGTTGCTAATTATTATGGTTATAACTCTAGATCTGAGAATGATCACCTACTATGTGTTTTAGAGGATAAAATTACTTATTGGCAGGCAAAATTCCCAGGTGCTTATTTAGTGATTGGTGGTGATTTTAATATTGTTTTAAATGAATCCATTGATCGATGGCCTCCTGGCCGACTATCAAATTCAAATACAAATTTAAAAGCATTTATAGATAGATTAGATCTGGTAGATATATGGAGGGTTAAAAATGTGAATGACAGAATTTATACATGGAGTAATAAAAATTCATCTAGACTTTCACGAATTGATTTTTGGTTAGTTTCTAAAAATTTTAACAAAAATAATATTTATGTTGATATCTCTATAACACCATTAACAGATCATAAGGCGGTCTCTATTAAAATAATGTTCTCTCCTGAAGCTAAACTTAATAAGGGTTCTTATTGGAAAATGAATAGTTCATTACTTAATTATAATGAGGTAAAATCAGAGTTGGGAAGGCTTATTGAAGTTTATTATAATAAAGCAAAACAACAAAATTCTTTTAGTTTAAATTGGGAAATACTTAAATATGAAATTGGGAAATATCTTAGAAAATTTAGTGCTAATTTGGCTAAATTAAGACGTAATGATGAAGCTAATATTGTTAGTGAAATTTCATGTACCACCAAGATTTTGCCAGAAAATCTATCTGATAGTCAGAGAGATTATTTAGTTGATTTACAAATTAAGTTAGATGACCTGTATAAATCAAGAGCAGAAGGTGCTTTTATATGGTCTCGACAAAAATGGATCGAACAAGGAGAACAGATGTCTTCCTATTTTTTTAAACTCGAGAAAAATAGGGCTAAACAAAATTCTATCTGTCAATTAAATACTGAAGGGGTTGTCTCAGAGAATTCTAAAGAAATTTCCCAATTTTGTTACAAGTTTTATTCAAATTTGTATAAATCTAAATTTAATCAAGCAGATCTGGATAAGTTTAGTAAGCTGCTTGGTAGTGTAAACTCTATTAGTCAAGATGAAAAAAGTTTATGTGACTTACCAATTACTATAGATGAGGTTAAGGATGCAATTTCACAACTAAAAAATAAAAAGTCCCCTGGTAGTGATGGCATAACAGCTGAATTTTATACGTTTTTTTCTGAGCTTTTATCACCATTCCTTCTGCAAGTGTACATGGAGAATCTAATTTGCTCTGAGCTTTCTGTCAGTATGAAGCAAGGTGTTATTTGTTTAATACCTAAACCTAACAAGGACACTCTTCTCTTAGATAATTGGAGACCTATAAGCCTTCTTAATAATGACTACAAACTGTTTGCCCTTATTTTTTCCAAGCGTTTTAAGTTGGTTCTGAACTCTTTAATCGATGAAAATCAGTCAGGTTTTATGAAAAATCGTCATATATTTCATAATATTAGGCTAGTTTTGGATCTCATTGACTACTCTGACTTTATTGAGGACGACAGCTTCATTTTGTTTTTGGACTTTTTCAAGGCTTTTGATACTATTGAGCATCCTTTCATTTTTTTTTGTTTAGAGCTTTTTGGTTTTGGTCCTTTTTTTTGCAATGCAATGAAAACGTTGTATGCTGGAGGAAATAGCTCAGTGAAATTGGGGCATGGCACAACGCAGAGATTTCATTTGGAAAGAGGTATTCGACAAGGCTGCCCAGCCTCTGTACATCTCTTTCTTATTGTAGCTCAAGTTTTTTGTCATTTTATTAAGGATGGTCAGCTAGAAGGAATTCATATTGCTGGTAAAAGTATTTTGATTAGTCAATTAGCAGATGATACAGCCCTGTTCTTAAAAAATTCAGCCCAAGTTCCTAATGCGATTAAAACTATTCAGTTGTTTTCTAATGCCTCAGGTTTGTATCTTAATATTAAAAAGTGTGAAATTTTAGCTTTAAAAAAATCCTCAGTTTTATCTATAGATGGTATACCAGTTAAAAATTCTGTAAATTACTTAGGTGTTGTCATTTCAAAAAATGAACAAGATAGAGTTTCACAGAACTTTAACCCTGCCTTAATAAAAATAAAAAGAAAATTCAATCTTTGGTTATTAAGAGACCTGTCCCTCAGAGGTAGAGCTCTTTTATCAAAAGCAGAAGGACTTTCTAGACTTACTTATATTGCTTCTACTATACATTTAGACAATAAAACTGTTAAAACTGTTGATCGGACTTTATTTAACTTTTTATGGAAGAATCGTGTGCACTATATTCGTAAATCTGTTGTCTTAAATTCTCTTAAAAATGGTGGACTTGATTTTTTGGATTTTTCTACTTTACAGCGTACTCTCAAAATTAATTGGCTAAAATTTTGCCTTAATAAACCTTCTTTATGGAATTTTATTCCTAACTTTATCTTTGATCAACTCGGGGGTCTTTCCTTTCTATTACTGTGTGATTATAAGATTGAGAAATTGCCAGTAAAACTTTCTACTTTTCATGCTCAAGCTTTGTTGGCCTGGAAAATGATCTACAAGCATAATTTCTCCCCACAGCGTTATTTTATTTGGAACAATCGTTGTATTCTGTATAAGCACAAAAGCGTTTTTTTCAAGAGCTGGTTTAATAAGGGTATTGTTTTAGTATCTCATTTGTTTAACACTGAAGGATATCTTATGACTTATGATGAGTTTCTTGTTCACTTTAATTTTCCTGTGACTCCTAAGGAGTTTTCTCTGGTTTTCTCTGCAGTTAATTCTAATATTGTCTCGTTATTTAGAGATGTAGATTTGTCTTGTATGCCTATAGTCAATCTAGTTGATACTTTATGTGGTAAAGTTTGTTTTTCACAAACTAAGAACAATAAGTCTATTCGCTCTCTATTTTTAAAGGAGGTTGCTACCAAGCCTTGCTCTACTGCTTATTGGTCTAAATATGTTAGAAACCTCAAGTGGGAAAGTGTTTGGTTATTACCTCACAAGTTTTTTGTTACTAATAAGGTAAAAGAGATCTCCTTCAAAATTCTTCATAAATTCTATCCTGTGAAACATTTCCTTTCTAAATTCAAAAATGATATTGATGTTAACTGCTCATTTTGTTCTTTGCATGTGGAAACTGTACCCCACATATTCTGGCACTGTAGTTTTGTTAAAAGATTATGGTATGATGTATCTGTCTTTATAAGAAGAAAAGTGCTTTCTAATTTCAAATTGCACTTTAAAAATGTTGTTTTTGGATATTTTGCTCAGGATGGAGGGGCTAATGAAGCTCTTATCATAAATCTTTTAGTTTTGCTAAGCAAGTATCACATTCATAAATGTAAATTTGTTAAAAAGAAACCCTGTTTTACTATATTTTTTAAAGAACTGGAAAATTATTTTTGTACTATTCAAAGTTGCTTTAATAGTAAGGCAATTAAAACCATCCATTTGTGTTCTGTTTTCAAACTATTTGAGTAATGTCAAGGTCATACTTGTTTCTCTCATTTTTATTGTAATTTTCTTTTTTTTTTTCTCTCTCTCCCTGGCTTTGTATGTTGTACTATGTGCGTTTTTTTTTTTTTTTGTATTGGCCTTTTTCACAAGAATCGGAAATCACGTGACGCAGGGTAAATATAGTTCCGCTAGCGGTCTGCGGCCATTATGTTGTATGCTCTTGTCTCAAATTTCGTCTCTTACCCTTTCTATTTTGTCTGTTTTCCAAGTTGTTGTTATATAATCTACAAAGAAATTTATTTGTAGCTTATACGGCCGCTCAGATCGTTCTAGAATTTACCGGCGGGTAGTTTTATTTCACCAGCTGTCCTATATATAGGCTCATTCAACAATTCCCTTGCTCGTTTTAATATATGACAAGCATTTATTTATATGCCTAATTTATGTAAAAACGAAATTCTAAGTACATATGCACCGTTACACATAGGAACAAATATATAAATTCAGTGTCAGAATGAGTTATAATATGATTTAATGTGGGCTATAACGTTGCGCGAATACATGCTATTGCCTGTATTTTAAAAACGCATGAGTAACTTTAAAAAAGTCACAACAATATGTAGATTATCTCAACCTAATGAAACGCTGAAACTGTTGACCATGTATTAATCGCGCATTGTAACTAGGCCTATATCTGAGAGACTAAAATAAATAAGACATTTATTTCCAAGACCTCATTGTATAGCTACATCAGTTGAATTAGAGTTAATATATTTATTAACTAAATATACAACAAAGTACTAATAGGTTTGTTAATGCTGTGCATATTACAGACCTTAGCCCTTAGTGAAATTATCTACGAATCAAACCAAAACGGCAGTTATTCCATGGTTTTGTTACAAAACCTGATTTGTGTGGTTATGCAAATAGTAATAAAACAAACCTGCTTTTACTATAATAAAACCATGGTTAATTTTCGTAAGGGAAGGTGATAACGAGCGGAGAAAATGTGAGTGAGCCATCATTGCGAGATGACAGAAGTGCTGTTTATGATCCATATATCCAGAAAGAAATGCAAAAACGCATCCAGGGATCGAGTGGTCCTCTTTCGCAAATCGGAGGATCAGAGCTGTCAGTCGATTTCTCCAGCACATCGCCAAAAACAGTTTTTTACATGGAGTGCGACAATGCACGGCTGCACCAAATAGACACGGACAATGATATAACCGAATATATGCGTCGTCACTTCTAATTAGTGCTGAAATTTAGTTCTGAAATAAAACTTTGTAGTCTCACCAATAAATGACCACGACAGTTTAAACATTTACATGAGATTTAATTCTTGCAAAGACATTGATGCCCGAGCGGGTGCTCCTTAGACTCGGCAATCACTGTTACCGGAAATACTTTTACCCTGCATGCAGCCACGCCGGAAGCCAAAAACCCGGAAGTGTGAAATTGGTCAATTCTGTATGTGTTGTTCAAGGCATAATAAAAAAAAATAAATTGTAGGTAAGACGGCTAACAGAAATGCTACTCGTTTGCGCTTATCCGGGATGTTTAAACAAGAAACGGTTAAAAAAGGTATGTTTAAAAAAAGAAAAGAATTACTTGTGCTCGCGCAATGGATCACGTCCGGCGCTTTCCGGGAGTAGCGCCGGCGCCTCAATAAGCCAGAACGCGCTCACACACCAGATAGCGCGCGCACTTCAACTTGGACGTGATTGTTTACAAGAGGTAAAAACGATATAAGTACAGTTTGTTTTCTCACACAAACCACTCGTTTCGTGTCTTAGGTCATCAATGTGTACTTACGGTGGGGAATTGTTTAATTTGGACTGTTTCATTTGAATCTGTGCTTTTTCTTTTGTGAGGTGACCATAGGCATGCGTTATATGACTGACAGACAAGAACGGTTGGACCTAAAAATATCAAAATTGAAACTACTGCGGAAACAAAGACACCTACATCTTGGATGCCCTTGGGGTAAGCTAAAACATATCAAAAATTAATTTCAAAGTGAACTATCCCTTTAAGTATGACTTTCAGGTACTTTATACAACACTGTGTAGTGTGCTGTATTGTAGTCTAGTGTACTCACGGCTGTTTAGTGCTGTTGACTATGTGTGGCTCATACTGGCTGTAGTCAAACTCTGCCTGTGCGCTCAGTTTCTTGTATTTGTTCCCTGCTGTGAAATGCTGCAGTTCGGCGAGGCTGCAGGGAAACTCATGAGCGTTCAGAGTACAGCGGATCTGACAAAACACACAAATACATCATCAACACCACCTGACACCAGCAAAAACACTCTTTCAGCACTTCAGCTCTTTTTAGTGTTCATCAGTGTTGGGGGTAACGCATTACAAGTAACGCAAGTTACGTAATAATATTACTTTTTCAAGTAACTAGTAAAGTAATGCATTACTTTTTCCATTTCCAAGAAAATATCTGAGTTACTTTTTCAAAAAACTAACGCCAGTTACTTTTTGTTTCCTTTATGTATTTAATCTCATTTTATTAACCAGTGACTTTGCTGCTGAGCTTTGTTGATCCAATTCAACCGTACACTGCAAAAATACTTTTCTTACTTACATTTTTTGTCTTGTTTACAGCCAAAATATCAAAAATTCTTAAACCAATGAGGATTTTCTAGACAAGTAAAAAAAAAATTTCTTGTTTTCAGTAAAAAAACAAGTCAAAATTAAGTGAGCTTTTGCTTACAACAAACAAAATAATTTGCCAATGGGGTAAACAATTTTTTTTTAATTTCAAACAGAAAGCAAGACTATTTTTCTTACCCCATTGGGAGATTATTTTGCTCGTTTCAAGCAAAAACACACTTAATTTTGACTTGTTTTCAGAAAAAAACAAGAGAATAATTTTTACTTGTCTAGAAAATCCTTCTTAATTTAAGAATTTTTAGATATTTTGGCTGGAAACAAGGCAAACAATTTCTGCATTTTTTTTTGCAGTGCACTATTAAGCAAAACTTACTTTAGATTAACTAACATTTGTGTTTTTTTTCTCATTGCTGAAGAGTGTTGAACTTTCTTTTCCTACAGTTCTACTGTACAGACGGGAATTTAATTTTCCTTCAGCCTTTGATTAATTTCATTTTGGTGTGAAAGGGCTTTTACATTTGCAAAGAATTAAAAACATTATATTATATTAAAAACAAACAAGCAAGCCCTGCCCAGATTTAAAAAGTATCTCAAACGTAACGCAACATTGTAATGCATTACTTTCCATAAAAAGTAACTAAATAACGTAATTAGTTACTTTTCTTTTAGGGAGTAACGCAATATTGTAACGCATCACTTTTAAAAGTAGCCTTCCCCAACACTGGTGTACATAATAAGAGCTGAAATGTCCGTTTACTGACCTTCTTCGAGTCTGTGAGCTGAAAGCAGGGATGCTTCTGTAGAAACGATCTCAAATCTTCCGGTAAATCCTCCATAACAGCAGCAATTAAACATCAAATAAACTAAATCTATATGAGAAAAACCTGTTATTGCGATTATAACCACAACAACCTCGGAGAAACGCACACTAAGCCTCAAAACGAGAGCATAAACACTGTGTTTTGCCGCACATGTTGCGCAGCGCGACGTTTCAAAAACTACAAGGTGACGTCATATAAACACGACGCTGACGTGAGAGCAAAGCTGTCCAGCGAAATGCCTGAAATGTTGTTTTTTGAAGCAGCGAAGTCGTGAGAGACTGTAAAGCCGTCACGTAATTATAGTAATGAATCTTAAATCATCCGTTTTAGAATAATGAAACATTTGGTGCTGAAACAGCCGGTGGTTTATATTTCTGATGAGGCGCGTGATTGGCCGCTCGTGACTGTCAGCTGATACTGAGCTGTTCTTCGTTTCGTTCAGTCTTGTATACTCTGTGCTTTTATTATAAAACATATATGAAGCACTTTTGCGAGCGTTAGAATTATTTTGTTTTAATTTGCACGGTTATATAGACTTTTAAAAATGTCTGGACCGAACGGAGATCCTAATATTTCGGTCGATGATGGAATAATCGAGGACGAAGACGAATTCAGTGAAGAAGGTATTAATGCGTTTGTTTATGAACTAGTTTTTAAGGATATATTTGAATTACACTGTAATCATCTCATTCTCATTACCGAATGTTTTACTTTCGAGTTAGTTTCTTATTCTATTATTTTTAATGATTATTTGTAATAGTCTGACTTCTGCGATAGATTTTTTTATTTTTCAGAGTGACTGTATAAAAAATGATTTTTTGAGTCAATTAAATTGTAAAATATAATAAAATAAATGTAATTTTAATGTATTATATTAAAATGTATTTGACAAAATATATTTAACAATATTTGAAATATCAAATTAGTTTGATATTTACACTATTTATTATTATTGTAATATAATTATTACAATTTCATTATAACTTTGTATTTAAATATAATTACAATTATATAATTTTATATAAATATTTCATGACATTTTTAATTATTCATTATTTGTATTAATTATTTTAAAATCTATGTAATTTTACATTTTTATCAATATTTATTAATAATTACATGATGCAAATTATAATTATTAATAAATATTGATGTTGCATTTTTGAGTCACTCCTCAAATGAATGCAGTTAAATTGTACATTTTAAAAATACATTTAATTAAAAGCAAATTGTATTTATTAATTTATTATATTAAAATATATTTGTTAATATTTATTTTAACGACATTATTTGTATTAATATTTGTGAACAGTTATCAAATATAGCAGACATTTTATAAATAATAAATAAATTGTTTATCATTTTTATAAAATTTTATTTTATTATTATATTTAATAATTATTTAAAAATATATATTTTTATCAATAATTATTAATAATTACATAATGCAAATTATTGTCTATTAATAAATGTTGATAAAAAAATAGTACACGTATTGTACTTTTAAAAATTATTTAAAAAGTTATTTATTATTTAGTCATTATTATTATTACTGTATAAAAAACTGTGTGTGTGTGTGTATATATATATATATATATATATATATATATATATATATATATTTAAATAAAATTTTAAAATTGTAAATTATAATAAAAATACTTTTCATTAACCATTTTTTAATTTATTATATTTAAATATATTTGTTAATATTTAATGGTTTTATTAATAACAATATTCTTATTAATATTATCAATTATGGCAGACCTTTTACAAATATTGTTATTATTATTAATTATATTTATTAATTTATTTAAACATGTATTTCTTATTTTTTTATAATATTATTATTCTGTATATAAATATCATTTTACATATATAATAAAATAGTATTATATATATCATATTATTCATATATTATGCAAATTGTTTATTAGTAATTAGCACAATAATAATAATAATAATGTTAATTGTATTATTATATAACTTCTATTTACGTTTATCATAATTCTTATTATTTATTACAAATTATGTGTGTGTGAATGTAATTAAAATGTATAATAATGTGCCTAATTGTAATGAAAATAGTAAAATACACTAGTATAATATAGCATATGTGTAATATGTGTGTTATAATCATATAAAAACTACTGTCTGAATGAATATCTGCCTCACACTGTATTAGGTGACAATATGGAAGTCATTTCTAAACATAAAAATCACTGGTTACAACTTGATGACAGTATTTAAACACAAAAGGCTCAGGAAAGAGAAGTTAGTTGCAGCTTTTTTCTTCAGAATACGCAGCGATCGACTCCATGCTGGACCAGATCAACTCCTGTCTGGACAACATCGAGGAGAGAAACGAGGCGCTGAACGGCAAACTCCACGAGCTGCTGGAGTCCAACAGACAGGTGCGCAGAGAGTTCAGACAACAGCTCAACGATGAAGAACAGCATCCTCCTCCTCCTCCACATGAAGAGCCACAGTCCACAGACACACAGACTGAAGACTAGGTGACCAAACCCATCACTGATTCATGCATTCACATGGCAGTCAGTGTCTTTATGGACCAATAGTGTAGAATATGTGTGTAGAATATGTGTATAAATGTATTTGTGTTGACTGTCTAAACTGTGCTCTATTCAATTAAAGCCTCTTATTCATTATTATTCATATACCTTCATTTTTTTTTATTTGATTATTCATTATATTTATGAAGTATTTTAAAAAATTGAGTCACTCCACATTATAATAAAATTAACTTTTAAAACAAATGTATTATATTAAAATATATTTAATATTTGTATTAATAATAATGTTTTAATATTTATTAGCAAATATCAAATATAACACATTTATAAATTATGATTATTATAATTAATATATTTTTGCATAACTGTTTTATATAAATATTTTATTACATTTTTATTTATGCATTATATTTATTATTTTAAAATATATTTGAATACATTTATCAATATTTGCTAGTAATTATATAATGCATTGCAGATGCATTCATAATTTTCACAATAATAATTATATTAAATTATTATATACATTAACTACACATTCATTATATGAAAATACATTTGTTAATATTTAATATTTTATTAACAATTTGTATTAATATTTATTAGCAATTATTAAATATAGTAGACATTATTATTATAATTAATATATTCATTATAACTATATAAATATATTGTGAAATTTGTATTTGATTCATTATATTTATAAAGTATTTTAAAGTACATTTAATTTTCTCAATATCTATTCATAATTGCATAATGCAAATTATTGTCATGATTAATTAAAATTGCTAAAAAGTAATATATTTTACAATTTAAAAATATAAGTAACTGTATAAAAAAATGGTTATATACATTTTTTTTTTCTTTTTTGGAGTCACTCCTCAAATTAATACAACAATTCTAAATTATAAGATTTAAATATATATATATATATATATTTATTTATGTGTTAATATTTATTAACAAATATCAAATATAGCAGACATTTATAAATTATTATTAGCATTAATATAATTATACAACTATTTTATCTAAATATTTTATCACATTTTTATTTTATGCATAAATAATTTTAACATTTTATCAATGTTAGTAATTATATAATGCATTGCAAATTGTTTATTAATATTTTTTACAATAATAATAATAATAATAATGTTAATTACATTATTCTATAAGTTTGTATACATATTTTATCATCAAATTAAAGCCTCTAATGGATTATTACTTTCATATATGCAATATGAACATGTGACAGACTAGAAATAAATCTAAAAGCATTTTTTTTTACATTACTTAAATTAAACTTGTTAACATGGCATTATTACTGCTTTTAGTTAAATAACGCAAATAAAAATTAATAAACAATATGCAAGCATTTAAAAATAAAGAAAGAAAGAAAGAAAAACTACTAAAAATGACAAACACAAAATACTAAAGCTTTGACTCAAACTGAGATAGATAGATAGAAGCTTAAAATGAAAACAGAAAATTAAAAAAAAAAAAAATTATAAACAAAGGTAAATTCAAGTTCTTAAACTATAGTAGCATCTCAATACTAAAACAACACTGATATTGGTAAACAATTTGAAATAAAACTATCAAGGATGTAAACAAGTTTCTCTGTGAAGTTAAAAAGTTCGTAAATAACCAAAAAGCCCTCATAATCATCAAATATTTTAATAGAAATTAAAAGGAGCCAAATGCAGCAAACAAACATCGGAAAAACATGAAGCTCAGCAGCTATAAAACACTCTTGTTCTGTTCAGTTTGTCAGGTGTTGAATAAAAACCGGATATGAAACGTCAGGTTTGTGTTTAGCTTGCCTTTAACAAAGTGTTCCTCTTTCATCTCTTCGTTTTGAGAATCCAGTTCTAGATCCAGAGCTCCAGTTATTACATCTGCAACATCACATATTCTCCTGAATGAAGCCATATGGCAGCTGTTCTACAGGCCTCTTGATGAAAGACCAGTTTAAAGCAGCCTGAAGTGGTCTGCTGGTCTGAGCTGGTTTAAGCTGACTAGTGGGAAGCAGTTCTGACATATCTGAGCAGTTGGTTCCATTAGAAACACAAAACCTGCAATTTAAAACATTATTCTAGCGTTATTCTGTCATCAAATGAAGTATAACCATCAATATCGTCTTCCTTTTCCTTAATTTGATTTCTGGATGAAAATGCTTTTAAATGCATTTTAAAAACGAAACAAAATAGGTTTTATTTTGTTTATGAAAATTCTAATTTACATTTAGCATGAATACATTTCTTTGATTTTAGGGAAATGCATTTAACTGTCATGAAAATAATAAAATAAAATAGGTTTTATTTTATGCAAATTCAAATTTACATTTGGCATCAATAAAATTATGTCTGTTTGCCTTTTTGGCATTAATTCTTCTTTAATTTTGGATTGAAAATGGATTTAATTGTAATAAAAATGATTAACTAAACCAGATTTTATAGTATGCAAATTCAAATTTACATTTTGCATAAATAAAATCTTGCCTTTTTGCATCTTTTCTTAGATTTTTGGGGTAAAAATGCATTTAATTGTCATGAAAATAATGAAGTAAAATAGGTTTAAATTTTTTTTATGCAAACTAAATTTTACATTTTGCATAAATAAAATGCCTGTTTTCTTTTTTCTTTCATTTTTGGGGTGAAAATACATTTAATTGTCATGAAAATAATAAACTAAAATAGGTTTTATTTTGTTTATGCAAATTCAGATTTACATTTTGCATGAATAAAATGATGCCTATTTAATTTTTTCAATGATTTTGGGGTGAAGATGCATTTAATTGTCATGAAAATAATGAATTAAAATAGGTTTAAATTTTACATTTTGCATAAATAAAATGCCTCTTTGCCATTTTTTCTTTCATTTTTAGGGTGAGAAAGCATTTAACTGTCATGAAAATAATAAAGTAAAATTGGTTTCATTTTACGCAAATTCAAATTTACATTTTGCATGAATAAAATGATGCCTATTTGCCTTTTTGCCATTTTCTTTCTTTAATTTTGGGCTGAAAATGCATTTAATTGTCATGAAAATTAACTAAAATAGGTTTTATTTTATGCTAATTTAAATTTTGCATGAATAAAACAAAGCCTATTTGCTTTTTTGGCATTTCTGATTTTGGGGTGAAATGCGACTGATGCTGAATTGAGTAAGAACAGATGCATCTGCTACAAAATCGTGTCAGATAAAAGGAAGTGGATTTCTGGAGCTGGTCTTGATTGGGTCGTTCAGTGCAGATTTCCTGCTGATGTTTTCCAGTGTACTAAATAATACAATTCAAATTCAAAAACAACATTCAAAACAACTTCCACAAACTAATGCCATTATAATCAGCACTCTGCCACAAACAGCAGATCAAATGAACAGAATTAAACTGAAGATTAACAAAACTGATGTCAACAAGAATCCTAATCATCTCACAAAAACATGTCCAGCTCATATTTCACTCCTAAATACAGAGAAGAAAAAAGAAATAAAGTTTGACACAAAAATGAAGCACACTGAGGTCGCACCAATACTTTTTGAACGGTGACTTTCATGCCAATTATGCACATTTTAATCCATAATTCTTAAAAAAAAAAAAAAAAGTTGGGATAATCTGCAAAATGTTAATTATTTTAGCAAAATATAAGGGATCATACAAAATACAAGTCATTTTTTATTTAGTACTGACCTGAGTAAGATATTATGCATTAAGAGCCGGGGGTGAAAACTTTTGGAATTTGAAGGTTAGGGTAAAATTAACTTATTTTGTCTTCTGGGAAACATGCAAGTATCTTCTGTAGCTTCTGAAGGGCAGTGCTACATGGAAAAAAACATGATAATTAGGAAAAATAAGAAAAATGCACACATCTCCATTCTGTTCAAAAGTTTTCACCCCCCGGCTCTTAATGCATGTTTTTTCCTTCTGGAGCATCAGTGAGTGTTTGAACCTTCTGTAATAGTTGCATATGAGTCCCTCAGTTGTCCTCAGTGTGAAAAGATGGATCTCAAAATCATACAGTCATTGTTGGAAAGAGTTTAAATACACAAATGCTGGAAAACCAAAGAATTTGTGGGAGCTGAAGGATTTTTCAGAAGAACAGCAGACAGTTTAACTGTTCAGGACAAACAAGGGACTCATGAACAACAATCACTAAACAAAAAAACATTTCAGGTAACAACACAGTATTAAGAATCAAGGGGATGTAAACTTTTGAACATGGTAATTTTTATAAATTCAACTATTATTTTTTCTTGTGGACTATGTGTGAACATTTTGTGTGAAATATCTTATTCAGGTCAGTACTAAATAAAAAAACAACATGCATTTTGTATAATTAACATGTATTTTGTAAAATAATTAACATTTTGCAGATTCTGCAAGGTATGTGTAAACTTTTGAGATACATATATATAAAGCATTCATGTTTTCTTACTGTTCTCATTACTGAAATATTACAGTTTATTGTAATATTACACTATATAATTATTATTTTAAATTTTTAAAAGCAACACGATTTTTTATTATTATTTTGTAATTTAAAATCAAGGTGAAATGTGCTTAATTGTCATGAAATATCACAACAGAAAACCCCTAAACACTGAAAGAACTGGCTTCACTGTCTTTATGCAAAATATCATTTCTTTTTTCCATCTTTCTTCATTTCTTTCGTGCTTTGTGAGATTGTCCTGTACAAACATCAGCGTCTCGCTGAAAGTAGAAATGACCCGTTTGCTAAACTAGAACTGCTAACAGGTGAAGTCAGTGTAAAAATAACCCATCGTTTTGGATGCGCCACGATCCGGGAACAAGTCAAGTAATGAAGAGAAACTCAACAAAGTGGAATAACGTCAGTCCCGATCTCACATAACAGCATCCATGAGACGCTTTCTGTGATTTCTCTCTTGGTTCAGCAGCTACAAAACATGATCAGTGCTGGTTTTGCGACGCGTTTTAAAGGAGAAACTCAGTTTGAAGATGTTTAGAAGAAAAGAACATCCAGATACTTCAGTGTTTGAGTTCTTGAGTCTGTCAGGACTGAGACTAGTGTGTTAAACCCATTAAATGTCAACCCAATGCTAAATAAGCTTCTGGATGTTCAATAGTGTGACTCTGATATCAAAACTACCGTTTCTGAAATGGTTGAACGTGTTTTAGTGCTGCTACATTCTACAGTCAGTACAAACCCGTCGGTTCAGCGTCAGTCTCAGAGAAAACATGTTCAGCTCACGATCAGCGCCAAAATCAAAAGTTTTTAGGATTGTGACATTATTTTTATGACAATTGAGCACTTTTCTCTCCCCAAAAATAACATTACTGTAATGCAAAAATCATTCTTTCCAAATGCTTTTTAAAATCAATTTTATAAAATTAAAAACTAAATGCATTAAGTTCAGTACAACAATTTTGCAATAATGCCATTTTTGTATTTTGTATTAAGGAGAAAAATATTTTTCCCGCTACAGTCATTGAGAATTGGGGAGAATGTGTGCAATTAGCATAAAAAATTAAGTGATAATTAAATCTTAAATGGTCCTAAAAATAATAATTTATATATATGTGCTCAAAAGTTTGGGATTAGTTTTAAGATTTTGTTTTTTTTTTCTTTTATGCTCATTAAATGATCATTTTTTAAGTCTTTTATGCTCATTAAAGTTCCATTCATTTGCTAAAAAATTATATATATTATTGCAATTCAAAATAACTTTTTTATTTTAATATACTTTAAAACATAATTTATTCCTGTGATGCAAAGCTGCAATTTCTTCAGCCATTACTCCAGTCTTCAGTGTCACATGATCCTTCAGAAATCATTCTAATATACTGATTTAATACTTTTATTATCAGTGTTAGAAACAGTTGTGCTGCTTAAGATTTCATTTGGAACCCGTGATGCTTTTTTCAGTATTCTTTGATGAATAAAAAGTTAAAAAGAGCAGCATTTATTCAAAATAGAAACAAAACTAACAAAACAGGCCTTTACTATCACTTTTGATCAATTTAACTCATCATTACTGAATAAAAGTATTAATTTCTTTCAAAAAGAAAGAAAGATCACAGGTTAATAAAAACTAAATTCCAACACTGATAATAAATCAGTATATTAGAGTGATTTCTGAAGGAATGTGTGACACTGAAGACTGGAGTAATGGTGCTGAAAATTCAGATTTGCGTCACAGAAATAAATTACATTTTAAAACATATTCACATAGAAAACAGTTATTTTAAATTGAAATAATATTTCACAATATTACAATTTTTTCTGTATTTTTAATCAAATAAATGCAGCCTTAATGAGCATAAGAAGCGTCTTTAAAGAAGAATTAAAAATCTTACTGATCCCAAACTTTTGAGCGGCAGTGTATATATATAAAATATATAAACACATAAAATTGCTTGTTTCTTTTTTTTATATACAACTTTTAGGACTTAATTATCATTTAATTTTCATGATATACATATGAAGAGTTTATTTGCAAAAATAGATTTTCAAAAACCTTGTTTTTTATGATGTTATCATGTTTTATTGTATTAGTTAGCCTGTTATTTTTACTTCAAATAAACCAACTGCAGTTTGAGATGAACTGAAAGAGTCATCTGTTATCGCAAACAAGCTCTTCATATACAGACGTATATATCTTCTTGGTTTTGGGCTGAAATCTGAGCTGGACACGTTAAGGTTTTGGTGAGATTCACCTGCGATTCACTTCAGACTCACGCTCTCCAGCGGCGTATCCCATCACTCCCTTCATCTGAGGTCGGTTTGCTCATGACAAACAGCTACTGTACAAAGGGTTAGAGGCGTGAATCTGTGGCACAAACCCGTCTGAACTGCAGGAAAGACTGTCTACGGCGGGTGGTTTCACTACGGTCCTCTGAGGCTGAAACAGTTCTCTGCGTCTCAGCGTCGTCTTCCTCCTCGTCCTCGTCTCTTAGCGGGAGTCCTGCCTCGGCCCCGGGTCCCCTTCCCCTCCGGGACGGCGATGGGAGCCTCTTCTTCTTCCTCCGGCTCTCTGGCGACGGCTTCTTCCTGTGCGGGCGCCTGGTCTTCCTGTGCGCTGCTGCTGCTGGTGCTGGCGTTGAGTCTGCTGATGCTGAGATGTGAGGTCTGCAGGGCTGGTTTTGGGATGAGAGAGGTTTCCTCTGGACTAATGTGGTCTGCTGGTTCTCCTGAGGTTGAGCCAGAGTCTTCATGTTTCTTTAAGGCTTTATAATGCTGTGTGATGACAAACAAACATCATTAACAAACTTTGGCAGTCCACAATTCTAAGGAAATACATTTATTATAATATTTCATAAATGGTAAGGAAGCTGATATAAATCAGGAGCAGTTTGTAGCTAAAGTGAATAGGGAACACTGTTCACAAATGATTTTACTTCTATAATATATGATGTCAAATAGGAGATCTAATACAGTGTTCTTGTTAACTAAAACTGAATCTAAATGTAAAAACACAAAAAACAAGGACAAAAATGTTTTCAAAGACTTCTAACAGAGGTCTCAAAATATATATATATGCAATTCAAAATATACTAATATAACAAATTAAATGATTCACAATCTTGCACCAAAGTCGCAATCTTGCGCTGAAGTCCCGAACTGAATCAAGTGATATGCAAAAGCACACCAAAGTCCCAAACCGAATCAAATGATTCAGCAACCTGCACCAAAGTTCTGAACTGAATCAAATGATTCACAAACCCGCCCCGAAGTCACAAACTGAATGAAACTATTCACGAACCTGCACCGAAGTCCCAATCTGAATAAAATGATTCGCAATCTTGCGCCGAAGTCCCGAACTGAACGAAATGATATGCAAAAGCACACCAAAGTCCCAAACTGAATCAAATGATTCACAAACCCACACCGAAGTCCCAATCTGAATAAAATGATTCGCAATCTTGCGCTGAAGTCCCGAACTGAACCAAATGATATGCAAAAGCACACCAAAGTCCCAAACCGAATCAAATGATTCAGCAACCTGCACCAAAGTTCCGAACTGAATCAAATGATTCACAAACCCGCCCCGAAGTCACAAACTGAATGAAACTATTCGCGAACCTGCACCGAAGTCCCGAACTGAATCAAATGATTTGCGAACCCGCACCGAAGTCCCAATCTGAATAAAATGATTCGCAATCTTGCGCCGAAGTCCCGAACTGAACCAAATGATATACAAAAGCACACCAAAGTCCCAAACTGAATCAAATGATTCAGCGAACTGCACCAAAGTCCCGAACTGAATCAAATGATTCACAAACCCGCCCCGAAGTCACAAACTGAATGAAACTATTCGCGAACCTGCACCGAAGTCCCGAACTGAATCAAATGATATGCAAAAGCACACCAAAGTCCCAAACTGAATCAAATGATTCAGCGAACTGCACCAAAGTCCCGAACTGAATCAAATGATTCACAAACCCGCCCCGAAGTCACAAATTGAATGAAATTATTTGCGAAACCGCACTGAAGTCCCGAACTGAATCAAATGATTCACGAACCCGCCCCAAAGTCAAAAACTGAATGAAATTATTTGCAAACCCGTGCCAAAGTCCCAGTCTGCATAAAATGATTTGTGAACCTGTGCTAAAGTCCCAAACTGAATCAAAAGATTTGCGAACCCACAATGAAGTCCCAAACTGAATCAAATGATTTACGAACCCGCACTGAAGTTCTGAACTGAATCAAATGATACAGCAACCCGCACCGAAGTCCCAATCGCACGCCAAAGTCCCGAACTGAATCAAATGATTTGCAAAACTAACTACCTACTAGCTAAATATATATTCATTTAGCTTTTAAAAATGTGACGGAAATTTACAATGTTTTTGGAAAAATGTGAATCAGCAGATCTGACAACATAAATCTTCAACATACCTTGAGATTCTCAAAGTGTTTGACCGTCTTGCAGTGCGCGTGTCGAGCCGAAGACTCAAAGTGATAGAACTGATTACAGAGTCGACACAGAAAGCCAGCGACGGGCACCACAAAACTAGAGCCTGGGAGAGACAAAGTGGTATATATTCAATGTCACATGTTCAAATTAAAGCACAATTTAATAAATATCATCAACATCAGGGTTTGGGGAAAAAAAGGAGTACACAATGTGTTCAGCTCTTTCAATCTGAGCCATAATGCAATAATAGTTGACACCTGTAGTGAATGAAAACACAAGAGGCTTGAACTATTAGTAGTTTTCGAATGGACAAAGTTGTGACCCATTTGTGAGCCTGGAGCACAAAACCAGACATAAGTCGCTGGGGTATATTTGTAGCAATAGCCAAAAACACATTGTATGGGTCAAAATTATTGTTTTTTCTTTTATGCCAAAAATCATTAGGATATCAAGTAAAGATCATTTGGTAAATTTCCTACCATTAATATATCAAAACTTAATTTTTGATAATATGCATTGCTAAGAACTTCATTTGGACAACTTTAAATGCAGTTTTCTCAATATTTAGATTTTTTTGCACCTTCAGATTGCAGATTTTCAAATCTGAGTTGTATACAAAAAGTTGCATCTCGGACAAATATTATCCTATTATCCTATCATAACAAACCATACATCATTGGAAAGCCATTTATTCAGCTTTTGGATGATGTTGAAATCTCAATTTTGAAAAATAGACCCATGACTGGTTTTGTGCTCCAGGGTCACATTTTAACAATTTTATGAACATAAAAAGCATTTTAAATGCAATTTAACTCATCATTGCTGAATAAAAGTATTAATTTCTTTCAAAAAGAAAGAGTGATCACAGGTTAATAAATAATAAATTCCAACATTGATGATAAATCAGTATATTAGAATGATTTCTGAAGGATCATGTGACACTGAAGACTGGAGTAATGGTGCTGAAAATTCAGATTTGCGTCACAGGAATAAATTACATTTTAAAATATATTCACATAGAAAATAGTTATTTTAAATTGAAATAATATTTCACAATATTACATTTTTTTTCTGTATTTTTAATCAAATAAATGCAGCCTTAATGAGCATAAGAAGCATATTTAAAGAACAATTAAAAATCGTACTGATCCCAAACTTTTGAGCGGCAGTGTATATAACATTTTATTAAACTATATAGTGTATATATATATATATATATATATATATATATATATATATATATATATATATATATATATATATATATATATATATATATATATATATATATATATATACACAATTTATATAAATGCTGAAAGAATTGCTTGTTTCTTTTTTTCTAAATAACTTTTAAGACTTAATTATCATTTAATTTTCATGATATACATATGAAGAGTTTATTTGCAAAAACAGATTTTCAAAAGATCGTTTATTATTATTTTATCATGTTTTATTGTGTTAGTTAGCCTGTTATTTTTACTTCAAATAAACCAACGGCAGTTTGAGATGAACTGGAAGAGTTATTCGTTATTGCAAATGAACTATATTCATATATACACATATAGATCTTTTTCAAATACCATTTGTGAAAATAAAATGTCAAAAGATGGGTGAAAATGTCCCATCATCATTCAGGCTAACAATTCAAATTCAAAAGCTGTACTGAACTTTGTTTGAAAGCCCTTTTCATCTTTGTCTCTTATATACTGCAATAAAGCACAGTGAATTGCTGAAAGATTTATTTAATAATAAAAGAAGACAGGTCGGTCTCTGATGATTACCCACCATACACTGTGTCTGAGTCAAACTCCTCATCTTCGGTCAGATCCTCCAGTGTGACCTCCATCTGCGCAGACACACCCTCCTACAGGAGACACAAGAGAGTCATGTGAGCTCAGCATAACATACAGAGACATGTGTGTTTATCAGTCACAACCAGTGTTGGGGAAAGTTACTTTTAAAAGTAATTGCATTACAATATTGAGTTACTCCCTAAAAAAGTAACTTATTACGTTACTTATTTATGGAAAGTCATGCATTACATTACTTTTGCATTACTTTGTAATTCTGGGCAAGGCTTGCTTGTTTGTTTTTAATATAAAAAAAGTTTGATTCTTAGCAAATGGAAAAGCCCTTTCACACCAAAATGAAATGAAGTGAATAAGGCTAAGGCTGAAGGAAAAGTAGATTCACGACTGTACAGTAGAACTGTAGGAAAAGAAAGTTCACCACTCTTCAGGAATGAGGAAAAATTAAGCACAAATTTTAGTTCATCAAAAGTAAGCTTTGCTTAGTTCACTGCAAAAAATTATTTTCCTACTTAGACTTTTTGTCTCGTTTCCAGCCAAAATATCTAAAAATTCTTAAATCAAGAAGGATTTTCTAGACACGTAAAAATTGTCTTTTTTTTTTGAAAACAAGTCCAAATTAAGTGTTTTTGCTTGAAACAAGCAAAATAATCTGCCAATGGGGTAAGCAAAATAATCTTGTTTTCTGTTTTTTGCTTACCCCATTGGCAGATTATTTTGCTTGTTCTAAGCAAAAAATCTTTTTTACTATTTTTTTCTGAAAACAACAAAAAAAATTCTTGTCTAGAAAATCCTTCTTGATTTAAGAGTTTTTTTATATTTTGGCTGGAAACAAGACAAAAATTCTAAGTAAGAAAAGTATTTTTGCAGTGTATGGTTGAACTGGATCAACAAAGGTCATTAGTTAATAAAATAGGATTAAATACATAAAGGAAACAAAAAGTAACTGGCTTACATATTATTACGTAACTTGCGTTACTTGTAATGCGTTACCCCCAACACTGGTCACAACACAGAAAACACAGACGCTTTCACCTTCCCATTCTCCTCGTCCTCCCTCTCGTCGTCGCTGCATTCGCCGTCCTCTTCACCCAGAAACATGTCAGCGTTCAGCTGATCCACACCGTCTTTACCAGACTCCTTCCACAGCTGATCCATACAAACAGAACAACAGCACACACTGGCAATCACTACTATAGTTTCTGTGAAACGTTAGTTGTGTTTTTGTCATTGTTAAATATGAATAAAAAAAAGAAAAAAATAAATAAAAATATTTATAAAATACATACATATACAAATACATACATACACACACACACACCCACATATACATATATATATATATATATGTTTTTTTTTTTTTTTTTAAACTTAGTTTAAGATAGTTAGTGCCAAACGCAAAAACTTTACCTTATTAGAATTTTTTTTATAACGAACAAAAGTTTCAGAGGCAGTGTGTAAACGTGATTGACACAACATGACGTCGTATTTATTTTTTAACATGCAAAAATTTCTGGAAAAAAAAAAAAAAGGCTCAGCTTACTTAGTATTTTTGTCTTGTTTCTAGTCAAAATATCTAAAATGTCTTAAAGTAAGATGCATTTACTAGATAGGCAAATTTACTAAAGATATTTAGTCTTGCTTCCAGAAAAAAAAAAAATTAAAAATTAATTTAAGAAATTGTAGATATTTTGACTAGACCCAAGACAAAAATACTAAGTAAGATATGCATTTTTTTGCAGTGAAGACTCCAAAAGTTTCTCAAATTTCCCAAATAATTACAAAGAAACACACTAAATTAAATGTGAGTTTAAAAAATGAAGACTGAAATAGCATTTTCTGGTAAAACATACTTCATTCTTGTCTTAAGAAGTTAAAATGGTAATCTGTGGAAACTGCATGCTGCAGATGCTGTACATGAAGATTAATCTGTTTTGAAGGGAAATGTTCCCAAAATTTTCAATGCATTTAAAGAGTAAAAGATCAATACTGATGCACCATATTGCACGACACAATCATGCATCATCATCATCATCATCAGTAGTAGTATCTGAACATTACCTGCTCGACTCGCTGCTTGTGTTCTGTCGACTGCATGTGCCCCACAAACTCTCTGGGCGTCCTGAAGTGCAGTTTACAGACGGTGCAGCTGGTGCTGGACGAGCGACTACAGCGCTGCACAAACACACAAAGACAGAGGTTACAGTTAAACTTAAGCGTTCAAACACATATGCAATGGGGATGCTGGTGAATGCATGCAATCAGGTTGGGAATAGTGGCCTGGTCACCTTGTGCTCCTTGGTTCTGCGGTGGTCCATGACATTGGAGGTGAAGTGTGTCTGGCAGGTGGAGCACCATCTCTGCAGGCCGGGTCTCTTCTCACTGCAAAAGCACAAGACCATTCAGAAGAATAAAAATGTAAAAAACTGGTTTAGATGTCTTAAAATGAACTGATGCATTAATCACACTTGCAAAATATGTAGAAAATGTGAGGAAATTATGTGAACAGGTGAATCTATGATAAAAACAATCACAATAATCCACAAGTCCACACTCCAGTCCATCAGTTACCATCTTGAGAAGCCAAAAACTGAAACAAACCCATAACTAAGACATTTTTGCCTCAAATATGAGTCCTTAATCCATAATAACACTTCCTTCAGTGAAAAGGTCCATCTTCTGTTGTCTCTCACATCAAAATCCAGCCACGTATTTGTTTAGAGCCATTTTAGTTTGTAAACAGTGCAGATTTCTCTCCCGATTCAAACCATACCACGTTTTTCACTGGAGGAAGTATGGCAAGCCATTCATTCATTCGCAGGATATTAATTCTTGATATCAACATTTACATTTTCACTAGTTAAAATTATAATACTCTAGCAAAAAGGTTAATTATTGATATCAACTAGTAAAAACTATAATTATTGATATCAAGAATTGAATTTTCACTAGTTAAGCGTCACCATAGACTCCCATTCAAATTTAATTGTTGATATCAAGAATTGATTCCTTACTAATTAAAATGTCAATTTCACATTAGAAATACAATTCTCACTAGTAAAACCTTTATTTTTGATATCAATAATTACGTGGTTACTAGTGCAAATGTCCATTCTTGATATCAACAATTCAGTTGCTGCTAGTGACAATGTTCATTTCTGATATCATGAATGGGATTGTTACTAGTAAGAATGGCATTTTAGATATCTGAGATTACTCTTCTAATTATTGATAACACAAATACATATTCAGATATCAGAAATAAGAAATGTAACGGTGTATGGCAAGCCGTTTTGACTTTTATTCATTTGCAGGATATGAATTCTTGATACCAACAATTCAGTTTTCACTAGTTAAAATTATGATTCTTGATATCAGAAATTGGATTTTTACTAGTAACAATGGCAATTTTTGATATCAGGAATTACATTTCCACTAGTAAATGGTTAATTCTTGATATCAACAATTGAATTTCAACTAGTAAAAACTATAATTGTTGATATCAGAATTGTATTTTCACTAGTTAAATGTCACCATAGACTCCCATTCAAATTCAATTGTTGATATCAAGAATTGATTTCTTACTAGTTCAAATGTCAATTTCACATATCAGAAATACAATTCTCACTAGTAAAAAAAACTTTATTTTTGACATCAAAACTGTTACTAGTGAAAATGTCCATTTCTGATATCATGAATGGGATTGTTACTAGTAAGAATGCCATTTTAGATATCTGAAATTACTCTCCTAATTATTGATAACAGAAATACATTTTCAGATATCAGAAATAAGAAATGTAACACGCTGAAACACATTTACAGATATCAATTAAATATGAATGTGAGTCTATGGTGACATCTAACTATTGAAAATACAATTCTTGATATCAACAATTATAATTTAGCTAGTGAAAATTGAATTGTTGATATCAAGAACACATATCCTGCGAATGAATAAAAGTCAAAACGGCTTGCCATAGAGGAAGTGTTATTATGGATTATGGACTAAAACATCTTGATGATGGATTTGTTTCAGCTTTTGTCTTAACTGATTGACTGGAGTGCTGTGGATTATTGTGATGTTTTTATCAGCTGTTTGTACTCTCATTCAGACGGCACCCATTCACTCCAAAGGATCCATTGGTGAGACAGTGATGTAAAATGTAACGCATTTCTACAAATCTGATGAAGAAACAAACTTGGATGGCCTGATTTCTTTAAGTGTACTCACAGCAAACACATTAATGCATGAACCTAACAGCGTCAGATGTCTCACCCGTCTTTGCGAGCTCCTTGCAGGGACTCCTGGACTCGCGGCAGCAGCGTGACGAGACACGCGTTGCTCATGTGCTGGATCTCCATCATCTTCTGCTGGTGTGTCAGTCCGTTCATATGGCTCTGGAAATTCTGCACGCACCAGATTTCAACTTTACATTCATGCATTTAGCAGACATTTAATCCAAAAGAGGGACAAACTGCTTTTTATCAGTTATGAAAAGCAACGTGATTAAAGGATAATTTACTCACCCCTTGTCATCCAAGATATTAATGTATTTCTTTCTTTAGTTGCAAAGAAATTATGTTTCTTGAGGAAAACATTTCAGGATTTTTCTCCATATAGTGGACTTCTATGGTGCTCAACGGATTGAAGGTTAAAAATGCAGCTTCAAAGGGCTCTAAATGATCCCAGCCGAGGAATAAGGGCCTTATCTAATGAATCTGTTATTTTCTAAATTTATTTTTTTTTTTTACAATTTATATACTTTTTAAACCTTAAATGCTGTGTAAAATCTGTGCACTCTGGTTCAAGACAGCTAGGGTATGTCGAAAAACTCATTTTGTCCTCCAACTTCAAAATAAAGTTGTAAGTTGTAAAAATGTTGAAGTTGGAGGAGAAAATGAGATGAAAGTTTTTCAACATACCCTAACCATCTTGAATCAGAGTACACAAAGTCATGAAGAGCTAGACAAGATGAGCATTTGAGGTTAAAAAGTAGATAATTTTATTTTTTTTAGAAAATGACAGTTTTTGCTAGATAAGAGACTTATTCCTCGTCTGGGATCATGTGGAGCCCCTTGAAGATGCATTCAAACTGCATTTTGGACGTTCAAACTTGAGGGCACCATAGAAGTCCACTATATGGAGAACATTTCTGAAATGTTTTACTTAAGAAACAATTTCTTTACGACTGAAGAAAGACATCTTGAATGAGAAGGATGGCTCGATACCATAATTTTGGCTTTGGTCCGATTCCAGAATGTAATTCCTCTGTATTAATACTTACTAAAACAATACTGTAGTAAGTAATGTTACCATACTAAACACGTATTTGTTTATTTATCATTTATAAATAATTATTGACCTAGAGTAATAAATGCTGTAATAATGTTAGCTCAGCTTATCTACAGAAGTTTAACAAAGGTTTTACTGTATAAAATCAAAATATTCAAAATCACGTTATTTTCTCTGTCTCTGATTGTTTTTAGATTTCAGACTCAGAAAGTATTTATTACTCTGCTTTAAAAGTACTTTTCAAGTGTCTACTTTATTAGAGTGTTTACTTTAGAAAACTTTGCTTCACAACATTTCAAAGCATAATACAGTGCTTTTTACAGCACTATGTTTTAGATTAAATATTTAATAATTTATTACATTAGAAATATATGACTTTCTTACTTTTACTCAAGTAAAAGTAATTCTAAAGTGTACTGGAGTACAAGAAAATACTACACTGTTAATATTCTTAATTATTAATTATCAAAGGTAAAACAAACAACAACCTTTATTTATTAAATGAAAAAGACATTACGCTTTGGAATGGAGTAAAAATTTTCCATCGAAAAACACTGATAAACTACAGTTTTAAGTAAAGTAAAAATACTTCACTACTTTCCACTTTTAAAATCTGAATTTTTTATTGATGAATGATGCACTCTAAATCTAAATTTGTGGAAATAATACAGACTCAGAAATACTTTCTAAGTCTGAAATCCAAAAACAATCAGAGACAGATATAATAACGTGATTTTTAATATTTTGATTTTATACAGAAAAACCTTTGTTAAAAATACTTCACTACTTCCCACTATTATTTATGAATAAAACTTATTAAAATCTGAATTGTTTATTGATGAATAATGCACTCCGAATCTAAATTTGTGGAAAAGATCAGGATGAGCAAGTGACAAATGCTTGGTGATTTATACCAATGCTTGAATACAGCTGCAGTAAAGGTCAGTTCGTTCACCTTTAACATCTGTTTTGTATGCAAAATAATGCCATATTTCACTTCTACTGTTGTTTTTATTTACTACTTTCAAGCGCATCATCTGTTTGATGATCCATCGCGTTTTTGTCATGTTTACCAGTTTTGCATTTGGGAAGCATCGGAACAGCAGCTTATGAAATACCGAACTGGGCAAAATGATGATAGTGAACCGTTTGAAATATAATATATACCAGTATTTTTCCATTACCGGTATACCGCGCATCCCTAGTGGTGAGTAAATTATCTGCAGATATATCAGGTCATGTAAAAGCAACTAAAGGTGAGTGATATATCAGAGAAACGTACTTGCTGGTTATGGCAAGTGATGTTGCAGATATAGCAGAAGAACTTGGGAGTCTCTGCCGCTCCGTCTTTGACCTCCTCAAGAGTGACAGTGGTCTCCTTGATCTCAGGGACCGAATCGGAGCCTGCGGCGTCATCTGGACCATCGCTGTTCTGCTGCTCGACATCTTTATCTGGAGCTTCTGTGCTTTCAACCTGCTGAAGAAAAACAAGACACATAGATACAGCTCGAGTTCCTCTAATGTGCATCTGTGGGATCGTTTCATCTGTTTTACAGTGAAAATAGTGCATTTAATCACTTAGGTCATCACAGATGGTACCAACCTCAGCCACTTGACTCGGTTCATCAGCTTCAGCGGCCAGCGGCCCGTCCACGCCTCCTCCCTCCTGCAGTGTGAGCTCTGAAACACATCAGATCATTTACAGGAAGAGGATTCCACCCTCATGAATAACACATAACCATACGCTCATTCATCTAGAAAAGGATTTTCAGCTCAAAAGCAGATGGTGTCTAGAAACAGGAGAAAATTCTGTGACCTGACAATGACAGCTAATCAGAACATGACTCTTATTACACAGCATTCATGTGGATTTACAAATCTTATAGTTGTGTTATAGTTATTAAATTAAAAAAAGCAGTAAGATTTTATGTTTTTGAAAAGTCTATATGTTTATTTCATCAAAAACAAAGTAATACTGAAAAATTTAAAATGGTGGTTTACTGTGATCAAAGATGAACTTTCATCATGTGACCCTGGAGCACAAAACCAGCCAAAAGTCGCTGGGGTATATTTGTAGCAATGGCCAAAAATACATTGTATGGGTCACAATTATTGATTTTTCTTTTATGACAAAAATCATTAGGATACACTGCAAAAAAAAGGCTTTTCTTACTTAGATTTTTGTCCTGTTTCCAGCTAAAATATCTAAGAATTCTTAAATCAAGAAGGATTTTCTAGACAAGCAAAAATTATTGTCTTGTTTTCAGAAAAAAGAAGTCATAATTTGCTTAAAACAAGCAAAATAATCTGCCAATGGGGTAAGCAAAATAATTTTATTTCAAGCAGAAAACCAAATTATTTTGCTTACCCTACTGGCAGATTATTTTGCTTGTTTCAAGCTAAAATTCTCTTAATTTTAACTTCTTTTTTCTGAAAACAAGACAATAATCTTACATTTATTTATTTTTTTTAAATCTAAGAAAAGCATTTTTTTTTGCAGTGTATTAAGTAAAAATCATGTTCCATGAAGATATTTTGTAAATTTCCTACTGTAAAAGTGTCAAAACTTACTTTTTGATTAGTAATATGCATTGCTAAGAACTTCAATTGGACAACTTTAAAGACAATTTTCTCAATATTTTTATTTTTTTGCACCCTCAGATTCCAGATTTTCAAATAGTTGTATCTCGGCCAAATATTGTCATATAATGACAAACTATTAATCAATGGAAAGCTTATTTATATGACTGGTTTTGTGGTCCAGGGTCACATATATTCAATATTATCAATGTTGAAAACAGCTGTGCTGTGCAATGTTTTTTCAGAACCTGTGATACCCTTTTTCAGAAATCTCTGAAGAATAAAAAGTCAACAGAACAGAACAGCATTTATTTGAAGTAGAAATCTTTTGTAAGTCAAGGTCAGTACATTTTTGTTTTTTAAAGAATTGTTTTTTTTTCAGCACTTCAGTAAGGATGCACACTGTAAATGTTGTTCTTTTTAACTTATTATTCATCAAAGAATGCAGGAAAAATTAGATATTAAATTATATTAGAATAATATATATTAAAATAAACTTGCCAAGTTGCCAAAATGAAAATGTAACACGAAAATGTAAAAAATGAATAAAAACTAAACACTAAAACAACACAGTCATACCTGGCTAAAACAATTTTACAGGTCAAATAACATTTTTCCTGAAGAATTGGTGTTAAAATTGACATGCTTTAACAAAACCAACTGTACATTTCTGCTTTTAAACCCTCCAGTTTTAACCTTTCTCCACTGTAATGGCATTACAGCAAACTCATATTCTATTTTTTATGTTTGTACAAATTGAGGGCCAAAAAACAAAACAGAAAACTCCCTTAAACACTGCAACACTGTTTCAGCAGTTATAATGAAGGAAAATCCTCCTTACCTGCAGGATCTGGGCTCTTACATTCAGCGCTTTGAGCTGATTCTGTGTTCACAGGCTCTTCTGACCTGCACAGACATCCAAACTACATTATTTTCTTATTCTAACATACAGAACTTTGGAACAAATGGAACAAATCAAAATTTGTGTTATTGCTATTAATGATGAAAGATGTAGAAGTCAACAGCGATGTGCATAAAGAATCAGTCCCAATAAGAATGCAAATTTTCTATTTTGATTTCATGCTGACTAAGGACATTTCTGACATAAATACAGAGATGTAAAAGCCACTGACTCTTGTGTTTTGTGTTTTTTGGCCGCTGGTTCATCGGGCTGCTCTGAAGACTCCTGACATCCTGGATCAGCCGCAGCGGCCGCTTCATCTGCTGTTCACATCCAAACACAAAATCATGACATTTTTTTCAAAAACAATCATTCTAGTCTTAAAAAGATAGATTATAACAGCTTTAAATATTTGATTGCATCTCTTCACTTACTGTTTTGCTAAATAGTGTCGAGTTAGCTCGTCTTATCTGCATGTTTAAATTCACAATTTATATTGTATTACATGATCCTATATTCTGTGCACTTTTGCTTGTTTACTGTATAAACTAAATTTAATGAATTATTTTCATGTTTTTAGGCATGCATTATAAAAAAAATCTGCTGATTTGCAAAAAAGGCCTAATATTACCTAATTTGATGATGCTGAGTTCAAAAATAGCAGTAAATATTTTCTATCACGTATACTTTTTTTTGGCAAAATAAAAATGAAGATTTTTCAAATTGATATGCATCAGCTTTAATGCACTTAAAATAACAAAAGGAGTCGAAATGACAATAGTTTTACATTTTTTTAAGTTTTAATGACAAATTGCTGCATTTAACTTACAATCTACAAAAGAATGGAAATGTGTTTAAATATATCTAATGTCAAAGAACTTTACATAAACACATTTATAAATAAGCTGTTTTCACAAAGTGTGATTTTCTGTGGCTGTTTGGATGCAGAAAAAGCAGAAAACGTCTGCTTTTCTGTCACTGGCTGTAATTCTAGCCTTTGAAGAGCAAAAATGCAACGAAGTGCATCATATTTTATGGGAAAGTGTAATTTTCTCCAGTACAGACACTATTTTTAGAATTAGCATCCAGTAAGAAACTAGTATTGAATTTTATTCAGCAAATATGAACAATCCTGGCTATTCTTTTTCAAACTAGAATTATTAAAAACATTTCTGCTTTTTTGTGATGTTTACATGATTTCTGCATGTTTGTGACCTTGGACCACAAAACCAGTCACAGAGGTACATTTTTTGAAATTGAGATTTATACAATAAATAAATACGCTTTCAATCGATGTGTGGTTTGAAAATCTGGAATCTGAAGTTACAAAAAATAAAAATACTGAGAAAATTGCCTTTAAAGTAAATGAAGTTCTTAGCAATGCATATTACCAATCAAAAATTAAGCTTTAATATATTTACAGTAGGAAATTCACAAAATATCTTCAAGGAACATGATCTTTACTTAATATCCTCATGATTTTTGGCATAAAATAAAAATCGATCATTTTGACCCATACAATGCATTTCAAGACTCAAGACTGGTTTTGTGCTCCAGAGTCACATATTTGGTTCATGCACAACTGTTTGACAATCAGAGAGCTGCTAATGAGTCATGTGACCTCTAAATACCTCTGCTGCTGCTGGCTTCTGATTGGCTTTCGCTGCTACCCACAGATTTCTGTTCGTTCTCCCTCTTCCTGTCTGGCTGACGAGCCTGAAACTCCTGTGTGTGTTCAGAGTCACAGATTTACCAAATATACAATAATACATTATTTGTTTAAAAGTGATTCATATACACTGCCACTAAAAAGTTTGGGATCAGTAAGATTTATGATTTTTTGAAGTCTCTTATGCTCATCAAAGTTCCATTTATTTAATCAAAACAAAAAGGTAATATTATGAAATATTATTGCAATTTAAAATTACTTTTTTTTTTATTTTGATGCACTTTATAATTTCTTTGATGCAAAACGGAATTTTCAGCATCATTACTCGAGTCTTCAGTGTCACATGATCTTTCAGAAATCATTCTAATTTACTGATTTATTACTTTTATTATCAATGTTGGAAACATTTGTGCTTCTTAATATTTTTTGTAACCTGTGATCATTTTTTCAGGATTCTTTGGTGAATAAGAAGTTCAAAAGAACAGCATTTATTCAAAATAGAAATCTTTGATAACAATACAAGTCTTTACTATCACTTTTGATCAATTTAACACATCCTTGCTGAATAAAAGTATTCATTTCTTTAAAGTGAGAAAGAAAGAAAATTTATTTACTGACCCCAAACACCAAACTGTGAACAAGGTGTTTATTGTTACAAAAGTTTTCTATTTTAAATAAATGCTGTTCTTTTTAACATTTTATTGATCAAAGAATCCTGAAAAAAAAATTAATAATCACAGGTTCCAAAAAGATTATCAAACAGCACAACTGTTCCCAACACTGATAATAAACCAGTATATTAGAATGATTTCTGAAGGATCATGTGACACTGAATACTGCAGTAATGATGCCGAAAATTCAGCTTTGCGTCACAGGAATAAATATTATTTTATTATTTTAAGTACATTAAAATAGAAAACCACTATTTTAAACTGTATTAACATTTTACAATATAAATTTTTTTCCGTGTATTTTTAACCAAATAAACACAGCCTTGATGAGCAGAAAAGTCTCTTTTAAAAAGCATTAAAAATCTTACTGATCCCAAACTTTTGAGTGGCAGTGTATGAATTAGTATCAGAAAAATAATCCAAATGTACAATCAATCAGCTGATGGCAAAAATATATATTTATGTGCTAAGGTTTAACACACTTACATTGGTGAAATAGCGCGTATGTGGTGTGAAATGGCGTGGGAATCCCATGTGTGGGGTTTTGATGGCGACTCCCATCGGGACGGGTCCCAGCAGAGATGCTCTGGATCCAGCAGTGAAGAACTGAGGAAACTGCTGTCCTCCCATCGCAAAACCACGCATGCCACCCGCTGCAGAAAGGACAAAAACCACCAAAATAACAGTCAATATGAAGAGTTATTTTCCAAAATGAGATAAACGCCATTAAAAAAAAATAAAAATGAGTTATTGCCAACAAAAGTGCATTATTAATTTTACACAAAATGTGATATCCGCCATGTTATTCTGTCATGTTTTCTCCCTTTTTTCCAAACCACGACAAACGCCAGTCTCCTTTCTCTGCAAAATGCGATACATCCGCTCAACCAATCATAGCATTGAAAACAGCAAAGGCGGCGCTTTGAATACACCTGGCATCCTAGCTTTTCTCATGTAGTGAGTCAATTTCCCATTCATAAAGACAGTCACTTGCTTTATTCCTCAGTGAATCAGCCGTTCGAACGAATCAAATGAATATGATTCAGTAATTAAATAAGAGACTTGAGGCCACCTACTGGCTTGTAGTTTCATTTTTAAAGTATATCATCAGTGATTTAAATCATTTAATATTTCTATATTCAAAACTGTATATTTAAAACATTAATCTCAACATGAATTTATGAATTTGATTGCACACATGCCACCTCTGAGCCTCATTAAACATGAAAATACACCTGCAAGCCACTTTGGGGTTCTTCTGTGTCACCTCTGTAGCACAAATAAATTTTTTTATGCTGATTTCATTTGATTGGTAACTTATTCTTATTCTATTGTTTTAATTAGAAAGATTAACATGCTTATAAAATATAATAAAAAAAAGTGACATAAAAGATGACATACTTTTAATAAAGTTAGAAAAAAATGCATTATAAAGGTAAAAAACAAATTCCAATTTAATTCACTTTAAGGGGTCAAATGGGGCTAATTTTTGATCAGATTTTTTGATTATTGATTGAAAGGTAATTCTAAAATTGACTGTGCCCTTAATTTATCCTTTATTTTTAGTTTATAACGAAAAGTAAGCATAGAGCCCTGCTGGATTTATTGCATTTGGGGAAAAAAGTATTCCATTTTTATAATAAATCCTAATGAAAATCAAAATCTGGATTTTAATTTTTAATGTTATTATAACCTAAAGATGCTCTGTGAAAGTTTGAAACAGAAAATATTGGTTTTAATCTTGCCACTTTCTCGGTCAAGAAAACACATTTTTACTCAAATTAATCAAAATGGATTTATAGCTCCTTATATTATGGGACATCCATAGCCACATCCAAGCCATCCCCTCTTTGAATTTTTGCCATCTGACCAGTGTTACAGAGCCCCAAATACCAGGACGACCAGCACAAGAACAGTTTCTTCCCCCAGGCAATCCACCTTATGAACAGCTAAATGTTCCCACCATTGTGCAATAAAAATATGTGCAATAATCTTATATTTGTTACACCTCCATCCTAATACATCCACGCATCTCTTTCCATTCTATTCCATTCTATCATTTATAGCACAACGGTACATACAACTTATTTATTTCTCAAATACTTATTTATTTTTGTCTATTTATATTTACATATGTGTATTTTTTAATTGTCTGTGTGTTGTTGTTGTCGTTGTGTCTGTATACTGGAAGCTAATGACACAAAATGAATTCCTTGTATGCACAAGCGCACCTGGCAATAAAGCTCTTTCTGATTCTGAGAAGTCAAAACAAACAGGACTACACAGGTGAAACTCATGAATCACATCAAGCTGATGTCTTAAAGTGTTTCTCTGCCCTAAAATGATAAAAATATAGTTTTATTTTGGGAAAAAGTGTGTATTAGAGTAATGAGAATCACTGCAAAGAATAATGGGAATTACCAAAAATTCAAAATTAAAATGTCCAGATGCCTTGCAGAAATGCAAAAAAAAAAAAAATTATTAATATGCAACTTTTTAAATCTCTAAATTAATTAATTAATCAGTGGTGCTAATTTACACACAGCGTTTTCTCCTGTCTGTGCAGGAGTACCATCAGAGGTCCACATTCATGCATGTGTGCCGTTCTGGAGGAACACGCGTCTCTACTGGTGTTAAGATACAAGTGGCCACATGTATCTTAATATAGTGTGTGCTATATTGGGATGACATGAGTTTACCCTGCATCTGTTGCATCAGCAGAGCCCCCTGCAGCATGGGATTGGGTGCGATGATGGTCTGCGTGGCTGAGCAGAGGTTCACCATGCGCGCAGGTGGAGGTGCAGGAGCGGGAACCGCGATAGGCCTGTTTAACAACACAAATACAGGGGCTAGAAACTTGTGCATGTTTCTCATGCAATGCAATATTCAGCACAAAATAATGGTAAACAAGCATGGCTATAAAAATGCTTTATTATATGAAGAGTTCAGATGCAAAACCATCTCAGTCAAAAATAAGATCATGAAAAGAATGCTCTCGACACATATTATACATCCATCAATGATACAAATGCATTTTTTAAAGAAAGAAGCAAGATGGATTTAGAGGCTTTTGCATCTGAACTCTTCATATGTAATTATATGCATTTATTATATATAATGTAACATTTTAAAGAGCAATGAAATATTACACATTTTGAAAATGGGTCCGTGAAAGTATTGTTCATTCACCTCAGGAGGTAAAATTAAATATTATACAGGCTTTTTATTTTATGTTAAATTTATATTAGGTTAAACTTTGTAACAAAAAATGCCTTAAAAATGTTTATATTGTACAAGTTTTTTTTTTAAATGAACATACAAGAAATAAATGCATATTTGGATGCACATTTCACAATAATATTCAGAAGGAAATCCTGTTGAACAAACAACAATTATATGAAATGTTATACAGTTGAGGTCAAAAGTTTACATAAAGTACACCTTGCAGAATCTGCCAAATGTTAATTATTTAAGCAAAATAAGAGGGATCATACAAAATGCATGTTATTTTTTATTTAGTACAGAACTGAATAAGATATTTACATATAGTCCATAACATAAAATATTAGTTGAATTTATAAAAACGATCCTATTCAAAAGTTTACATCCCCTTGATTCGTAATACTGTGTTGTTACCTGAATGATCCACAGCTGTGTTTTTTTGTTTAGTGATAGTTGTTCATGAGTCCCTTGTTTGTCCTGAACAGTTAAACTGTCTGCTGTTCATCAGAAAAATCCTTCAGCTCCCACAAAATCTTTGGTTTTTCAGCATTTTTGTGTATTTGAACCCCTTCCAACAATGACTGTATGATTTTGAGATCCATCTTTTCACACTGAGAACAACTGAGAGACTCATATGCAACTATTACAGAAGGTTCAAACACTCAAAAACATGCATTAAGAGCCTTTGGAATTTGAAGATCAGGGTAAATGTAACTTAATTTGTCTTCTGGGAAACATGTAAGTATCTTCTGAGCTTCTGAAGGGCAGTATTAAATGAAAAGAAAATATGATATTTAGGCAAAATAAGAAAAATTTCCATTCTGTTCAAAAGTTTTCACCCCCAGCTCTTGATGCATTGTTTTTTCCTTCTGGGGCATCAGTGAGTGTTTGAACCTTCTGTAATAGTTGCATATGAGTCTCTCAGTTGTCCTCAGTGTGAAAAGATGGATCTCAAAATCATACAGTCATTGCTGGAAAGGGTTCAAATACACAGAAATGCTGGAAAACCAAAGAAGTTGTAGGACTTAAAGGACTTTTCTGAAGAACAGCAGACAGTTTAACTGTTCAGGACAAACAAGGGACTCACGAACAACTATCACTAAACAAAAAAACACAGTAACAACACAGTATTAAGAATCAAGGAGATGTCAGTGTCATTTTGATAAATTCAACTATTATTGTCTCTTGTGGACTATATGTAAACATCTTTTATGTGAAATATCTTATTCAGGTCAGTACTAAATAAACAACAACATGCATTTTGTATGTTCCCTCTTATTTTGCTAAAATAATTTACATTTTGCAGATTCTGCAAGGGGTATGTAAACTTTTGACCTCAACTGTATATAACATTCTAAATATATTAATATAAAAAAAATTATAATAGTCATGACTCGTGAGCGCTGAGGATTACTATTTTGAGAGCAAATGTTGATTTTCAGTTATTGTTATACTTCTACTCCTCAAAGCAAGCTAGCTCATGCTCATTACATGTTTGATAATATCATCAAATGGAATGATTCTCCAGCTAAAGAACATGAGATTCGTAGTGCATTCATAGAAAGTGTGAAGACATCAAGCTGGCCGAGTTTCAGTGTGATGTTGTCGGTACCGTGCGTGTGTGATATGATGGGCAGGAGGAGGCTGCGGTGGAGGAGGTGGCGGCGGAGGCGGAGGAGGCGTCTGCTGCTGAAACAGCTGCTGCAGCTGCCGCAGATGCTGATGAAACTGCTGCTGCTGCTGGTGAGGGTTGAACATCCTGACGTTCGGCTGTCGAGACCACAGATTCACCGCTTCACAGCAGCCTGAGAGAAAACACAGGCACATCTCTTTAACTTTTATAGGACATTACATTTATGACCCTGGAGCACAAAACCAGTCTTAAGTAGCATGGATATATTTGTAGCAATAGCCAAAAATACACTGAATGGTTCAAAATTATCGATTTTTCTTTGATGCCAAAAATCATTAGGATATTAAGATCACGTTCCATGAAGATATTTAGTAAATTTCCAACAGTAAATACATAACAACATAATTTTTGATTAGTAATATGACATTTTACCCAATATTTAGATTTTTCTGCACCCTCAGATTCCAGATTTTCAAATAGTTGTAATAATATTGTCCTATCCTAACAACCGCACAATGGAAAGCTTATTTAGCTTTCAGAAGATGTATAAATCTCGATTTCAAAAAGACATGAAAAGAAAAAAATATATAAGCATTTATAAGCATTTGTAATGAAGATTAGGCAAGATTTTGCATTAGTATTTATAACTTTTCAGCAGACAAACTGCTTATGATTAGAACTAAAATGACATGAGATGAAAATTTCATATCTACAGAAGCCCATTTCCAAAACTGAATAAAACAATTTTGTTTATGCCTCTTAATTCGGTCTCTCTTTTTTTTGCAAGATATACAGAATTGTGAGAAACAAACTTAGAATTTTATTACTTTTTCACACAATTTTGTGTTTTCATCTTGCAATTCTGTTTTTGCCACAAAATAAATAAAAAAAAACTAATCGTGACTCAATCTCAGAAGTATAATCTTTTTCTTGCAATTTTAAGTTTATATCTATTGAAACTTATTGAAATCTATTGAAATTTTGGATTTTTTTCCTCACAGTTCTGATTGAAAGTCTTGCAAGTTTCAATCAGAACTGTGAGAAAAAAAATGTTAGATAATAATTAAATTCATAATTAAATTTTCTAATGTTTTTATTCCAGGGCAGAAACAGGCTTTCATACATATTGCATCTGCTTACACATCAAAATATCATAAATTCTGTCTTCAACTTTTACTAAAACAACCTGTCCATTTATTTAACATCCCAGGTTATTTGCTTATTTCAGATCAAAAAAAAGATTATAAAACCAAAAAATGTAATTGAAAAGTGGGTGAAAATAAACAAAACGGAAAAACTTTTCTTTTTTTTTTATGGACAATACCTTGACTAACATTGAAAAACAAAACAAAGACCATAACTGCACAATATAAAAAAATAAATAAATAAAAATTGAATTTTTACATTTTTAGTAGTTGCACATTTTAATCTGACAATTATTTGTCTCTCAATTGTTCTTTTTCTTTGCAGAATTGCAAGATATAACAGAATTGTGAGATAAAAACTCAGAATTATTACTTTGTGTTTTCATCTTGCAATTCTGTTTGTCGCACAAAATAAAAAGACTGAAAAGACTTTTCATCTCACAATTCTGATCTTTTTCTCACAATTGTAAGTGTATATCTTACATTTTGCAAGTTTCAATCAGAAGTGTGAGAAAAAATCCAAAATGTGAGATAAAAACTCAATTACCTTTTCTATTTTTTTATTCTGTTGCAGAAACAGGCTTTCATACATATTGCCTCTGCTTATCAAAATAGTCTCAAACTTCTATTAAAACAACGTTCTTTATTTAACATCCCAGGTTATTTGCATATTTCAGATAAAGAGAGACTATCCAACCATACAATGAATTGACAAAGTCAGAAAGTGGGTAGCAAACAAAACCAAAAAACTAAATGTTTATGCATAATACCTTGACTAACATTCAAAAACAAAACATAAACACCATAAATGCACACTATAAAAAAAATAAAGTAATAAAACAAAATTGCACATTTTTTATTTTTAGTAATAGTACATTTTAATCTAACTATTTTATTTGTCTCTCAATTTTTTTTTTTTTTTTGCAGAATTGCAAGATATAACACAGAATTGTGAGATATAAACTCAGAATTATTACTTTGTGTTTTTATCTTGCAATTCTGTTTATGGCACAAACTAAAATGGGCAATTGTGATTTTTTTTAATCTCAGAATTCTGATCTTTTTTTTTTCTTTTTGCAATTGTGACTACATCTCTTATATATCTTGCAGGTTTTTGTCAGAACTATAATTAAAAAATTCAAATTGTGATACAAAACTCACAATTACCTTTTCTAATTATTTTTTTATTCTGTTCAGTAATAGTGTAAATTCTGTGTCCAACTTTTATTAAAACGGATAAAAGAAGACTATCCAACCATAATATAAGTTAAAAAGCAAATATATTGAATTGAAAAGGCCAGAAAGTGGTTAAAAATAGCAAACAAAATGGAAAAACAAAATATTTTTGTGCATCAAACCTCAACAAACACTGAAAACAAAATATAAAGACCATACATGCACAAAAATAATAATAAAAAAAGTAATAAAACAAAATTGCACATTTTTCATTTTTAGTAATTGCACATTTTAACCTAACAATTTTATTTGTCTCTCAATTTTTATTTTTTTTCCTTTTTTTTTTTGGAGAATTGCAAGATATGGAATTATTATGCTCAGAATTATACCTTTGTGTTTTCATCTTGCAATTCTGTGCCTGGCACAAAATAAACAAGGTAATTATGACTTTTTATCTCAGAATTCCGATATCTTCCTTGCAATTGTGACTATATCTTATATCTTGCAGGTTTTTGTCAGAACTATATAAAAAAATATTATTCTGTTCAGAAATAGTGTAAATTCTGTCTCCAACTTTTATTAAAACAGCCTATAACGATAAAAGAAGCCTATCCAACCATAATAGAAGTTAAAAAGCAAAGATATTTTATTTAAAAACGCCAGAAAGTGGGTAAAATTAGCAAACAAACCGGAAAAACATAATGTTTTTGTGCATCAAACCTCGAAAACAAAACAAAGAACATGAATGCACAATATAAAATAACACAGTGTATTAGCAGTCAGTTGTGACAGATCAAAACAATACAAAGCAGCCAATCATTCATCAGACAGCAGCTAGACTAGAATAACCAGATTGTGACCTTCAGTATTTCCAGTTAACTACACGATTGAGATACAAAGCAATCAAGCACCAAATAAACAACAGCTCGCGTCTGCCGTGTCTCAAATCGTCGTTGCCTACACAGACAGCAGCATTTCCAGCACCCTAAGCGCCTACACCTGCAGGTTATAAATCAAATGCGTTTGCAGCCGTCAATTATTCCCTAAAGATGTGGTCTATATAGGCGCCTCAGCAGGCTTTAGGACACAGCCGTAATCTTTATCTGGGTGCTATCCGCTAACAGCTAGCTGTAAATAAACACGACAACAGCTGCGCGCTCCCGCTAACCTCTGTCACAATGGCCATATTCTGAACCCTGGCGTCTATTTATCTGCAGAATAAAAGATACTCACGAACTTCGCTGAAGGGTTTATGAATTTAATTGAGGAGAAACGAGCGACAGCCTGTTGAAACTTCCTCTGTCACATTAGCGGAGCGCTAACACACTCTCACCGGTATCAGCGCATCATAATGAGCGCCGCGGCGGCGACAGCGACACACAGCGACCCCTGCAGGACCGGAGGAGAAACTGTCCATATTTATTTATTTATTTATTTGTTGCACAGCCTCCATATTGTGTATATATGTCTTTCTGTACTTGTACAGCGTGGTTTCAGTCCCTTAAAATTATTATTTTTTTCAGTCCTTCAGCATTTGATTTTGATTTTCATTCTGATTTTAAATGAACAACTATTATACTTAATGGTTTTATTGCTTTTATGTATTTATTTTTTGTTTATATGCCATTCATTAATTTGTTTTGTACTGAAGTATTAATATTTAAGGGGTTATCCATCTGTGCCTTATATTTGATTAGTAAACACAAATAAATACAATTCCAAATAAATAAAAAAGAAAATTAAACATAAATAATAAAAAATAACAATTATACATAAATAAATAGGTAGATTTTAAGATTTAAATACATTTTTAAAATATGCTATTAATATATAAGATATTTGCCTGTTTCATTAAGGGAAACTATGCTACTTATTATTATTATGTATTTATTTATGTATTTTACAAAATAAGTGTTTATAGAATTATTAGAAATAATTCCCTTTTTGTTTTATTTATTTATTTACATTTATACTTTTGTACTGGTGTATTAATATAATACGGTTTATTCATTTGTGAATAAATATTAAAAATAATATTAAATATTATATTTCTGTAGTAAAACAAACAAATAAGGAGTGAAATGACATGAAACTCACACGTAAGTGTTTTAAAAATACTTTTTTCCTTTTTAAAATTTATGTTACTCATTTATTTAGTGTTAAAATGAAATAAATAGTAAATAAAAAATAATAAATACAATAATTCAAATAAATGATATTTTAAATAAAATAATATACAATTAATTAAAATAATACATAAATAAAACGTCTAAATTAACACATAGATCAAATTAATTTAAAATAATTCATAAATAATAATAATCATTTTTAATAAATAATGAATTAACAAATAAATAAAAACATAAACAAGCTTTCCTCCTACTACAGGAGTGAAATGGCATGAAACTCACATGAAAGTGTTTTAAAAATATTTTTCTTTTTAAAATGTATTTTATTAATTTATTTTATGCTTAAAGTAATTAAATGTAAATAGTAAATTAAATAAATAAAAACAATCAAAAATAATCAATTAAATAATTGAAATAAATACCATTTTAAATAAAATAATATAAAATTAATTAAAATAATAAATACATATAAACTATTAAAAATGAATATATAGATCAAATTAATTGCAAATAATTAATAAATTATAATAATACATTGAAATAAATAATAAAGGAATACATAAATAAGCTTTCACCCTACCACAGGAATGAAATGATATGAAACTCAAATGAAAGTGTTTTAAAAATACTTCTCCTTTTTAAAATTTTTGTTATTCATTAATTTATTTTGTTTTCTGCAATTTTTGACAAATACATCATATAAAATAATATGGATTAACTAAAATAATAAGTAAATGTAAATAAATGAAACAATTCAAATGAATAAATCTAAAAACTAATGAACAAATACAATTATTTTAAATAAATTATAAATATAGATAAACAAGCGTTTATCCTACTACAGGAGTGAAATTACATGTATACACACGAAAGTGTTTTAAAAATACTTGTCCTTTTTTAAAATTTATGTTATTTATTTATTATGTGTTCTGTAATTTTTGTACTTGGGTATTAATATTTAAAATATTAGATTGCTCCATGAATGCCTTTTATTTTTTTAATAAACAATTAAATAAAACAATTGAAAACAATAAATAAAATAATTAAAATAAATAAAAATAAATAAAGATATAGATAAAAAAAATATTACAAATAATGAATAAAAAAATATAATAAATACATGCATAAACAAGCTTTCCTACCACTTAAGTGAAATTAAATGAAACTGCTTTAACTTTCGAAAGTGCGCCGACGCGCGACAGAGCGCGGCGCTGCAGCGTGCGCGCGTCTGTGCGCGCTCTTAGAAAAGCGGCTCATCATCTCAGAGGGACCGCAGAGAGAGACACACAGACGCGCATAGAGAGAGAGAGAAAGAGGCAGAGCTCCAGAATAATCAATGCCGAAATAAAGCAGCCGACGCGCGATAAAAATCACAGTTTCTCCGGTGAAGCTCGAGCAGGTGCCGGTCAGTCGCGATGGGGAACCGGGGGATGGAGGACCTGATTCCGCTGGTCAACCGAATGCAGGATGCGTTCTCCGCCATCGGACAGAACGCGAACCTGGACCTGCCGCAGATCGCGGTGGTGGGCGGACAGAGCGCCGGGAAAAGCTCCGTGCTCGAGAACTTCGTGGGGAAGTAAGTCATTCATTTATTTAATAAAACACTAATACGATCGTCTTTAATACACAATAATAATAGCGCATAGTGCATTAGTCTCATATTCCGGCTCAGTCACAACCCCCATCATGCCTCAATGATATGTAAAGGTCATCGTGAGGATCCTGATGATAACCTTTAAATGTTATTGAGACATGATGGAGGAGCATTTGCTGCAATGGTGAAAATCACCAGCCATGTTTACTAAATCTTCTTACATAATCCTCCTCACTAGTCATTTATAGTGTATTCTTCATTATGCATTAGAGCATCATCATCATCATTAGCGTTTCTGTGTAATCCGTGTGCTTTAATAATAATAATAATAATGCACAAGGTCATGCAGGTGAAAATTCGTAATATATAAACACTGTACGCTTTGGTTCTGCGAAGGAGGAGCGTGAAACATGGATGCTGCTGGATTGTTTACTGGAGCTGATAAAACCTTAACCATCCTGATGTGTCAATATCAATAGAAAGCATATGATTTCATGCACAGGATCAGTTAAAACATAATACAAGCTCTATTCTTTATAAGTGTTATAAGTCAGTCACTGTTTCATTTGATCAGTTGGGTGTGTGAGTGCAGCATTCAGTCCTCAAGACAGGAAGAATTCCTCAAAGAGTGTTTTGTTGTTAATGAGTGATCAGATGCACCATTTTCACCTGCTGCGTTATAAAACTGCTGAAAATCCTCTTAGAAACCATCTAGCAACACCCTAGCAGCCCACAACATCTTAGCAACACCCTAGCAACCACAACATCTTAGCAACAATATAACAACACCCTAGCAACCACAGCATCTTAGCAACAATATAACAACACCCTAGCAAACACAACACCCTAGCAACAATATAACACCCTAGCAACCCACAACATCTTAGCAACACCCTATCAACTACAACATCTTAGCAACAATATAACAACACCCTAGCAAACACAACACCCTAGCAACAATATAACACCCTAGCAACCCACAACATCTTAGCAACACCCTATCAACTACAACATCTTAGCAACAATATAACAACACTGTAGAAACCCACAATACCCTATCAACAATATAACAACACCCTAGTAACCACAACATCTTAGCAACACCCTATCAACTACAACATCTTAGCAACAATATAACAACACCCTAGCAAACACAACACCCTAGCAACAATATAACACCCTAGCAACCCACAACATCTTAGCAACACCCTATCAACTACAACATCTTAGCAACAATATAACAACACTGTAGAAACCCACAATACCCTATCAACAATATAACAACACCCTAGTAACCACAACATCTTAGCAACACCCTATCAACTACAACATCTTAGCAACAATATAACAACACCCTAGCAAACACAACACCCTAGCAACAATATAACACCCTAGCAACCCACAACATCTTAGCAACACCCTATCAACTATCAACAATATAACAAAACTGTAGCAACCCACAACACCCTAGCAACAATATAACAACACCCTAGCAAACACAACATCCTAGCAACCCACAACATCTTAACACCATTCTAGCAACCATAACATCTTAGCAACAATATAACAACACCCTAGCAACCACATCTTAGCAACAATATAACAACACTGTAGAAACCCACAATACCCTATCAACAATATAACAACACCCTAGCAACCACAACATCTTAGCAACACCCTATCAACTACAACATCTTAGCAACAATATAACAATACCCTAGCAACCACAACATCTTAGCAACAATATAACAACACTGTAGAAACCCACAATACCCTATCAACAATATAAAAACACCCTAGCAATCACAACATCTTAGCAACACCCTATCAACTACAACATCTTAGCAACAATATAACAATTCCCTAGCAACCACAACATCTTAGCAACAATATAACAACACCCTAGCAACCACAACCTCTTAGCAACAATATAACAACACCCTAGCAACCCACAACATCTTAGCAGCAACATAACAACACCGTAACAACCCACCACACCCTAGCAACAATGTAAAAACACCCTAGCAACCCACAACATTTTAGCAACAATACAACAACACCCTAGCAACCACAACATCTTAGAAACAATATTACAACACTCTAGCAACCAACATCTTAGCAACAATATAACAACACCATAGCAACCCCACAATGCCTTAGCAACAATATAAAAACACCATAGCAACCGACAACATCTCAGCAAACCAGCCAGCAACAACCTACAATCACATCTTAGCAACAATTTAACTACACCCTATAGCAACCACAAAGTCCTAGCAACAATCTAACAACACCCTAGCAGCCACAACATCTTAGCAACAATCCAACAACACCCTAGCAACCACAAAATTTTAGCAAAAATCTAACACCAACCTAGCAACTCAGAACATCTTAGCAACCATTTAACAACATCCTAGAAAGCACCCAGCAACACCCTAGCAAGCACAACATCTTATCAACCATCCATCAACATCATAGCTACCATCCAGCAACACCCTAGCAACTCACAACATCCTGGCAATGCTCTAGCAACAGAAAACATCTTAGCAACTAGCTAACAACACCCTAGCAACCCACAACATCTCAGCAACCATCTAACAACCCAGAACATCTTAGTAAACATCTATAAACACCCCAGCAACCCAGAACACCTTAGCAACACCCTAGCAACCACCCACAGTACTTCTGCATCATGTTGCTGATGTCTAATCATGGAGCACAAACTGAGGAAAAGGGCAAAATGATCTGAAAAATCAGTTCTCAAATTCTGTTACATCCTGTTTCTACAGCGCAGCATGTGATCCTGCATAAAAGAGGAAGATGGTGGAGTGTATTGAGTCTCAGATTCATTGAGCTTGTGTGCTTTTGGGCTGTGTGTCTCTTGAGGAGGAATATTTGCTTGTTCTTTGAGCAGTGTATGTGAATAAGTCAGTCTTACGCGGCATGATTCAGCAACTACTGCTGCTGAGGGAGCTCCTGTGTGTGCAGCGCTGAGGCTCTCAGAGACACAGAACGCAACTAAATCAAATATTTTCATTGGAATTTATACAAGTTAAACTGCAAAAGTACAATATGATCTCCCTTGGTTCTGTTTTAGTGATTCCATTGACTTGATATTTGAAGCTGATGAACTTTCATTGGCAGCTTTGGCAGATTTATCACTGTAAACATTACATAAAGAACCAAACAGATGAATGAATGAATGAATGAAGCATTTGAGGAAGTGTCAGTTAATATGTTGTTGTTGCCAAGGTGCTGCTGGATGGTTGCTAGGATGTTGCTGAGATGTTGTGGGTTGCTAGAGTGTTGTTAGCTTGTTGCTAAGATGTTTTCTGTTGCTAGAGCATTGCTAGGATGTTCCTAGTTGCTAGGGCATTACTGGATGGTAGCTATGATGTTGCTGGATGGTTGCTAGGATGTTGCTAGATGGTTGCTGAGATGTTGTGGGTTGCTAGGGTGTTGTTAGCTGGTTGCTAAGATGTTTTCTGTTCCTAGAGCGTTGCTAAGATGTTCCTAGTTGCTAGGGCATTACTGGATGGTAGCTATGATGTTGCTGGATGGTTGCTAGGATGTTGCTAGCTGGTTGCTGAGATGTTGTGGGTTGCTAGGATGTTGTTAGCTGGTTGCTAAGATGTTTTCTGTTCCTAGAGCATTGCTAGGATGTTCCTAGTTGCTAGGGCATTGCTGGATGGTAGCTATGATGTTGCTGGATGGTTGCTAGGATGTTGCTAGATAGTTGCTGAGATGTTGTGGGTTGCTAGGGTGTTGTTAGCTGGTTACTAAGATGTTTTCTGTTGCTAGAGTGTTGCTAGGATGTTCCTAGTTGCTAGGGCATTGCTGGATGGTAGCTATGATGTTGCTGGATGGTTGCTAGGATGTTGCTAGATGCTTGCTGAGATGTTGTGGGTTGCTAGGGTGTTGTTAGCTGGTTGCTAAGATATTTTATGTTGCTAGAGCATTGCTAGGATATTCCTAGTTGCTAGGGCATTGCTGGATGGTAGCTATGATGTTGCTGGATGGTTGCTAGGATGTTGCTAGATGGTTGCTAGGATGTTCTGAGTTGCTAGGGAAAGATTCCGATCAGAAGCTTGATAGAACACCAACAATATTTGCATTATGTCAGGGCAGTAACAGGATGCCCTATGTTCAACTTTTGGATTTTTGGAAGCTCCATGCCTGAATATGGACATCTTGCAGATGGTTAGAGGAAGCACAGTCTGTACTCGCTATTATTGTTTGCTATTTAAATCTGGCCAAATTAACCTTGTACACTATTATGACAAAAGCCTCGTCCTATATTTAGACCTCGAGTCAAACAGCCTCTGCAATTATCCTGAACACTCATTGTTCAAAATCTGGAATGTCTTGCAAATCCTGGAAAACTACTAATTACATCTAAATAAAGACCATGTGCGTTTTTCACCGCAGGAACAATCAGTGACGCAACTGCAACCTCTAAGTAATTTGACCTGCTGCAACAACTAGATTTGAGTACTGTTTTCACATTTAAGCATTATTTAATATTTGCATTGGCTGCCCAGTGTAAATAACCTACAGATCACAAATGCGTTACTTGAAATGAAATAAATATTAACTGAGATTTATTTCAGCTAGTTGCATAGTACACATTTTCTGTTTTCAGATGATTTTAGTGACTTTTCAGGATATATTGGCCAAGAAATGTTGTTTGCATGTGAATCACACATTTAAACACAATCACTCGATCTCTTCAGGGTTTGTAATCTGTTGGCCTTGATTAAGCTGCTTGCTGTTGATCCTTTTTACTTTTAATAGAAACAGTCAGTCTGTAGTCACATACTGCCATCACCATCATCATCATCATAAAATATATATATATTTTTTATGCTTTATTTCTTATGCTAATTTATTTATAATATTATGAAATATTATTGCAATTCAAAATAAGAATTTTTATTTTAATATACTTTTAAATATAATTTATTTCTGTGATGCAAACCTGAATTTTTATCAGCCGTTACTCCAGTCTTCAGTGTCATGATCCTTCAGAAATCATTCTAATATGCTGATTTATTACTTTTTTCAGGATTCTTTGATAAATAAAATGTTAAAAATAACAGCATTTAATCAACATGAAAATCTTTTCTATCACAATTTAGCACATCCTTGCTGAATAAAAGTATTATTTTTTTTTTAAAGAGAGAAAGAAGGAAAAAATGACTGACCCCAAACTTTGAACAAGGTGTTTATTGTTACAAAAGTTTTCTATTTTAAATAAATCTGTTATTTTTTATATTTTATTTATCAAAGAATCCTGAAAAAGTATCACAGGTTACAAAATATATATATATATATATATATATTAAGCTGATTCTAACATTGATAATAAATCAGTATATTAGAATGATTTCTGAAGGATCATGTGACACTGAAGACTGCAGTAATGATGCTGAAAATTCAGCTTTGCATCATAAATTATATTTGAAAGTATATTAAAATAGAAAACCACTATTTTAAACTGCATTAACATTTCACAATATTACAGTTTTTTTTGTTTATTTTTAATCAAATAAACGCAGCCTTGATGAGCAAAAAAATGTCCTTTAAAAAGCATTAATCGTACTGATCTCAAACTTTTGAGCGGCTATATACAGTATATATATATATATGGACATATGGACATTTTCCATTTTATGGGCATATATGACACCATTTTTCATCTTTAGTGCAATGGGTTTGCATAAAAATGCGTATGCAAATGACTGCACAGTTTGCTCATGGTTCATGAATAATTTATAAATTCTATAATTCTAAGAATTCTAAGATCTCTATGGTTGCACAAACATGTACACTGTTGTTGTAGGTTTCTCTGTCTATCCAAACGTTAAAACTGTTCATACTAATACTTGCAAATACAAAATACCAAAGAAATCCAAAAAAGGTTAGAAATTTTAAATTGCAATTCAATCCTGTAGTTAATAACATCAGCACATGGCGTCAGCAACACAAGGTCATGGGTTCGATTTCCTATAAATGCATGAACTAATAAATTGTGTGCTTTAAAAAAAAAGGCAAGTCACTCTTGGATAAAAGCATCTGCCAAATGCATAAATGTAATCACATTTAACAAATGCATTAGCATTGGATATCATCATCCAGAGTTAGATTTTCTCATATAGGAAGCATGTCATATTTTATAATGCCATTCTTATATGAAGGTTTGAAGATAAAATGGCAATTCGATTTTTCCATGAGGAAATCTGATTGTTTATAAAGGACTGACTCTGTGTGGTGTGTAGGCGGCTGTGATTTGATTATGACGTGACGAGCCTTGTGTTAAAGCATTACGAGCTCCGCTGATATGAAGACATAAACTCTCTCGTTGCTAAAAGGACGCGGCGTTCTTCATCTTAATCTGCGAGCAGCAGCAGCGTGAAATGAGCTTCAGCTGTCCGTTTGTTTGGCCTCTGATTCTGCTGAGCCTTAATGGAGTCTTATGAACGCTGACAGACGACTGGAGATGATTTACACGCTTCTCGGACGATCGATGTGGCTGTGAATGGCTCTCGAATCGCACGCTTTAGTAGTGTCAGATTCACAGCAGGAGTGTTTAGTCATGTTCAGAGGTGTACATTAAGTGTGTCTGATGGTGTACGCAAGAATGATTGGTAAAGATGCATGGATTATGGACGCTTAATCAAATATTATCATGATTATTTTGGGTAATATTATGGAAGCCCATTTCTGACACTGAATAAAAAATAAAAAAAGGTTATTGTGAATCAGAATTGTGAGTTTTTCTTCTCAGAAATGGTCTTTATAACTCGCAATTGCAAGTTTATATCTCACAATTCTGAGAAAAAAGTAAGAACTGTGAGATAAAAGCAACTGTGAGTTATAAAGACCATTTCTGAGTAGAAAAACTCACAATTCTGATTTATAACTCGTAATTGCGACTTTTTTATCTTGCATTTGTGAGTTTATATCAAAGAATTATGACTTTATTTCTCTGAATTGCCAGTTTATATCACGCAATTGTGAGAAAAAATGTCACAATAATCATCAGAATTATGAGATATAATGTAAGAATGGCGAGTTCTAAAGTCAGATTTGCGAGTTTTTCTTCTCAGAAATGGTCTTTATAACTCGCAATTGCAAGTTTATATTTTACAATTCTGAGAAAAAAGTACTAATTGTGAGATAAAAAGTCTCAATTGCAAGTTAAAAAGTCAGAATTGTGAGATATAAATTTGGAATTCTGAGAAATGAAGTCAGAATTGTAAGATAAAAAGTTGCAATTACCTTTTTTATTTTTATATAGCGGCAGAAACAGGCTTCCATCCAATATTGAGATGAGCTGAAATAATTTTTTTGTTTGTTTTTTTCATAGTTGTGACCCTGGTCCACAAAACCAGACTTAAATATTTGTAACTGTAGCCAAAAATACATTGTATGGGTCAAAATTATTGTTATCAGTAGGATATTAATTAAAGATCATGTTCCATTAAGATATTTAGTACATTTCCTACTGTAAATATATCAAAACTTAGTAATATGCATTGCTAAGAACTTCTTTTGGACAACTTTAAAAGCGATTTTCTCAATATTTAGATTTTTTTTTCAGTAAAATGTTTTATGTTTTTTACAAAAACATCTTATGCTCATCAAATTTGCATTTATTTGATCAAAAATACAGAAAAAAAAAAAGTAATATTGTTGCAATTCAAAATAAGAGTTTTTATTTTAATATTCTTTAAAATATAAAACTTTGAATGAGGTTTATTGAGGTGTTAAAGAGGTTAACAAAACCCACCCAATTGCTACTCAAAAGTAGCCCAAAATTAGCCCAGTTGCATTTCGAAGGGGGTTTACCAGTAAAAATCACGTTCCGGGGGTTAAAATACACAATATTTGGCGGAATTACCCCAATAACATTAGCATTCTAGGGACTAAAGGCGTGTTTCAGCACCATGGACAGCTCCAGAAGAACTGTGAGCATTCCCACAATTCCCTCCATGAGCAGCTAATGAGAGCCTCAGTACCCATCAAACACTCAAACAGTCAAATAAATCTGGAGTTGGAGTTTATATTCTGCAGAACTTAGTGCTTAACTGGTAGTTTTACATTCTGAAGAATAAGCCACTGCTATTATGCTATCATGTAGAAATTGCAATTCAATGTTTTCCTCTATTATGGTGTTATGTGTAAATTCCAGGGCATTGCTGGTTGGCAATTGGTTGCTAGGGTTGTTGTGTGTGGTTGCTAGGTTGTTACTTACAGTCTCAAGTGAAAAGAGTCCTGAAAAGAGTCTTCTGGTCTGTAGATGCGGCTCGGTTTCCTCATTCAGTGTGCATCTGTGGGGTTTGTTCACGTGTTTATCGTTGGGAAAACACAAACGCTGCATGTGATGATGCTTTCACTCAGGTCAGCTCTGAACAAACCTCCTCAGGCTCATCAACAAAACCAAAAATAGACGAGGAGAAAAATGTGAAAAAGACCTCAATATTCAGATGCATGCATCTCACAGTAAAACAGATCAACTGAATTCACTCAAAACCAGTGGCGCAAAACCAGTCTTAAGTCGCTGGGGTATATTTGTAGCAATAGCCAAAAATACATTGTGTGTGTCAAAATTACAGATTTTTCTTTTATGCCAAAAAACTTTAGGAAATTAAGTAAAGATCATGTTCCATGAAGATATTTTGTACATTTCCTACCGTAAATATATTAAAACGTAATTTTTGTTTAGTAATATGCATTGCTAAGAACTTCATTTGGACAATTTTAAAGGCGATTTTCTCAATATTTTCATTTTTTCACCCTCAGATTGCAGATTTTCAAATAGTTGCATCTCTGACAAATATTTTCCCATCATAACAAACCATACATCGATGGAAAGCTTATTATTCAGCTTTCAGATGATGTATAAATCTCAGTTTCCAAAAATGGACCCTTATGACTGGTTTTGTGCATGGTCCAGTGTCACATAAAGCTTACTAAATCTAAAAAAAAAAAGAATTAACAAAACAATTTTCAGATAGTTGCCAAAGCAATATGTCTCATTGTTAATAAGTTAATAAAATATTTAAAAATGACTTATTTTTTATTTTAGAAATTATTTCTATATAAACATTTTGTAAAAATGCTAAAAATACAAAAACTTTCAAATTAAAAAAAGGCAAAATATAAAAATCTAAACTAATTTGTAATGTAATTCATAATAATTCATAAAATATTAGTAAAAAACTCTTAGTGACACTGAAATAACACTGGTCGTGACTTACATAATAAGAAGCTGGAGTGAGTGAAATGAAGGATTATGTTTTCCATTTATTATATGACTCAGCTCATGTTCGCAGGCGGTTTAATCGCTGTATGAGAGCAGGAAACGGCCCATTACTGTCATTCTCTCCATTAAACATCAAGTAATGTTCTGTTCAATAACACACTATTAGACTGCCGTCATGGGCTCTTTCAGCTGTTTCTCTTGTTTGTGTTGCTCATTTGTGACCCTGGACCACAAAACCAGGCATAAGTGTCAATTTTCTTAAATTGAGATTTATACATCATCATAAATAAGCTTTCCATTGATGTATGGTTTGTTATGACAGGACAATATTTGTTTGATATACAACTATTTGAAAATCTGCAATCTGAGGGTGCAAAAAAATCTAAATATTGAGAAAATCACCTTTAAAGCTGTCTAAATTAAGTTCTTAGCAATGCATATTACTAATCAAAAAGTTTTGATATATTTACAGTAGGAAATGTTCAAAATGTCTTCATGGAACACAATCTTTACTTAATACCCTAATGATTTTGGCATAAAAAAATACTTTTTACCCATACAATGTTTTTCCAGCTATTGCTACAAATATACGCATGCTACTTAAGTTGGCTACTTGGTTTTGTGGTCCAGGGTCACATATATGTGACCCCATCTCTAGCTGACAAGAGGAAGCCAGTTAGTTTTCTTTTGTATTGATGGTGAATGTATTGATAAATGCTAAAGCTCTGGTGCTGCTGGTTGTATTGTGGTTGTGAATCTGAGCCGGCCTCAGCAGGATTACCTCTAATCTGATGGTCCTGCGTTCAGTCGCTGCTTTAATCTGACGCTCGACAACAACAGTTCGCTTTATTCGCCTGAGACTGGAACCTGTCCACAAACCAGACGTCTGTAATCACACTTCAACACTCACAAACACAACAGACGTTATTGAAGATCATATATATTTAGGCTGTCAATCAGAGAGAATGAACACTGCAAAAAATGCTTTTCTCACTTAGATTTTTTGTCTTGTTTCCAGCCAAAATATCTTAAAATTCTTAAATCAAGAAGGATTTTCTAGATAAGTACAAATTATTGTCTTGTTTTCAGAAAAAAGAAGTTAAAATTAAGAGAGTTTTTGCTTGAAACATGGAAAATATTCTGCCAATGGTGTAAGCAAAATAATCTAGTTTTCATCTTGAAATAAGGTTATTTTGCTTACACCATTTGCAGATTATTTTGCTTGTTTTAAGTTTTTTAGTTTGCTTTTTTTTTTGGAAAACAAGACAATAATTTTTGCTTGTCTAGAAAATCTAAAATTATTAGATATTTTAGCAGGAAACAAGACAAAAAATCAAAGTAAGAAAGCATTTTTTGCAGTGCAGAATCGGGTGTTTCTTCAACTACACACACTTTTGGATTTTTTTATGCTGAACCCTCTTAAACACACTTAAAGGATTACTCCACCTCCAAAATAATACATTCCTAATAATTTACTCACCCCCATGTTACCCAAGACGTTCATGTCTTTCTTTCTTCAGTCGCAAAGACATTTTTGTTTTGAGGAAAACATTACAAGATTTTTCTCTTTAATGGTGCGCACACTGTAAAAAATGCTTTTCTAGCTTAGATTTTTTGTCTTGTTTCCAGCCAAAATATCTAAAAATTCTTAAATCAAGAATTATTTTCTAGACAAGTGCATGTTCATGTCTTGTTTTCAGAAAAAAAGAAGTTCAAAATAGGTTTCTGCTTGAAACAAGTAAAATATTCTGCCAGTGGGGTAAGCAAAATAATCTAGTCTTCTGCTTGAAATAAGATTATTTTGCTTACCCCATTGGCAGATTACTTTGCTTGTTTAAAGCAAAACCTCAGTTAATTTTGACTTCTTTTTTCTGAAAACAAGACAATCATTTTTACTTAATAATTGTCTAGAAAATCCTTCTTGATTTAAGACTTTTTAGATATTTTGTCTAGAAACAAGACAAAAAATCTTAGCTAGAAAAGCATTTTTTGCAGTGCAGTGGATTGAAGGTTTAAAATTCTGTTTCAATTCAGTTTCAAAGGACTCTAAATGATCCCAGCTGAGGAATAAGGGTCTTATCTAGCAAAACGATTGGTCATTTTCTAAAAAAATAAAAAAATTTATATACTTTTTAACCTCTAATGCTTGTCTTGTCTGGCTCTGCAAAGCACATGTGTTGAAAAACTGACTTCAAATTCATCCTGCATTGCTGCAGAAGTACTGACCCAGTGTTTACAAAGCTAACATGCAAAGAAGACCAAACATCCTTTACAAAAAAAGATTAAACAGCAATGTAGGGCAATTTTAAAAATGAAATGGATACTAATCGAAAATTCAGTTTTGACATATTTACAGTAGGATATTTACAGAAAATCTTCATGGAACATGATCTTTACTTAATATCCTAATGATTTTTGGCATAAAAGAAAAATCAATAATTTTGACCCATACAATGTATTTTTGGCTGTTGATACAAATATGTGACCCTGGACCACAAAACCAGTCTTAAGTCGCTGGGAAATATTTCTAGCAATAGCCAAAAATACATGGTATGGGTCAAAATTATCAAAAAAAATTTTTTTGCCAAAAATCATTAGGATATTAAGTAAAGATCATGTTCCATTAAGATATTTTGTAAATTTCGTACTGTAAATGTATAAAAACTTAATTTTTGATACGTAATATGCATTGCTAAGAACTTCATTTGGACAACTTTAAAGGCAATTTTCTCAGTATTTTTATTTTTTTGCATCCTCAGATTGCAGATTTCAAATAGTTGTATCTCAGCCAAATATTGTCCGATCTCAACAAACCATACATCTATTGAAAGCTTATTTATTCAACTTTCAGAATATAAATAAACCTCATTTTTGACAAATTTACACTTAAGACTGGTTTCGTCGTCCGGGGTCACATATACCCCAGTGACTTATGACTGGTTTTGCGCTCCAGGGTTACATTTGTATTTAAATTTATTTTATGTGCACACAGATAATATTAAATTTTTTCAAATAAACCCTTTTTGCATAACTGGACAAAATTACAGCATGATTAGAAGTAAAATTCAATAAAAAATATTCTGATACTTACCTTGATTTTTCTGTTTTCAAGCTTTCATTTTCTCATAGCATAATAAACAATCAAAAATCTTAAAATGCAATTGAAAGTTGCACAAATAAATGATTAAAGCATGCAGGTAAAACATTTTACATTGACATTCAGCAGCTGAAGTCAGTAATCTGTTATTTTGAATGCAAACCTACCCTTGGGATAACACTGAGAAGCTGGAGAGTTACGATTATAGATGCACATGTGCCGCTGAACATATGATCACATTCAGAAGGGTGTGTGTGCATGGAAATGTAGAGCACATGGGGCGGCTGGTTTCGATGACCATCTAGTGTGTTTATGACCTTGCAGTAGGGAGGTTTGTTGACCACAACTGACATTGAGAGGACAGGGATGTCTTGGCATGAAACACATCACACACACACACACACACACACACACACACACACAGAGAATAGAGCAGGTGGTGTTGTGTAGGTGTGAGTGAGTTAACCAGTTAGAGCTGCAGCTTTCTATCTATCTGTTTCTCTCGCTCCCTCTCAGTTTTTAAAGGCATAATTAAGTTCACCTAAAAATATACATTTGTTGTTAATGTGCTCATCCTCAGACTATCCAATATGTAGATGACTTGTTTTCTTAAGTCGAACAGTGAGGAAGATTTTTAGCTAAAACCATGCCCGTTTTGTCAATTAAGAAAGTATGTCCTGGTTTCATAGACAGGGCTTAGCCTAAACCAGGATTAGGCCACAGATCAATTAAGACATTTAAGGAATTTTTATAAACGTGCCTTAGAAAAAAACATTACTGGTGTGCATCGTGAGACAATACAAAGGCACTGATATGTTTTAAGATCAGTCAGTGCAAGTTTCTTTTAGTTGAAACAGCTCTGGCTTACATTTTAGTCTAGGACTAGGCTTAAGCCATGTCTGTGAAACCAGGGGTCAATCGAGGAACATGAAATTAATGAATTAAACCCTTGGCTTCTGACAATACACTCTTAAATATAAAGATTCTTTATTAGCATCAGTAGATTTATGAAGAACCTTGGAAATCCATGGAACCTTTCAAATGCAGAAAAGGTTCTTTATAGACGAAAAAGTTTCTTTAGATTTTTAAAGTGTTCTTCAAAATGGTTCTTTTAGGAACTGTTTACTGAAAGGTTCCATGGCATCACTGCAAAAACACTCTTTTTTAAGAGTGTACATTGAGTTCTTATGAAGAAAAATGATTGGTCTGTGCAACACTGCAAAAAAAAATGCTTTTCTTAATTAAATTTTACTTGTTTTCACTTAGTACAAGCAAAATAATTTGCCACTGGGGTAAGCAAAATAATCTTATTTCAAACAGAAAACAAGATTATTTAGCTTACCTCATTGGCAGATTATTTAGCTTGTTTCAAGCAAAAACTCATTTAATTTTGACTAGCTTTTTTTCTGAAAACAAGACAATAATTTTTACTTTTTAAAAAAAAAAATCCTTCTTGATAAAATTTTTTTTAGATGTTTTGGCTGGAAACAAGGCAGAAAACGTAAGTAAGAAAAGTACACTGCAAAAAATACTTTTTTTAGATGTTTTTGTCTTGTAAAAAATGTTGTCTTGTTTTCAGAAAAAATAGTTCAAATTAAGTGATGAAACAAGCAAAATAATCTGCCAATGGGGTAAGCAGAATAATCTATTTTTTTTTCTGCTTGAAATAAGATTATTTAGCTTGTTTTAAGTAAAAACTAAATTTTTAGACTACTTGTCTAGAAAATCCTTCTTGATTTAAGAATTTTTAGATATTTTGGCTGGAAACAAGTCAAAAAATCTAAGTAAGAAAAGCATTTTTTGCAGTGAAGAAACTGAACATTTTTTACAACATTTTTACCTGTATTCCAGAGCCTCAGGCAAACAGTCCAGAGTTGAACTGAGTCTGAACGTCTGAATCAGTTTGAAGTTCGAGTGGCACAGATCTACAAGTTACTCAATCAAAACATTCACACTTTCAGGTCACTCCAAATAGAAATGAGCCAAAATAGCGGCATATCTGATCCTATGATGAATGAATCATTCAGCGCTCCAGTTCCTTCAACAGTCACTGAACTGAGGAAACAGTTTAATTCAAACCAAAGACCAATGATCTGCTGATATACACATGTGTGATCCAAATACTGGAATAAACGTAAAAAGAAGAGATTTTATGGTTCATCACTGTTTATGTAAAAAGGTGCGTTGACTTAATATGCTTTGGGATGCAAAACATCCACATTTCACATCATTATTGGGTGTGACATCATTGTGCGATTACATAAACAAACTAGCGAATTTAACCGTTCGATGAAACGAACTGTCCAAAAGAATCAGTTCACAGACAAGATTCAGATTTGTCTTTGGGCTCTGGATTCCAGGTAATAATGTTGTAAATAATGTTCAGATGGATCATTTTGCTTCATAAGATCTCAATATATCATCAGGAGTCACAGGTATTTGTATGTTTAGGCTGATATGCTTTTTTTAAGTCTCAAAGTGCCGGGAGCCATTGACTTGCATTTTGTGAATCACCAAGGAGCACAGTTTCAGCTAAAAAATCTCAATTAAACTTTACTGTTCTTCTGAAGAAAAAAGTCACCTTCATCTTGGATGGCCTGAGGGTGAGCAAATTAATAGCAATTTTTCAATTTCAGGTGAATTATGGCTTTAATGCACATTAGCATGTAATATTGCAGCATAATGCGCTCTCTCTCTCTTTCTCTGTGATGGTTGTGCTGTAATCATGTGTGTGTGTGATGCTGACGCTGCATGCGGTGGGGGAGGAGGCGACGCTCTGGGATTAGATGTCCATCATCACAGCTGCCTGCAGACACTGGGGGATGGGACGAGAGACACACACACACAGAGAGAGAGAGAGAGAGTCAGATATCTTTTTGTCCTCCTCTGCATCTCCTCCACAGGCAAAATACACACACTGCTGCTGTTGATTTTTAGCTGTTATTATGGGATGTTCCTGAGCCACACGGCTGCAGGGACGTGAGTATTTTGGTGAATCTCACCATAAATATCCAGGTCAAATTAAAAATCTTTTTCTTTTTTCTTTTAGGCTATAATATATGGAAGCTTGTTTCCTTCACTAAATAAAAAATTAAAAAGGTAATTGTGACTTTTGATCTCTGATATGTAAAAAAAAATAACAAATAAAAATTCTAATTATTAAAAAAACAGAAACTCAATGATCTCACTTTCTCACTCGCTTTCTCAAGTTGAAAGGACATCAATCAACACTGAGATCCTGAGTGCCATCTATTTATAAAGTAGGTTACATTACTATAGAAGCCCATTTCTGCCACTGAATAAAAAATAAAAAAAAGGTTATTGCGAATTCCCACAATTGCGAGTTCTAAAGTCAGACTTGCAATTCTGAGAAATGAAGTCAGAATTGTGAGATAAATTGCAATAATCTTTTTTTTTTTTTTTTATTCACTGGCAGAAATAGGCTTCCATTGAGATCATTTTTTATATTTTAGTACATTAAGTGGAAATGAGAAACATTTCCTTGGCAAATAGTTTTTTAGATATTTGATTTTATTTTATTTTATTTAAGAATTGTGAGATAAGTTGCAAAAATTATTTTTTATTCACTGGCAGAAATGGGCTTCCACTGAGATCATGTTTTATATTTTAGTACATTAAATGGAAATGAGAAACATTTCCTTGGCAAATTGTTTTTAGATTTGATTTTATTTGATTTTATTTTTTATTTAAGAATTTTGAGATAAGCTGCAATAATCTTTTTTTATTTTTTATTCACTGGCAGAAATGGGCTTCCACTGAGATCATGTTTTATATTTTAGTACATTAAATGGAAATGAGAAACATTTCCTTGGCAAATTGTTTTTAGATTTGATTTTATTTGATTTTATTTTTTATTTAAGAATTTTGAGATAAGCTGCAATAATCTTTTTTATTTTTTATTCACTGGCAGAAATAGGCTTCCATTGAGATCATTTTTTATATTTTAGTACATTAAGTGGAAATGAGAAACATTTCCTTGGCAAATTGTTTTTAGATATTAGATTTTATTTTATTTAAGAATTGTGAGATAAGTTGCAATAATCTCTTTTTTTTTTTATTCACTGGCAGAAATGGGCTTTCATTGAGATCATTTTTTATATTTTAGTACATTAAATGGAAATGAGAAACATTTCCTTGGCAAATCGTTTTTTAGATTTTATTTTATTTTTTATTTAAGAATTGTGAGATAAGTTGCAATAATTTTTTTTCTTTTTTATTCACTGGCAGAAATGGGCTTCCATTGAGATAATTTTTTTATATTTTAGTACATTAAATGGAAATGAGAAAAAAATTCCTTGGCAAATAAAAACAAAAATGTTTTCTAGAGTTTAGGTTAACTATATTAACCTTTCCCAGGACACACTAGCAACTGCATATCAGTTCTAGCAACAATGCTGTAAAATCATGCTGGAGAGTTTTACATGCGCAAACATCACTTTGGCAGTGAAAACATTTCTTTGAGATGCTGATGTGAGCGTCGCTGAGTCAGAAACAGAGTGTATGTGTTTACTCATTCTCATCTGTCCACCCTCCAGATCAATAGTGATTGGCTGGTGTGATTGGATCAATAGGAGGGTGGCACCCGTCCATATGGCGACTCCATATGGCTTGTGTTTATGGCTGTCAGGAAAACCTGCAGCTAATGCCATCTGGACAGATCAGCATGTTACAGAGACTGTGAAGGTGCAGCAAGATGCCAGGCTTTCTAAAGTCCTGTTTACTGTTTGATTACACAGTGCTTTATTTTCAAATGTGAGTGGTATTTGATCGTGCAAAACTCCTGCTTCGGGTGAAAAGTCCGTCCTCAAGTCAAGTCACATTTATTTAGATCATACTTTATATTGTTTCAAAGCAGCTACACTAATAAACAGGAAAATAACAGTGTTAATGTTGTAAAATTGATAGATTATAAAACAAATTTAATTCCAGCTGTAAAGCATATTTAATGTTTACTGCTGAGCCTTTAAGAAATCAGGCCCAAAGCACAACACATTATTAACTTTGTGTCAGTAACAATATTTGTTCTGCAAATACTCCATGTTCTCAGACCAAAGGATAAACAAATGCATCAAATTAAATCTAATTTAAGTAGAATTTTGTTATATTTAGCATCTTACCCCAAGTAAAAAATAATAGATTTAAAATACATTTATTTTATACTCAGTATAGTTCAAGTCTGTTAACATATATACTGACATTTCGCTTAAGACTTACAGATATAAAAAATGTAATTGAACTTTTTTTTAAGTACTACTTTTGCACAACGCACATGAGCTAAAAATATGTTTTGATGTAATTTTTTAAGTCACTTTTATTTCTATAGCACTTTATACAATACAGATTTTCAGAGTTTTAGAGCAGGTCCATAGTAATAAACAGAAAAATAACAATTTTAATGTTGTCAAATTCATAGATTATGAAATAAATTCAATCGCAGCTTTTTTTATACTGCTCTTTTAACAATACAGACTGCGTCACAGCAGCTTTACAGTATTAAATAGGAAAACAGTGTGTCAATAATGCAAATTATTCAGTCATTATTCAGATCAATTCAGTTCAATAATTAACACATTTGTGTCAGTAACAATATTTGTTCTGCATCTCTTCTCAGAGATTAAACAAATGCATCAAATTAAATCTAATTTAATATATATATATTTTTTTTTTTAAAAGCATTGATGTATGGTTTGTTAGGACAGGAGAATATTTGGCTGAGATACAACTATATGACAGTCTGCAATCTGAGGGTGCAAAAAAAATCTAAATATTGAGAAAATTGCCTTTAAAGTTGTCCAAATGAAGTTCTTAGCAATGCATATTACTAATCAAAAATTAACTTCTGATATATTTATGGTAGGAAACTTACAACTTATATTTATGGTAGGAAACTTCATGTTCCATCTTCATGGAACATGATCTTTACTTTATATCCTAATGATTTTTGCCATAAACAAAAATGACATAAAATTTCATTTCAACAGTGTTATTTCTGCAACTCTCACACTCTAGACAATAGTTGTTAATTGATGACCAGCTGGTCATTCACTTATTGATTTATTTATTGTGCATTGTGATTTCTGTTGCCTGTAAATACACTGCAAGCTCACTTTAAAAATACATTAAAATAACTAACTTCTTTAGTATCACTGATATGCTGTTGTAGCTTCTTAATATTTGTAATTAAATGTAGTTTATATTTACTCTTTTCACTTTAATTTGAAAATGTTAGTTATTTTGTACACAAAAGTTTGATATTAGTAAGATCTATAATGTTGTTTTTTTTAAAGAAGTCACTTATGCTGCATTTATTTGATCAAAAATACAGAAAAAAACAGTAATACTGCAAAATGTTATTGCAATGTATATAAAAAGTTTTTTATTTTAATATACTTTAAAATATAATTTATTCCTGTGATGCAAAGCTGAATTTTCATCAGCTGTTATTCCAGTCTTAAGTGTCACACGATCCTTCAGAAATCATTCTAATATACTGATTTATTAATATTAATGTTAGAATTATCAATGTTGGAAACAGTTGTGCTGCCAAATATTTTTTTGGAACCTGTGATCACAAATATTAATATTGCTTAATATTAACAAAACATATACTGAAGACTAAAGTAATGATGCTGAAAACTCCATTTTAATTACAGATATAAATAAAATTTTACTTTATATTAATATAGAAACACATTGTTTTACATTGTAATAATTTTTCACAATATACATTTTTTTCTGTATTTTTTTAAACACATGAACACTAAAAAACAATAATGTATGTTTTTGACATTTCTATATTAGCGCTTTTTTTTTTCAAAAATAGTTACTTTAAGAAATGCTGCCTTAGCAACTAGTTAAAAAAATGCATCAAATTAAATTTAATTCAAGGAGAATTTAAATATAATGTTGATGCACTGAAACATGCAAATTGGCTGATAATAAATTATAAAATGTATTTTACTTTCAACATTTCTTTTGCATTCACACACTGAACATTCTTTATTGTTTGATGTCAGTAAGTTCAGCATCTTTGCTGCAGAAACGAGTGTTAGAATCAGATGCGTGTCCTGATTTCACCCGGCAGCATCTCTATCACGTTCCCCCCAGAGCGCTTCAGTGTTTCCTGTAATCGTCACTCACCTCGCTGTCCTTCTGTTTCGCAGGGACTTCCTCCCACGCGGCTCTGGAATCGTCACCCGCCGTCCCCTCGTCCTGCAGCTCATCAACTGCCTCACAGGTGAGCCGCTCTCCAGGTGACAGCAGGTTAAACAGCAGGCAGCGCTGGTCCGGGATCAGCCGCTTCTCGCCTCTGAGTCTGACTGCGGAAACACAGCAGATGCATTTGTAAAGACATGATTCATTGGTTCCTTTTAAAAAGTCTTTTTGGTATAAACACTGCCATCTAGTGTAGCAGATGTTGTTATGTTTTACAGAAGTAGTTCAATTCCAGAACAAAAATGCACAGATAATGTACTCACCTCCTTGTCATCCAGGATGTTCATGTCTTTCTTTCTTCAGTCGTAAAGGATTTCTCTCCATATAGTGAACTTCCAAAGTGCAGCTTGAAATGATCCCAGTTGAGGAAGAAGGGTCTTATCTGTTATTTTCTACAAATTTTGTAACTTTTTTAAATTTTGTTGGGGGTAACGCATTACAAGTAACACAAGTTACGTAATAATTCAAGTAACTAGTAAAGTAACGCATTACTTTTCATTTCCAAGAAAATATTTGAGTTCCTTTTAGTTTCCTTTATGTATTTAATCCCATTTTTTTAACCAATGACTTGCTGACCTTTGTTGATCCAATGTACACTGTAAAAAAACTTTTCTTACTTAGATTTTTTGTCTTGTTTCCAGCCAAAAAATAAAAAAATAATTATTTTCTTGTTTTCAGAAACAAAAGTCAAAATTAAGTGAGTGTTTGCTCAGGACAAGCAAAATAATCTGCCAATGGGTTAAGCAAAAATACACTTAATTTTGACTTGTTTTCAGAAAAAACAAGATAAAAACGTTTACTCTAGAAAATCCTTCTTGATTTAAGAATTTTTAGATATTTTGGCTGGAAACAAGACAAAAAATCTAAGTAAGAAAAGCATTTTTTTGCAGTGTACTAATAAACAAAACTTAGATTTTAACTAACATTTGTGCTTTTTTTTTTTACTTTCTTTACCCACAGTTCTACATGAATTTAATTTTCCTTCAGCCTTATAGGCTTATTTGCTTAATTTATTTTGGTGTGAAAGGGCTTTTACATTTACTATAAGAATCGAATGTTTTTAAATTAAAAACAAACAAGCAAGCCCTGCCCAGATTTAAAAAGTAATGCAAAAGTAATGTAATGCAGAGTACAATCAGAGCTAGACAAGACAAGCATTTGAGGTTAAAAAGTATATAAATTGTCATTTTTTTTTAGAAAATAACCGATCGTTTCGCTAGATAAGACTATTATTCCCCGGCTGGGATTGTTTAGAGCCCTTTAAAGCTCCATTTAAACTGCATTTTGGAAGTTTGAACTCGCAGGCACCATAGAAGTCCATTTTACGGAGAACATTCCTGAAATGTTTTTCTCAAAAAACATTTCTTTCTTTACGACTGAAGAGGGAAAGACATGAACATCTTGGATGACAAGGGGGTGAGTAAATTATCTGCCGGTCATGCTATAATTGTGGGTACATCTCATGTCTGTGAAGTATATTTTTTAATATATTTTCATCAATATAAAGCCCTGATGCTTCATTTTCCAGTATACAATTATATTTTTCACAATCACACTACTATTTGTTGAAAAAGCCATATTATTTGTTAAAAATTATGTTCATATCACATGAAACCTTGGTATGGAGCTGTCCGATTTAATAAATTTGCTCATTCTCTCTGCATTTAAGCATGAAAATGAGCTCAAATATTAATGACCTTCAATCGTTTTGTCTTTAGTTAGATTAGGTTATCAAGACATTTGGGTGTGCGCTTCAAAAATAATAAGTGTTTATTTTATTTGTGTCCATTGTCAACTAAGTTACCCAGTAGAAAAAAACCCTCAAAAAGCAATGGTTTGTCCCATTCTCATATAATGTGCACAGTATGCTGATATTTCCTCTAGGAGCACATGAATGAAACACTAGAAGTTATGTTCTCTCTCTTTCCCCTAATATTGGTTAAACTAGCAAACCTGTGTCAAGAGTAGATTCATTCAATGCCAAAAGTATTACTGCTGCAAATTTTACCAAGACGACTGAACTAAAACGTATGTTTTGTTCAATGTACTCCTAATTATAGAATGACTCCCTGCACATTTTTGTTTTGGAAGTGAACTTCTCCTGTAACTCTATAAAGCCTAGTGTGTTTCTAAAGCCTCTAAATGACCAACATGATCAAAACTTTTGGGTACTCCATCTACTCCATGCCTTCTGTTGTCTGTTCAGGTGTTCGGTTTTTACTGTAATGATGTGTTTTCTGTTTCCTCTCAGAATATGCTGAGTTCCTTCACTGTAAGGGGAAGAAGTTCACAGATTTCGATGAGGTGCGTCAGGAGATCGAGGCGGAGACGGATCGTGTCACGGGCCAGAATAAAGGCATTTCGCCCGTGCCAATCAACCTGCGTGTCTATTCTCCAAATGGTCAGAATTATATTCATTCACTCACACAAACTTCACAGTGTCAGTGTATTCTTGCATTGGCTGCTATTAATGGTGCACTGCAAAAAAGGCTTATCTTACGTATTTTTGTCTTGTTTCTAGTCAAAATATCTGTAAAGTCTTAAATTAAGATGCATTTACTAGATAAGCAAAAGGACATATGTGACCCTGAACCACAAAACCAGTCTTAAGTCACTGGGGTATATTTGTAGCAATAGCCAAAAATACATTGTATGGTCAAAATGATTTATATAATGTTTTTTATGCCAAAAATCATTAGGATGTTAAGTACACTGCAAAAAATGCTTTGTTACTTAGATTTTTTGTCTCGTTTCAAGCCAAAATATCAAAAAAATTCTAAAATCACGAAGGATTTTCTAGACAAGTAAAAATGATTGTCTTGTTTTCAGAAAAGTCAAAATGAAGTATTTTTGCTTAGTACAAGCTAAATAATCTGCCAATGGGGTAAGCAAAATAATCTTATTTCAAACAGAATACTAGATTATTTTGCTTGTTTCAAGCAAAAACACACTTAATTTTGACTTGTTTTTTTCTGAAATAATTTCTAGAAAATCCTTCTTGATTTAAGAATTTGTAGATAAATTGGCTGGAAACAAGACACATTTTTTTGAAGATATTAAATTTCCTACTGTAAATATGTCAAAACCTAATTTTTGATTAGTAATATGCATTGCTAAGACCTTCAACTGGACAACTTTAAAGGTGATTTTCTCAATAATTTTATTTTTTTGCACCCTCAGATTCCAGATTTTTAAATAGTTGCATCTCAGCTAAATATTGTAGATATCTTCATATAAGTTATATGGCTTAGGTAAGGGCAAAAATTCTCCGGAAACGGTTTTACATGGTCATTTACATCCCTAGGATTTGTCCCTAGAATGAAATGGTCTGTTATTACCTTATTTGGAAGGGTCATGAATAATAATGATGAGCTCTGCTCTGATTGGCTGCTTCACAGTGCGGCTCATTTCAGTAGCTCACACAGAAGAAAATATGCCTTTCAATACTTTCTCTCGCAGTTATATTGTTGGGTAATTACACTATATCGCGGGCATCAAGGAGACACTATTAATATGCATGGCATTGAAACGGCACAATTGTTTTTTTACTTTCACTTTCGAGATTTGCAATCTGCACTTAATTTAGTTTGCTTTCCCCTGGAAACAAGACTAAATGTGACCCTGGAGCACAAAACCAGTCATAAGTCGCTGGGGTATATTTGTAGCAATAGCCAAAAATATTCTGTGTCAAAATGATTGATTTTTCTTTTATGCCAAAAATCATTAGGATATTAAATAAAGATCATGTTCCATGAAGATATTTTGTAAGTTTCCTACTGTAAATATATCCAAACCTAAGTTTTGATAAGTATTATGCATTGCTAAGAACTTCATTTGGACAACTTTAAAGGCAGTTTTCTCAATATTTAGATTTTTTTGCACCCTCAGATTTCAGATTTTCAAATAGTTGTATCTCGGACAAATATTGTCCTATCATAACAAGCTTATTTATTCAGCTTTCAGGAGATGTATAAATCTCAGTTTCAAAAAATTGACCCTTAAGACTGGTTTTGTGGTCCAGGGTCACAAATATCTTGTCATTTTGCTTATCTAGCAAATGCATCTTAATTAAAGAATTTTATATATATATTGACTAGAAACAAGAGAAAAATACTAAGTAAGATGAGCCTTTTTTGCAGTGTGTATTATACTCTTGACTGTGTGTTTTGTGCACAGTGTTGAACCTGACTCTGGTGGATCTGCCTGGAATGACTAAAGTCCCGGTGGGCGATCAGCCTGCGGACATCGAGCACCAGATCAAAGACATGCTGATGCAGTTTGTGACCAAAGACAACTGCCTGCTGCTGGCTGTGTCGCCCGCCAACTCCGATCTCGCCAACTCTGATGCCCTGAAGATTGCCAAAGAAGTGGACCCGCAGGGTGCGTGAGATCTAGAACACATATTAGCTCTGGCAGAACTGCTCTCATTATGTTCACAAATGCAGATTGCTCATGTGACACTCTGGCTCATATTACTGGTGCAAATGGGTAAAAAAATGTATATTGATGCGTCCACACTGACAAATAGGGCTGAAACAATTAGTCAACATTATCAACAATATATTTGTTGTGGAGTAGTCATTTGATCTCATATGATGTAATGTAAGAGCCTGCAATAATGCGGTTTGACCAGTGTGGCGCTGTAGAGCAAGACTGTAATTCAGCCCTCCTGGATGCAATTCAAGAGAAAAAGACACAAATGCAGCTGAATCTAAGGATGGATGAATATGTAAATATACATTGCACGCTTTCCTCTGAGTAACGAAATAAACAACAAAAACTGACAGCAGTCTGAAAGCAGCAGTTTAAAATGCATCTGATTACAACGATGTGGATGTTTGCACGAGCTCCGCAGTTCAGTAACGTTAACTTACTCCAGTAATGTCCGCTCACATCATGTTTATTTATATAGTACTTTATGCAATAGATAGCCTTAAATCAAACAGCTTTATGGTATTTAACATGAAAAACCTGTTGCTTTCAGTTAGAATTACAACTTGATTTCCTGTTATAAAGCAGCTCTCCAGTGTGGAGCTGGCAAATGAAAAAATGATTTCATTACAGTGATTGTTTGGTTTACAGAGATCAAAGCTTGATCTAGCTCAGGACTGTTTTGGTTATTATAACCCTATAAGGTATTTTAAGACATTATGTTGTGAATAAAATAGTTTATCCAAAAAATAGAGCCTCTTATCACTTACCTTATGACGTACAAAAGGAGATGTTAGGCAGAATGATGTGTATAAGACAGTTTCTCATTTTGTGTGCCAAATACATTTTTTGTATAATGAACTGGTAACACTTTACAATAAGGTATCATTTGTTAACATTAGCTAATGTATTAATTAACATGAATGAACAATACATTTATTACATTTATGTTTTAATCTTTGTTAATCATGGTTAATAAAAATACAGCTGTTCATTGTTTGTTCATGTTAGTATACAGTGCATTTACCAAATGTTAAAAAAAAATTGTGATTTTTATAAATGCATTAGTAAATGTTGAAATTAACATTAACTAAGATTAATAAATGCTGTAAACGTTTTGTTCATTCTTTGCTGTTAAGTAATGAACCTTATTGTAAAGTATTACCAATTAATTGTATAATAATTGTAATTACATAATATGCTTTTCTAAAGCTAAAGTGACCTTTATATGAATAACTCATAAGTACATATATGATGCTGTTTGTTTATAGTTGTTTAAGCAACCTAATTAATGATAATTAAAATTAATGATAATTGGTTTATAAACATTATTTTAAACATTATGCACTTTTTTAACAGATAGTCATGTTATTTTATTCTTTGAATGCATGTGGTCTCAGGAGAGGAGCCAAAAGCTTTTTTTCACCCCTGCTGTAATTATGCATTTTCAATTTGAACAATATTTAAATAGAAAATTCTAAAATTCACAAAGGAATTTTTTTTTGAGGAAAACATTCTAGGATATTTCTCCATATAGTGGACTTCAGTGGTGCTCAACGGATTGAAGGTCACACTGTGTTTGTGTTCTTATGCGTTCTGTGTTTGCAGGTCTGCGGACAATCGGTGTGATCACTAAACTCGATCTAATGGATGAAGGGACAGATGCTCGAGATATCCTGGAAAACAAACTTCTGCCTCTGCGAAGAGGTGAGGATCTTTATGAAAACATGCTAACAGTTAATACAGCTGTCAGTTGTGAGGGGAGCACACATGATCTTGATGCACTCAAATGTGTCCCGATCCCATTTCCACGTACTTTACAACAGTTTATATTGCCTTGTTTTATGCTGAAAAAATTATTTTTCCCATTCATCAGAAATGCATTATTTTATTTACAGATAACATATTATTAATATTATTATATTTTATTTATAAGAATAATTTTAATTTATTTATTATATTTTTTATTTTTAAATAGAAAAATGGCTTCTGCTTGAATGTCCTAAAAACGTGACATTTATATTTCACTAATTTAACGACACATTTGCATGTTCACGATTCTCTACTGTAAGATAATTGTGGCATGACATGCAGATAAATAAATAAAATAATGTTTTAGTTTTTTTTAATATATATATATATATATTTCCATTTTTTTTAATTATTAGCTTTTCATCAGCTTGCAAATAACTTTCTAATATGAAGGACCAAAAATCAAACTTGTTTGAGAGCCATGGCTAAAAAGTAAAACATTGCATTACCTTCAATTATATAATGAATCAATAATTCCAATTTTAAAAATCTATTTAATTTGTTTTTGACATTTATGCAAAAATTGTAAAAACAATTTCCTCTATTTTTTAATGCTTTTTAAGAAAATGCACAAGTCTAGTTTTTGAGAAAAAAAATAAATAGAAATTACAGCTTTATTTTCTCCGTTCATCAGAAATACATCATTTCATTTACAAATAAAATATATTTTTTTTTTATATACAAATAAAAAATTAATTGCTATGAAATTTATTTATTAATACAATTAAATATTATTATATTTAATTGTATTGTTGTATTATATTTAATTTATAGGAATAATTTTAATTTATTTTAATTTAAATAGAAAAAAAAAACCTTCTGATTGGATGTCCTATGATTGGATGTTCTAAAAATGTTACATTTTTATTTCAATAATTTAACAATACATTTGCAGGTTCACAGTTCTCTAAGGTAAGATACTTGACATGACATGGAGGTAAACAAATAAAATAACATTGTAGCAGGTGTTTTATGTAGATTTTTAGCATTTATTTATTTTTTATATTTTTGATTTAATTATTAGCTTTTATCAGCTTGCAACTAACTTTTTAATACAAAGGGCCAAAAATCAAAAGCCACGGGTAATTATATCCAACTATATTTGATTAATTAATTTATTTTAATTTGATTAATTATTTTATTAAATGTAATTTATTTTTACATTTAATTATTTTTAAATAATTGGATATTTCTTTGGTTTTTACATTTATGCAAAAATAAGAAAAAAATGTTTAAACAAAAATGTACTCTTTTTTTCCCCCTATTTTTTCATGCTTTTTAGGAAAATGCACAAGTCTAGTTTTTGATTTTTAAAAAAATAGAAACTACAGCTATTAGTGACTGTGATATTCTGGTGGAAAAGTACACTTACTATAGTGAAGTACTGCACAGCTTCAACAGATTCACTAAAGCAGGTAATATTGCAGTCATTCCAGTCTTTCGTAAACGTCAGCGATCAAACATCATCTCTCCGTTTCCCTCTAGTGGAGAAACATGTGTGTTTCTCGCTGCTGCAGGAGCGGAAAGAGAGAATCAGAGAGAGGACAAAAAAACACAATGTCTTCACTGCATTGACACATCTGGAAAAAACGTTGTTTTCTTTCTTTGCTTGGCAATAAAGGATATTTATGGGAAAGTCTCGGCTGCAGTGTGCTGACGTACCAGTTTTCCACTCGGAGCTCACGTCCACACTTCAGGTTTTCCCATCAAACGCGTCTTCACCTTCCCTTGGCTGCGGTCTGCTTGTGTAATACGGCCAACATGAAAACCGCAAACATGCTTTAGAAGGATCCTGGCTTGCAGACGCTTGAGCAACGTCACTGGAATGAGAGATTTGAGAGTTTAACCTCTTCATCCAGACAATTTTCTCTCTCTTCACTCTCTTTTTCTCATGTTATCACAAATTAGTTTCTTGAGTTTTATTTACTTTACTAGTTCTAGAATAGATGTGAACATGTATTAATTCATCTCACTCACAAAAAAACAGATTCAGTATTCCTCAAAATCAATAAAAACTGTGAAACGCAACTCAGAATATGATGCAAAGTAATGTTGTTAATGTGATGTTAAGTAATACAAATATGTGACCAATAAGAGTCAATTTTTCGAAATTGAGATTTATATTTCACCTGAAAGCTGAATAAATAAGTATATAAATGATGTGTGCTTTGTTATGATAGGGCAATATTTGGCTGAGATACAACTATTTGAATATCTGCAATCTGAAGGTGCAAAAAAAAAATATATATATATATTAAGAAAATCACCTTTAAAGTTGTTCAGATTAAGTTCTTAGCAATGCATCTTTTGCAGTGCAAAAATTAAGTTTTGATATATTTACAGTAGGAAATTTATATATTAGCAAATTCATATACATTTTTAAAAATAATTTAACAGAAATGTAATAAAAAATACATTTATTTGCATATTTGTGCAAAAAAAAAGTTTAAACAAAAGTATGTTTCCCTATTTTTTCACGCTTTTTAGAAAAATGCACAAGTCTAGTTTTTGATTAAAAAACAGAAGCTACATCTTATTTCCCCATTTATCAGAAATAAATGATTTTCTTTACAAATATCATCAGTTCATTGCTTTGAAATGTATTATTGTATTATATTATACTTATAATACTAATTTTAATTTATTTTAATTTAAATAATTGCAAATAACTTTCTAATATGAAGGGCCAAAAATCAAAAGCCATGGGTAATTATATCCAACTATATTTGATTAATTTAGTAATTATTTTATTTAATGTAATTCATTTTTACATTTAATTATTTTTAAATAATTGGATGATAAAAATCAAATGTATTTGTTTTTTTTACTTTCCCCCCTATTTTTTCATGCTTTTTAGGAAAATGCACAAGTCTAGTTTTTAATGTTTTAAAAATAGAAACTACAGCTGAAAGCTGAATAAATAAGTATATAAATGATGTATGGTTTGTTATGATAGGGCAATATTTAGCCGAGATACAGCTATTTGAAAATCTGTAATCTGATGGTGCAAAAAAATAAAAATATTAAGAAAATCACCTTTAAAATTGTTCAAATGAAGTTCTTAGCAATGCATCTTTTGCAGTGCAAAAATTAAGTTTTGATATATTTACAGTAGGAAATTTACAAAATATCTTTACTTAATATCCTATTGATCCTAATGATTTTTGGCATAAAAGAAAAATCTATAACTTTGACCCATATATATATATATATATATACATACAAATGTACCCCAGCGACTTATGACTGGTTTTGTGGTTCAGGGTCACGTATCTTATGTATTTAATCTTATTTTATTAACCAGTGTCTTTGCTTTTGACCTTTAATGATCCAATGCAACCATACTAATAAGCAAAATTACTCAAAATAAAACTAACATTTGTTTTTCTTCCTTTTTTATTGCTGAAGTGTTAAACTTTGAACTGGTCTACTGGTCTACTTTACAGACATTAATTTATTTTCCTTCAGCCTGAGGCTTTTGGTGTGACAGGGCTTTTACATTTGCCAAAAATATAGCTTTTTATATTAAAAACAAACAAGCAAACACATAAAGTAAAGCAAAAGTAATGTAACACATTAATTTCCATAAGTAGTGTAATTAGTTACTTTTTTAGGGAGTAACTCAATATACTTTTAATACACTGATCATAACACATCAGAGACCTCAAACGTTTCTCACCAAGATCCAAACTTCGATCATTTGTACTCTTACTGAACCCATCAAACGCTGATGTGTTTGTTTGACTCCAGGTTACATCGGTGTGGTGAACCGCAGTCAGAAAGACATTGACGGCAAGAAGGATATTAACGCTGCTATGGCAGCGGAGAGGAAGTTTTTCTTGTCTCATCCCAGTTACAGACACCTGGCCGACCGCATGGGGACGCCATACCTGCAGAAAACACTCAATCAGGTGAGACTGCAAATCAGACAGCTTTCAATAACTGCAAGGTCTAAACATTAACCTAAACTCTCTGTTTGGTTTGTTTTGGCCATATACACACTGCAATATTTTAAGAAAAACAACTGTATTTCATTGAAAGAACCACTGCACCTGCAGCATAAAGCTTTGGAGGCGGAGTGATGAAACGCCAACCTCATGAACATTAATTAGCCTAGATACAGATTATTTACTCACCCAATAATTTACAACATCCAAGATGTTCATGTCTTTCTTTCTTCAGTCGTAAGAAATTACGTTTTTTAAAGAAAACATTTCAGGACTTCTCTTCATATAGTGGACTTCTATGGTGTTTGAACTTCCAAAATGCAGTTTAAATGCAGCTTAAACGGGCTCTAAACGATCCCAGCTAATTGTGGCGTGACATGCAGGTAAACAAATCAAATAATGATTTAGCATTTAGCATTTAGCAGTGTTTTATGTTGATTTTTTATTATTTATTTTTATTATTATTTTTTCATATTTTTAATTATTAGCTTTTCATCAGCTTGCAAATAACTTTCTAAAACGAAGGGCCAAAAATCTAACTTGTTTGAGAGCCATGGGTAAAAAATAAATAATTTTTTTTTAATAATTAAACAAATATCCAATAAAAAAAAATCTAATTAATTGTTTTTGACATTTATGCAAAAAAAATATATCCAACTATATTTAAAATATATATATACATATATATATATATTTTTTTTTTCTCAATTTTTTCCTGTGCTTTTTAGGAAAATGCACAAATCTAGTTGTTTTTTGTTTTTCACTTTGAAAAATGACATTTAACAGTGCTATATAAAAATTTAGTTCATTTATGCAAAAAAAAAAGTTTAAACTATATATATATATATATAATAAATTTTTCTCTCCCGATTTTTTTTAGTCTAGTTTTGATTTTTTACAAATAGAAAAATGAAAAATGACATTTAACAGTGGTATATAAAAATAAAGTTCATTTATGCAAAAAAAAGAAGAGCATTTGAGGTTAAAAAGTACATAATTTGTCATTTTTTTAGAAAATAACCGATCGTTTAGCTAGATAAGACCTTTATTCCTCAGCTGGGATCGTTTAGAGCCCTTTGAAGCTGCATTTAAACTGCATTTTGGAAGTTCAAACTTTTGTTTTATGATTTCACTAGAACGAAAAACAGTTGTCTGGAGCGTTTAGTGTATGGGTCAAAGACAAAAAAAAGGGTTTAAGCATAAAAACAACAAGTGTAATACTGCTTTAAATTGTTGTTGTTTTTCAAAAAAAAAAAGTAACGTTTTCTGTTTATTTTAATTGCATTTTTGTTTTTGTTTTTCTGAGCAAAAAATAAATATCATACATTTTTTCCTAATTTACAGAAGACACCCATTTAAATGTCATTCAGTGTAACAACCTTGTCAGGCACATTTACACCAAAAATCAATTTATGACATATTAAAAGACATTCTACATTTTTTTAATTTACCCATTTGTCAGTAAGAATTTTTTTACTAATTTAAAACACAATAAAATTTAATATGCTCCCTTATTTTTTATATATATTTTAATATCAGAATGAATTTTTACATAAATATTGTGTTACACTGAATGACAATGTAACAGTATTTCAACCAAATTTTGACATTTTGTTCTCCAAAAACCTACATTTAATGTGCTTTCTATGGACATAAAATTACTTTTTGTAAATTTCTTTTGACGTGGACATCTTCACGTCTTTGACCCATATATATTGTTTTATACTTTGCTTTTACTTTGCAAAACACTGACATTCAAAAAAATGACATTCAACAGCGCTGTATAAAAATAAAGTTTGCTATTATTAGTGTAGGAATGAATTTTTAATCTTCTTTGTTCTGCAGCAACTGACCAATCACATCCGTGACACGCTCCCTGGGCTGCGCACTAAACTGCAGAGCCAGCTGCTGTCCATCGAGAAGGAAGTGGATGAATACAAGAACTTCCGTCCAGACGATCCGTCGAGGAAGACCAAGGCCCTGCTGCAGTCAGTCAATCGCATTCACAGTCTTTCAATGAATAAATGAAGCTGAAATTCTCAGACTCACTGTGACAAAACTCTAGATGCTGAATGTTTAGTATATTCGTGGATTGATTTCAGGATGGTGCAGCAGTTCTCTGTGGATTTTGAGAAGCGTATCGAGGGATCTGGAGATCAGATAGACACCTATGAGCTGTCTGGAGGAGCCAGGATCAATCGCATCTTCCACGAGCGTTTCCCCTTCGAGCTGGTGAAGGTGCGAGAGACAGTGGGCAAACACACACTTGCATATGCACTTCTCATAGATAGTGTTTTTACATTTGACATCCACATTAATCACATGATGGGACATGATAAATGCATATATAAACATGCACAGCTGTGTCTGAGGCTTCGCATTTACACCAGCCTACCTGAGCATTTATTTGATCAAAAATACAGCAAAAATTGTGAAATATTATTACAGTTTAAAACATATGTTTTCTATGTGAATATCTGTTAAAGTTGAATTGATTACTGTGATCAAAGCTGAATTTTCAGCATCATTACTATTATGTGATCTTCAGAAATCATTCTGAATTTGCAAGTAAATAGAAAAACTGAAATGGATTTTTTTTTTTTTTTTTTTTTTAATGTTTAATTCAGTGTTTAACTTGCCAGTTCTTTATAATTTATTACTATTATTTTTGTTTCTTTATAATTAAAATTGAGCATTATTTTATGTGAAAGTCATTTCTGAAATTGTCTCTTTTAAAATTTGAGTGGATTTTATATTATTAATTAACATTATACATTTTTCTATTTAATGCATCAAGCAAAATAACTTTACAATAAACATTAGTTTACATTAAACAGGATATATTGTAATAACATGAATTTAGATTAATAAACTAAATTAATAAAAAAAGGAGGCCTATTGTTAGTTAATGTTAATTCATGCAATTAACTAATGACAACAAATGGGAACTTATTGTAAAGTGTTACCAATTTTTGTTACACATATTTTGTCTGCATCAAAACAAACTGCATTAAATTTTAAAAGAAAAACATTTAGATTTTCCATTTTTTGCTGAATAAAATGTTTTACTTTTAGTTTTGCTATTTCATACATGTTGATAGTTATATAATTTAATTGTTTATCAATGTTGATTTAAATTATAAATGTTGAAAATGTTGTTCTGCATAATATTTTTGAGGAAACCATTATACATTTTATTTTTTAGGATTCACAGAAGAATAGGAAGTTTAAAAGAACAGCATTTATTTAAAATAGAAATCTTTCATGACGTTATAAACATCTTTACCGTCACTTTTGATCAATTTAATGCATCCTTGATGAATTTTTTTAACAGTTTTCAACATTGATAATAATCAAAAATGCTTCTTAAGCAGCAAATCAGTATATTAGAATGATTTCTGAAAGATCATGTGACATTGAAGACTGCAGTAATGATGCTGAAAATTCAGATTTAAACACAGAAATAAATTATATTTTAACAGATACTTATATAGAAAACAGCTGTTTGAAATCATAATAATATTTCACATTTTTGTACCATATTTTTGATCAAATAAATGCGGCTTTGGTGTGCAGAAGAGACTTCTTTCAAAAACATTGAAAATTCAAATTATTCCTAAACTGTGACTGGTGTTGTTTAGTCTGTCTGCTGCGGTTTATCTGCAGCCACAGTGAACAGAAAACTATCTTTCTGAGTTGTCAGACTCATCTTTGACTCTCTGTGTCTCTGAGTGAGTCTCTATCATTGAGCAACAGCAGTAACGCATGAGTCATGGTGCAGGATTGCGTCTCCCTCAGGCCTGAGCGCAGCCTTATGAGTAAAACATTCCGCCTTCCTCTGGCCTGGAAAACACACACACACACACACACACACACACACATCCACAATAAAACACTGTCTGCAGCAGAGAACAGGAAGTAGTTGGTGCACAGATCTGTTTGAGGTCTCTGTAGCTTATGAATATCACTAGATCCATTTATCAGTCATGAAGTTCTGCTGTTTGTTTTATAGAGTTGAAGTCAAAAGTTTACATACACCTTGCAGAATCTGCAAAATGCTAATTATTTTAGCAAAATAAGAGGGATGATATAAAATGCATGTTATTTTTTATTTAGTACTGACCTGAGTAAGATATTTCACATAAAAGATGATTACATATAGTCCACAAGAGAGAATAATAGTTGCATTTAGTTGATTCGTAATACTGTGTTGCTACCTGAAATGTTTTTTTGTTTAGTGATTGTTGTTCATGAGTCCCTTGTTTGTCCTGAACAGTTAAACTGTCTGCTGTTCATCAGAAAAATCCTTCAGCTCCCACAAATTTGGTTTTCCAGCATTTTTGTGTATTTGAACCCTTTCCAACAATGACTGTATGATTTTGGGATTCATCTTTTCACACTGAGGACAACTGAGAGACTCATATTGAACTATTAGAGAAGGTTCAAACACTCACTGATGCTCCAGAAGAAGAAAAACCATGCATTAAGAGCCGGGGGTGAAAACTTTTGGAATTCGAAAATTTTAGTTATTTTATCTTCTGGGAAACATGTAAGTATCTTTTGTAGCTTCTGAAGGGCAGTACTCAATGAAGAAAATACGATATTTAGGCAAAATAGGAATGTATGAAAGGTATGTATTAAATATGTCCATGGTTGATTTAGTAATGTGCTCTCTGTCCTCAGATGGAGTTTGACGAGAAGGAGCTTCGGAAGGAGATCAGCTACGCAATCAAGAACATCCACGGCATCAGGCACGTCTGTCCTTCAGTTCTGTCCCGTTTCATGTGTTCATGCGTCACACATCTAATCACAAACGTCTCTGACTCCAGCCTTGTCCACTGTGGAAGGGCATCAGGGGAATGGGTTTGTGATTAGATCGGTGACTGTCCGTCTCCTCTCCTCTCGAATGAACCCCGCTTTTTAGCGCGTCTTTCTTGTCTTTAGGCCAAGAAACATGACTTTGAGCTTCAGCGACTAACATGAGGCTTTTGTCATGATAATTATTGCCATATGATTTATTTATGATCATGAGATTCTCATGTACCATTTTACTAAAATGTGACCCTGGAGCACAAAACAGGTATATTTGTAGCAATAGCCAAAAATACATTGTATGGGTCAAAATTATTTTTTCTTTTATGCCAAAAATCATTAGCATAGCAAGTAAAGATCATGTTCCATTAAGATATTTAGTACATATCCTACCATAAATATATCAAAACTTAATTTTTGATTAGTAATATGCATTTCTAACAACTAGCTTTAAAGGCTTTTTTTGCACCCTCAGATTTCAGATTTTCAAATAGCTTATTTATTTAATCTCAAAATTAACCCTTATGACTGGTTTTGTGGTCCAGGGTCACAAATATGCTTTTTGCTTTCTTTTATGACAACCATCTTAAAAACACATGTGGTTTTTACACAACTTTTCACTCTGAATTTGCTAGTAACTTTCACTAAAAATGCAAAGAAATGAGAGTTAACACAATGAATTAACTTGAGGTTTTACGGTTGAATAATAAAAACACTCCAATAATCTATTTTCATTTTCAATAATCATTTTAATGATTAATTCAGTGTTTTACTCGCCATTTCTTTGTAGTTTATTATTATTAGTTATAGTTCTTTATAAATTAAATTTATTATCATTTATTATCATGGCCTCTTTTAGAATTTTATTTGATTTAATGTGATTTTTTTTAATATAATGCATTTAGTTTTAATGCAACCTTTACAAGGTTCTTTTTTACCTTTATAAGGTCCCATTAGTAAAAATTAGTATGCATTAAACATCAGATTACTAAATTACTTAATGCAATTAACTAATGTTAACAAATGGGACCTTATTATAAAGTGTTACCAATATTTGTTACATATATTTTGCTTTGCATCAAAACAAAATGCATTAAATTCTAAAATAAAGTATGTAAGTTTAGCATGTAAGCATACACTTTTATTTTGAATGCAATTAATCACAATTAATCGTTTAACAGCCCTAATTTAACGTGCAACACTGAAATAATTTCATTAAGACACACATTAAGAGCCTTACCATCTTTTGTTCCGCCCGATTTCTCCTTTCTGCTGGTGCTGTTCTCATTTGAGCTTTAGTTTTGTTGATATGTTGAGCTTTAGTGATTGAAATGATTAAACTGAACTTAATTTGACGCATTTAAAACCAAGTTGAGCGCAGCTTCAGCAGGACATTTGGAGCCATTATTTCAGTTCTTCATTTGTTTCGTGTGGGGTTTTTCTTTTTGGATTAACACTCTTCTTTCCGCCCAATTTCTCCTTTTCTTTCTCTCCTCCTCCTGTCGTTGTTTTCCCGGGCCTGTCCGTTCTCTCTCTGGCGGGCAGAACTGGGCTCTTCACGCCGGACATGGCCTTTGAGACCATTGTGAAACGGCAGATTGGGAAGATTAAAGAGCCGTGCCAGAAATGTGTGGACATGGTCATTTCTGAGCTAGTCAATACCGTTAGGCAGTGTACCAAGAAGGTAAAGGCCTGCTGGAGGCTTCGAGCCAAACTAAGACCCCTGTCAGCCTCTCGCAGGGGTTTGTGGGTGCTGAGCGTTGTGTGTGTTCGTGTGCCTGCGGCTTTGGACAGAGGGATTCTGGGTGGAATGGCAGCATTAGCTTCCTGTACGGAGGGCCGCGGACGCTGAGGTTTTACCGCTGGATGAGCCTAGTTCATAATTCGATTTTTGTTTGATTTACTGTAGATGATTTTGCTCCAGGTTGGTTTATGCTGGTAAAAAAATCAGTGAAATTTGCAGTTAAAAAGCCAGAACGTTACCATAAAATAAAGATAGACCTCCAGTCTCACAGACGAGGCTTAAGCCTAGTCCTAGACTAAAATGTAAGTCTGAAAGAACTTTATGTTTTATAGGTTGAACTTAAATTTACAATACAAAACATATATTTCATAAACTGCAATCATGTTCATTTTTATTTATATTTATTAATATTTATTTGACAACCAAAAGTAAAGTAGTGAAGTCGCTTTGGATAAAAGCGTCTGCTAAATGACTAAAATGTAAATGTAAAATGTAATGTAAAAATTATTATCATACACACACTCACAAAAAAAAAAACCTTACTTTGAAGCAATTTAATTCGGAAGTTTTTACATATATTACAAATTTTATGTAAAATTTTAAAGTAGACAGTGTTTTCTTGTAAAACATTCTCCAAATATCTGTTTTATTTAAAAAAAAGGATAAAAGTATATATTCTGTTAAGCTTTGTTTTTGTAAATTTGTTTGCTTTTGTTTTTTCACATTTCTTCTATTTAGTTTCAGGTTTAGCAATTTTGCTATGTACACTGATATTCTTATTCAGTTTAATATTCTGTATTGTTTTTATACAATTTATAACATTTTTCAGTAATTTAGTTTTTGTTTTTTCACATTTATTCTATTTAGTTTCAGTTTTAATAATTTTGTTATGCACTTTAAACATTACTGTTTTTTAATACTCAGTATTTTATAATTTTTTTTATTTTCAGTAATTTAGTTTTTGTTTTTTCACATTTCTTCAATTTAGTTAAAATTTTTGTAATATTCTTAGAAACATTACTTTTTTAATATTCTGTATTTTTATTACAATGCATGACACTAAAATAATGCTATAAACCTTAATTTAACAACACACAGTAAGTTACAGCATAAAATCTGAATGTACACTGTGAAAAAATATTTTTCTAAGTTGTACATTTTACAGTTTGTGAAAGTAAAAAAAAAAGATATATATAAATATATATTTTTCTCAGTATACATAACTAATAAGAAAAACAAAGAAGAAACAGAAAAAGTTTTGGTAATTTTATTTTTGCAATTTTTAAATACTTTTTCTATTTAGCTTTAATTTATTTTATTTCAATTTCAGTGAATGCATGTGCTTTTGTATTTTTAAATATTCTTCATAGATTTATTTTAATTTTAGTTTTAGTATGGTTGTTTGTACTTTTGTAACATTTTTATTATTTCTTCTATTAAGCTTTAATGTTAAATTTTTTTTTATTTTAGCTTTAGTAATTTTAGAACTGCACCTTATTGAAACTTATTTAGTTTCAATTAGTTTCCAAGGCAACATTTATTATTTTCTATAAAAACATTTTATAGTAATTATTTTAAATATTTTTATTTCAGCTTTATTTCAATGAGCAAAAATTAATGTTTATATTTCATTTCTCTCAAAGTGTATTTCTTTTCTTTTTCTTTTTTTGTAGTTTTAGTAATTGTGTTACGCACTTTTGTAAGGTTTTTATTATTTATTTTATTACGCTTTAATGTATTTTTTTTGTATTTTAGCTTTAGAAATTTTAGAACTTCACTTTAATCATTTTCTAAGGGTTTTTCCAATCTAATATTTTTATTTCAGTTTTATTTAAATTAACAAAAAATATTTGTATTTTTTTATTTTTGTTTTGTTTTTTGTTTGTTTTTCTTACACCAATTTATTTTTTTAGTATAAATAATTATATAAATATAAAAAATTCCATTTCTGTTTTTTCATTAAAAAAATTATAAGATGACTTTTTTTAACTTCTAAAAACAATGGTATTTTGCAAATGCAACTTTTGGATTATTTCACTGTAAACTAAAAATAATACATCCATTTATCATAAATACAGAACCTGCGTCCATTGTGTCCAACAGAAAATCCAGAGTTGTGAGACCTTTCCAACATGACTTCAATGCTTCAATGCAAAATCACCTTTAACCAATGAACAGGTTTTTACTGTAGCTTTTTTTTTTACAGAACTTACTTCTAAAATAGCAATCATTTTTGCAGCATAACTCCTCAAAGCAATGCACATCAGCATCCAAAACCAAACGTAATGTTTTCTTCTCACGAAGAATGTGTTCATCCAGCCAACCTCAGCGTCCAAACTCTCCATTTTTAGAGACAGAAGTTTTGAGAAAGCCTGACCAACGGCAGTCTGATCTCCTGTGAGTGTGATTTGCCAAATAAATGCACTGCAGAAGAACAATAAGAGACTGCCTTTGGTTTGCACGGCTGCGTTCTGGAAGCTTCTGTCTCGGGGCCGGTGGACGGGCGACGGGTCGGACCCGCTGTCGAATGGCTTGAGGAGAAACCAAATGTCTCACTTGCCTTCTCTTTCCTCTGTGCTGTCTGTCTGTCTGTCTGTCATTCTTCCACCTCTCTCTTCTTCCTCTTCTCTTCCTCCATGACTTCCTCTACAGGACGGGCCTGTTCACCCCAGACCTGGCCTTTGAGGCCATAGTGAAAAAGCAGATCCAAAAGCTAAACGGGCCGTGCCTGAAATGTATAGATATGGTTGTGAGCGAACTCACCTCCACCATTCGCAAATGTAGTGAGAAGGTAAAGCGGAACGAAGCTCCGTTCGTCCACGTCTATCTTTAATGTACGGATAGACCGATGGCTGGACTTTACATTATCTCTGTGCTTGTCAATGTAGCTGATGTTTTATTCTATATAATATATAAGTATATATACACTGCCGCTCAAAAGTTTGGCATCAGTAAGACTTGTAATGTTTTTTAAAAAAGTGCACATCAAGGCTGTATTTATTTGATTAAAAATACAGAAAAAAACTGTAAAATTGCAAAATGTTATTACAATATAAAATAATGGTTTTTATTTTAATATACTTTAAAATATAATTTATTCCTGTGATGCAAAGCTGAATTTTTCATCAGCTGTTACTCCAGTTTTAAGTGTCACATGATCCTTCAGAAATCATTCTAATATACTGATTTATTAATATTAACAATTATTAATATTATTAATATTATTTTTTGTTTTAGTAATTTTGTTGTGTACTTTTGTAATGTTTTTATTATTTATTTTATTAAGCTTTATTTATCTTTTATATTTTTATATTTCATTTCAGTTGAAGTTTTAGTAATGTTGTTATGTGCGTTTGTAATTTTTTTAAATATTTTTTTTTTTAGTAATTAACTTCACCTTAATCATTTTCTAAGTGTGTTTTGTAATCTAATATTTTAGATTTTTTTTAATTATTTCTTTTATTAAGCTTCAACGTTTTCTTTTTATTTTAGCTTTAGTAATTGTAGGCCTTTTTTCTAAATTATACTTTAAAGTATAATTTATTCCTGTGATGCAATGCTGATTTTTTGTCTTAAGTGTCTCATGATCCTTCAGAAATCATTCTAATATGCTGATTAATATTAATATTATCATTTTTTTAACTTTGATGTACATCAAGTTCAAAAGAACAGCATTTATTCAAAATATAAATATTTTCTAACAATGTAAATCTATCTATTTTAACACATCCTTGCTGAATAAAAGCAATCATTTCTTGCAAAAAAAAGAAAGAAAACAAATATAGTGACCCAAAATCTTTTGAACAGTAGTGTATATTTTTTGGAAAACCTTTCTATTTTAAATAAATGCTGTTCTTTTGAACCTTTTGATCAAAGAATCCTAAAAAAAAGTATCACAGGTTCAAAAAAATAAATAAATAAATAAGCGATGATCATGTGACACTGAAGACTAGAGTAATGATGCTGAAAATGTAGCTTTGTATCACAGAAATAAATTACATACATAGAAAACAGTTATTTTAAATGTAAATAATATTTCACAATATTACAGTTTTTCTATATTTTTGATGAGCATAAGAAATGTCTTTAAAAAAATTAAAACTCTTACTGATCCCAAAGTTTTGAGCGGCAGTGTATATTAAAGTAGTAATTCACAGAATATGATTGTTTTATTATCATTTACTCACCCTCATCTTGTTTCAGACCTTTTTAGTGAAACATTGCAGGTGTGTAAATGATGACAGAATTGTCATTTTTGTGTGAAATTGTTGCTGCTGTCATTATGGTTTGTGTTTCAGTGCTGCTTCATTATTATAATCATGTTTACATTCTGGTGAATCACTTTGCTTATTTGTTCTTCTCGTTCTGCTTGTGTAGTGCAGTGCATTGTGGGATTGTTTTGGTACTGTTGTTTAGACATTTAATTGATTTTGTGTAATTGAGGATCAGCTGAGGACAGATGTAATGGAGTGTTTATCAGCTGCTGAAACAGTTTTAGGTTCAGATTTGTAGTTATAATTATTGCACATTTATGTTTTAGATGTTGGCTTATGTGTTACCAGTGTTGTTTTAATATTATTTATTTATATTATATATTACAGTATTTTTTAAGATTTTAAAATAACTTTTATTTTTATATTTTCATTTTAATTTAAGTTGAAGGTTTAGCAATTTTATGAGCTTTTGTAATGTTTAAGTATTTCTTCTGTTTAGCTTTCATTTACTTTACTTCAATTTTAGTCATTTTATTGAATGACAGCTTTTTTATTTCTGTTTTAGTCATTTTGTTATGTACTTTTGCAATGTTTTTATTTGTTCTTCTATTAAGCTTACTTTTTTTATTTTAGCAACATTAAAACGTCACCTTATTAATACTTATTTTGTTTCAATTAGTTTCCAAGGCACATTTATCATTTTCTAAGCATGTTTTTTATTTAATATTTTTATTTCAACTTTATTTCATTTTACAAAATGATTTTTTGTATTTTTCTATTTCATTTCAGTTGAAGTTTTAGTCATTTTTATGTGCTTTTGTAATTTTTTTTTTTTAAATATTTCTTCTTAAATTTATGTTCATTTCAGTATATATATATATTTAGCTTTTGGTCTTATTGACTTATTTTGTTTCCATTATTTTCCAAGGCATTTACAACATTTACAATTTTCTAAGCTTTTTTTTTTTTTGTAAATCTTTTTTGTAAAATTTTTCATTAACAAAAATGACTTTTTAAATGTATTTATATTTCATTTCAGTATAAATTTTAGTTATTTTGTTATGTGCTTTTGTAATTTTTAAACATATTTAAATTCTCTATTTAGCCTTAATTTATTTTATTTCAGTTTCAGTAATTTGGTGTGCTTTTGTATTTCTTTTATATATATTTTTTTTTTTAGTTTTAGTAATTTTGTTATGTTTTGTTATGTACTTTTTAAAATGTTTTTATTATTTATTTTATTAAGCTTTATTTATCTTTTATATTTCATTTCAGTGGAAATTTTAGTAATTTTGTTATGTGCTTTTGTAATTTTTTTAATACTTCTTCTTTAATACTTCTAAATTTATGTTCATTTCAGTATATATATATTTAGCTTTGGTAATTTTTTAACTCTTATTGACTTATTTTGTTTCCATTATTTTTCAAGGCATTTACAACATTTACAATTTTCTGTTTTTTTTTTTTGGTAAATCTAATATTTTTATTTCATTGTATTTATTTTTCATTAACAAAAACGACTTTTTAAATATATTCATATTTCATTTCAGTTTAAATTTTTGTCATTTTGTTATGTGCTTTTGTAATTTTTAAACATATTTAAATTCTCTATTTAGCCTTAATTTATTTTATTTCAGTTTCAGTAATTTGGTGTGCTTTTGTATTTCTTTTATATATTTTTTTTTTTTAGTTTTAGTAATTTTGTTATGTTTTGTTATGTACTTTTTAAAATGTTTTTATTATTTATTTTATTAAGCTTTATTTATCTTTTATATTTCATTTCAGTGGAAATTTTAGTAATTTTGTTATGTGCTTTTGTAATTTTTTTAATACTTCTTCTTTAATACTTCTAAATTTATGTTCATTTCAGTATATATATATTTAGCTTTGGTAATTTTTTAACTCTTATTGACTTATTTTGTTTCCATTATTTTTCAAGGCATTTACAACATTTACAATTTTCTGTTTTTTTTTTTGGTAAATCTAATATTTTTATTTCATTGTATTTATTTTTCATTAACAAAAACGACTTTTTAAATATATTCATATTTCATTTCAGTTTAAATTTTTGTCATTTTGTTATGTGCTTTTGTAATTTTTAAACATATTTAAATTCTCTGTTTAGCCTTAATTTATTTTATTTCAGTTTCAGTAATTTGGTGTGCTTTTGTATTTCTTTTATATATATTTTTTTTTTTAGTTTTAGTAATTTTGTTATGTTTTGTTATGTACTTTTTAAAATGTTTTTATTATTTATTTTATTAAGCTTTATTTGTCTTTTATATTTCATTTCAGTTGAAATTTTAGTAATTTTGTTATGTGCTATTGTAATTTTTAAAAAAATATCCATTTAGTAATTTTAGCAATTAACTTAATCATTTTCTAAGCGTGTTTTTTAACCTAATATTTTAGATTTATTTTGTTTTTATTATTTATTTTATTAAGCTTCAATGTTTTGTTTTGTTTTCTTTTTTTTGTATCTAATATTTTTATTTCAGCTTTATTTTAATGAACAAAAATGATTTCTAAATATTTTGAAATAATTTTTAATAGAATTTGAAAGATTTAAACAAGCTTTTACATACACTGATAGACAGTTTTTTCTGTATTCTCAGGTTTTGTAATAAGAATAAGGTGCATCTCAAAACGTGTCCAGATCATATTAGACCCGATTTTTGTTGTTGTTACAGAAAGATGGCTAAAAATGATCATTTGACCATTTTTGATGGCAAATTCTGCGTGCCATTGGTTGTCAGCGTTCTGTGATTTCTTATATACTCAGATATCATTGTACTGAACTCCTGTGGGGATCTACAGTATTGTATATACAGTATTTAGACATCTATCCGTATTTGTTTTTTTAATGTAGAATATATTTTCTCTGTGCACAAACTAGGATTCATCCATCAGTCCAGCAACTATCGGTCTATCCTTACCACTCAGTTTTCATCCTAGTTTATTTTTGTCTGTGTCAATTTAATTTACTAAGTACTTGTGTCCTTTTTTGTTACAGAAGCGTCGATCCAAATTCCCCAGTTTTAATTTGTTTCAACAACGCATGCCTCCTTGTTTGGCCCTATTTTTGCGTCCTCTCAGTTATTGTTCTTTCTGTCCGTGTGTTTTTTTATCTGTCGGATGTGTGTGTGTTTTTAATTCAAGCGTGAGAATAACGTCATTGTGGCTCGTCTCTTCTGTTTGACATTCATGGAATAACTGATGCTTCAGGCTGGAAGATCTTCTTACACCAGCAGACTAACTGTCATACCAGAACATCTCTGTTTCTCTTTGTCTTTCTCTCTCAATCCCTGTTCTCTGTTCTCAATCCAATCTCCTCTTTTATCATTTTATCATCCCTCCATCTAATTCTGACTTCTGTGGATTTGGACTGAGCATTTGGTGTATAAAAAACAAACAGCTCACCCAAAAATGCCACCAAAAATGCGCTCACCTTCAGCTTCCAAATTTGTATGATGTTGTTTTTTTAAGAAGAATTTTCTGAAGAATCTTCAAGCTCCAAAATAGACCCAAAACCTTCATAAAAGCATCATATATGCATGAAAACAGTCGATATGAATTATGCAAGAGCTAAAATTAAGTCATTATTTGCTTAAATTTGAAGCTTTTTCTTTACTGCACACATGCACCAAGGCACAATATGAATTTGAACTTGATTCACGAATAATTCAGTGGGTTTTATGACGTTTTTGGAGCTTGACAGGTATGTGAACTGCAAAAGAGCTGCATGAAGATTTTTCAGAATTTCTCCCAGAAAAAAATGAGCATCACACATGTTTGGGACGACACAAGGGCGAGTACATGTCCTTTGGTAATGCCATTTGGTTTTATTATATGATATAAAGCGGACGCAAACGTCGAAGGACGTCGGTGTGAATCCACACAAGGACTATTCTCAGTAACCTTCATCTCAGAGCACGTTTGTTATGCCTGTAGCTCCTCTAGAAACCCTCATTTCTACTGATCCCAGATCTGCTGGACGCCTTCATTGCATCCCTGTGTCTGAGGCACAACCCCAAATACTCTGCTGGTGTACTGGTGTGTTTTTGCGATTGCGTGTGTTTAAGTGAGTGTGTGTGTGTGTTTGATTGGTTTGATTCTACAAGTTCCAATGCATCAGCATCATGCATTACTGTATTCAACATCGAATCACAGTTGACTCACTCCTGGTCTTAATGATTCAGTAGGATGATTCATGGGGAAAATGCCTAGATTCGGCTGAATTGACTTTGCAAAGCTGAGACAGGTCAACTACAGAGATGCATTGAAATTTAGAGTCATGTGACATACTGTATGTCGATGCATACGAACATGATTGAGTTTCTTTATGTCCGTTTTCTCCACAATAATGCAAGAATATGTTACTCTAAATAATGTGATTTTGCAGACTTTGCAACGGGTTTTCTCTTAAAAATAGCTCCATTTTACAATCTTGCGCATTAGGGTCATTCTTTGTCAAATCAACCAAATTTCAAGGCTCAAATTTTAGATTTTTTGCTCATATTTTTTGTTCTGAGGAAACAGATGTGTATAGTGATGAAAGCCAAAATATTAAATGTCATGGATTAATATTTACTGAGTAAATGTTGTAGAGGGGGGTTAAAATGGCAATTTTCACCTGAGAGTCAATTTACAAAGGGACTAAAAATGACTTTAGAAAGATGGCAGCATCATAACGTTATTTTCACACAGAGATTAGTAGCTCTATTAGTAAAATCTGTTGACTTTATCAATCTTTGTTGCATTATGTGCCAACGGTGACCGTTCAAAAATGGGGAAAAAGCACTTTTCAAGTTTTTTCTCCAAAGTTTGCATGCCTGTAACTCAAGAAGCATTAAATATATCTTACTGGCCTTTTAGATATTGGGCCTTAACAAACTTTTCTTTTGGCATCTTTAGTTTTACTGCCCTATGAGATTCAGTTCCAGAGATATTGGAGTTTCAATATGGCTCCAGGAGTCTTAAATCGCTAAAATGTACACATTTTCAGTAGTGAAAAAAAGGTTTTGTGGGTCCGTTTGCAAAAATGACACTTCTTTTCTTTTAAAGAGAAATTTCTGAAGTACAAATAATGTTAAAACTAGAGATGTATCCCGTTTCTTTCTGTCATACCACACCAGTCTGAATGCCATAAATATTCTTATTCCAAAGTTTGCGGGCTTATAACTCAAGAAGTACTAAAGATATCATAATATGATTTTAGATCCTAGATCTTAATAAACGTTTCTTTTGTAATCTTTATTTTCAAGGCCCTACAATGTTCAGTCCCAGAGAAATAAGGATCTCAATGAGGCTCCATGTCTAGATTGTTGAATATTAGCCATTTTCAGTGGTCGAAAACCAAATGTTGGTGACTTTGTATACAGCTGATACTTATTTTATTTAAAGTGTCCGAAGAAGAAAAAAATGTTGTAATTAGCATTGTATCTTTGCTCTCTCTCTCTCTCTCTCTCTCTCTATCAAAACAATTGCAAATATTCTTTTTCCAAAATTTGTGTGCCTGTAACTCAAAAAGTATTAAAGTTATCTTAACATGCATTTAGTTTCTGGTTCTTAAGAGACTTTTCTTTTGGTATCTTAATTTTTAAGCCCCTGTATGGTTTAATCTCAAAGATATCGAGATCTCAGTGCAGCTCCAAATTTAGTATCCAACCCATTTTCAATGGCCGAAAAACAAATGTAGTTTTGTGTTTATCTATTTACAGTGCAAATGTGCAAATAATTGGATTGTATAAATACATTTCTAGTTTCAAGATCATTCCTCTTTAAAAGAAAAGAAGTATCATATTTTTGCAAACTGACCCACATTTGGTTTTTGAACACTGAAAATGTGTACAATTTAACAATTTACTCATGGAGCCATATTGAAATATCAATATCTCTGGAACCAAATCTTATAGGGCCTTAAAAATAAAGATGCCAAAAGGAAAGTTTGCCAAGACCCAATATCTAAAAGGGCATTAAGATATCTTTAATACTTCCTACAGTTACGGGCATGCAAACTTTGAAGAAAATCTTTAAAATAATGCTGTTTCACCATTTTTGAAGGGTCACCATTGGCACATAATGCAACAAAGATTGCTAAAGTCAACAGATTTTACTAATAGAGCTACTAATCACTGTGTAAACATAACATAATGATGCTGCCATCTTTCTAAAGTCATTTATACCCCCCTGTAACTTGACTCTGATTCTCAGGAAAATTGCCATTTTGACCCCCCTCTACAAAATAGTGGATTACTCAGGATATATTCATTCATGACATTTAATATGTTGGCTTTCATTACTATACATGTCTATCTTTCTTCAGAATAAATATTAGCAAAATCAAAAATTTGAGCCAGGGACCAGTTGACATGGAGAGTCCCATTATTTATTATGTCTAGTAACGGCCTGTTGCAAACTCTCTCGTGTATGTTGGTTTTACGGATCATATATGGTGTTTCGCATCACAAACGCGTGTGATTGTTTCACAGCTGGCTCAGTATCCCATGCTGAGAGAGGAGATGGAGCGGATCGTCACACAGCACATCCGCGATCGCGAGAGTCGCACTAAAGATCAGGTGAGACGCGTCTCGTCTAATATAAACGTGTTGTAAAGAGCTGTGTATTTGATGGTTTTCTCTTTGTGGTCGTCAGGTGCTGCTGTTGATTGACATTGAACTGGCGTATATGAACACCAACCATGAAGATTTCATCGGATTTGCCAAGTGAGTTACGTTTGCTCGACCTTTAACATCAAATGACTCAATATAGTGCCACAATTATTTAACAGTTGTCATACAAATTTATCAAAACAACCATTAAACTATATTATTAATTAATAATTAATAATATAAAAACTGTAATTAAATGATAATATATAAGCAATAAAAAAGTATTAAATATATATATATATATATATATATATATATATTATTTGCCTAGTGATTAGTGATTCCTGGAACTTTAACATGGTTCATTGGACATCAAGTGACCCAACATACTGCCACAATTATTATTATAATAATAATAAAAGTAATTGGTAATAATAATAATTATTATATAAATAACAATAGCTAAAAACTAAACTGTTAAATATAAAATAAATATTATTATACATAAAAATAAATTAACAATATAGTTAGTAACATTAATAAATATTCATGACAAATAATAATAGTAGTAGTAGCAGTAGTTAATATTAATTCTAAATAATAGTAAAAAAATTAAGAATTTTTATATAACTATTATTCCTAATGTTAAATGAAATTAAGAAATACTGAATAATAATATAAAATAATAATGATTATTTTTATTATTTTTTATATATTAGTATTATAACATCATTATATAACATCAAACTGTTCATATTAATTATAAATAATCTAAAAATAATATAAATAGCAGTAATAACAACAATAGCTAAACATTTAAATGTTAATATTAATAATAAATATTAATAAATTAACATTATACTTATTAACATTATATTATATTTTTATATTATTATTAGTAGTATTAATATTATCACAAACAAAAAAATATATATTAATATTAATTATAAATAATAATAAATAAATAAATAAATAGAAAAAAAATGTAAAAATAATTGTTATATTACTATTATTACTAACATTAAATGAAATTAAGAAATAATAAATAGTAATATAAAATAGTAATATTTTTTATTTGTAGTAGTATTATTTCTAACATCAAACTGTTAATAATATTTTTTTTTACATAATAATTATTATTACTATTATTACTAACAATAAATTATATTAATATTAATTAGAAATAATAATAAATATAATATAAAAATAATAATTATTATTGATATTATTATTATTATTATTATTGATATTTATGTACTGTATACCCAATAACATTCAGACATTTTAAGCACTCTTTTAGGCCACTGTATATAATGTGTAGTATGCATATTGTTGATTTTAAGCTGAATCAAGTTCTACTGTACTCCTGTTTAGTGCTCAACAGAGAAGCAGTCAGATGAACAAGAAGAAAGCGGCTGGTAATCAGGTGAAGGGGGTTGACTAACAGTTTATATTCATTGTTTCATTAAGTCGATATTAATTTCTCTGTGCATATTGAGTCACGTCACGTGTTGAATGTTAAACACGCTCATCTGATGTGTGTCCAGTGTCTGCCTTTCTCTGTTCCTCATCTATGTTTCTTATTCTTTATCTTCATGCCCTTATCAACTGATCCAGGGCCAGGTTTGTTCTCATGCTTCTCTCAGTTCAAGTACAAGCTTTATCTTAGAACTGATCTTAGATCAGGTGTTACAGGAACTTTCAGCTCCATCATCAGCATTTAAATATAAATGTATATGCTAGTTTACATACTAGTCCAGATTTGTTTGCTGGTTAAAGTAATGTACTGTAAGGTCACAAACATCCCAAACTCAGCATCTATGCTGGTGATTTTAGTAGGATATATATTAAAATTCATACTTTTTTGAAAGTATCACCACTTGATTTAAACACTGTATGTGTCCATATGATATTATTGTGATAAAATGTGCCACTGACCAAGCTAAATGGCATGATTTGACAGGTGAAGCTGGTAAAACTCACATAAATGCTGATGATTGAGGCTAAACTGAACCCAGAGCCTTGTGTTTAAGTCAGAGCTGCTGTATGATGGTTCTTCTCCAGATGTAAATGCAGTTCTGCTTTACTCAAATCAGTTGTTAAGGGCAGCGAGTGACAGCATGATTTGTGTTTATGTGTGTAATGTCCTGTTCTGTTCACATGACCGTAACATAATGCAGATCTTCAGTTCTGCAGAGAGAGACTATTGATCTATAGATGATGGAAATGTGTTTTGGATGATTTGGAGACACAAACCTCAGCAGATGCTCAATAGGTGGAGAATAGTGCACAAATATAAATGCATTAAATACAAATGACAAATGAGGCTTAGTATTAGGCGTTTAAATGAGATGCTTCACCACAATACAATAAAACTAGGGATGCACCAATGTATCGGGCGATTTGTTTATTATTTTAAAGCCATCGGCATATCAGAAATAGCATGAAAAGGGCCAACACCAATGGTTTATTAATTAACTGCATGGAGCAATGCAGATTTAAATGCAATCCAAATTCTAAATATCTCTTTCAAGTGTAGAAATTAGGAAAGAAGTATTGTAATTTCCATACTGTAGTGTAAAAAAAAAAAAATGTACCTGTGAAATATTAATTTTCATTTATTTTACACTGCAGTTGTTTTACAATATATGGCTATTACTGTCATTGATGTTGTTATTATTATTGTATTCTAATTAGCTTGGCTTCCTAAAACACCAGTGTGAATGTCATTTAGACTGAGAACGTATATCACAGCTAAAAAGAGGACTGAGTCCCCTTTAAAGCTCAGGTACAAGTCAATTCTTCAAGACTTTTTATTTATTTTATTCTTTTACGTTTTCTTAATTAAGAACATGGGTTAGAGCTCTTCATTTTGAACTCTCAAAGTGCATTAGACAGAAGAAATTAACTGTAAAATGTACAAATGTATTTTTTTTCTAATTTCTTAATTTGTCTTTTTTTTAAATATCACAATAAATATTGTATTATGGACCTCATATCACAATATTATCATAACTTGAGATTTTGATATTATGATTCGGTTCATTTAAGGGGCCTATAATTGATATATCGATATTACAATATTTAGTGTTTATTTTAGGGCTATAAAATTATTAATCGTAATGAATCGCATCCAAAATAAAAGTTTATGTTTACATACTACTCTGTATATTTATTTTGTACATATAAATACACACACATACATGTATATATTTAAAAAAATATATTTATATGTACATATATATTTACACCTGTATACAATTTAGATTATAAATAATATATAAATCTAAAATATGTTTCCTTAATATATACATGCATGTGTGTGAATTTATATATACATAATAAATATACACAGTACACAGACATATAGTATGTGAACAAACTTTTATTTTGGGTGCGATTAATCGCGATTACTCGTTTGACAGCATTAGTTTATTTTAAATGTTTTTTATTAATTTACAAATTCAACCGAAATACTTATAGCATTTAATTAAGCTCATGATTACATTGGTTTTATCTGTCTGTCCATTTTTTATTTTATTTTTTACATCCAACAGGAGAGAAAAAGTTTTCTGTTTTTTTTTTTTTTGCCAGACTGTTTCCATAAAGAAGCTCAAAGTCTTCCTACCAGAGCCAGTTTCTTACTAAATTCCACATTTAGCACACTTTTATCATTGGCAGCATATGAAATAGGTCAAATATATTACAATATAAGCATTTCAGTCAAATGCAATTTATGGAATATGTCAAACTTTAACCTGTGGGGGGAAAAAAATCAGTCTGGAAGAGTTTAAAAGTAACCAAGTTGCAGTGAAAATCTGCAGACTTGGCAATTTTTTGTGAACCCAACTATTTTAAATCCATATTATCATGAGGTCTCAGTGTAACTATTACTGCTTCATATTCATTTCTTATAATCAATGAGCATGGCTGGTGTTTGTGTCTCAGATCTCTGTATTTGATTGTCGTGTTTTAGCTGCTGTTTTCTGATGTGTTCTCTTTTCCTGTTATGTTTTTTCTTATTTTTGCTTTACTCTGGTGCATCAGGATGAAATCATGGTAAGTCGTTGGTTTGTGCTTCCGAAGGCATATGTGTTACATAAGTGTTTATCTCAGTAATTAATGTCTCATCACAACGGGACTCATATGAAACATGTTTTTGCATCATACAATGCAGTGATGCTTGTCTACTTTACATGTGACTGTATTCAGCGGTTGCATAAGACATATTCACTGCAAAAACAAACTAATTTCTCTGTCTCCCTGAAGCCAAAGCGTCACTAAAGACGTCAGTCAAGCATAATGACTGTGTAGTGTGCACTACAAAGGGGTTATCTTTTTATCTTTAAGATTATATTAAATATGATTCAATAATTGGTGTTTTCCAGACAGGACAATTTTTATTACTGTAATGATAATAAGAGCTTTTAGATTATTATATTAAAATAATGATAATAATAGTAATTTTGGATTAAAATGTTCTATAATAACATCACAAATAAAAAAGTGACTAAAACATTTGTTGAAAATTGCATGAAAGTTGCAGAAAAACAAGAACTTGCTATATGTTTAAAACTAGATTTTTCTTTTTCATTTTGTTAAGCATCTTATGCCACTGAACCTGTTTCAAATTTTACTCAAATATTAAATACAGATTATAATTCATATTAAATCACAATGTGTATTTTCACTTTTTAAGTGCTAACTTCATGGAGAAGAGCCTGATTGGTTCTCTTTTATGTAATGGCTTTTAGTAATGCATTTATTTATCCATCCACTTGAGGCAGAAGCGAGTCACAGGACAACAGTCCAGAAGTACATTTACATTTGTGTCAGTCCCACACACACCTGAAGAAAACTCAAAGTGTGTTACTGCGAGCAATACAAGAACATATTAAGTATACACTGCACACTGCTTAAAATGCAGTGAAAAAACATTTATGAACTTGTGTATAGTGTTTCTGCAAGTATGGTGAAGGTAAATATTTAAGGAATAAATTGAAGCGAACACAATAAATCACTATGGTCTCTAAATGTAAATGGAGCACAATAAGTTGTTAGCAATACTTTAAAGTTTGAAAATACAAATTCAAACAGATCTTCATTACTTTTTAAGACTTAAATAGCTCTGCTCACATATACTTGATCAAAAAGTGCTGATCTTCAGTTTTTTTTTCTCATTCTCCAGTGCAAATGTCTAAAGATTCTTAAATCAAGATACATTTACTTGAAAAGCAACAAGTAAATAACATTAAGAAGTCTTGTTTTCTGTCAAATTGAGCCAACTAGTTTATGAACAAATATCTGACAAAAATGAAAAATGAACTTTAAGGGAAAACAGAGTTTTTATTCTCCATCGATAGATATTTGTTCTTGCTTTAAGCATACAGTAAACTCAATTTTGTTGAATTGCTTAGAAAACAAGACTTAATTTCTTCATTTTGCATCCTCAATTAATGTATCTTGATTTAAGGATGTTTATTTGATTTGTTTTTGTTTTTGTTTTTTTTTGACAATGCATGTGACATTTGATGCCATAACTCAAGGCTTTTTGAGACCAGCAGAAACCCTGATATAGTATGTTTCTGGTTTCATAAGCTGTTTCCAGCCAAAATATCTATACAATTTTAAATCAAGAAGGATTTTCTAAACAAGTAAAAATTATTGTCTTGTTTTCAGAAAAGAGAGTTTTTGCTTAAAACAAGCAAAATAATCGTATTTCAAGCAGAAAACTAGATTATTTTGTTTACCCCACTGGCAGATTATTTAGCTTGTTTTAAGGAAAAACTCACTTAATTTTGACTTCTTTTTTTTCTGAAAATAAGACAGTAATTTTGACTTGTCTAAAGTGGACCACAAAACCATCATTTTGACTCATACAATGTATTTTTGGCAATTGCTACAAAATATACAAGTGCTACTTAAGGCTGGTTTTGTGCTCTAGGGTCACCATTTTGAAAGGATGAATTTAGACTTTCTAAAGACCTTTTTAAGACCAGCAGAAACCCTGGTATACTATGTTTCTGGTTTCATAAGTGTTTTTCATTGCACACAGTTTTTTTTCCAGAAGGTAGTATATACTAAGGCTTTAAATTGTGACCCTGGACCACAAAACCAGTCATAAGGGTCATTTTTTAAAATGGAGATTTATACATCATCTGAAAGATAAATAAATGAGCTTTCCATTGATGTATTGTTTTTGTTTATAGGATAGGAAAGTATTTATAAATCTGCAATCTGATGGTGCAAAAAAAATCTAAATATTGAGAAAATCACCTTTAAAGTAGTCCAAATGAAGTTTTTAGCAATGCATATTACTAACCAAAAATTAACTTTTGATATATTTACGCTAGGAAATTTACAGAATATCTTCATGGAACATTATCTTTAATATCCTAATGATTTTTGGCATAAAAGAAAAATAATTTTGACCCATACAAAGCATTTCAGAAGGCAGTATATACTATAAAGTACAGTATTTCATGGCTAACTGATGTGTGTGCATTTCAGGTGATCAGGAAGGGCTGGTTGACCATCAATAACATTGGGATCATGAAAGGCGGCGCTAAGGAGTACTGGTTTGTCCTGACGGCCGAATCACTGTCCTGGTACAAGGACGATGAGGTGAGAGACATTTTCTGAGTCAAGCTTTGGTCAAGTGTTGCTGTGTCACGTTGGTTAGGATGCTCAAACAGAGTGGTTTTGAAACTTTTGGAGAAATCAGCCTACAAATGTGTGACAGGATATGAGTAACATGCAAAAAATGACACACTGCAGCCTCGACGCTTTTATGAACTCAGCTCTAGTCTCACAACCGCATCGCAACTGATCGTTCACTTCAAAGTTAAAGCAACACTGTCTTGATTTACGTTGGATCGCTGCCTCGAAACGTCCCGCGTGCTTCGCTCAAACGGCGGCGCCATCGCGGCTGCTGCTCACCAATCATTATTCCCTTCAGCTTTAACGCCACACTTTTATGTGGAATTATTTATATCAATTTTCCGCTATAGAAAAAGAAATGATCTCAATTCGGTTATTTTTAAGCCGTCCCGTTTTGGCGGCTTTTGCTGACTTGACTCTCTTTTTCCCCTGGCGTGTTTTTGGCTGGAATATTTTCCAGCTCTGGAAGGTTTTCCCGCTAAATGAAGCTTGTAGGACCTGCCGAGAGCTCTTCTCTGATCATGCCGCCCACGGCTTTCCACACATGCTCAGTCTTTCAGAAAGGAAAAGCAAAGAAAAGGTTACAGGATGATGCTGTCTGTTACACTTAATGGTCAATCCTGTTTGGATCGTCACGTTTGGTGGGGTCAATATTTATACGAAGAGAAGGACTAGTGAACTGCCAGTGTGTTAATGGACATTCACACATACTATATACACGGCTGAAGTCAAAAGTTTACATACGTACAGAATCTGCAAAATAAGAGGGATCATACAAAATGCATGTTATTGTTTATTTAGCACTGACCTGAATAAGATATTTCACATAAAGGATGTTTACATCCCCATGATTCTTAACACTGTGTTGTTACCTGAATAATCCACAGTTGTGTTTTTTGTTCAGTGATAGTTGTTCATGAGTCCCTTGTTTGTCCTGAACAGTTAAACATCCTGCTGTTCTTCAGAAAAATCCTTCAGGTCTCACAAATTCAAAGGTTCAAACGCTCACTGATGCTGAAAACTTTTGGAATTTGAAGATTAGGGTAAATTTAACTTCTTTTTTGTCTTCTGGGAATATGTAAGTATTTTCTGTAGCTGAAAAAAAATATGATATTTAGGGGAAATAAGAAAAATGCACACATCTTCATTGTGTTCAAAACTTTTCACCCCCCGGCTCTTAACGCATTGTGTCTCCTTCTGGAGCATCAGTGAGTGTTTGAACCTTCTGTAATAGTTGCATATGAGTCTCTCAGTTGTCCTCAGTGTGAAAAGATGGATCTCAAAATCATACAGTCATTGTTGGAAAGGGTTCAAATACACAAAAATGCTGGAAAACCAAAGAATTTGTAAGACCTGAAGGATTTTTCTGAAGAACAGCAGGCAGTTTAACTGTTCAGGACAAACAAGGGACTCATCACTAAACAAAAAACATTTCAGGTAACAACACAGTATTAAGAATTAAACTTAAGAATATAAACTTTTGAACAGTATCATTTTTATAAATTCAACTATTGTTTTCTCTTGTGGACTATATGTAAACATCTTTTATGTGAAATATCTTATTCAGGTCAGTACTAAAAAAAAATAACATGCATTTTGTATGAACCCTTCTTGTTTTGGTAAAATAATGAACATTTTGCAGATTGCAGACCATACACTGTATGGTGTCATTAAAGTAAAAGTTAGATAACTGAAATGAATATTAATCGAAACTACTTAGATATATTTAAAAAAAAAAAAAAAAAAGAAAAAAAAGAAAACTAAAATGTAAAAACGCAACAAAGTTGCTAAAACTTTCCTTCAAAAACGACTTACAAAATGGGAATGAAAACAGAAAATCTAATAAAAAATGTGACTTTTTTTTTTTTTGGTAAAACATACATATAATAATATTTATTTACAACTTTACAACAAGATTATTTTTTTAACAGTGCATTTGTGGTAGGGATTTTTTTTTAAGTGAAAACTATATAGATCATTTTCTGAAAACTAAGAAAAATGTAAAAACACAAAATTAGTACAATGTTACAAAAAATAAACCCTAAAATGAAAACAGAAAAGTGTGAAGTTTTATTTATTTTTTATTTTTGTAAAACTTACATATAATAATATTTATTTACAACTGTTTTCTATGTGAATATATGTTAAAATGTAATTTATTCCTGTGATCAAATCTGAATTTTCAGTATCACTACTCCAGTCTTCAGTGTCACATAATGATTTTTTATGGTTCAAAACTATATAGATAATTTTTTGAAAACAAAGAAAACTAAGAAAAATGTAAAAACACAACTAAATTAGTACAATTTTCTTTAAAAATTTACCAAAAAAAAAAAAAACTAAAATGAAAACAGAAAATGTAATAAGTGTGAAATTGTATTTTCTTTTTTTTTTTAAACATACTTTAATAATATTTATTTACAACTTTACAACAAGACTATTTTACAATACATTTGTGGTTGGGATTTTTTTTATGTTTTTGAAAGAAATCACTTCTGCTCACCAAGGCTGTATTTATTTGATCAAAAATACAGTAAAAATAATGAAATATTATTACAATTTCAAACAGCTGTTTTCTATGTGAATATCTGTTCAACTGTAATTTAATTCCTGTGATCAAAGCTGAATTTTCAGCATCATTACTCCAGTCTTCAGTGTCACATGATCCTTCAGAAATCACTCTAATATGCTGATTTGTTGCTCGACAAACATCTCCAAATATTATCAATGTTTAAAACAGTTGTGCAGTTGAAATCTGAGACATTTATCTTTCAGGATTCATAGATGAATAAATAGAAAGTTCAAAAGAACAGCATTTATTTAAAAGAAAAATATTTTGCAACATTTATAACTGTCTCTAATGTCACTTTTGATTAGTTTAATCCGTCCTTGATACATAAAAGCGAACGTGTTTATTTATAGTGCATTCTGATTCCGTGTTGACTTTAAAGTACTGTCTAGGTAGGCGTCTCGTGTAAAGCTGGCACACACATGTGCATACCAGAGCCTGACCTGTCACACACACTCGCCAAGAGAGGGCTGCTCCTCATAAAACCATTGACTTTCAAAGAAATGTGTGTGTGTGGTTAGCTGGTTTGGGTCACTCTAACTAGGAGCATGTGGGGCAGAGACAGTGAGGGGGGCGCTGCGGTCCACTTTCATCTGTCTGCAAACACAAAGTCTCCTTCACACACACACACACACACTCTCTTGTGTATTTATTTTATCGTGGGCTGGCGATGTTGGTTTCCCAGCACTCTGAGCCCCAAAACTAACACAGTCCAACTCAAAAGTAAAACAGTCACTAATGAGCTCAGAAAGCAGCAGAAATGCTTCCATGAGTCCTCGAACACACACACACACACACACACACACACACACACACACACGCACACACACACACACGCACACACACACACACGTTTTCTTCTCCTCCGGTGGCTGAGGTCGAGACCCTCATCATTCTCTGTCTAAATGATCAACAAGCGTCTCGGTGACATCACTTCCTCTTGACATCTCAGTGCAGATGTATTTCTGCTCAACCTGACTTTTCACAAAGCGAGTTCCCTCGTCTTCTTGTGCGTTTTCGGGGGTTTGGGGGAAGCAGGCAGCGCTGGTGATACTGGATCTGCTTCCTATTATCACACATACAGATCGAGCAGCAGTGACTCACAAAAGACATGAATGAAGAAAAGCCTGGATGCATATGAACCAGCAACCCTTTAGATGGCCTCAGAGGCCTGTCAATCAAACACACACACACACACACACACACACACACACACACACACATACTTTGAATGAGGACTAACTTCACTTCCATTGAATGAAAATAACCCAAACCTACTGCTAAAATGTATTTACTTATGAATCATTTTTACTTTTTTTGGCAGGTTTTGTCAGAAGACTATATAGATAATTAAAAAAAAGTGTGAAATTGTATTTTTTTTGTAAAACATACAATAATATTTATTAACAACTTTACAACAAGAATATTTTTTAACAGTGCATTTATGGTTGGGATTTTTTTAAAATGTTTTAATAATAAGTCTCTTATGCTCACCAAGACTGCATTTATATTTGTTTTCTATGTGAATACATGTTAAAATGTAATTTATTCCCATGATCAAAGCTGAATTTTCAGTATCACTACTCTAGTCTTTGTGTCACATGATGATTTTCCTGATGAAAAACTATATAGCTAATTTTTAGGAAACAAAGAAAACTAAGAAAAATGTAAAAACACAACAAAATTAGTACAATTTTATTTTAAACATTTACAAAAAAAACTAAAATGAAAACAGAAAATGTAATGAAAAGTGTGAAATTGTATTTTATTTTATTTTTTAAACAAAGAAAAACTAAGAAAAATATATGTGAATATCTGTTCAAATGTAATTTATTCCTGTGATCAAATCCGAATTTTCTGCATCATTACTCTTTATTTATATATTTTTTAAATAAAGAAAAGAAAACTAAGAAAAATGTAAAAACAACCAAATTACTAACATTTTCTTTGAAAAAATTACAAAAAAAAAACTAAAATGAAAACAGAAATAAAAAAAAAAAAAGTTTGAAATTGTATGTGAATATCTGTTAAAATGTAATTTAGAGGAGAAAATTAGATAGGAGTTTTCAACATACCGTAACTATATTGAACCAGAGTGCACATGCGCATCGCAGAGCTAGATAGATATAAAGATATAAATTGATATAAGATATAAATTGTAATTTTTTTAGACAATAACCAATTGTTTCACTAGATAAGACCCTTATTCCTCGGCTGGGATTGTTTAGAGCCCTTTGAAGCTGCTCTGAAACTGTATTTCTAACCTTCAATCCGTTGAGCACCATTATAGTCCATTATATGGAGAAAAATCCTGGCATGTTTTCCTCAAAAAACGTAATTTCTTTTCGACTGAAGTAAGAAAGACATGAACATCTTGGATGACATGGGGGTGATCAGGAATTGTTTTATTTTGGAAGTGGAGTAGGGCCTAATCCTTTAATTTAATTTATTGTGTTACCTTTTCTGAGTTATAATGGTTTCTAAACTGATTTTTTTTTCAGTGCAGACAGTTTCTTTGGCCGTTGCATTGCATATTGGGTTGTTTTTCCAGCATCTCATGCCATGGGCGCCATGTTTTTAGGATGTTATGTGAAGTGCTCAAATAAAGCCATACGCGCTTTAAATTCAAAATGGAATCAGAATGCACCATAAATACACACGTTCACTTTGATTTATTAAGGACGCAGTAAACTAAATGAAAGTGACAGTAAATAGAAAGAGATTTTTATTGCAAATACATACTGTTCTTTTGAACTTTCTATTCATCTGTGGATTCTGAAAAATAAAATGCATGACCAAAATATTGGGCCGCACAAGTGCTTTCAATGCAACAAGTCTTCAAAGTCCCATTGCATTGTATATTGTGTTGTTTTTCCAGCATCTCACGCCATGGGCGCCGTTTAAAAAATGCTGTGTAAAGTGCTCAAATAAAGGCATATGCAAAACAAGCCTTTACAACCTTTACAACTGACAGATAGTGCAACATCTTTGCAGTATGTGTGTGTGTGTGTAAGCAGAAGTAAATGCATCGGATCAGGAAACTCTGTGATCCAGGAAAAGTCTTAAGTGGAAACATGTTTATCTGGTTTTCATTTGTCTGGATGTTTGAGAGCGTGTGAACGACAAGCCTGAAGATCTTCATATGAGACCCATTGAGAAACTGTTTTATCTTTGTTTTTTTGTTTCTCTCTCACTGACTCAATCCTTCTATTTTATTTAACCAGATCCAGATGAATATGCAAGACAAAAAAAAAAATCCCTTTTATATCCAAGTTGTTTCTCCTAAGAAACAGACCCAACGTTTCAGAAGAGATCTTGACAAAGTCTCAAAGTGCTCAAGTCTGTAGCCAATATTCAGAGATTCAAAAGTAATGGTTTAGTAACTATTGTCTCATTTGTGTAGGAGAAACATCACTGTGATGTTAAGATAAAATGACAGTCGTCACACTTTGCATTTGTATCATTTTAGACTTTATTTTGTATTTCATACTTTATTTGACATCACTGCACGCTGAATAGATGATTATTTCATCAGCTGTGCAATCTTCCATAGTAACGCCGATCAACCGATGGTCCGTCTTGAGCATCCCCGTCCAGCCTAACCAATGTGCAGACTACTGTACAAACGCTACTTCCTGAACAGGTAGTCTGAACACTGGGCAGGCGGGACGGGCGTCCGGAAATAACGCAACATCTCGTTTCCGGTCAAACTTGCGTTGCGCTCACTAGGTGGTACCCATAGATCGGGAGAGTGCAAGTCTGATGAGGCCATGATGGAGTCTGAAAAAGGCAGAATATGGAGGTGAGACACAGATGATGATGCATTCTAATTGGAAACTTCCTGTTTCCTGTGGAGAGTGATGATGGATTCCCTGAGGTTTCATGTTTCACACAGAAATTCCCTAAAACTCTGTGCACGTTAAAGAAAGTAAATGGATCTAGTATGAATGGATAAGGTTTCATCTAACTTTTATACACACACACACACACACACACATATATATATATATATAAAACAATCAACCTAATGAATTGTAATACCTGTTGCTTCATTTTTGTAGTAAGGTTGTTTCTGGTAAGTAAAAAAAAAAGTCAATTTTTTTTTTTAAATTCTCTATATTTACATATATATATACACAAACACTTTTTTTTTAAATCATCCGAATAAATAGTAATTTTTTTAGTAACTGGTTGTTTCCGTATATATATATATATATATATAATTACTTTTTTTTTTTAATCAGCCTAATAAATTGTATTACTTGTTGCTTAAATTTTGTAGTAAATGTAGGTTGTTTCTGGTAATAATAATAATAAAAAAAAAAGTACTATATATATCTTTTTTTTCAACCTAATAAATTGTAGTACTTTTTTCTTAATTTTTGTATGTTTCTGCCAATAAATTTTTTTTAACAAATTTTTAATATATATATGTAGGCTGTTTCTGGTAATTAAAAAAAAAATATATATATATATATATAGTTTTTTTTTTCTTTCTTTCTTTTTTTTAAAAAACCTAATAAATTGTAGTACTTTTTTCTTAGTTTTTGTATGTTTCTGGCAATTTAAAAAATATATAATTATTATTTATTATTTTTTATTTTTTATTTATATATATATATATATATATATATCGTAAATTTTAGTACTTGTTTCTTAATTTTTGTGGCAACTGTAGGTTGTTTCTGGCAATTTAAAATATTGACAAAAAATATTATATAAAATATAATATACATAAAATTCTAATCTTTAGAGACAGTTTGTTCATCTATCTATATATTTATATATATTTATCTCTCTCTATATATACACAGGCTTTATGTTTCTGTTATTTAGTGGCTAATTTTGCTTTCTGACTTTGATAATCACTCATGCTCTTTTGTCCTCACTGACCTCTCAAATAATCTTCATCCCAGCTGACGATTTTAACATTCATCTGCTCTCGCATGAGTTCGGCCGTACGATGAACATTAGATCAGCTGGTCAAATCAATCTCCTCTAAACTGAATACATCATCAAACTCGACATCCCCCATTAAAAGCCCAGATGATGAAAATACTGCACCTCATCCTCGTCTCCAGTCCAGGTGTCTGTCCTGCTCTTTGTTGATCTCAGCTGTCCCAGTATTTCTCAGTTTGCATCCGCAGGACCTCAGTGAGTGAATGGCGCACCATCATTCACAGATCGCTCCGTGTTCCCAAATAAATCATGGAACTGCATCCACTAAGATCCGTCCCGCGTCTGCTAAAACCAGCATCTGTCGGCGCGAGCGTCTCGTCCAGTGACTCTTAGGCTTGACGTGGCAGAGGACTGTTAACTAACTTTACTAGTGAGAGAGCGAAGGAGCAGGAGAGGAGAAAGAGGCGGGACCTTCTTCTCCTTCCCGCCTCCGTCTGGCATTCCCGTATTTTTTTAATGCATTTCGGGGAGGCGGCAGGAAGTCGAGGGTCAAAGGTCAACAGGAAGTGAAGCGCATTAATTTGCTGCATGTGTTGTGTCATTTTGGGGAGGGGGTTGGGGTGCATGTAGCGCGTTCGGTCGCAGCACTTTTTCGGGTGGAAAACGCTCGTGTGTGTGTGGGAGCTGCGTGGCTTTGTAGCGCTGCAGGAATGTCGGAGTTTCTTGGCAAGACGGCAGGCTTGTAATAACTCCAGATGTGCGGGCCTGTGGCGCGCTGGCGTGTTTTTTCTTCTGAAGCCGATTTCCTTTCCCTGTCCGGCTTGAATAAAGAGGCCTTTATGCTGGACGACCCCCCCCAGCACCACCCCACATGTGTACATTGGGTAACTGGGTCGAAATCAGGACCAGATTTGATGTGGGAGGTAACGGGGAGGCTAGAAGGAGCGACCCACGAGAGATCGCATATAAAGCAGCTCCATCACCGGCCGACATTAACAGCCTGTCAGGGGACGCTTCTTATGGATGTTGGATGGATGTTGCTCTTGTTTAAGTTAATCTTGCTAGTGCTCTTAGTTAGGTGTACTTCAAGATGATAAACTACAGTCCTACCAAGTATTAAAGTTCAGTGTGCATTGGGAATATTTACAGTAAATGTTAAAGGATCATTAAATAGTTTTTACTAGAAAACAAGATCGGTTTACATTTGCAAAAAATTGCAATATATTTTTATTTAATCAAAAATGCTTCCACATGCTTAAGTAATGTCAAATTAAAATGTGCATAGGATTATTTAAATTAATAATACATTCAAATCATGGCTTTATTTATCATTTGCATATCAGGATTTTAATTGGAAAGCAAGATCAATTTATATTATATGAGCAAAAAATTTACATTTTTGCTATGTAATTTATTATTTATTTAATCACATGGAATAATTGCCTAATCTATTTTATTTTTTATATTTGATATTAATATTGTTATTTTAACAGAAAAATGTTGTCACATGCCTAATTAAAATTAAATGAACACATTTAACACATTAATGCATAGGAGTAATTAAATAAAATCACAGCATTATTTATCATTTACATATTTTAACTGGAAAATTTACTTTTTTTTAGAAAAATGTAATGCCAGATTTAACACATGTATTAGTACATGTAATTAATAATACATGTAATAAAAAACATTATTTTTTGCTTTTTATTGCTCATGTAAATTGATCTTGTTTTCCAGTCAAAATATGTCTAATTAAAAAAAAAAAAATCTAATTAAATACATTTTTGATGTTGAATAGCACATATGGTTAATTCAAATATACATATATATTTGAATGATTTAATATATTAGTGCATGTCAGTATTTACAGTAAACGTTAATTTTAATTGGAAAACAAGATCAGTTTATATTATATGTGCAAAAAATAGCAGTTTTTGCTATTTAATTTATCATTTGTTTATTTAATCACATGCACTAATTGGCTAATCTGTTTTTATATTTGATATTTTATATATATTTTATTACAGAATAAAATGCGCATAAAATGTTTTCACATGCTTAATTAAAATTAAATTAACCATTTTAGATGTCAAATTTAACACTATTTAACATTATAATAAATGTATTTTTTTATTTTTGCTCATGTAAATTGATCGTGTTTTCCAGTCAAAATATGTAAACATCCTTTATAAAATTTAGATGTCATGTTTTCACATGCTTAAATTAACAATTGTAGGTGTCAAAATTACCAGATTCGTGCATACAATTAAATAAATGAATAATGAATTAAAATCATGCATAATTACTATTTTTTACTAATTTGTTAATGTAAATTGATCTTGTTTTCCAGTCAATATATGTAAACATCCTTTATTTTAAGTTTAGATGTCAAATTGAATATATTAGTTAATGTGATGATTTTTTGTAAACATTGACGGATCATTGCATATTTTAGCAGAAAAAAATGTAAACATGCTTAATTGAATTCAAATTAAATTATTTTTAGATGTCAAATGTAACACTTTAGCACATAAGTTAAATTAATATTTTTTTTTCTCATGTATGATGATGTACATATTTGCACATATTCAAATAATTAAACACATTAGTGCCTGTAATTATTTACAGTAAATGTAAAAAATGGTTTTATTTTCAATATTTTATCAATTTATATCATAGAAGCAAAAAAAAAAAATATATCTAACAGATTTTTTCTATTGGGAAAAAAAAAACTATTTACAGTGAGTTTCATGTGAATTCAGCAGTCACATAAAACTCGAAATACCTAACCAAATAACATGGTTAAAAGTGATGCTTCTAAAGTGTTAGAGAATGAAAATGATGTTAACTTTGAGCTTTGTTGCTCTTTTTAGTGGTGTTTAAGTTAATCTTACTAGTGCTTACTTAGATTTGCTTAACAGTTCCAATACTGAGTAGTTAAGTTCAATGTGTGTCGTCCTGCAGTGTTTGGGACCCTAGCAACTGCATAGCGACCGGCACTCACGTTTTCTTGAGCAAATGTAAAAACCAGGTCGTTTCTGACTCACTTCAGACTCTTGTTCTCTAGTTAATCTCCACCCATTTGTCCAGCTCTCGTTCTTCTGGTCTGCAGTGATGTGGTGTGAGTGTTGTATTGTGGGTAGTGAGTCACGGGCGGGTGCTCTGGGTGGTGACTGTATTTGCTTTAGCTACGGTTTCTCCTCTCAGACCCGAGCAGGACTCAGAAACGCCTCCGCAGGGAGCTGGCTCAGCAGTCCTGACAGGAGCGCAACCGAAACTACACTCTTTGTGGATAGTTTTGTCTTGCTTAAAGGACGTTTATATTGTTTAAACTGGAAAACTCACAATATTTTTTAAGAAAAGGTTAAAAGATTTAACAAATTAGTGCATATGATTGATTACATTAATAATACATTAATTAAAAAAAAACATTAGCTTAATTAAAAAAAAATAAAAATAAAAAATAAAAATAAAAATAACCTGGAAAATTTTCAAAAATGTTTAGAAAAATGTACAAGATTTAACACATTAGTGCATATGATAAATTACATTAATAATGCATCAATTAAAAAAAACCATTAGTTTAATTAACAAAAAAATGTATAAAAAATAATTAACTGAAAAATTCACAAAAATGTTTAAAAAATGTATATGATTCATTACATTAATAATACATGAATTAAAAAGTATTATTTTAAACAAAATTAACTGGAAAATGCTCAGGAAAATGTAAAAGATTTAACACATTAGTGCATATGATTAATTACAATAATAATACATAAAAGTATTAGTTTAATAAAAAAAAAAAACATTTTAACTGGAAAGTTAATCTAAAAGTATTTTTTGAAATGTTTTTTATTTAATTAAAAATAAATTAACAGATTCAGAGATTGAATTTACACAAGTGCATATGATTAATTAAATTAATAATTCATTAAAGAAAAAGCGTTCCTTTTTAAAACATTTTTAAACGTTTCATTTAAAATTAAAGTAAAATGTAACACATTCATGCATATACTTTATTATTAGTTTTGCTCATGTAAATTGAGCTTGTTTTTGTTAAAATATAAACATAATTTAACAAATTTAGATGTCAAATTCAAACCATTAGTGCATGTGATTATTTGCAGTAACTGTTAACTGAACTTATTTTAACTGGAAAAACATTCATTTAATTTTAACTATTATTTTATTTACTCACATGCACTAATGGGTTGATCTATATTTGACATTTGCATTTTTTATTTGAATTTAGCAGTCAGTGTTGTGTTAAATGAAATCCACTTATTTAATGCAGTGTCTAAAATCCTAATGCAAAAGCATCTCCAGTGCAACTCTAAAGCAGTTCTCAGTAAACACTGAGAGGATGCAAATGCTGTAAACCTGCACCGTTGGTTCTCAAAGACGCTTAACTTCACACGACCGTGTTCGCTGCTACTGTGAAGTACCAGAAAAGAGTCTGTTTGCGACACCTCCCTTCACTGCTAACAAACCGTCATCCTCTCATTAAACCTCTCCCGGCTGTCGGGAACATTTATGTTCTTTATGAGGGTGGCAAAGATAGAGCTCAGTACATTCAGTTCATTTTGGCTCGACACACTCCAGCTTTACTTCTGCCAGCAAACCCAAACACACTCCAGTGTCATTTCAGATGACAGATGTTTCGCAAAAGCACATTTCTTTTCATTCTGAAATAAATAAGATGTTGCCAAGTTTTTCCACTTTTAACTATTTGTCCTAAAAATCCAGGCAATGCATGAAGTGATCAAATGTTGTCCTTGAATGCAATGCAGAAGTCAGTCACATGCATACACAGACGCAAAAGTCCTCAAAAATATTCTATGCAATGCATAGATTTCAAACCATTGTATTATGCAATGTACAGATAAAAACTGATGTCGGATGTCAGCGTCTGACCTTGGCAATGGGGGCGGCTGTCGTACTTTCCACCTACGTGTGAGTCTGTTTGACTGCAGACTTTAAAGACGGACGCTGAGGGGTTAATGCAGTTAACATGCCTGTGCCGCCGCCGCTGCTGTAGACATTAGCGTGTGTTCATTGGGTTTGTGACGAGTCGTCAGACGCTAACCAGAACAGATTCTTTTTTTTCCCCTTTCTTTCATACTTCTTTCTCTTTGTTGTAACATAGACAGATCTTTTCTTTCCAAGTTTCCAGTCATATGAGCTCAGCAAAAGGCTTTTGGCTTTATAGTGCTGGAGAAACTTTCAACTGAACTGAAAGTAATGAAGTAAAAATTTATGTAGCACTTTTCACAATACACAGATTCAAAGCAGCTTTGCAGAAAATCATGATGTTAATGATTATATTATCTTACTTTTTCATGCATTGTTGCATTTGGCAGATTACAGCTGGGAAATTTTATAGTTTACATTTTGCCGGAATATAAGCAATCAAGCAGTTGAGATTTGCTATATGATATGAAGTATAACCAACTTTATATAAATAGCTGGCAAAATATGGCAAAATATTCAAATAACAAATAGATGCTCTTATAAAGTCGAAATATTATGAGAATAAAGTCAAAATTAAGAGAATAAAGTTGAAATTATGAGAATAAAGTTGAAATATTACGAGAAAGTCAATTTATTTTGAGAATATAGTCTAAAAGTTTTGAGAATAAAGACTAAATATTGAGAATAAAAAGTCTAAAAGTTTTGAGAAAAAAGTAAAAATTACGAGAATTAAGTTAATATTACAAGAATAAAAATTCTAAATATTTCGAGAATAAAGTCAAAATTACGAAATAAAGTTGAAATATTCTGAGAATAAACTTAATTACGAGAATAAAGTCAAAATTACAGGGATAAAGTCAAAATATTATGAGAATAAAGTTGAATTACCAGAATAAAGTCAATTTATTTTGAGAATAAAGTCGAAATGTTTTGAGAATAAAGTGTAAATATTTTGTGAATAAAGTATAAATACCATGAAAATAAAGTCAAAATTATGAGAATAAAGTCGAAATATTGTGAAAATAAAGTCAAAATATTTCGAGAATAAAGTCAAAATTACGAGGATAAAGTCGAAATATTATGAGAATAAAGTTGAATTACCAGAATAAAGTCTATTTATTTTGAGAATAAAGTCAAGATATTTTGTGAATAAAGTCTAAATACCATGAAAATAAAGTCAAAATTATGAGAATAAAGTCTAAATATTTCGAGAATAAAGTCAAAATGTTACGAGAATAAAAAGTCCAAATATTTCGAGAGTAAAGTCAAAATTATAAGATAAAGTCGAAATATTAGGAGAATAAAGTCAAAATCCTGAGTATAAAGTCGAAATATTATGAGAATAAAGTCAAAATATTACCAGATTAAAGTCAAAATATTTCGAGAATAAAGTTGAAATTTACAACAATAAAGTCTAAATGTTTTAAGAAATAAAATTGTAGAAATTAAAGTTATAATATTTTTGTTTGAATTGTTTCATATGATTTGTATTTCGCTATAAAACTGACAGAATTTGAAAGTTTAGACTTTGGAATATCTCCCAGTGCTCCAAATCAAGGCCATTTGCATGAGCAATAGTCTGCAATATACTCTCAACTTTAAATCTCATAATTGCTACGGAATTAATTCTTGTAAATTTGACTTTATTCTCAAAATATTGTGACTTTATTCTCAAAATATTACAACTTTAATCTCATAATGAGAGGTTTTTTGAATTTTTTAACATGCCACTAAAACACTGTTGTACATATGGAAGCTTATGTATATTTTTTCGATTGAGACTAAGGGTTAAAGTTAGTTTATATCTCACTTTTTGACTTTTTTTGAATCAGAATTGCAAGAAACAGTCAGAATTGTGTGATACAAACCCATAATTGTCAGAAAAATGTCTTTCAATGGTGAGAAACTAATTCCATAGTTTTTAGTTTAGTTATTTAATGTAAATTTACCAATTATATGACCCACAGATCTCCAGGATAAATACTCTGATTATAAAAACTAAATTATTTCTAATAAGATGTTTGCTATTAAAAAGCTTCCCTAAGTAGCCTAAGTTTAGTTCAAGATACTTTTTTTTAGTAGCTTGCAGTGACTAGTTTACCACTTATAGCTTAAAGTTAAAGTTTCAAAGCAGCTTCTACAAACAAAATAAAAAACTCTTAGATGTCAAGTGTGTCAAGAGACACCGAGCTGTATGAGAGAACTTTCTGCAAAATGACGTTGTGCTTTTTTTCTTTTTGTGAATTAAAGACAGAAAGGGGGGGAAAAAATGTGCATTTTCAAAATTGCCGTTGGCCTTGGCTCAAGGCGCAGTCGTTCTGGTAATGAGGGGTTAGAGCGGCATTATTGCTCCCAGATGCCTCCCCGCGTCTCTCTGGCCTTTGATGCAAAACCAAGACACCAGCGCTATTCACTCTTACACACACACACACACACACACACACACACAGAGCTTAAAACAGCACATTTCTGTTTTAAACTGTTCATTTTGGTTTAGTTCTACATGTATGATCACACCTGACCTTCTGGCAGTGCATGCATGCGCAGTGTATGAACGCGGACACGATGTGTCTCAAAAGTGTGTTTGCGAGGCTGTTTTGTTTGGATTAGCGCAGCGGGCCGCAGTCAGCCGTGAGAAGTGTGTTTATGAATCGAGTCTGAACTTCCTCCGCTCTTATAATTGCGCTGGTATTAGTCACACCAAAACAAAACAATGGAAAATATTCACAGTTCTGTCCGTGTGGTTGGACGTTGGAAAGAAACATCTCAAATGAGATCTAGTTTATGTTTCATCTGTTTCTCTGGAACACAAATGAGATTTGGCTGTGGTCCATACGTCCCATGACAATGAAAGAGACACTTCTGAGCAGTCAAATGTTCTTAGTAAGTGATTATATTACGTTCTTAGGTTGGATTCACAATTTTTTTTCTTTCTTAAATCTTAAAGGAATAGTTCACCCAAAAATAAAACTAAAGATGAGTTTGTTTCTTCATCAGATTTGTATAAATGTGTCATTCCATCACTGTCTCATCAATGGATCCTCTGCAGTGAATGGGTGCCATCTGAATGACAGTCCAGCTGATAAAAACATCACAATAATCCACACCACTCCAGTCCATCAGTTAACCTCTTGAGAAGACAAAAGCTGAAACAAATTCATCATTAAGACATTTTTAACTCAAATATGACTCCAGATCAAGCACCTTTTACAAGCCAAAACAGCTGTAAACAAATATGTGGCTGGATTTTGCTGAATTTTTTTCACTGGAGGAAGTGTTATTATAGATTTTGGACTCATATTTTAGTTAAAAATGCCTTAATGATGCATTTGTTACAGCTTCTGTCTTTTCAAGATGATAACTGATGGACTTGAGTGGTGTAGATTACTTGTGAATTATTGTGATGTTTTTATCAGCTGTTTGGACTCTCATTCTGATGGCACCCATTTACTGCAGAGGATTCATTGGTGACAGTGATAGAATGTCAGAGTCATACAAATCTGATCAAGAAACAAACTCATCTACATGTTAGATGGCCTGGTGAACTATACCTTTAAGAAATACATTTCCTAGGATAAATAAAACTTGTAAGAAAGTGCAATTCTTAAAAAAAAATCTTAAGACGTAAATTTGCATCATATTTTTCTTTTTTCCTTAAGAAAAAAGTTGGAGGTTATTCTAAGTTGGTGGTTAAGATGAACAATCTTGAGAAAAAAAAAACATTCTTAAGAAAATTTGTAGGAATACAAAATATTCTTAACTTGACTTAACTGTGTTTTGTGAATCTGACTCTGTGTGTCTACAGCCGTAGGTTATTTACAAAATTGTTAGATTGGATTCTCAGTATCAGGTGACACAATTCAAACTTCCTGTCTCGAATCACTGTGGGAGATCAGAGGGACCAGATCTGGAGCAGATTTCTGCTCTGAAACTGAGTGTACAACGTTTCCAGAGATTCAAGGTTTTAAAGAACCAGAGCCATTGAGACTTTACAAGACCATATGGAGAATCATTTAGTGCGTGTGTGTGTGTGTGTGTGTGTGTGTGTGTGTGTGTGTGTTTAGGAAGTTAGGGAGGTCAGAGGTCACGACAGATATACACTGATGTCTGACTTCTCACCCTCTGATGACTTCCATGCGTGTGTATGTGTGTGTGTGTGTGTGTGTGTGTGTGTGTGTGAGGTTGTTTAGCTGCAGCGCTGTGGTCTGCTGCTCTGTATATATGACTCTCTGTGGGTCTTTTTCTTTAAACACACACACATACATTAACCCCTGAAATACTCAAGAAGTATACTCCTAAAAATATGGTTTATTTATTTATTTATTTTTTGTGCTTTTTTTTTATACACTGAATCCTTTAAAACAAAAAATCTAGTCTATTTTTAGAACAGTCAAAATTGTCTGAATTGTTCATTTTATTATTTTATTTACTTTTATTTTGTTTGCAATTAGCACCTTGAGAATGTATGGAAGCCCATTTCCACCACTGAATAAAAAATAAAAAAAGGTTATTGTGACTTTTTATCTCACAATTCAGACTTTTTTTCCTCACAATTGCAAGTTTAAGTCACACAATTGCGACTTTATTCTTCAAAATTGCGATATAGTCGCAATTCTGACTTTATAACTCAAAATTGCAACTCTTTATATCTCACAATTCTGACTTTTTTCTCACAATTGCGAGTTTATATCACACAATACTGACTTTATTTCTCAGAATTGCAAGTTTATATCTCGCAATTCTGACTTTATAACTTAAAAGTCATAAAAGTCAGACTAATTAATTTTATTCATTATTAAGTCAAAATTCTGAGATACAAACTCGCAATTCTGTGAACATATCAGTCTTTTTTTCTCCTCAGAACTGGACTTTTTAACTCGCAGTTGTGAATTTACACATCACAGTTCTGAGATAATAAGTCAGAATTGCAAGATACAAACTCGCAATTGCAAGAAAAAAAGTCAGAATTCTGACTTTATTTCTCGCAATTATGAGTTTATATCACACAATTCTGAGAAAAAACATCAGAATTGCAAGATGTAAACTTGCAATTGCAAGAAAAAAAAATAAATTATATAATATATAATACATAATACACAAATACATAATCTAAATAATATATCATCATTTTTGCATCATAGTAAGTATTTAAGGGACAATCTGATTAATTCTCATTACAATAAGGCTAAATTATAATCACAGAATGCAAAAAACAATCTTAATGGTTTTAAATATCAACTTTATTTTATTTATTTTAAGGAAAATTAGTTTTTGACAGGTTCAGATTCAAAAGATTAAAAATGTTCTTGGTGTTTCATTATACTTGTATGTGTTTGGGTTTCTAGTTTGGGATCTAGTAAAAAAAATGTTTTAGTTTTTTTTGTTTTTTAAAGAGAAACTTATTTTGAAATGAACAGTTCATCCAAAAAGGATCATTCTGTTATTATTTACTCACCATCATGTTGTTACAAACCTTTGAGACTTTGTGTCTTCTGTGGAACATAAAAAAATGATGTTTATGTTTTCTGTACAAAGATCAAGTGTCTCAGACTGCTTTGCATTGTATGGAAAATATCAGTGCATGTTCTGCTTTTTGTGTTTCACAGAAGAAATAAAGTTTTATAGGTCTGCAACAATATGAGGGAGAGCAAACGAGGACGGAATGTTCGTTTTTCTCTGAACTGTTCCTTTAAGAGCACAGTCGTGATCTTTCTATCATCCCTGTTTCCTCTTTTCCCTGCGCTCGTCTCTCTCATATAATCCTCCTCCCAGAAGATCAGTCTCCCTCCTCTCCTCAAGCCTCTTCCCAAAATCTGGCTGAGGAGAAGGAAAAGTGTGAGTCACTGAGTGGTTGCTCCCGAGTCAGAAACTCTGTGCGTGCCCGCGTGCGTGCGTGTGTGTGTGTGGAGGAGGCGGTTGCTATGGCTTCACAGGTGACGTCATCCTCTCTGCACCGTGGCAACTGTATGTTTTATATCTGATGATGAGCACCAGGTCCAGCTGGCACAAGCACCTGACTGAGCAGACACGCGTTACACACTCGGAAAACCCCTGACATTTAGGAAACCCATAGAAAAGAAAATCCCAAATGTGATCACAGTAAATCCTCCAGAGTTTCAGAAGAGATCTCAACAATGTCTCAAACTGTGCTCAGAATTGCCAGAGTCTGCAATTAAAGGTCAGAGATCTCAGCTGATAATGACTTTTCATTACATACACACACACACACACACACTTATATAAAGTTTACATATACTTGATTCCTAATACTGTTACCTGAACAGTTAAACTGCCTGCTGTTCTTCAGAAAAATCCTTCAGGTCCTACAAATTCTTTGGTCTTTTTGTGAAATTGAACCCTTTCCAACAATGACTATGATTTTGAGATCCATCTTTTCACACTGAGGACAACTGAGGGACTCATATGCAACTATTACAGAAGGTTCAAACACTCACTGATGCTCCAGAAGGAAACATGGTAAATTTCCTACCATAAATATATCAAACTTAATTTTGGATTAGTAATATGCATTGCTAAGAATTTCATTTGGACAACTTTGAAGGCGATTTTCTCAATATTTAGATTTTTTTGCACCCTCAGATTGCAGATTTTCAAATAGTTGTATCTCGGCCAAAGCATTTTTATCTATAATTTTAGGAGAAGAAACATAACTGACTTTTTCTAGCATCTCGTGAGCACCAATCAGAAATCTCTCTGCCGCAGGAAGCATCACGTGCCCCGTTCTTTTTTTGTCCGCTCCAGCTGGCCGGTGTGCTTTTACGGGCGTTACGGCAGGGCGCGGTGCTCGCTCTGGTGGGTAGGGGAATACCGAGCCGTGCCCGCTGGGCTTCGGGCCCCTGACGGCCAGCCAGACGGCTGTGGTGCACCAGTCAGCCTGCAGACTCCACCATCGCCCGACCGCCCGCCCGCCCTGACGGTTTATTTTAGCTCTGTCGGCTCTAATCAGTTCCAGCCGCGTGTGGCGGAGACTAAAAATCACTCTGCTCAACATATATATACAGTTCTCACACACACACTCGCTCACTAGAGTTCTTTTCTCTGCACTCTTTCTTTCTGTTACTTAGTCTCTCATCAGTGTTATTTTCACTCATTTTAATGATCTGAACAAACCCATAACACGACATATTAACGGTTTAATCTCCCACAGAAGCACATTTCAAAAAGAGCACTCATTTTGTATCTACATATATATTCTAAACATATCTTTCATGCCTAATCAAAAAACAGTATTATTTTAGTACCTAAGACCAACTGCATAGAACTGTTCTGCCTTTTCTTCAAGATCTTAATCAATTTCTAGTTGAATTGTTTCAAGCCACTGAAACACAATCAGCTTCACAGACAAGGGCTGTGTTTGAAATGCCACACTATCATACTGTACTACTTACTATTTCTGCAGTACCAAGTTTGTATACTGTGCGCATTATGCAAACTTTCTGTATGCATGGAATACCCGAATGACCTACTATATTTGCCAGAATCTGGTAAATTGAACTCAAGTACACTGAAATCAGTACAGAAGCTGTGTTCGGAATGGCATACTACCATACAACTCCTACTGTATTGCAACATGCTATGTGTATACTGTGAAAAGTATGTACATTTTTTGTATGCATGAAATGCCCAGATTACCTGCAACATTTGCTCAAATTTGATGTACGCATCTGAACTGTTAGCACAGAAAAAGAACTGTTAGCACATTTGTTTGTCAGGTTACAGCCTTGACAGATGTTCAGTGCCTGTCATGTGACAAGCATACTACTCTGAATTTTTTTTTTGCTTATTGTATGCTGTTTCACACACTATTTTTCAAAAGAAAAGTAGGCAGTATGCACTGTGTACTGGGCAAGTTTGCCATTTCGAACACAGCCAAGCTGTTCAACACAGTCATATGAAACCGGAAATATGAAATTCTCTCAGCCTTTCTCATTTGCTCACACATTTCATTAATCTCAGCAAACTCTGTTCTGCCCCCTGCAGGAGAAAGAGAAGAAGTACATGCTACAGGTGGACAATCTGAAGTTCAGAGATGTGGAGAAAGGCTTCATGTCCAGCAAACACATCTTTGCCCTGTTCAACACTGAGCAAAGGTCAGAGGTCATAATACTAAAAAAAAAAAAACAATCATAAAAAAGCTTCCACGACCTGCTTAAGTTTTGTCAAGTGATATTGGATTTCAGTGGGAATTAAATTAATGACTAATGGGAAAAAAACAAAGAAAAGTAATTTCAAGGATGGAGAAAGTTATTCTTTTTTAAATATATTTTGTCTTTGGAATAACATGCATTGATTAATCAATCACAGTAAGCATTAACATTTTTAATGGCTCTATTTTAACCCTATATAAAGCTTTTTTTGTCTACCTTTTGATAATTTATTTTTTTAATCTGATTTTTGTTAAGTATCATATTTAATCCATTAGTCTTTTATGGCACATATACTCTGATACTGGAATATGGAGAAAAAAACAGCTAAAATTTATTCAGAGAATCAAACTATAAATCAAAAATATGAATTTGCTGCAGATGCTAATATTTATATGATGAAAATCAGATGCTTGTAATATAAATAATTCAGATCTTTCTAACAGTACAGCAGATAGTTACATAAAAATGGTGCAAATATCAGTGGTCACTCTATATCTCTAATAATATGTCTAAGATGAGATTGAAATGATCTAAACATATAAAGCAATGCAATCTAATGATGATTGAGAGATGAACAAATGTGAGATGTTTTGGAGGCTTAGGAAGATCATTCCTCCACTGAGGAACGGTGAAAGTAAAGCTACTGGAAACAAATATTCCTCAAAAGATCCTGATGATCAGATTTGAGACTGAAAAATGATTCATGGAGAATCAAGTAAAGCCAAGCTGCTTCAGTCCAATAAGTGTTCATCTGGAAATATGACTACAGTTATTCTGATGTTTACTTGATAAAAATCTATCATGTTGAGTTTAAAGACTAATCGAACGCATCTAATACCATGACAGGAACGTGTATAAGGACTATCGTCAGCTGGAGCTGGCTTGTGAGAGTCAGGAGGAGGTGGATGGATGGAAGGCGTCGTTCCTGCGTGCCGGCGTCTATCCCGAGCGTGTGGTGGTGTGTGTTCAGATTGATCAGATGTAAGTACAAATGAATATATAGAAATTATGCACCTCAAAATGCATTTCTCTTTCTCTCACGCTGCTTCCCGTGGCATCACATTAGGAGAAGGAAAAGGTACAATCTTTGCGTAGCATTTTAATTTTTTATGTTTCTTTTGCATTGTCGTTTTCCATGTTTGTGTGATTGTGTCTCTGTGCATCTGTAGAGTGACGCCGGTGAGGAGAATGGCTCAGACAGTTTCATGCACTCCATGGATCCTCAGCTGGAGAGGCAGGTGGAGACCATCCGAAACCTGGTGGACTCTTACATGGGCATCGTCAACAAGACCGTACGAGACCTGATGCCCAAGACCATCATGCATCTGATGATCAATAATGTAAGCAGCATCTGAAACTCGTCTGTGTTCAGCAGAGGAGGTCGTGTGGTGAAAGGTTGTTAGTTGAAACCCCACAAGGGTTGATTCATGAAATATCAACTAAGACAGTCCATAACCTTATCAATCATATTTGATGCATACATTGATTTTTATCAAGTAAATGTAAGAATAACTTGAGTAATATTTCCAGATGAACACTTACTGGACTAAAGCAGCTTGGCTTTACTTGATTCTCCATTAATCATTTTTTGGAAATATCAGTGAGTCTCAAATGTGATTATCAGGATCTTTTTAGGAACATTTGTTTCCAGAAGCTTTATTTCACTGTGATCTTCCCAAGCCCCCAAAATATATGAGTTTATTTGTTCATCTCTCAATCATCATTGGATTGCATTGCATTATATGTTTGGATCATTTCAGTTTCATCTTATTAACACATTATTGGAGATAAATTGAGACCACTGATATTTACATCTTTTTATGTCAGTATCTGCTGCAGGGTTATAAAGAACTCATTGATTTACATTACAATCAAAATGATGTCATAGAAAATATCAGCATCTCCACCAAATTCATATTTTTGCTCACTTTGAGAATAAAACAGCTGTTTTGTCCTTTATATTCTTACTATATCAGATTATATGAGCCATAAAACATGATAGATCAAAACACATATGCAAACTTTTAGATTTACTTACACTGCCGCTCAAAAGTTTGGGATCAGTAAGATTTTTAAAGGAGACTTTTCTGCTCATCAAGGCTGCATTTATTTGATTGAAAATACAGGAAAAAAAGCTGTAATATTGTGAAATGTTAATTTAAAATAGTGTTTTTCTATTTTAATATACTTTAAAATATAATTTATTCCTGTGATGCAAAGCATTATTACTCCAGCATTCAGTGTCACATGATCCTTCAGAAATCATTCTAATATCCTGATTTATTATCAATGTTGGAAACAGTTGTGTTCCTTAATATTTTTTTTTGTAACCTGTGATGATTTTTTTTAAGATTCTTTGATAAATAAAACATTAAAAAGAACAGCATTTATTTAAAATAGAACATTTTGTAACAATAAACACTTTGTTCAAAATTTGGCGTCAGTAATTTCTCTTTGAAAGAAATTAATACTTTTGTTCAGCAAGGACGTTAAATTGATAAACAGTGATATTAAAGACTTATATTGTTAGAAAAGATTTCTATTTTGAAAAAATGCTGTTTTTTTTCATCAAAGAATCCTAAAAAAGCATCACAGGTTTCAAAAAATATTAAGCAGCACAGCTGTTTCCAACTTTGACAATAAAAGTAATAAATCAGTATATTAGAATGATTTCTTAAGGATCATGGGACACTGAAAAATAGCTAAAATCATTCATTTTATTTTTTTTCTGTATTTTTGATCAAATAAATGGAACTTTGATGAGCATAAGAGACTTTTTAAAAAACAATAAAAATCTTACTGATCCCAAACGCTTGAGCATCAGTGTCCATTTTCCTGATTGTTATCCTAACATCTGATCTCTCAGACGAAGGAGTTCATCAATGCGGAGCTGTTGGCCCAGCTGTACTCGTGTGGAGATCAGAACACTCTGATGGAGGAGTCGGCCGAACAGGCGCAGCGGCGTGACGAGATGCTGCGCATGTACCACGCGCTCAAAGAAGCGCTGAACATCATCGGTGACATCAGCACCACCACCGTCTCCACCTCTCTGCCTCCGCCAGTGGACGACTCCTGGCTCCAGGTGCAGCGCACCGGCTCTGGAGGAAGGTGCGTTCAGGACAGAGAGTATAGATAGATGAAAATTATGACTCTAGTGGGGAATTAAAATCTTGATGTAGAAATAGAAATTTAATGTCACTGAGATGTTTAAGCAATATATGTGTATGTAACTACTGTTGTTATAGTTTCAGCCGCATCTGAATATGACATATTGATATTTTGTTTGTAAACATACCTATTTCCACTTATTTTTTGTTAATCTTATAAAACTAGCAAGCTAAGCCAGTAGTAGTAGTACGCTACTGACAATGTAAACATGGCTGAAGATGTGAAAAGCGAAGGATTGGACAAACCGAAATAACTGAGGCAGTCATTTACGCTGGAGTTAAACCATTTTGTGCATTTTGTGGTCGCAAATCATTTGATTGAGATCGGGAATTTGGACCGCAGATTGTGAATCATTTGATTCAGATCGAAACTTCGGAGCGTGGAGCGTGAATCATTTGACTCAGATCGGGACTTCGAGGCAGGTTTGCAAATCTTTTGATTCAGATCAGAACTTCAGATCGCAATTCGCAAATCATTTGATTCAGATCGGAACTTTGGAGCGTGGATCGCGAAATTAGATCGGGACTTCGAAGCAGATTTGAGAATCTTTTGATTCAGATCAGAATGGGTTCGGAATGGGTTTGTGAATCATTTAATTTCCTGTGACTTCAGAGCTGGTTTGTGAATCATTTGATTCAGTTCGGGACTTTGGAGCGTGGATCTCAAATCATTTGATGATGATTTAAATAATTTTATTTAATTAATTAAACCATAATCCATCAAACCAAACCAGTACAGTTATAGAACAAAATAAAAAATGATAAAAAAAAAATCTCTTATAAAAATGAACCATTGTCCATTGTTTTATTATAGTAAAAGTGTAGCAACCTTGGTTTTGTTTTTTTTTTTTGTATAACCACAGTTTTACAAATACCTGGGCGATTTGGCCTAAAATCAAAATCTCGATTAATTGAACATTTTAACTCGATTACGATTAATGAACAATTATTTTATTTATTTTTTTATTTTTTTTGCCTTCATAGTTCACTGACAAATTTTGTACAGTAAATATGTTCACATATTACAAGTGAGAGATTTTTGAATGAAGGGTGCATTACTTGATTTTAAAATAATTGAAGGAAACACACACCATCTACTATCTATGATTATTTATTGAGCATCAATGTTGAACAACTGAAATTAAAGCACACATTGCCTAAAACGAACAGTCACTTTGTTCTCATAAAAAAAGTAAAAATAAATAACTTGCACTTTTGGAAACAAAATAAATTATTTTCAATGTTTTTCTTATTAAAAGTAGAAAATAAGCTGTATCTCTTCTAAATAAAATAACTCTTGTATATCCTGTAAATAATATTTTAAACAGTGCATTTCTTGCATCTTCTGTAAACAAATATTTTAATGTGCAATGTATCAATGTAAACAACAGATTGTTGTAATGAAAATAGAACTCTCTTAAACACTGTTGCATGAGGTGATCTTAGTGATCTTGTCATGTCACTATATGAACATGAATTTACTCTAAGTTCTTACTAAGAAACACGAGCATGTTAACCTTTTCAGGTTTCAGGCAGGACCTGAGGCATGTAACAATGTTTCCACCCGAACTGAAAACCCGCTCTGATGGGGAGCTAGTAGCTGGTATGCAGAGATACTTTTTTGCCACCTTACTTAGAGTGGGAAAGTGTACATGATGCTTCCTCCACCAGTCCAGTGGATTTGCCTCACTATCCAGCATGGGGGACACCAAATAGCTGCTCATCTCTGCTTCTAGCGATTGCTGAAGTGACAGAGTGGGTGTAGCTGAAGGTGTTGCCTCACTCCCTTTAAAAAAGCTTCCTAATGACCTCTTTTGCTTTTTTGCTACTGCTGATGAAGTTGTTGGTTCTGCAGTCTCTGTAATCTGACTTTCTCTGCAGACTTCAGCTTCTGACATCATCTCCATCTCTGTTTTCACTTTCTCCTGAATGGTGGGGACATTGTGAGCAGAAATGTAGGTAGCTTTAAATCTGGGATCAACAAAACTGGCTGTGTCCAGTAGCTCTTCTGTGATAGGATCTGAGTACTTCTCCTTAAGGTAGCCGAGGATGCTAGTTTTGATAGTTTTAGTCAGCTCCACATCATCTTCCTCCTCAGCAAGCACTCGTGAATTGAGGATGTGCAGTACAGGCTTTACAAATGAAATGGTCACATACTCTTCCCCTGATAGGGCGTCTGTGAACTCCATCAAGGGGGAAAGAGCCTTGCTGACAGCCTCTAAGACATCCAGGTCAGCCCACGATGGAACAAGGTGCCTGGATTTTTTGTCTTCAGAAAGGACCTGTGTAATAGCTTTCCTTTGTTCGAGGACTCTTGCAATCATCATTTGCATTGATCCCCATCTGGTAACGCATGCTGTTTTTAGCTTGTGTTGTGGCAGGTTCAGTTCTTGTTGCACCTTCATTAATGCCTTCTTTTTTTTCCAGCTATAGGAAAAAGCACTGACTATGTTTTTGCACACCCTCACTGCACGTGTCACACGTTGATCTTTCAATCCATTTTCTGAAACACACAAAATAATTTTTTTTTATTATTATTGACAATATTTTATTTATACCTGAAGCTTTAACAGTACAAAAAATTATTGAGCCTCTTATATTTCTTAAATAATATCAGATTAATAACACATTTTTACAACACATTTATTTTTACTTTAACGATGTAGTGTTCTGTTACATTGCAATGTGAACTTAACATTGTAACACTGTAATATCAAGCATATTGTAACATTTATAAAGGTGCTTTATGAACAAATTTAGCGTAGCCAGAATATAGTAAACGCCAGATATGCTCAATTAGATAACATCCCAATGTTATTATATTTAATTAAGCTGACCTGTACTTACCAATTGCAAGATGTAGTCGGTGTCCAAAACACTGCTGCTGTATCCATCCATTAAGCGCAGCAGCTTTGACAACATTAGCACCGTTGTCTGTCGTAATGGCTGAAAGTTTTTCTTCCGCGAGGTCCCATTCAGAAAGCATATCTTTCAGACCTTGCGCAATCATATCTGCCGTGTGATCGGCTGGAAAATATGCCGTCTCAAGGCATCTCTGGCTCAGCTTCCAATCGTCGTCAATGTAGTGCAAAGTAAGGCTCAAGAATGGGTCCATCGTCCTACTTGACCAGAGATCAGATGTGGCTGCAAAGTGTTGAACATTTTTCAGTTCAGCAGCTACATTTTTACAGCATGTCTTGTACATGTCTGGCAGTGCAGTTTTAGAAAAATATGATCGCGATGGCACAGTGTATCTTCTGTCGAGAGTTTTAACAAGGTGTTTAAACCCGCTTCGCTCCACTGTAGCCAAGGGAGTCATATCCTTTGCGATGTAATAACAAATAGCGTCAGTTATTTCTTTCCATCTTCTTGAACTCTTCTCATACTGTGTGGCATTTGTGAACGCATGTGTTATCGACATCTGCTTTGCGGAGGCACTTGTTGCTGGGCGCTTGTCAGTCTCTTTTTGTTTTTTTTGAGCCATGCACTGTTCATATTCAGTAACGTGATTGTGCTCCAAGTGTTGAAACAAATTGGTGGTGTTACCTTTGGGCGTCGAAACTGTTTTTCTACAGTGTCTACATCTGACTTCATTTTGTTCAATGTCATCCTTACTGAAGCCAAAATGTGTCCAAACGACGGAGACTGCGTTTTTCTTTGGTACAAGCTGCTCTTGTTGCTCAGATGTCTCAGTGTTTAAGCTCTCCATGCTCGACATGTCGGCGGAATCAGAGCCGTTTAAAAACAACGGTTCTGGGCGGAATAACGTAACGTAATGGAGTGGGGTCACGTGACTCCACACGCGGTAGTGTTTTTAAAGGGAAAGTAATCGAAATAATCGACCTGAAAAAATTTGATCGATTATAGGTTCTGAATGTCGATTTCGATTACTTTTCAATTAATCGCCCAGCCCTATACCATGGTTAAATTATGGTGTAGCAAAACCTTGCTTAATTTATGGTAACCTTGGTTTGTTTATTGTTTATTTATTTTCCTTAAGGAATGAGTTGCCAGGTAAAAAAAAAGTTTCCAAAGTCTGACATCAGTTGTTAGGATTTTCAAGGGTGTAGAATTTAGTAGGGATGCCGAAGACATGTCTCTACCAATATCCAGACACACTAAATTGAACTTTACGCCATGGTCATGGAGTACAATAATATCCTCCTATACTGTAATAAACACAAACTTAAAATATTATTATTATTCTAAACCATAATAAATATTATTATTTATATATAATACAGAGATACACTGTGTACTTGTATGAATTTACTGATCCTGTTTGGGTTAATGCTGGGCTCATGAATTTTAATTATATTCTCTGAGAGGACAGTTCAGAAAGGTTCAGGAGCTCATTAATATTCATGAGTTCAGCCCTGTGCCATAATAAGCCACTTCCACCATGAATATGTCACTAATGCTCAGTTACTGGGACAGTAGCGCCACCTACTGCTGAAATGTGAAATGAGCTTACTGGCCACCACAGAGTCCTCAGAGATGCATACAATTAAATATGTAATTAAGAAAAGCTGATTTCTGGTAACTTTGATTGATTTCTGCCTTTGTTATGCAAAACAGTATGTGTAGTGGTAGATAAAATAAGATTGACTTTGATTAAGTCTAAGTCAAAGTATGTGTTATCACAGAGGGGAAATGTCTTATTATTTAACAACATTTCTCCTTTAGGTCTCCGGCGACCAGCCCGACCCCTCAGAGACGGGCCCCTCCTCCAGGGCCTCCGGCACGCCCCGGTTCTCGTGGCTCGGCCCCGAGCCCCCACGCTGCCGGCGGGCCGCCCGTTCCCTCCCGCCCGGGAGCCTCTCCGGACCCCTTCGGCGGGCCCCCACCTCAGGTGCCGTCCCGGCCTAACCGCGCACCGCCCAGCGTGCCCAGGTGAGACTTAATTCCATCAGACATTATAAACTATTAATCAAATCAAATCATTTATTTGTGTTGGAAAATAATAATAATGTGCTCAGATTTGAGATATAAATTCTGCAGCACTAGCGCCACCTAAAGGAATTGCAGTCTGTGGGTCTATATGTTTGTCCAACTAATGGAAGACAAAAAATTCTGTTTGATGGAGCTAGTGCAGCAGAAATGATACACAGAAATGCACAGAAAAGACTAACCTTCTAGTCCTGCAGTCTAATAAGAACATCCGTTTGCTCTTAGCCGCGGAATGTGAGACTCTAAGCGGTGGATTAAGTGCAGTGGTGTGGGTGAGTTAACCGGTCACCATACCAACGTTTAAACGATAAGCAGCCATCACCGAAAATCAGCTCATTGTTTATCAAAGTGTCATCAAATCAGATTCAGATGTCCACAGTCTGGCGTCCTGCTTCTAAGTCTTATTATCGTTCAAACGTTACAGATTTAAACCATTTGATGCACAATGTGTTCTCAGTAGGGCTGGGTGATATAGCAAACATTAATGATTCTGCTAATACAACCCTGTAAATATCATGATGATTTTGATGTGTTTTATATTTGTTTAAAGATCAGATCTTTAGACTAGGGTCAGGAAACTTCGCTTTTTTTTTTACTTGTTAGTATGAATGTGTTCAGACGGAAATGTTTTCGGTTAATAAGTTAAAATTAATTTGTGAACTGATTCAGAACTCTGAATTAAAAATGTGACCCTGGACCACAAAAACAGTCATAAGTAGCATGGGTATATTTGTAGCAAAAGCCAACAATACATTATATGTCAAAATGATCAAAGTAAGTCAAAAATCATAGGATATTAAGTAAAGATCATGTTTCATGAAGATATTTTGATAGATATTTCCTACTACAAATACATCAGAACTTAATCTTTGTTTATAAATATGCATTGCTAAGAACTTAATTCACAACTTTTATATTGATTTTCTCAATATTTAGATTTTTTTGCACCCTCAGCCTAAATATAGTCCTATCCTACCAAACTATACATCAATGGAAAGCTTATTTATTCAGCTTTCAGATGATGTATGGATCTCAATTTCATAAACTTGACCCTTATGACTGGTTTTGTTGGCCAGGGTCACAAATGTTCACATAAATCTCTGTGTGACATTTTTTATATACTGTATTAAAATGTTTTAGCACAAATACACTACCATTCAAAAGTTGTGGGGTCAGTAATATTTTTTGTTTATGAAAGACGTTGCTTATGCTTACCAAGGCAGCATTATTTGATAAAAAATATATTAACAATCGTGAAATATTTTTACAGTTTAAAATAGCTGTTTTCAATGTGAATATCTGTTCAAATGTAATTGATTGCTGTGATCAAAGCTGAATTTTCAGCATTATTACTCCAGTCCTCAGTGTCACATGATCATTCTAATATGCTGATTTGCTGTTCAAGAAACATTTATGATTATTATCAAACATTGCTGCTTCATATTTTCTGAAACCGTCATACATTTTATTTTTCAGGATTTGCAGATGGATAGAAAGTTAAAAAAGTACGGCATTTATTTGAAATGGAAATCTTTTGTAACATTATAAGCGCCTTTACTGTCACTTTTGATCAATTTAATGCATCATCGATGGAAAAAAAAGTAACTAAACCCAAAATTTTAGACCATAGTGTAAATTATAAATAATAAAAATTTATTTTTAATATATTTTGGGTAATATATTTTGGGTTATAATAAAATGTATAATATATTTGTAGCATATTTAAGTAATAGTTTCTTTAAAAAAAAAAAAAAAAACTTTACTTACCCCAAACTTTTCCCAGAATTTTAAACCATAGTGTAAAGTTGAGGTTTTATTTTATAAATATAAAAGTGAAAATTTTAAATGAATTTATGATACATTTGTAGCATATTTAAGTAATAATTTCTTTCAAAAAAAATTTTTATTAATTAAAAAAAAACTTACTTACCCCAAACTTTTAAAAGGTACTTAATATAAAGGTATTGATTAAAAAAATACAAATTAATTAGTTTAACTACCTTTTCCTTATATTTACATATTGTAATGTACATTTTTTTGTAAAAATTTCATCAAAAGGCTATGAATATCAGTCATTTTAACGCTTTGTAACTATATCACCCAGCTCTAACAGTCAGCATATCTCATGTATGAATGTCTCGATCACGTCAGCACACGTCAGCACCTCACATACTGCAGAAAGACACTTTACTAACTGTCCACAGGACGGCGTGAGGGATGTTTCTGTTCTCTCTGTTTTTATTTATGTTCACTGCTGAATTTGTCCTCTGTTGCGTGTGATTTGACTCGTTCTAACACTAACAACAAATGCTTGCTTTCTGACAGCAACACACACATACACACACACACATACAATTCCCAGCAGTTCATTTATGACCCTAACTTTAACGCTGAAGTCCCTGATAAATAATTTGCACGCTGATCTGCAAAACCTCTGAATTGCAAAACGAAACCAATGGCTTATGATGATCGCTGATGCTTTTAAATTCATAATTGGCTGCTAGATACTCAGACAGACAGAGGTTTTGGATGTCAGTCTCTGGTTAGCTTGGATTGGAGAAGTGTTGATGTTTCTGTCTCCTCCATGTTAACTGTGTGTCTCGCACATCCTTCTCTTCCTCCTCCCTGTCGCTCTGGCTTCATCCCTCCTGCTGATATTGATTACTTTACAGAATTACAATCAGTGACCAATGAGGACTAACGCTTCTGGTACGTCTGTGGTTCTCTCGCCATTCCCTGTCCCTCTGCATGACCGACTGTCTCTGAGACCCTACGACACGCACATAAAACAGTCCAGAAATTATCTATTGGGACGCCTTTATCTGACAATAATAAACAATATTACTGTTTACATGGGAATGTTCTGGTTAAATGCAATGACATGCTGTTGGTCTATTTTAACAAACTGAGGGACGAGTATATACTACATCATTTTCTGTGGTAAATCGACAGCATATTACATTGTATTTAACACCGAATATTCTTGACTTTGTAGATGGACAGCAGGTCTCAGAACAGATTCTGTAATGTGCAAACATTACGTCAGTTCTCTGAATGTGTGCATCAGGTTTGATTTCTCTTTAGTTTTATTTCATTTAATCAAGATCTTTCTTTCTGCAGCCCCGTGCACTTGTTTTATTTCAGTTTTTTGCCATTGTTATTTATGATCCCTCTTAAATAAAAAACACTACAAACATCCAGTCAAACGCTGTGCATGTGACCTCTAGGGTGCAACTGAACAGTGGGGTCAAAGGTGAAGTATCAGATGTATTTTGTCCATTATGTTTGTCTCTTCATGGCATCTCATTCTGTCATGGCGTGACCTCTGAATGCTGTAAAACATGTCTGTGTCTGCACAGGATCAATAATGATCAACTACACAACAGTTATGCACAGATCTGTCAGTTATGGATTAGTAATACATAATATACAGCAAATTTTTAATTACTTTTTTTTAGATAATGTCAAAAATGCTGTTTTGCCTTTTTAGAATAAAGATATATATATATATATATATATATATATATTTATTCAATTATAACTGGATTTTATTTTTTTATTATTTCTTTTAGAATTTAATTATTTAATTATTATTAAATTAATTTCTTGATTTTAGAGACTGTCAAAAATGTTTTGTTCTATATATATTTTATGTATTAATCTTATTAAAATGTATTTAAATGTACATTTATTTAGTAAAAAGTATTATTAATATTATTAGACAATTAATATTAGATTTTATATATTTGTTCTTTTTTTTTAATTTTATTATTATTATTATCATAAAAATAATTTCTTGAATTTGTTAAGATAACGAAAATGGAATTTTTAATTACATTTTATTTGTTCTGATAATGTCAAAAATGGTATTTTGCTTTTTTAGAATAAATAAATGAATATAGTAATCGTTTATTTTTATTTATTGACAATTATTTTTAATTATTTCTTTTAGAATCTAATGATTTAATTATTAAATTAATTTCTTGATTTTAGATACTGTCAAAAATGCAGTGCAAATGCACACATATATAAATTAATGTATTAATTTTATTTAAATGTATATAAATGTACATTTATTTTATAAAAAGTATTATTAATATTATTAGACAATTATTATTTGATTTCATATATTTGTATCATAAAATGAATTTCTTGAATTTGTTTAGATACTGACAAAAAAATAAAGCTATTACTAATAATTCATTTTAAAATTATTTTATTAAAAAGTTAATATTTTAACCAAAATTTTTAATTCATAATTTAATCTCATAGCAAAACTATGAAATTATCCTGAATGATGATGCTTTCAGTAATTTATTGTTTATTTATTTACTTCTGTGAAAATTAAAAAGTTTCTCAGTGCAAAATATTTTTACTTTCTCATGTGAACGAAATTTGTTCACACTTAATGAACATAATTTTGTGAATGTTTGCTGTGTGTGAGTGTGACTGTGTGTGTGTGTGTGTGTGTGTGTGTGTGTGTTACTCATCCATCTTCTCTCTGTGTTCCCATGGCAGCCGACGACCCCCAGCCTCACCTACTCGACCCAACCGACCCACAGACTCCTCCCTCTTAGACTATTAGCCCCTCCCACAACTGTGACAGACAGCGAGGACAGACACGCCCACCCAGCCACAACTCCTCCCCTTCCAGTTCCTCAACTCACACAAAAACTAATACACATTTCACAATTCAGCCTCTCTTGAACAGCACAACATCTCTACAACCCTCTGTCACAGTTTCACCTCTCATTTCACATAAGTCCGCCAACCAAAATACAGAAAAGGAAACACAAATGAGAAACTACTGACATCTTAAAGAGCTGGAGACCCCTTGTTTAGGAAACGTAGATCTAGAACACATCATTTTTATGAAACTCAAACTCTGACAGACGGTTGATGAGTTTTACATCACTGTTAATTATATCCACCATGGCTCCTTATATTAAAGATTGAGCTTGACAAGCAAAATTAGATGATTGAGCACAGGGTTTCTGTCGCTTTATTTATTTTCTGTCATTTTTAAGCTTCTTTTGGTTAGCAGACGCTTGATTTCCTGCTGTTTACGGATGCATTATCTCTCCAAAGTGTGATCTGGAGTCTCATGATAACTGCATCTTCTGGAATGAGCTTGTCTGCATCTGTATTTCTGTACATTACTTTGGCTCTTTTTGTTTTTGTTTCGTATGTGTGTCGGCCTGCAGTGGTCCCTGAGCTCACGGGCCAGAAGACGACACCAAACTCCCCGAAGGGTAATAAACTTTCCCATAGTTCCAGTGTCATTCTACACGAGTCTTTCCCTTTTTGTATGATGAGTCTCTTTTGTATGATGAGTAGTTTGAGAAAGTCATTGACAATAAAGCTGCACACAAACCATGGACTTAGAGTGTTTAAATGTAAACAATAAGTCACTAAGCCAGCCATATATATATATGTATATATATATATATATATATACATATATGAAGCCAGGACTATAATATCTTGCATTAATATTAGATATTAGATCTGTAATTCAAATAAATTTCACTACAACATAATATACAGTGGCAGTGAACATATTTGGACACTTAAGCCAGAGTTAAATGTCTAAATGTCATTACACAGGGATGTTTATGAGGAAAACTTAACTGATTCAAATGAATCATATGGATCATATAATGCTTCACACGCTGGCGACACCTGCTGGTCGAAACCGTGTAAATGCAGCGAGAACATAGTACAAAAATATATGACGACGCCTTACAAACCAGTCACCAAAGCTTTCATGTCATAAATTTAATCTACAAATAATCACATATTAAATCAGTGTATATTGTGTGTTTTATTATTAATTTATAGTGTTTTGTGCGTTTTTGAAAGGATTTGATTAACAACCAATTTGACATCAACACTGAACCTAAATTATAAAACCAACGGGTTTAGTTAAAACACTCAAGTGTTCACCGAGAAAACTTTCATAGGTAATGAATCACATGACTCAGAATCACTGATTCGAAACAAAAGATTCGAATCTTCGAAGCGCCCTCACAGAAGCAAAATAAGCCGTTTTAACCGTTCAAACCAGTTTACATTATAATCATACTTATACACTTTGTTTAACAGTTCGTAATGTTATTTACTGCACGGCGGCAGAGAATAATCCAAGTCTTACCTGTTGTCGATACAAAACTGAGATGCGGAAGCTCCTAATTTTCCCTCATATGACATTTAAGATGGATTTACGTTGAAAATACACAAATTTGTGTGTGCCCCATCGTCTCCTGAGGTAATTCCAATTTAAAATGTATTGAAATATCAACTAAACGTTTCATTTTCAGCCTAAAAGTGACAAGAAAATCACATGAGGGCATTTTTAACCGAGCGATAACCGTTTGAGACGCAAATTGGCGGCAAAACTTCAAACGCGATAAAGCGGAGTGATACTATACTCTTTGACTATACTCTTAAAAGTAGTACCGGCATTTATTAAACACAAAATAGTTATCAAGATTATAAATTAAGTGTTTTGTTTAAAGATTACAGTTAATATATTTGTTAAAGTAAAACAACTAAAAGAAATAAATAATATTAAAAAAATAATATTTAATTAAATTTGAAAAAGTATTACATTTTATATTTAATTAAATATATAAAAAAAACAGTAGTTCTATAATGAGTAAAAAATAAAAATGATTATAATACATTAAGATTCCAATAAAAAAGAAAAAATAAATAAATAAAATAGAAATAAATAATATTTAAAAAATATTCTTTTTAAATTACATTTAATATTTAATTAAATTAAAAATATAAAATGTATTTTTATTTTAGAATTTATCAAAATGTAAAATAAATAAATAAACAGTATAGTTCTATGAGTAGAAAAATTAAATAATGTAAAAAATTACTTTTTATTTTTTCAGCTGATTCATTCCGATTCAAAATAAAAAATGTAAAATGATCCTGCTGATTTTTTATATTTTTATTGACATTTAGACATTTTACGTGTGACTTTAGTGAACAAATACTTTGTGTAGCCACTGTATTGCATCTTTACTTGATTTTAAATTACATGTAAACTATTATGCAATATTGAAACGTTTTTTTTAAAGTTATTCAATGGCAAACAGTACACTTCTACACATGTGCAGATGGTAAAGAGGGATCGTGGGGGTTGTCTTCTCTCCGTGTGACTCTGAGGACTCTATGTTTCTCCTGTCAAATCTGCTGAGCTTTTGTTTATCTCAATGCTTACTGTCTTTTTTCCTTTTTTTCTGCTTTCATGGCTCAGCCGGTCAAACACGGGCAGCCCTTCTCGCCCCGAGAGCCCCTTTTCTCCACGTGACCCTTAGCACCTCCTCATCACTTTCTTCTGTTTCTTCTTCCCCACATTGAGTTAAACAACCCAAACCCACCAGCGCAACAGAACCGACTTGAAAACAAGCAAAAGTACACAGAGGAACCCAAAAAAACCTAGATGTTTCCTGCATCCTCGGTTTGAGAGGATTCTTTGATTAACCTTCAAGCTCATTGTGGACATCCAGTATCAAAACCATCAAACCTTGTGGAATCGTTCACCCAAAAATGAAAATTCACCCTTGTGTTGTTTCCAACCTGTATGACTGAAAATATCTTGAAGAACTAAATGCTTTCAGGTCACATTGACTTTTATAGCATGAATAAACGATGCTGTGAAAGTCGATTGGACCCAAAAACGTTTGCCTCTTCAAAATATATTTTTCTTTTATCTTCCAAACCCACTGCAAAAACATCTATACATTTGTCTTTTTCAAGAAAAAAGGATGCTACTGGAAAACCTGATAAAAGCACTAAAATAGAGATTTTTTTGCAGTGCAAACATCATTGACAACATAAAAGCATTCAGGTACGAGGATGTGTGTTCACCCTCAGTGATTGTGCTCAGAAATCATTCATTCATTAGTAAATCTGAACTTTTGGTGGGGCTGGATGGAATTAAAGAGTGCAATATATTACCGATCAGCCGTATCTACTTGCTGATCGCACGTTCATGTCATTAAAAACATTATAGTGCAGTTGTAGGGTGAACAGACGTTCTCCAGTTTGATGAGACGCTTGTGTTTACAATTGATTAAATTGTTGATCACGTCAGGATGGTTTTCCACACACAGGCTGTGTTTGGAATTGAATACTTGCTTACCGTATACCGCTTACTATTTTGAACAAATACAGTTGAAGTCAAAAGTTTACATACACCTTGCAGATTCTGCAAAATGTTAATTATTTTAGCAAATAAGAGGGATCATGCAAAATGCGTGTTATTTTTTATTTTTATCTGACTTGTATAAGATATTTCAAATAAAAGACATTCACACATAGTCCACAAGAAAATACAACAGATGAATTGATAAAAAATGACCCTGTTCAAAAGTTTACATCCCTTTCGTAATACTGTGTTGTTACCTGGAATGTTTTGTTTTGTTTAGTGATAGTTGTTCATGAGTCCCTTGTTTGTCCTGAACAGTTAAACTGTCTGCTGTTCTTCAGAAAAATCTTTTAGGTCTCACAAATTCTTTGGTTTTTCAGCATTTTTGTGTATTTGTACTCTTTCCAACAATGACTGTATGATTTTGAGATCATCTTTTCACACTGAGGACAACTGAGAGACTCATATACAACTATTACAGAAGGTTCAAACACTAACTGATGATCCAGAAGGAAAAAACATGCATTAAATTTGAAGATCATGGTAAATGTAACTAATTTTGTCTTCTTGGAAACATGCAAGAATCTTCTGTAGCTTCTGAAGGGGAGTACAAAATGAAAAAAATATGATATTTAGGCAAAATGAGCAAAATGTACACATCTCCATTCTGTTCAAAAGTTTTCACCCCCGGCTCTTAATGCATGTTTTTTTCCTTCTGGAACATCAGTGAGTGTTTGAATCTTCTGTAATAGTTGCATATGAGTCTCTCAGTTGTCCTCAGTGTGAAAAGATGGATCTCAAAATCATACAGTCATTGTTGGAAAGAGTTCAAATACACAGAATTTGTGTATTTGTGAATTTGTGTGACCAGAAGGATTTTTCTAATGAACCGCAGACAGTTTAACTGTTCAGGACAAACATGGGACTCATGAGCAACTATCACTAAACAAAAAAAACACAGCTGTGGGTCATTCAGGAAAAAAAAAAAAAAAAAAAAACAGAATTAAGAATAAACAAACTTTTGAACAGGGTGATTTTTATAAATTCAACTATTGTTTTCTCTTGTGGACTATATGTAAATGTATTTTATGTGAAATATCTTATTCAAGTCAGTACTAAATAAAAAATAACATGCATTTTGTATGATCCCTCTTATTTTGCTAAAATAGTTAACATTTTGCAAATTCTGCAAGGTGTATCTAAACTTTTGACTTCAACTGTAGCATGCCTAAGTGTACTATTCAACACCTAAACAGTAGTATGCAACAATATTGTCAACTCATTGCATGTTTCATTCAGTCTGATCAAATACAATCTGCACAATGTACTCAGTAATTTGCACACGGTGCATAGTGTACATACTACATACTGCAGACATAGTAACATTAGTATGATATTCTGAACATAGCCACGTGATTAAAGGTGCAGTAAGCAATTTTTAGTTTAACCACATTGTTTTGCATGTCAATCAAGCCACAAAAATGAATGACAGACAGAGATTGTTTTTTTACGTTGGATAAAAAATCTTTTTTGGACATTTATGGCATTAAAAAAATAGTTTAAAGCACCTTTAAATGCCACCCATGGGCATTTTTCATGTGTGTGGACAAACTATCTCTGTGCATTAAAATTATGCAAAGTTATCCTGTCTGTAATTTATGGAAATCAAGATCTAGCAAAAAAAAAGAAACGTTTATTTCATGCATCGAAATCATTTGTTTGTTCAGGTGTTTGTTTTGTTAAAAAAAAAAAAAAAAAAGAAAATATGAGTGCAACCCTCCTTAACGGTGACTGTAATTCTGTCGTTTGTTGTAAAATAATAATAATAATGATAACTATGAAGATAATAAAGCCCCTGTTGCTGATAGTTGACGTTGTGGCATGACCAGACCGTCTGCGGTTTCAACTGTGCCGTATATCAATAGTCTGTTTTGAATCCACGAATCCACTCTGAGTCTTAGTAAAACCCACTAACCAGAAAAGATTTACTGTTATTTAAGAGTTACAGCGTTTGTCATGGACATACTGTATTTTAAGTGTGTCGCGTATCTTATCTTTGTGGTGCATTTATGCAAATTGTGCTTCCACTGTTTAGACTAGTCCACATGTATGATTATTGAATATTAAATTATTATGGGTAAGTGATTTATTTAAATTACGCTTGTGAAATGGAGTGTGTGGAGGAATAATCCGGGCCTCTTTCTGTGTTTGGACAGAAAGGTGTTACAATACTGAGTGTGTAACGGCTGAATGAATAAATGAGTGTGTGTAACGTGTCTCCGCTGACGAGTTTGTCCAGAGAAACTTTGTCATCATTAAAGTTCAGTGTATCAAACATTGTTTTCCTGTCTTTTTTTCACGTCTTCAAAGAATCTAAAAGTTGTTTTGAACATGAAATGACATGCTTAGTGTAGATTTTCTTTCCTGTGCTGATGTATTTCTATGGAAAGCCATAAGAAAAAAAGCATACTTTGGTAAATCATAACTATGACATAGAAGTCTAAACTATAACATAAAAAGTTGCAATTAAGACAATCATAATTATGAGATGCATCAAAATTATATTTGAATATATTTTAACTTTTTGTCTCATAATTATGTCTTTTCTCATGACTATTTGACTCATAGACAAAATGGACATATTGAGTCATATTTATGAAATAAACGATCAAAAATATAACATACTAAGTCACAATTATGAGATAGAAAGTAAATATTACATATAAAAAAGGCAAAACAGCATGTCTGACTCGTCATAATGACTTGGTATGGGCTTTTTAATTACATTAAAATACTAAATTATGAAAAACGAACAATTAAGAGATCATAAATCAATTACAATTTTTTAGTTTTTGATCTAAAATTGACACACCAACCTATAATTATAATATACACTAACAATTATGATTATGACAAGCCAAGACATAATTATGAGATGAAAAGTACAAATTAAATCTTAACTGAGACAAAAGTCAGAACTGACATACCAATTCGTAATTATTATGGTCAAAATTATGGCAGTCCTAATTATGAGATAAAAACTCAAAATGATGTAAAAAAGGCATAATAAAAGGACAAAATTATGATAAAATGGTCTAATTATGATATATCAATGACTCAATGAAAAAAAAAAAAAAATCACAGACCAAGTCATAATTATGACAAAGTCAAAAAATATGTTAGAATTGTGACATAAAAGGTTCAAATCATGACAAAAGTCATAATTATAAGATAATCAAAATTGACATATCAGTCCATTATTATGAGATAATCAAAATTCAGTCATACTTATGAGATAAAAAGTCAAAATTATGTTAAAATCATTTTATGAGATAATTTAGATGAAAAAGTTCAAATTGTGACATACCAAATCTAAATTTACAGACTGAATCATAAGAGATAAAAAGTCAAAATTATATTAGAATCATGAGATAATTATGATAAAAATGTAAAATTATGACATACCAAGACATAATTATGAGATAAAGTCAGAATTATGTTAAAATCATGAGATTGAGATAATTACGAGACAAAAAGTTACAACTGACATACCAAGTCATAACTGTGAGATTATTATGAGATAACAGAGATAAATTTAAACTGATATACCAAGATTTTCATAGAAGTCATAACTGAGATGAAAAGTCAAAATTATGTTAGAATCCTAAAATAATTATGAGAAATAAAGTTCAAATTATGACATACCAAGTCATAAGGGATAATTGAGTTGGAGACCATAATTATGAGATAGTCAAAACTAAGTTAGAATCATGAGATTATGATGAGATAAACTTACAATTATGACAGATTATAAAAAAAATTGACATATCAAGTCATAATTATTAAATAATCAAAATTCACAGACCAAGTCACAATCATGAGTCAGATTTATGTTAGAATCACGAGATTATGAGATATGAGATAAAAAGTTAAAACTGACATATCAAGTCATGATTATGAGACAACAGACTCAAAATTGTAAGTCAATTATGAGATAAACTGTTAAAATATGCTAAAAATTATGAGATTACATAATTGACAGTCAATCATGATAAAAGGCAAAGAAAAAGCCAATTAGTATGCCAATTTCAACATTTATGTTGTAGTTATAAATTGTTAGAATTTACCAAAGCACAATTTTTTCTCATGTGGCAGAAATGGGCTTCCGTATTTTCTACTGAAACACACTGTAAAAAAAACATGTTGAGTTAACTTAATGTGTTACCTGGCTGCCTTGAAATTTTAAGTTTAGTCAACTTGAGATATTTGAGTTGACTTAACTTAAAACATTAAGTTAAAATTTTAAGGCAGCAGGGTAACAAATTATTTTAAGTTGACTCAACAAATTGTGCTTTTTATTTTTTACAGTGCAGGAAGCTGACATGGGACACTTCAAGATTAAACATTCAATGTAGTCTCTCAGTGAGCTCGAGAGTTTTAGCAGTACATTATCATCACACACAACAAATACCTCAATCATGCATTGCATGAAACGCATCAACCTCAACAACAAATCATACATTCACTTCCCAAATTCCCCAAAAAACTTCAGACGGGCTTCATTTTGCTCAATCAGGTTTATTCAGGAGGAAAATCATCACAGAAGTATTTCTGCTCAAACTACTCATTATTCCTTCATTGTGTCCCATCAGTCTAAATTAAAACAGATTAGTGTGTAATCATCCCAAATAAATAGATTTCTCCTTTAGTTCAGCCGTAGTACGAAACCACACAAGCATCCCGTCCTCTCGTCCCACTAGAGTCATCGCCGTCTTCGGGAGGCAAACGTTCACGAATCGTCCCCCGATCAATATACAGTATGATACACAGGTACACTATTTACACATCTGTTACATGAACAAGCTCGCGGTGCGGCGTCTGATTAAAGCCCACGCCCAAAAAAACAATCACTGGAAAATATATTCATACATGGAGAACGCAAGAAGCTCGACGCTCACAGATGCCACTAATAAAAGTGCTTCAGAGTACAGCAGGGTGAAACACCCCAGTACTGCAGAACAAACAGTAACAGTATTTAGATGTAAACTCAATCCACATGCTTTCCAATTCCAGTTCTGGCCACATACATGAGTTCACTTCTATATACAGTTGTGCTCAAAAGTTTACATCCCCCTTGCAGAATCTGCAAAATGTTAATTTAAAATAAAAGGGATCATACAAAATGCATGTTATTTTTTATTTAGTACTGAACTGAATAAGATATTTCATCAGAAAAATCCTTCAGCTTTTGTGTATTTGAACCCTTTTCCAACAATAACTATGATTTTGGGATTCATCTTTTCACACTGAGGGACTCATATGCAACTATTACAGAAGGTTCAAACACTCACTGATGCTCCAGAAGAAGAAAAAACATGCATTAAGAGATGGGGGTGAAAACTTTTGAACAGAATGGAAAGTGTGCATTTTGCTGATTTTGCCTAAATATCATATTTTTTTCATTTAGCACTGCCCTTCAGAAGCTACAGAAGATACTTGCATGTTTCCAAGAAGACACAATTTGTTAAATTTACCATGATCTTCAAATTTCAAAAGTTTTCTCCCCCTGCTCTTTGCATGTTTTTTCCTTCTGGAGCATCAGTGAGTGTTTGAACCTTCTGTAATAGTTGCATATGAGTCTCTCAGTTGTCCTCAGTGTGAAAAGATGGATCTCAAAATCATACAGTCATTGCTGGAAAGGGTTCAAATACACAAAAATGCTGGAAAACAAAAGAATTTGTGGGAGCTGGAGGATGTTTAACTGTTCAGGACAAACAAAGGACTCATGAACAACTATCACTAAACAAAAAAACACAGCTGTGGGTCATTCAGGAAACAACACAGTATTAAGTATCAAGGGGATGTAAACTTTTGAACAGGGTCATTTTTATAAATTCAACTATTGTTTTCTCTTGTGGACTATATGTAAATGTCTTATGTAAAATATCTTATTCAGGTCAGCGCTAAATAAAAAAATAACATGCATTTTGTATGATCCTTCTTATTTTGCTAAAAGAACTGCAGATTCTGCAAGGGGTATGTAAACTTTTGAGCACAACTGTAGATATGGCAACCCACTCTGTGCAAATATAATGCATTCTACTTCATGACTTTCTGTAAATACCTGTAGACTGATATGCATATACTTCTAAAGAGCATAATGCATGCAAAGTAGCCTTATGAATTGCATTTTTCTTTAAAGGTATAGCTGCAGTTACAGTTCTTTACAAAAACATACAAGACAAGAAGAAGATCAGCTTTATCTCCGCAGAAAGTGTTGGCGAATCTGCTGATGGGGGTGGATGTTTATGGATGAACTCACCGTTCAAGCTTTGCTCATGTAAGAGGAATTATTACAAATCGTTTTCTCTAATATATGTACAGCTCTCATAAACGCTCTGTCATTCACTCCACAAACAAACAACGCTCAAAACTCTCGGCTGACGGACGCGTCATAGAGTTAGCCGCAAACAACCGGCAACGTCTCGAAAGCTTCGAAATCACGCAGTCTGGAAAAAACACAAGGTGCTCGCGTGCTTGCAGGGAGGAAATAATAATTACATCTTTCCATAAATCCTAATTAGAAAAGCAAAAACAACCCGGTTTTAAGCTGAACACTCTCAGCTCGTTTCTAACTTACAATGTGATGCATAAAGCACATTCAGATCGAATGATTCATGAGTCTGTAAATGTTTGGCTCTGATTTCTTGCTTTCTCAACACTCTGCCCTACATTCTTCGCAAATGAAACACTTCATAATCTGATTCTCTCAGGAAACACTTCATCATCTTAGTCCAGACTTACTTACTCATTACTGTCTCCTAGTTAGTGTGTGAGTTCATTACGTAATCCACTTGCACAGATCTGAATCAATGACTCATGCTGATACGATTCACTGATCGGTCACCTGTCTATTGCACTTATTTGATAAAGTAAAAGAGGACTGGGTCAGGGAAAAGAAACTGATATTCTTATGGATTAACTGGTTTATAGACAGACCAAACAGAGCCGAAGAGCTTTAGAAGTCATCAAATTTCTCTTATTCACTGTAGAAACCAGAGAAACAAAGAGGGAATTTAATACGCGTGTCCGTATCTGTATCGTCAAACACCATCCCACCAGGAGCCAAGCAGGAAAGGTGAGGTGAAAAGATTGAGATTTAGATGCTTTTAGACCACCAGGATCTTGACCTCGTCGTGTTCGTCGGGCCGGTAGAAGAACGGGATGCAGGGGTTTTCTCCCAGGAAGGGAGCGGGTCTGGCCTGAGGATTCTGGATCTCCTGCAGGAGCTGCATGATTTGCCGGGCCGTGCCGTCTTCTTTGGGTCTCAGGGATGGGCCGCCCGGTGCGGATCCAGGTCTCTCTGGACTCTGGGATTGACTCTGTGGGTCTGCGCTGGACTGAGGCACTGAAGACGCGTCCACCGCTGTGCTCAGGTCCAGAATGGCTAAGTGAAGAGGGAAAATGATATTTCACTATTAGTGTAAATTATATTTTGTCTAATCTGATGAGGCAAAAACTGTCTGTAGATTCCATTAGTGCTAGAATGACAACATTCTTTTCCAACTTCTCATTGAGTCATGTCATATCAAATCAAAATTGTCATACCATGGTTATGATATAAACTCATCATGATGACAATGCTAATGATGAGTCATAATTATAAGATAAAAAGGTACAATTATAATCAAAATTCACTGAGATAAAGTCAAAATTATGTTTGAATCATGAGGTTATTATGAGATGAAAAAAGTTCAAATTAAGACATACCAAGTCATAATTATGAGATAATCAATTCACAGACCAAGACATAATTATGAGAATCATGAATCATGATTTCATGATTATTATTAGATAATTATGAGATTTTAAAAAAATGTAAATGCCATTGCCATGAATGTCATAATTATTAGATGATCAAAATTCACAGATCGAGTCATAAATCTGAAATAAAGTCATAATTATGTTAAAATCATGAGATAATTGAGAAAAAAATTAATTGACATACCAAGTTATGGAGATAAAAAGTCAAAATAATGTTAGAATAATGTGATTATAGAGATAATTATGAGTTCAAAAGTTTAAATTATGACAGTCATAATTACGAGATGATAAAAATTCACAAATCAAGTCATAATTATGAGATAAAAAAAAAGTCAAAATTATGTTAGAATCATGAATGAGTTAATTATAAGATAAAAAATATATATGACATAAGTCATAATTCTGAGATAATTAAAATATGTAGATTAATCATAATTATGAGGTAAAACATACCAAGTCATAACTATGAGATGATCAAAATTCACAGATCAAGTCATAAATATGAAATAAAAAGTCAAAATTATGTTAGAATCATTAAATTATTCTGAAACAATTGAGAAAAAAAAATAAAATAGGAAATACCAAGTCATAATTATGAGATAAAAAGTCAAAACTATGTTAGAATCATGAGATTATTATAAGATAATTAAGAGATAAAAAGTTACAATTATGACATACCAAGTCATAATTACGTAATAATCAAAATTCACAGACAGAGTCATAATTATAAGATTAAAAAAAAGTAAAAATTATGTTAGAATCATGTTATTATGAGATAAAAAGTTACAATTATGACATACCAAGTCATAATTATGAAATAATCAAAATTCACAGACCAAGTCATAATAAGATAATTATCACATTCCAGGCCTCAGAAATCACTTCTGAATGCGAAATAGACTTCTGAATCGACTTTTGAACAAACTGAATCAGCTGTGTTTGCCTGTGCTGTTGTACCTGGACTGTCCGTGTGTCTCTCAGCAGAATGGAGATGTTCTCCTCCGGAGGCCAGAAGGTCGGGGTTCCCAACGGCACTCATGTATCTGCTGTACCACTCATTACGCTCACCCACCAGACGCATGACCAGATCCTGCAGCTCTGCTAGTTTCGCCTGAACACACACAAACACACACAGGTCAACATCACGACGCGGATATCACACGATCACTCCATCACACAGCTGCTATTCGTACCTTCATCTCCTCCTTGTCTTTGGCCAGCATGTTGATGTACTGCTCCTTCTCATAGTGTCTTTGTTTCATGATGGCTCTCTGGTTCTGATACAGCGCGATGTATTCACCTACACGCACGACACAACAACAATCCCAAACACATCTGTAAACAACTACTCCTAATGTGACAGTATTAGATTTTCATATCACCATAACTGATGCAGCTATTATCAGTGAACTGAATTTCGTAACAAGCAGTGTTCATTTTGTTGACAAATAATTTTGGGAAATGTTAGGGAGGGACGATTTGGAAAGATTCATTCAGAAAAATCTGTTGCATAGTAGATGGTTAGATGCGTCCAAACCGGTGGGACACAAGCTTAAATACACTTGCTGCACATCTTATAAACTATTAAAAAATGTCAATATGTGATAGAAGTGCAGACATATGGATAAATTTGACGACGCAAGAGAGAACTCAACTCGGTCTTGTTTTCTGAGCGCAGACACTGAAGCAAACACACAGAAAACACGTCTCACACTCTTTCGTGTTGCATGAACTGAGAAATACACACAAAATGATCTTGAATTGTCTGTTTTGGCAAGTATTTACGTAAACACAGCCGATTACAACTAAATGAATGTAAACTGCAGAGAGAAAGTGTATTTCATTGCATCCATTGCATTCGGTCTTAAAGGGATAGCAGCCACATTTAGTTGCTATTGTCCAAGTCACAGATGTTGATTAAGCAACAAAAGAAAGACAGAAAACCACACACTGCTCTCGAGTGAATCACTTACGTAGCCCTAAAGATTCATCTAAATTAATTTATAGAAATCTGTTTGAAAGAATGAAGAATATGGTAAACAAGTGACTATAAAGAATGCATCATTAGCTGATATAACCATTGGCATTTAACTGAAGAGACCATGTACTTTATGAGAGGTGGTTTTATTTAATTTTAATATTAAGGCATGTTGTGTATCACCGCAGTTAAATTGTGTGTTTATCATGATAAAACCTTAATATCAAACCTATTTAATGAGTTTGGAAATTTTAGAGAAATGCTTAATAAATGCATTGCACTGTAACTAAACCCATTCATTCATTTTTTGCTGACTAAATTTACTGTTGATTTAGTCGACTAAAATCTTATGATAATTAGGTGACTAAAACTAAAAATAATTCAGATGACTAAAATATGACTAAAACTAAATGGCATTTTAGTCAAAAGAATATGACCAAAATGAAATCAAAATTTGCTGTCAAAATTAACACTGGTAACAAGTTTAATAACTTCTTCAATTAACAGAAATAACATTTAAACACAATTAAAACTATAGAGAGTAAACAAATGTTTCAAACAAAGAATCAGATTAGTTTTTGTTAAAATCGGTATCGGACAAAAAAATCCTATCGGTGCATCCTCAATTCAAATACTATTAATTATATAGAAATAGTAGAGACAAAAATGTATATCGTTGTATAAATGAAAAACAATGTGCGTGTGCAGCAGTGTCTCACCGATGGTGTCAGTTTCTCCTGACAGCTGAATGCAGCGGTGCTCCAGCTCCTCCACTCGCTCCTTCAGATCCACCTTCTCCTGCATGAGCGACGTGAAACGCTCCTGGAGTTTTTCCATAGCGACCCGCAGAGCCTCATGCACCTCCACTGGGACCCCATCAGAGCCTTCTATACACATGCATAAACACACACAGTCAGTTTAATAAACATGCACTGTTCTGACCAGAATACCTCCATGAGAATAACTAGATTTGCATTTGTTAAAGGAAAATGCATAAACATGATAACAGCCATTTTCAAACTTCAGGTCTTCAAAATTCAGGAAAAAAAATAAAAAATAAACAAAGAAAATATCAAAGATGTTTCCATTACATATTAACCTGATAGAACAAAAACAGTCTTAAGTAGCATGGGTATATTTGTAGCAATAGCCAAAAATACATTGTATGGGTCAAAATGATCAATTTTACTTTTATGCCAAAAATCATTAGGATATTAAGTAAAGATCATGTTCCATGAAGATATTTTGCAAATTTCCTACTGTAAATATATCAAAACTTAATTCTTTATTAGTAATATGCATTGCTAAGAACTGAATTTAGACAACTTTAAAAGGCAATTTTCTCAATTTTTTTGCACCCTCAGATTCCAGATTTTCAAATCGTTATATCTCAGCCAAATATTGCCCTATCCTAGCAAACCATACATCCATGAAAAGCTTACTCAGCTTTCATGTGATGTATAAATCTCAATTTCGAAAAATTGACACTTAAGACTGGTTTTTTGGTCCGAGGTCACAAATTAAAAATATATATATTTAAAGGAGAAGTTCGTTTTAAGAACTAAAACTTATAATTTACTCACCCCCTTGTCATCCAAGATGTTCATGTCTTTTTTCTTCAGTCATACAGAATCAGGAATGTTCTCCATATAGTGGAGTTTTTTCCCCCAGATTTTGAACTTCCAAAATGCAGTTTAAAATGCAGCTTCAAAAGGCTCTAGATCCCAGCCGAGGAAGAACGGTCTTATCTAGCAAAACGATCGGTTAATTTAAAAATAAATATATATGATTTATATACTTTTTAACCTCAAACGCTCGCTCTGCGTGAACTCTTTATTCCGGTTCATGACAGTTAGGGTATGTTGAAAAACTCCCATCTCATTTTCTCCTCCAATATCAAAATGGACCTATATCACAGTTTTACGTTTTTTGTAAAGGGTGTCTGACCCTCCTTGTGCATTCATTTTGTAAAAACTGGGTCGGTACTTCTGCAGCGATGTAGGGCGATTTTGACGTTGGAGGAGAAAATAAGATGGGAATTTTTCAACATACCCTATTGACCCTAGACAGAACGAGCATTTGAGGTATATCAATTTTAATTTTTTTTTAGAAAACAACCGATTGTTTTGCTATACAAGACCCTTCTTTCTCAGCTGGGATCATTTAGAGCCCTTTGAAGCTGCATTTAAACTGCGTTTTGGAAGTTCAAACTCTCCTAAAATGTTTGCCTCAAAAAGCGATTTCTTTACGACTGAACAAAATAAAGACATGAACATCTTGGATGACAAGGGGGTGAGTAAATTATCTGTAAATTTTTGTTCTAGAAGTGAACTTCGTCTTTAACTAAATAAAAACAAGTGAACAAATTAAAACATCATGGCCATGAATCAATAAGTGGTGGCAATAAACACTTAATTCATGGCCACCATTTTTTTCTCTCTATTTCGTTATAGAAATAAAGTTGAAATAAAATAAAATAAAATAAAATAAAATAAAATAAATGTTAGATGAAAAAGCTGGAAATAAAATAAATAAAAAATAAAACTGCACTAAAACTAAAACTGAAATCAAATAAAATTAAACCTAAATAGTAATATGTAAAATAAACAAAAAAATGTAATAATGTAACTAAAATTTAAATGAAAACTGAAAGTACAAAATAAAAGCGAATTCAAAATATGAATACAAATTATAAAAGTATATAAATAAGACTAAATTCTGGTGTGGGGCTCCATATAAATGCATAGCTAAGAAGTGTATGTGATGTTAGTGCAGAGAAAGTCAGGATGAAGCTGCACCTGTGCTGTGAGGATGATGATCATGATGATCTTCATGATGATGATGATGATGATGCTGCTGCTGCTCGTAGCTCATGGCTGACAGCTGTTGTCGGGTGGCATGATGAAGTCTCCTCTCCTCCTCGAACCGGCGGTTCATCTCATCTCGCTCTTCCTCCAGACGCGACAGGGCAGAATGAATAAACTCCTCCTACAACCATCAGAGAAAAGTGGAAAACATGTCAGGCGATGCTCAAAAAAAGTCAATTTTGACTGTAAACCTCTATATCCACATTAGTCTATTTAGATGCTGCATATTCTGTTCATTTTTAATCAACTCACCATCTCTTCTCTGCTCTCAAAGTCTTCTGGGATGACGATCTGTGATTTCTGGAAGCTCTCTGGGAGAGAATAGCTTTCCAATCCATCACCTTAAAACATCAGCAGGGTAATCGTCAGTATAGTCAGAGTGGTAAAACTGATCTTTCTCACACACACACGTCAGTGTAAAGCGGGACTCACCATCGTCTCTGTGTGAGGTGTTCAAGGCTGAGCTGTTCAGGAGCTCTTGCACCTCCGTCTTTAGCTCCTCGTTGTCTCTGGCCAGCCGGTTCAGTTTCTCCTGCAGGAGGCAGTAATGCAGCACTGAGAGTGTGGCTTTTACACATGTACACCTTAGCGGAGACGCTGGTACTCATTTCACATGCAAAAATGTTATCCGATCACAACAGAGCTGATGTGTCTGTTTTTTAGTGTTGCCACAAAACTAGAATTCTAACTTCAATACAAGACCTTGAAAATTATTGATATTTGACACCATTTACCACAGAAAATAATTGTTAATAATTGCTACAACAACTAAATTCGAAGAGAATCTTCAAAGTGTGTTTTTTTTCCATGTTGGAGAGTTTTTTTAGCACTTTTAAAACTTGGGCCCAACAGTAATAAATAATAATAATAATAATAATAATAATAATAATAATAATAAATCTTTATATTTACTATAATATATGATTTATTACTATTGTAACTCAACTACAAAAAACACATTATTCTGCTTTAAAACAGAAGATAATTAAATAATTTACACTGTATATTAATTACTAAACTATTTTACATTACAATAGCAAATTATTCAGACTTTTGTAGCAGAACTAATAAATGACTTATGATTTAACAGTGTTCCCCACGGTCCCTCTAGCGAAAATTTTGTACATTTTAAAGTTACATTTATCTATCTGGTACATTTTGAGCGTTAATTTCAATTAGACTGTATCATTTCAAAATATGAAGCAAAAACAAAATGGTTTGACTTGACTTTAGCTTTGTGAAATTATGCTAAAACCTTCACAGAACAAAAGCAGCATTCTCACTCTCTGACAGCAGGTGGCACAAGAGATAAATCTATGAGCTTTTATTTTGACGGAAACTGCTATTGAGCTTTTATTTTGGTGGAAAACTCCAGATTCAGTTGAAAACAGGTTTACAAATGCGTCTCATTACAAATCTAGTAAAATACTGTAAACATCTGCCCATTAAAATTACGCTAATGTGAAAACAAGAAAAAGCGTAACTGTTGGCCATTGCGTTCCCAAATGTGCTAAACTCACAGCACATTCAAAAATATAGTTCGCTGCATTGACTGTCCATCAAGGGAGATAAGCCCTTGAATAAAAATAGGTTTCATACAAAAATATATTTAATTTAATATGGAAAACATGTATAGCAATAATACTTTCGCCCATAATCACCCAGCCCTTGCTGCTCGATATTGATATATACAGGCATGTGATTAGCTAGAGACAAAAAAAGAAGGAAAATCTGACCACGCCCACAAGCCACAGCACTTATATATATATATATATATATATATATATATATTATCTATATCTATAAATATCTGCTCATTAAGGCTGAATTTATTTGATCAAAATAAAGGAAACAGCAATATTGTGAAAAACTATTACTAATTAAACAAAGTTTTTAAATGTAATATAATATAAAATGTAATGTTATTCCTGTGATGCAAAGCAGAATTTTCTTCATCATTACTCCAGTTTTCAGTGTCACATGATCTTTTAGAAATCATTACATTTTATTTGACTATCAAGAAACATCTGACAGATTTTTTAATAAATTTAAAGTTAATGAACAACATTTATTTGCATTTATCAAATATATTAATTAAATATGCTAATGCATTTATTAAACAGAAATTATTTTAAATGTCTTCACTCACTTTTTAAATCACTTTCATGCATGATGATTTTTTTATTTTTAATTTCTCTCTCTTTTTTAAATCGTACACAAAAGTTTGAGTGGTAGCTATTATTGTTTCCACAAAAATATTAAAGTAGCAAAACAGTTTTTGTTTAAATTGATAATGAGAAATGTGTCTTGAGCAGCAAATCAGCATATTAGAGAATAATTTCTGAAGGATTATGTGACACTGAAACTTCTCTTTGTAAACAACAGATTTATAAAGGTTTCTAATGACGAATCCTGTGTTCCCAAAAGCAAATTAAAGTCTCTCAAACCAATGATAGACCAGTGAATCGAAACTAAAAACAGTACTGCAACAGCACAAAGCAGACATGTAGCGTGTCTGACTACAATAGGGCTGTCAAACGATTAATCGCATTCAAAATAAAAGTTTATGTTTACATACTATATGTCTGTGTATATTTATTATGTATATATAAATACACACACATACATGTATATATTAAGGAAAAATATTTTAGGTTTATATCTAAAATATTTATATTTATTTATAATCTAAATTGTATACAGGTATAAATATATATATATATATATATATATATATAAATATTTTGTTTTAATATATACATGTATGTGTGTGTATTTATATGTACATAATAAATATACAGAGTAAACACACATATAGTATATAAACAAACTTTTATTTTGGATGCGATTAATCGTTTGACAGCCCTAGACTACAATTTATTATATAATTATATCACAAGTGTTGGGTCGTCCCTCAGAGGTCAGAAAATACGGAAATCTGTATTTATACGGAAAAATCACATCCCTGTATATACTGAAAAAAATAAAATTGAGAACAATAGATTGTTTAACTGTAGTGGTCAGAGAGGGTGGGAGATGGTCATGTTTTTGGTTCCAGAGTAAAATGAGATAGCAATAGTGACAGTGTTTACCTGCGCCTCCTGCAGCTCTATGTGACTCTGCTCCAGCTGCACTTTGCCCTGCACCTCGTCGTGCTGCAGTCGGTCCATCAGCTGCGCCTGCTGCAGGAACTGCTTGTGCAGATGCTCTCGCTCCGCCACCAGCTGCTGGTATCCGGCTGTGTACTGCTGCAGGTGAGCCAGATACTGATCCCTCTGCTCCAGAACAGACCCCACCTCACCGCACTTCTCCTGCAGCTGATGGGAGGAAGGACAGACGGTCGAGTTAGGAGCTGCACAAAAATCAATATCCCTTTAAGACACATGTGATGCGATCTGGGAAAACCTGTCAGATGTGGCGCCGGGATATTTTCAGGAAATTCGAAAAATAGGTCGAATGTCAATTTTGTCGTCAAAATTAGGTTCTTATTAAATTATTATTCTATATTCCATCTCTGAAAATATCTTGCAAAATTCACTTGTTTAGTGCAGTAAAATTGCGATTTATTACAGCAAGCAGAAATGAAAGTGTCTTTCTCTAATGTTAAGAATGTGCTGCTCAGGTGCTCAGGTTCTCTAAACACCAAAAACAGTTAACCTATCAAAATAAACCACAGAACATTTAATAAAGGTGTCTCAATGCACATTTCCCACCAGTCCTTTGTAAACTACAGCATGCAAAGTTGTATTTATTTATTTTATGATATGGTGAGATGGCGGAGCGCAAGAGAGCAACGCAGTCGGAAGAAGCTGCTCACTCAAACATCTAACTTTCCTCAATCTGCTCAATCCTGGTAATGTCAGTGCCCTAAACTGTTATAATGGACTATTACACATCCAGAGATGAAGGATCGAATGATGAAGTTCTGTTATATAAACAGTGAACAGTTGTGCTGCGCTCACATTTCTAAATGTAAACTACAACTACAAGGTACATTATTGGCGCTATTTAAACATACAAGGGGTGATCAAAAGTTCGGAGACTATACTCATGATAAACAACAAATACAGACGTTAACTGTGTGATAATGCAGTATAGCACTTCTGATAGCTCTCCTTAAACCCATAAAGTGAAAGTAAAACACGTCTCACTACAAACCCGTTTTTCTCAAAACTCCATTCCTGAAAATCATAGCTATCAGCCAACTTCAAATAGCCATAACTTCTGTTACGTTCAAGCGTGGACAAAATGAAAACAGTTTTGTAAAGGGCTTGAACCCAGCTTTTATATGGTATCAAAACATTAAAAAGGTAATTTCAGCATGTGTTGGGTTTTCCCAGATCGCATCACATATGTTCCCAAGCTTTTTTTGTTAGCCTTATGCAAATGCATAATTAAAGTGAACTAATTGCTCATTGATTTCCCCAAACACACGTTAAAGTCAGTGCTTGCAGAGATGAAGTTTGCTGCATTCACTGTGAACGGATCATCAGGTTTATTGTTATAGGATTAGGTTTGGGTATCAAAACTGAACCAGGTATTCGATAAGACGCATGCATATCGATTCTGCTTAACGATTCGGGAATTTGCATTTTAACGTGCTTTTAAAGTTTAAAATCAAACATGGTTCCCACTCTAAGCCAAATGTCAAATTCTCAGACTTTCACTCACTAAAAATCTGAATTTCCATGACCTATAATGAACGGATCCATCCATTTGCAAGCTTTATTTACTTGTTCACAGACATTTTAACATGAATACAAAAGTAATTTTTTTTTGCTTTTATCCATTAAATGCACTTTGATATTTTCTGTACTATTTCTACAGAAATTAATTTATGCTTTTAGGGGCTAGATGCTCTGAAGGATTTTGTCATCAAGTTCATCATTCAGTCTTTTCATTTCTTCACATTTAGTTTTTGCTTTTCTATCGTCTACTTTTAACACCCAGTCATTTTGAAGCCAAAGCTCTTGAAATTGACATTTTCCTGGCATGTTTGCCTTAGTTAAAAGGTACAACCTACACTGCAAAAAATGCTGATTTTTATTGTCTTGTTTCCAGCCAGCTGACGAGAGGGAAGAGGATAAAAATGGAGCTGAAAACAGCCTAAAGGCGCGTGAAACAACGCAATGGGAAAAAAAATACAGCATTCAAAAAATGACATTTTAATAAAAGGAAATAAGTTTACAACATCAAACAAAAATCCCTGATATTCCATGACTTGGACAAAACATATCTAAAATTCCCTGACTTTCAATGACTGGAATAGATCTTTTAAAATTCCATGATATTCCAGAAATTCCATGACCTGTGGGAACCCTGATTTAAGCACGATTTAGGGAAGGGAAAGAACTTGCGCACTGTTTGTGGGCAGCGCACGCATCTCTAATTGGTAAGCAAAATAAATGAAATAAATGAAATAAAAATGAAAATAAATGAAATAAAATTGCAAGCAGGGCCTAAAACTAACTTTTTGCCACATCTGCCAATGGCTGGTGAATTGTGAAAATTTACAAACCATAAATATTTTTTCCTGGCCATGAAACAGTTTTTGCAGTTGCTGCTACTACAAACATATTTAATAATGGACCAAAGAACCAACCACTGCATTTTAAATTATGATACAAACAAAAATGAAACATGTAGCATGAGCAGTTTTTTCATTTCAATTCGATTGTATCATTTCAACATCTGAAGCAAACACAGAAGGTCTGACTTGACTTTAGCTTTGTGAAATAATGACTCACACTCTGACAGCAGGAGGTGCTTATGAAACCAAAGGGAAAAAATGCAACTTCTCCGAAGTCAGTTCTTCCAATAAACAGGAAGCTTGCTCCAGCTGTACGGGACTTTTTTTTGTCAGTGTCTGTTAATTTTAGTCCTTGCTTGCAAGAGTTAAACCTATTAGCTTTTATTTTGACAGAAACTGCAATTGAGCTTTTCTTTTGGTGGAAAACTCCAGCTTCAGCTGAAAATAGGTTTACAAACGCATCTTATTACAAATCTAATGAAATACTGTAAACTGTAAACATTAATGCCTGCCATTAATGTTAATCCAAGAACAAAAATCATTCACTGATCTTGACTGAATATCTTTCGTAACTTTAATGAGGATTAATCTATATTTTATTTAATAATAAAAAAACCTATGATTTCAATTTCTGTACCTGCGATTTGTTCAGTTGTATTTATTCATGCTATTGCTTGTTTATATTTTATTGCTTTTATTGTCTTTAACAATTTAATGTTTGAAATTTATATTAGTCTTTTTGTTTTTGCTGTGGTATTTTTTTTTTTTTTTTTTTTAAACCATAGGCAAAAGTTCCTCTCAGGCCTAAGTGTTCTGTAGGCTGCTCATGTTATTCAGCTACAACAGAAAACTTTGTAAATGTTTGACTTATTTTTTATTGCCTATGTTATTGAGATCGAAGCTAGGAATCGTTGAGAATTGGAATGGATAAGCAGAATTGGAATCAGATATAGCTATATCATGATTTTTTACATCAGATATAATTATTAGCTGCTTTAAGATGACATTTTATGCAGACACAAACCTGTTCTTTGGCATTGTGCAGGTCTTCCTGCAGCTGACCCATCTTACGAGCGATCTCCTTCTTGATGTGCTGCTCGGACTGCAGAGCGCTGGTCAGCTCCATGTTCTCATTGGTCTGGAGGAGGTCAGAGGTCAAAGGACAGAGGTCAGAGGTCATGTTCACTCACATACATAAGTCATCTTTCACTAGAGCTCACCAGCTTGACAAAGCCGTTCTGCAGCTCGGCCAGCTGGTCTTTGAGGTCTCGGTTCTGGGCCAGGGCTCTGCTGATGGTGGCCTTGTCACTCTGGACGTCTTCCAGAATACGGAGCCGATCCTGAGCATCTTCAGCGTCCCGTTCGGCCTGTCTCTCCAGTTCTTCCAGCCTCACTTCCTGTTCCTGCACCAGTCGGCTCAGTTGCTCGTTGTCTCGCACCTACAGGACACAAAAGAGCACTCAAATGCCTATGTAATGAGTGTCTGATTTCTGTCAGACGTAGAGGTCAAAATGTCTCCATACTGCATTTCAACACATACGTCACATTTTTAACACTTCTAGTGTTTACAACTGTGATGCAACATATTTCAAATGTTGAGGTTAAGGTTAAAGTGCAAATTAAAAGCCTTGAAAAATGTAAAATAATATTGCAAAGTAAAACAATGTTTTTCTATATTAATATACATTAACATTTTATTTATATCTGTAATTAAAGTTGAATTTTCAGAAGCCTTACTCCAGTCTTCAGTGTCACATGATCCTTCAGAAATCATTCTAATATACTGATTTATTACTTTTATTATCAGTGCTGGAAACAGTTGTGCTGCTTCATATTTTTTTGGAAGCTGCGATCCTTTTTTTAGGATTCTTTGATCAATAAAGGGTTAAAAAGAACAGCATTTATTTAAAATAGAAAGGTTTTCTAACAATATACACTACTGTTCAAAAGTTTGGGGTCAGGACATTTTTATTTATCTTTGTTTTTTAAAAAGAAATTAATACTTTTATTCGCCAAGGATGTGTTAAATTAATAAAAAGTACTATAGCATAGATTTACACTGTTAGAAAAGATTTATATTTTGAATAATTGCTGTTTTTTTGTTATTCATCAAAAAATCCTGAAAATAGAATCACAGGTTCCAAAAAAATATTTGGCAGCACAACATTGTGTTTCCAACATTGATAGTAAAAGTAATAAATCAGCATATTAGAATGATTTCTGAAGGATCATGTGACACTTAAGACTGGAGTAACTGGAATAAATGATATTTTAAAGTATATTAAATATAAACCATTATTTTACATTGTAATAACATTTTGCAATATTACAGCTTTTCTGTATTTTTGATCAAATAAATGCAGCCTTGATGAGCAGGAGACTTCTAAAAGTCTTACAGATCCCAAACTTTTAAACAGCAGTGTATATATATATATATATATATCTATATATATATATATATATAATAAAATGTAAAATGTAATTGTTATTATTCATTTATTTTATTAAATAAATAAATGAATAAATAAATAAATATAACATTTTTAAAACAAAATATATGAATAAAAAATGTAACATTTTATAATTAAAATGACTGCTAGAAATTTAGTATTTTTATTTACTATTTTGATTACACCTGGATAATCATGCAAATTCACTGATTAAACAAAGTGTAATCCTGAAAAACCTTCAGTTCTTCAAACTTATTCTAACTTTAATTATAATACTTTTAATGACTTAATATTAATTAAAAATTTTCATTAGCTTCTGTAAATTGTGAATTACTAGGAGTGTCCATAGATTAAAATAGGTTTCAAAAACAAAACTAGGGGCCCTTCAAATATCATTGTGGAGTCAAAAAGGCTGGTGTAATGAGTTTAAAATTACGTATTAATCTAAATATACTGCAATAAGGATGCACATACTGCATGATCTTCACATGTAAATTTAGAAAAATTAGTCAATTGTGCAATTTTCAAGATCAATGTCACTCTAGTATAAATGTGACATGAAGCATGCATCACGAGGTCAGTGTAGGTCACCTGTGCTTGGTACTGGAGACTAAGTGCGTCTCTCTCCTGCTGAAGGCTGCTGATGGTTTCCTGAAGGGCCAGTTCACTTTCTGATGGGCCTGAGGCCTGTGACACGGCCTGCGGCTCCTGCTCTTTACTCATCAGAGCTGCGGACACAAAACAAACCTGTCAAGTTTCTGTCTGAAGAGTGTTTCTCACTTGAAAACTGAATGTCCATTTTGGACACATGATGAAAAAACTGTCTGTGTTTTGTTTATTGTGTCACGTTCAATGAGAATTGTAAATTGTGTGTATGTCATGTCTTGTACCTGCAGCATTCTCCAGCTCTGTGATCTTCTCCTGCAGCTCCTGAATCTGAGCAGCAGTGCTGTCCCGCTCCTCTGACATCAGACGCACCTACACACAGCACACACACACTCAGCATCAACATACTACATATTTGTCCTGTAAAATGAATTTATTATACTTATTTTTTTATTTTACAGTACATTACAAAAGCATAATTTCTTATTTTAATATTTTAATAATAATAACAATAAAGTCACAATAGAAATAATAGTTGATTGTTTTTATGGTTATTATTTTAAATCCATATTAAATGGGTCAAAACAGTGGGGCTGTGATCTATTAGTTTATTTTATTGTTAGTAAACAAGGTTTGATTTGGTTCTTGTAATGAGTGAACCCAAGTTTGAACACCTTTAAAACACCCTTATTTTTGCCTTTTTGTGTCTGGATGAACATCTCTCTCATTCATATTATCCCACTTCAAATGTGTGCTGTTTTTTAATCAGTGAAATACTATTTCATTAATATTCTGAATTCATTTTTATTTGTATATTTTCTGTTTTCATATTACTTTTGTTGCCATCACACTTCAGATTCCAGATTTTCAAATAGTTGTATCTCTGCCAAATAATTGAAAGCTTGCTTATTCAGCTTGCAGATGTACAAATCTTAAAAAAAAAAAAGAACCTTATTACTGGTTTTGTGGTCCAGGGTCCACAAATAACTAAAACAACTAAAATAAAAATTATTAAATATGTAAAATAAATAAATAAATAAATAAATATAATAATAATAATAATAATAATGATAATAATTATTATTATTATTATTATTATTTAATAAATAAATAAATAAATAAATATATATATATATATAACTAAAACAAAAATTATTAAATATGTAAAAAAAAATTAAAAATAATATTAATAATAATAATAATTATTATTAAATAAATAAATAAATAAATAAATGAATATATTATATATATATATATATATATATATATATATATATATATATATATATATATATATATATATATATATATATACACATACACACATTTTTTTTAATTAAGCTGAATAAGCAAGCTTTCAAATATTTGGCAGAGATTTGAAAATCTGGAATCTGAGGGGTTCAAATAAAGAAAGAAAAAAAAAGAACAAAATTGAGAAAATCACCTTTACAGTTGTGAAAGTTCTTAATGCATATTACTAAACAAAAATTAAAATTAAAATTGACAAAATATCTTCATGGAACCTGAACTTTACTTATTATACAGATGATTTTTGGGATAAAAGAAAAATAGATTTTTATCCATACATATTTTTGGCTATTGCTACAAATATACTCCTTCTACATAAGACTGTTTTTGTGGTTCAGGGCCACATTTAGTAAATTAAAATGAAAATGACAAGTGTAGCCTTAGCAAGCAGCTGAAATAAAATGAGTTCAAAAGTTTTTTTTTTTTTTTTTTTTTTTTACATTTAGGTAACTATCATAACCCTGGTCAGAAAAAAGGATGGTCTGCACTCAAGAAAAGATTTTTATTTTCTTGAAAAATTGTATTTTCTATGCAAATTCACTCCCCTGCAAAATAACCCTATTTTTACCGAAAAATTCCTAACTATTTAAGTAATTTGGTACGTTTTCACTTTACAGCAGGGCTGGTAGCCCTTCGAGCAGGTACTCTTCAGATTTGGGCAGCCTGAAAATTTATTTAACTAGCACAAATAAACATATATATTTTTTAAATATAGAAAATCAGATAGTCTAAATGTCAATCCAAAATATTTTAAATACACAAATATCAAGGAAGGAATTTTATTTCACTATTCACAAAAATCAGATAGAGGTTTTCACAAAAACAAAAAATCATACAGAAAGGCATTTCAGCCTAGACCATCCATTTAAAGGGATAAATCAAGTATATATAAATATATATGTTGTATAGGTTTCTATGTAGTACTAGTACTTCTGATTGGGCTAAGGCTGGGATTTTAGCGAGTCTGAAGAAAAAGTATTTGATGGATGTATAATATGTGTCCAGAGCATTCACTATAGTATCAATATACAGTATCATTATCTCATTTTTGACCAAGGCTTTTAGGGGGTTTTGCATCGGAAAAATTGAAAATTCAAATTAATTCTGTCACTAGGTGGCGCTTTAGAAGTGCTTTAAATTTGATACAACTAAATTGAGGAGTTTTGAAGGACCATCAGGCAGGGCGATAATACATTTTGGTAGCCCGACTGGAAAACACAATAGGCCCGAGATGCCAGAGATGTACAAACATATTGTATGTTTGTGTGTATATGTTTACCTGAGACAGAAGCTGTTCTGTTTTGTCCTTCCACACTCGTCCCTCCTCCTGAATCTGTACAGCGTACTGATCTCTCTCCACTTGGAGCTGAGCGACTGACTCCATCAGCTGCACAAACACATACAATCAGGAAACTCAGGACGACATTAAGGACTAATATACAGACACAAACATTTTCCCAATTTACAGCAACACACACCTGAGCCGTGTGAGCCTCTAACTGGTGTTTTTCTTCTAGCAGGAGCTGAACCTGCTGGTGTTCGGATGGAGGACCCGACTGACTGGAGAACTGGAGAAAATATTTAAAGAGACATTTCACGTCAGAAATTCTGTGTGTTTGTGCACAGTCAGTGCTCTACAGTGCGACCATTTCAGTTGCATTTGCGACTAAAAAACTACTGCGTGCGCCTATGAAAAAATATTTAGGAGCACCATGTGCAACTGACCCGATCAGCATATTTGTTTGCGCTGAGGGGAGCTTCAAAGGTTTCTATGTGTTTTTGCAACGCTGAGTAATGCATCACGGACATACTTCACGAATCATTCATTAACAAAGTGTAGAAATTGTGATTCTATCAAAGTGATTATAATGGAACTTTGTGAGGTCGCTGTGAACTAAGATGAGGGACAGCTTTTAATGATTTTAAGGGAGTTTGTAAATGAGATATTGATTTCATATAACAGTTAAATAAACAAGAAGTTCATATTAAGTGACTTACATTGTCTGACTATAACACTATTGCCTGATTTTGCTCTATTTCGTCGTCAAAAATGGTCTGAAAGAAGTCAACTGAGCCGCTGCGCATCTCCATTCAAACACTGCTGTGTTTTTAAAACGAATCAACGATTCAATTTTCCATTCATAAAGACCGTCACTTGCTTTATTCATTAATCAGCCGTTCGGATTAATCAAATGAATATGATTCAGTAATTAAATCAGTGACTTAATTTGATTGATAACACATTCTTATTCCACTTGTTCTGGTTCTGTTAAAATTAGACATTTCCCCTGTAAATCACTTTAAGGAGTCAAATACCACCTCGTAATAGGAAGGAAAATTTTTGATCAGATTATTTGATTGTTGATTAGAAGGTGCTTCTAAAATTTTAACTAAGCTCCTAAATTTTTTAAGTTAGGGTCACAAGTGCTTCTAAGAAAAAAAGTAAGCGTAGAGCCCTGACAGTAAATGTTTAAAGCGTTTCCTCACCTGCTGCAGCATGACGTCGGCCATCTCCAGCCGCTTGCGGAGCTCATCAACCTCCTGTTTCAAGGCGCTGTTCTCATTTACTCTCAGCTTGAGCTGCTCAGACAGTTCTGAGCTCTGCTGTCTGGACTCCTCACTTAAATTACTGACAGAGACCACATTCATATAACATACATTCATACCGTATAACACCTGCTGCTCAATCAGGAGTAAAAAACAACTGAAGAGTCTTACTTAAACCTGAGCACTTCCAATCGTAGACTGTCTCGCTCCTTCTCAAGCTCTTTATTATGCTGCGGAAAAAAGCAAGTTGAACGGTTGTTTTGGACAAATGCAGCTGATAATGATGATAAGAGAGGATCTGGTACCTTCTCAAACTGCTTCTGTTGTGTGGAGACTGAAGATAACGTCCTCTCTAACTCAGACACTCGCTGTTTAGTGACCTGCAGTCGTGAGCTCACATCTTCTGCCTCAGCTGCACACGAACACACATCAATGGATGCATTAGTAAATTACAAGGTGAATCAAGAATATGTGCAGGTCATACTAAAGAAATACAGGGAAAAACTCAGTTAATGCATAAAGAAAATGAAGTCTATTTTTAGGCATAATAAGATTTTTGCCAATGTAATTTGACAAAAATATAATTATAATTTCCACTTGCTTGACTAGGTTGATATTATATATATATATATATATATATATATATAATGTAAATGAGTTTTGCAGAAAAATAGTTTTTCTTCATTAAAAGACCAACTGAGTTCAGTTATATTTAGGAAATTCCAATCAAGTAGAGGCAAAAAATAAAAATAAAAATAAGATTTAGTTTTTATAAATGAATTTCTGATTAAGGTCAAAATTAATATGCGATTTATTACAAATGAATATCACAAGAATGCATGCAGGTCATATTTCATAATGAAATCTAAAGAAATACAGTAAGAAATTATATTTTGCATCTAATATGAGAGGCCAATGTAATTGAAGAAAATCAAATTATTTTAGATTTCAATGGAATTAATGTAAATGACATCAGCTGCCAATAAAATATAAAATATATATTTTTATTTTTTCAATTACATATAGTCATTAAATATATTTTTTCTTTCCTTTAAAAAAAAAACTGAGTTCACTACATTTCGGAAAATCCTATTTTGTGGCAAATTTGAGGAAATTAAAATAAGGATGTAATTGTTTTTACAGATTTAGGTCACTATTAATATGTGATTTATTACAAGATTGGTCTCACAAGAATATGTGTAATACTGTAGTTTTTATAACTTCATTTCAGATTTAGGTCAAAATTAATATGCGATTTATTACAAGGTGAATTACAAGGTGAATATCACAATACATGCAGACCATATTTCACAACATAATCTAACGAAATACAGTAAGACATTATATTTTGCAGAAAGAAAAGAACATCTAATATTAGAGGTCAGTGTATTTGCTAATGTAATTGAGGAAAATCTAATTATTTTAGCTTTTAATAGTACTAATGTAAATGAGATCTGCTGTCAATAAATATATATTTTTTATATATTTAAGAAATATAAGAAATTATACTTTACTAGGGCTGTCAAACGATTAATCGTGATTAATCGCATCCAAAATAAAAGTTTATGTTTACATACTATATGTGTGTTTACTTTGTATATTTATTATGTACATATAAATACACACACATACATGTATATATTAAAACAAAATAATTATATGTATATATATTTATAACGGTATACAATTTAAAATATAAATAAATATAAATATTTTAGATATAAATCTAAAATATTTTTCCTTAATATATACATGCATGTGTGTGTATTTATATATGCATAATAAATATACACAGTACATAAACATATAGTATGTAAACATAAACTTTTATTTTGGATGCAATTAATCGCGATTAATCGTTTGACAGCCCTATACTTTACATAAGAAAAAAAGATTGATTTTTTAGGCTTAACATGAGAATATGAATATTTTTGACTTGCTAATAAAATTAACTAAATTTATGATTGCCCATGAGATTCTCATCAGTTTTTTTAACAAATGTAATTTTTTTTTATTGCATTAAGGTAAATAAATGATTTCAATACAGTTACTGTTTTCTTTATTTAAATCCCTGACTTTCACTGAGTAAAAAGCTGAATATCCATAACTTGTAATGAATGGATTCATAAATTTCCAAGCTTTATTTACTTGTTCACAGATGTTTTTATTACACTGCTTTTCTTTTGTTTTGTGTTGTTTTGCTTTTACCCGTTAAATGGACGATGATATTTTTCTGTACTAATTCTGTACTAATGGTATTTATGCTGTCATAACGTAACCATGACAATAGGCAAAATGTGTGAAACAATGCGAAAAAACAAAATACTGAATAGAAAAATTACATTTTGATAAATGAAAACAAAAGTCTCTGATATTCCATGAATTGGACAAAATAAATACAAAATTCCCTGACAATGTCTGAAATAGACCTTTTAAAATTCCATGACATTCCAGAAATTCCATGACCCGTGGGAACCTTGCCAGTACAATAAACACAATCATGATGTACTTGATTCTTGGTTTAAACTGTAATATTTTACACATGATCTGTCCTGGACATGTTCTCAACATGTTTTCTGAGCATCACCCAATATTATCACGATTCTGAGCATGTGTTATCGAACACACACACACGCACCTGTCTTCTGTCGCGCTGCCTGCTGTGTGTAAGACAGGGCCGTCTGTAGCTCTGATTTCTCAGACACCAGGATGCCAATCGTCTGAATGTGAACCTGAATGTGAACAACATGCATCATTAAACACATACAAAACCTCACATTTACATAACAGCACTGACATCAAGTTAATGTATTTTCTGTTACAAAGTAAGGTGGAATTTATCACCAAGTACATTTCTTCTCAATTACACCCCAAAGCTGTTAACGGTACAAATGTAAAAGAGCTGAGCTGTCAATAAAACATCTTATTTCTTTGCAATTAAATACATTTATTAATAGTTTTTAGACCAAGTGAGTTCACTACCTTTTGGAAATACGATTTAAATGCAAATCTCAGAAAATTAAAATACGGATTGATTTAAAAGCATTCAATGTGAACCATGCATATTATTTTAATGTTTCCTTTATCAGACTGTGATCGAGATTTCACACATCTGCATTCAGCGGGTGTTTATTCTCTTTAGCTGAAAGTCTGAGTCAAACTTGTGTTTTGATTGCATTCACACACAAAGCTAAAGTGCAAAGTTTCAGTGAACAAATGACTACAGTACATTTGAAGACATTTGAAGTAAGTTTCTGAATGAGTCAGTGCCGTAGAGCTGAGAAGTTTGATTCTTTTGAAGTGAGTGAATTTGCTCAGTCACCTTACTACTGATATAAGACTTGTTCAACATAATACAGCCAAACATTGTCTCACTTATGTTTGCAGCATATTTATTTATTAGCGAACAGATCATGACTTTAGTTCTGTGTAATCTGCTCACCTGCAGCTGTTCACGCATCGCTCCTTGCTCCTTAGAGAACTTCTGCTCAAACTCTTTCCGCTCCTGATGAGAAGAGATAATGTACAATAAGAGGAGTCGCTCATTAACAAACCACAAATGAGCCACCTAATAACACTGCTGGCAGATTACTGTACCTTCTGTAGTTGATCAGAAAGCTCCTGAGACTGCTTTGTCTGAAAACAATGAACAAACATTTACTGGTATGTGTGTTTTTTGAAAAACAAACCATTACATAGACAAGCACAAGCATGTTAAACAGGGATCTGTAGGGCCCTATAAAATCCATTTTATTTTTTTGCCAAATTCTGTTGTATTTTTTTCCAAATTCCGTTTTTTTTCCGTTAAAATTTCCGTTTTTATTTTTCTGTTTTAATTTTTCTGGACTCCTTTTTAATGGTTAAATAAAATCTTATCAAAAAAGTATGTCTAATTAATTAAAACTCATGAAAACTCTACAATTTAACATCAATTTATTAAAGGTTAAACAAAAATTACATGTTTAGGGCCTTATAAAATATTGCATTTTATGGCTACCAAATTTTAATTTTAACATTTCAACAACTTCAATTCACTCAGAAATTCTTCTAATCTTTTAATTAATGAAAATTTAACAAATCTGAATCTTTGGCAAGTAAATGGGATTTACTATGATATAAAACATGAAAAGAAACATGAAAGAAATGTGTAATTATTTCTTTAAAAAAGAAAGTTTTATTATTTTTTAAAAGTAGTAGTAGTATTACGTACATCTGAAATATTCCAAATGTATTTCTGTTTTTTTTCTGTTAATTAAAAATTAATCAAAAAAGTATGTCTAATTAATTAAAACTTATGAAAATTCTACAATTTAACATCAATTTATCAAAGGTTTAACAAAAATTACGTTTAGGGCCCTATGAAATATTGCATTTTATTGCTACCAAATTCTAATTTTAGCACGTCAACAACCTTGTTCTTAAAATAGCCTTGTGATTTTTTTTAATTCACTCAGAAATTCTGTGTTGTGCATTTATATTAACAGGATTTACTATTAAAACTAAAACATGAAAAAAATATTGTGTAATTATTTCTTTAAAAAAGAAAGTTTTATTATTTTTCAACAATACTAGTAGTATTTTGTACATTCTAAATGTATTTCTGTCATCTTTAAGTTAAAACCACGCATCTGCACCATTCATAATCACGACACAAGGAACATCCAGGATTTATATTTAATATTTGATTTAATTTGATGACATACTTTTGGTTAATTCTTCCAAGCTTTGACAAATTCCGTGACATTCCACATTAAATAATATGATTCAATCTGCATTTTCCGCATCACGGAAATCATAGGGCCCTAGACCTGGCAGTTAATACAGGTTATTGCTTTTTATCTTATTTCCTTCAAATATCATTATGCAAACGTCTGATCTAATAATTAATTTTCATGCATAAATGCAATGTTAACATCCAAACTTGGACCAACAATTCAAAAACTGGAAATTGAAAGAATGTTGCATGTTAAAAATAGCAAAGTACACTGCAAAAAATGCTTTTCTTACTTCTTTTTTTCTTGTTTCCAGCTAAAATATCTTTTCTAGAAAAATAGGATTTTCTAGACAAGTAAAAATGATTGCCTTGTTTTCAGACAAAATGTGTTCATATTAAGTGAGTTTTTGCTTGAAACAAGCAAAATTATCTGCCAATGGGGTCAGCAAAATAATCTAGCTTTCTGCTTGAAATAAGATTATTTTGCTGACCCCATTGGCAGATTATTTTTGCTTGTTTTAGCAAAAACTCACTTCATTTTTACTTTTTTTTTTTTGAAAACAAGACAATTTTTACTTGTCTAGAAAATCCTTCTTGATTTAAGAATTTTTAGATATTTTGACTGGAAACAAGACACAAAATCTAAGTAAGAAAAGCATTTTTTGCAGTGTAGCAATCAATGTTGCATCTTCAAAAACTCCACTGTGTTGCACTCTGTTATTGAAAGCATGCAGGATGTTACAGACACACACACACACACACACACACAGCCATGCATCTCTTAAATGACACTCCTACCAGTGTCTCGAGTTTGGACGTGAGCTGGGCGTTTGTGAGTGCGCTGGAGTCCAGAGCCGCTGCCAGCTCCTGGTTGCGAGTCTGACGTGTCAGCATGCATAGAGAAACAGAGAGAGAGAGAAAGGACGAATGAAAGACTAAGAGACGTGACGGCAAACAGGCGGTGATATGGTGCAACACAAAGAACTTCTTATGTGTGTAACTGGACTCTCTTAACACTGAGTGATGTGAGATATAAACAGGCATTCATGTATTTTCAAACAGGGTTTGACATTTAACATTTTACTCACATTTAGTATAGAAATAGGTTCTCTCTATTAAACCCCATGAAATACATTTTTTTAGCTTTGTTACAGACCAAAACTATTGATTACATCATTTTGTCCACAGGGGAGTATTTAGTTAATTATAATAAGAATGATATAGACCAAAAATAAGTAACCAAAACTGCTGAAAATGTTATCAAGTTATGTACGCTACCTGTTCAAAAGTGTTCGATCAGTATGTTTTTTTTCTTAAAGAAATTAATAATTTATATTTTATTTAGCAAGAATGCATTCAATTGATTAAAAGTGGCAGTAAAGACGTTTATACTGTTATAAAAGATTTCTATTTACTAGGGATGCACCGAATGTTCGGCAACCGAAATTACAAAAAAATCTATTTCGGTGTTCGGCCGAATAAGCGAAAAGACAGAATAAATTATAGTGAACAATAACATGACACGATCAAATAGAGGTGCGTATAAATGTAGCAAACATGTCCATAATGTGGAAGTATTTAAAACTGTCAGAGAAAGACGAATAAATCAGACAAAAGTCTGATTTAAAATAAATCTTCTCCCGTCAACAAAAAGAAGTTTTAATAAAATAAAAGTCAACAGTCATAAATGTTAGTACTGTAATTTTACTGTTGTTCTGTAAAATAAAATTGAAAAAAGTAAGACAAAAATAATGATAACAATTACAACAGCTCTATTAATACTTAAAGTTAAATTGTGCTTTGTTGAAAGGCAATAATGTCTACTAGAATGTTAAAAATGTTCAGTGTTAAGTAAATATTTTTAAATTGTTTTGTAATTGATTTTTTTTCTTTTCTTTGAAAAGCAAGACAAAACTAAAAAGCACATTTTGGATTTTTAATTTTATACAATGTTGAAAAAAATGGCAAAATACACGGGGGAAAAAATGAAAAAAAACGTATTCGGTATCGGCCTTCGGCAAAGTGTTTCATTTTGTTCAGTTTAGGCTTCGGCCAAAAAATTTCATTTTGGTGCATCCCTACTATTTAATTTTTTTTACATTTCTCTTTTACAAAAATATGAGCACTAGTAATAATGATAATTGACCTTCACTTATAAAATTTATAAAGTGATATAAAATTGGGATCAAGTGATGTCAACTACTATTAAAAAATTAGTGGTCAGTAAGAATTAAATATTTTTTAAATAAAATATTACTTCTTTATTCATCAAGGACATCAAGAGTATGAAAAATTAAAAGTATGATGGTTTCCACAAATATATTGGGCAGTACGATGTTTTTAACATTGATATTAATCAGAAATGTTTCTTAAACAGCAAATCGCAATATTACAATGATTTCTGAAGAATCATGTGACACTGAAGACTGGGGTAAAGATGTTGAAAATTTAGCTTTGATCACAGGCATAAATGACATTTGACAATTTTTTAATAATATTTAGCAATTTTACTATATTTTTTTGATCAAATAAAAAATACAGCCTTGGTGAGCAGAAGAGACTTCTTTCAAAAATATAAAAAAATCTTCCCAACGTTAGTGCTATCTAAAAACACTCAGGCTTCTATGTGGATGAAGCGAGTGAAACTTTAACTAATAAACAGAGCCTCATTCTGCCACATGGCCTGTTAAAGACGTGTTTGTGACGCTGAAACAGGATGTTTGTTCAGTGTGTAGCAGGAGATCATGGGAGCGCCGGACCAAATGCCAGAACTAGTCCTACAGGACACACCGCAATAACACTGATACTAACAAATACCATGATGACTAACTAGTCACACCAATTAAGAAACAAATTACAATAGCACACAGCACAGATAAGAGGAAACTGTTTCAGATTTTTTTAATACTTTATATTTAGCAGGAACAGATTACATTTTTCTTGATTTGGTCTGTAAACCACGAGGGAATTAATCTGGGATGCGATTGTGAAAATGATATCAAGTGACTGACGCTCTTAAACAGACCGCCGCAGCAGTCAACGCTGTAAACCCCTACAGACTACAAGCTATTTTCATCGTAAGAACTTCAATAAGATTATCCTGCTTGAGCGAGATTAGTGACCGCTCAGAGAGGCAATTATAAATCGCAAGACTAGAATAAATTACCTTACTGTACAGTCTTTTAAATGATGTTTAATAAATAAAAGCACAGGTGAATTAATAGTAAAACACATTAAAATACCTCCAGTTCCTTCTCGTTGACCGTCGGTGGACCGCTGTCTCCATTGATGTATGTTGTTGACTGCATTCCACCCAAGAACGAAAGTAAAACAATAAAGGTCAATAAAAACAAGTGAATAAGAATTCAATGCTCTGTCCTGAATCATTAGATCAACTAATTCTGGAATGGTTTAAATGTTGATATTTGGGTATTTAAGTGTTAGAAATGAAACTGCTTCTATTCCAAGTCAAATGTGTTTTATGTTTGTAATTCACTCAAGCTATCTTAATTCAAAAGAATTTGGCTTATTTGGGAGGAACCATTGGATTTTAGTTCTTAAAAGTCAAGACGAAATTAAAACAGGTAATTTAATTTCTTTGGGAAACATGCTTTTGGCCACATTTGTTTTATTAGGGCATGTCAAACTGAAAAGAAAAACAACTGAAATATTTTCTGAAATGACTCTTCTACTGACGTAATCAAGCAGGATGGGAAAAAATAACATTAACTCACAATCCAACCAAACCCAAAGCAGATGGATGGGTGCCGTAACTCACCTCAGACAACAGTCCATTGAGCTGTTGGGAAATCTGTCTCAGGCTCTCGGTGGACGACAGCGGCCTGCAAACACAAACATGCGAGTTCAACGTGTCAAAACAGACTATTAGGTGTTACAGTTTTGAACTAAAGCGGCAGAATAAACATATCATTCCTTCATTTATTTATTGCCATATCAGCTGCAATGGCATTCTCATGGCATTCATGATAACAATTTAAAAAAAAAATTAAAAAATAACATATTTATATAAAACACTTACATAAATAAAAACATCAATAACAACAAAAATATACAAAATGACATCAAAGGAGGTTTTTTAAATTCACTTTAGTTAAAAACTCTAATATTTTTAAAGGGTTCACATTTAAAAACAAATCCTTCAAGGTTTTTTCCATTAAAAAACATTAAAAATCGGACATATCAAAAGTATGTGTTTTACACTTAGTACACAATTACAATATTGACATTTTGGTGCATCTTCTCCTTTTCATAATAAACATATAAATTAAAAGCATCTTTGCACAGTTAGTCTGTATGAACAGAAAGAATAAAGCAGCAAACTACAGCTTCAATGAGTTTCTGTCATTGGTTTGGTCTGTTTTTATATAATAAACTTGAAGTATATTACATTTTACTACTTAAAGTCAATAACACACTCAATCCTTTTATAACTGTATGTCTGTCATTTTTTTGAACATCTGTCTCATTCACAGTATCAAATGAGTAATAAAAAATATATAACAATATAATATAAATAATAATAAAATTTGCAAAAATAATAAATAAGATATTATAAATATAAATATAATAATAACAATAATAATATTTTAGATGCTTTTCCACTTTGAATGCAGGGTAATTAAACATGTAAAATAATAATAAAAAGCTACTTGAAATAAAATAAACATTAATTGAAATAAAACAAAAAATAAGCAACTTTTTTTATTCCAACTAGCTGCCAAGACTACTTTTCTTATTTTAATTTCACTGAACGTAAAACAAATAAAAAATAATAAAAACAACAGACTTTCTGTAAAATAAAAAAATAAAAAACTACAAAAAACACCAAAAATTAAATTAAAATGAAAATATATAATATAAATATAAAAACTAATTCAAAATATAAACAGAAGCTATGACAGCATCTCAGTGATAAATAATACGGTTTGTTTTTTCTTATGTGTGATTCACCACATAGCTTTTTGGTTTGATTCAAAACTTTTTATTGAAGATTTTTTGTTAAATGCATCTGCGAAAAAATGAATTGCAAACCAGAACCAAGGCATCAGAAAGTTGTGCTCTATAAAACATTCATCATTCTTCAAAAAGAGAAACTTGCATCACGTTCTTTGCATGGTATTTCTGTAATATTGTTCTCAAATAAAGAGTAAATTCACCTGTTATCTTCCGTAGGATGTTCATCTCCATTTGCATCTGCTGCGTACTTCTGCTGGAAACACATACGAATGAAAACCACAAACTAGAGATCGGACAGACTTGTGAGACAACACAAGAAAGCATAAAAATGACAAAACTGACAAAGCAATGCACTAAACTTAATGACACACATGGAAACACACAACGGCTGTATGAAAGCCAAGTGAGCTGCCAACCTAGACTTTTGAAACACAGTTAAGGTGACTGACATTGAGACAGACAGACCTGCAGGTCAGTGTTATCAGCGACACACTCAGTGTTAATAGCAGAAGCGGGGTTAGAGATGGGTTCTGCGCTGGTTTCGTCCAGCTCCTGCGAGACCAGATTCACCGCATCCACATGATCCTGATGCAATACAGCGACAAAGATGCATTAGACTGTCAGTGGGTTAAAACAAACACACATACCCCACTTTCACAGTACAGATGCACAATATTCTCAATAGGTCATATATTCTCATATTTATCAAGTACATTCACATATAAAGGTGACAAAACATTTTCAGGCATATTCAACGCAATACATAATCAATCCCAAAATATTACTCAGACCCTTCAACTTGCAAAGGTGCATTAAATTCAACACGAAAAAGCATTCGCAGGATGCATTGTAAAAATGGATTTTATGAAGTTGCAAAATAAAGATATTTAGTCATTTAAACCAGTGTTATTTGCCATTTCTTTGTAATTAATTGTTACAACTTCTGAGTGCAATAGTTTTCAGCTTAAGTCAAATTTATATAACATATGAAACATTTACTGTATTTCTTTAAAATAAAGAGCACTGATGAATCGTTCGCAATAAGCCCTGAAACATAAACCGGTCTGATTTCATGCTGACTTTAGATGATGCAAACATCGACTTGTTCCTGCGATGATCTCACAGCATGCAAGGAAACACAGATGACCAAATCAAAGAGCAAAAGGGAGGAGAAAGACTTTGGGAAGAAAGGAGGGACAGCGAGCAGCTCACCTGACTGTTGTTGACAAATGGAGGCTGAGACACTCCATTAGTCAGACTAAGATCAGACACCATAACTTTGAGAATATTCTCAATCTACAGGGGAAGGAGAGGCAGACGATAAAGTAAAAGGTGTGAGAGTGGAGGAAGCAGTAGTAAGAAAGTGATTATGTGATAAAGGAAACACAAGATGAAGGGTTAGTAGCGCCTGAGTCAGATCAACCACCCAACATCTGTACTAAAACAAAGCAGAAGTAAACGCTAAAACAGGCCCTCAAAATAACTCAGCATGTGCAAAAACTATATTCTCAAACACTTCCTGAAACAAGGATCACATCTTTGTTATTTATTTACTACTACAATTAGATTCTTTACTAGTATTTTGAAAGAGCTAGTCAGAGTCATTTTAGTCATTTTTTGTTACTTTTCAATACTAATATTTGAAGTTTAATTCATTTTCGTAAACTTAAGCTTTTTTATTTCAAATAGTTGCCTAGTTTTCTCATTTTAATTTAGTTTAACATGAAGTACTAAAATAACTACAATTAAAAAAATATATATGAAAACAAACAATATAGAAATTATACTTTTCTAAAAATTATTTTAATTACAATTGTCTAGAAATTATTATTTTTCTAAAAATTTGACAAAAACACAAAAGAATTAGTAACACCTTAAAATTAAAATAAAAAACAGAAATGACTCATTCAAAATATGAATAAAAACTATGATAGTATCTCAGTGATACTAAAATGATACTGTCTGAATCAAAGTTGGTTATGTGTGATTTATCACAGAGCTTTTTGGCTTTACTCAAAACTTATTTTAAATGCGCCTGTGAAAAATTAATTGTAAAATATTTCCAGAACAAATGCATTAAAAACCCTGAACTGCCACTGTTGTATTCTATAAAACATACATTTTCAAAATAATATTTGAAGCTTAATTTTCTAGGGTTCAAGGTTCGTTATTTATCACATATATGTAACCCCTTTTTTTAAAAAATGCAGAATAAATAAGCTTTTTATTGATGTATGGTTTGTTAGTACAGGACAATATTTGGTTTGAGATACAACTATTTGAAAATCTTAAATCTAAGGGTGCAAAAAAAATCCAAATACTGAGAAAACCACCTTTAAAGTAGTCCAAATTTAGTTCTTACCAATGCATATGACTAATCAAAAATTAAGTTTTGATACATTTACGGTAGGAAATTTACAAAATATCTTCATGGAACATGGTCTGTACTTAATATGATTTTTGGCATAAAAGAAAAATCGATAATTTTGACTCATGCAATATATTGCTATTGCTATAAATATACCAATGCTACTTAAGACTGGTTTTGTGGTCCAGGGTCACATATTATATATATGTGATGCAAAAGTAGTGAAATGTTTTTTTTTTTTTAGTTCATCGTCCCTCAGTGCAACAACAAATACAATCAACAACAAATTAAGCACATACACATTAAAAAAGAATATAGTTTATGCATTATATATTTTTCTAAGAAATAGGATGTGAATAAAATAAACTGAATATGATAGGGAGAAAACAATTTTTATGAAAAACATTTAAATTGTGTACTGAATCTGTACAGTTTGCAAATTTTAGTTTTTTTTAATTGGTTAGTTAAACTAGAAAGAAGTTTAGGTTTCCTATATAATATTTACATTTTTAATTATTTCAGCTTTAATTATTAATAAAATGTTGCCTACACAAAAATATAGTTAGTCAGTCGTTTTAGTGCTTCAATTTCAACATTTACTAACTTCAATTTCATCGCATATGTATATATTTTGTTTCAGTTTTATTTTTAGTTAACGTGAAAAACCTTGAATCAGACTCTCTGTAATGAATGTCAAATGTGGGTTGTTCTGCATCAGTGTAAACATGACTAATTATTATAAATGAGAAATCAACATCTGTACTAAAACAAAGCAGAAGTAAACGCTAAAACAGGCCCTCAAAATAATTCAGCATGTGCAAAAACTATATTCCCAAACACTTCCTGAAACAAGGATTACTTCCTGCAATGGGAAACTGTCATTAACTGATCAGTCCAAACACAAACAGACAACCAAATCCCAACAGGGTTGACAGTGAACATTCATCGCATCTGGTCTGCGAAGCTCTGATTTCACATGGCTTGGATTGGTTACGCACCTGACTCACATTGTCTGGCGAGTTTCTGTCAGCAGACGAGTCCAGCTGATCGCCTCCTTTAACTTTCCTTTTCTTCTTTGGTCCAGCACTTCCTGTGGATGGGGTAGTCTTCTGCTGAAACTCCTTCAGCTGCAGGACACAAGAGCAAAAATGCTTTTTTTGAGTTTATGTTTGATATTAAATCATATTATAGCTACAGTATCAGTCATGCATGTGTACAGACAGGCTGAAAAGAAATCAGTGTAGTGTTTAAACTGCTAAAAAAAAAGATAAAGATATGATACGCAACACACAAAATTAAATGTGCACATTTAACATTTCTAATTGTATTTTCCTGTAAAACAAACTCAAAACATCTTTGTTTTATTTATAACTTTGGAAAATACTTTCTACGCCGTATATGACACGAATACTTTTCTTTTCACAACACATTACGCTAAAAATCACCAAAACTCTGCTGATTAGAGTCATCAAGCAAACATTCTGAGCAAAAGTAATCAACACCACTCCAGTTATTTAATTAACATCTTGAAAAGCTGCATTTTTGCTACAAACAAACCCATCATTAACACACTTTTAACTAAAATACGAGTCCATAATCCTAGGGCCCTATGATTTTGGCGATGCGGAAAACGCAGACGGAATCGCGGAATCCAGTCATAGAAACGGAATGTATTATTTAACACAGAATTTGTCAAAGTTTGGAAGAATTAATCAAAAGTACGTCATCATATTAAATCAAAACGCGATATGAACTAGTATGTGTAAATATTAGCCCGCAAAAAGACTATTTAAATATGAATCCTAGATGTTCTGCGCGTCTTTTATGAATGGCATATCTGCCGTCTGAATAAACAAAGACATAAATACATGAACAACATCTGCAGAACTGCTCTGAGTGTCACTTCATTCGCATTTGACCATTCCATTTGAGTCAAATTTATAGTTAGCTTCCAGCCGCAGCTGTATCCAATCTAGCCACAACAAGCGGCAGTTACACATATTCACTGCAACCCGTCACAATAAAAGTTTAAATTAAAGATGACAGAAATATATTTTTAATATTTAGAATGTACGTACTACTACTACTGTTGAAAACTTAAGAAAACTTCCTTTATTAAACAAATAATTACTCAATATTTCCTTAATGTTTTAATTTTAATAGTAAATCCCCTTTACTTGCCAAAAATAAAATGTATTTAATTTTCATTAATTAAAAGATAAATTAAATTTTTTATGCCTTCTGTTAATACAAACATACAACACAGAATTGCTGCGTGAATAATAATTTAAAAAATAATAATAATAAATCACAGGGCTATTATAAGAATAAATAAATGTTGTTATGCATTCTAATAATTAGACATGCTAAAACCACAATTTGGTAACAATAACATGCAATATTCCACAGGGCCCTAAACATGCCATCTTTGTTGAACCTTTAATAAACTGATGTTAAATTGCATAAGTTTCAAGATTTTAATTAATTAGACATGCTTTTTTAATTAATAAGATTTTATTTAACCATTAAAAAGGAATCCAGAAAAATTAAAACAGAAAAAAACAGAAATTTTAATGGAAAAAAACGGAATTTGGAAAAAAATAAAATGGATTTCATAGGGCCCTACATAATCCATAATAATGCTTCCTCCAGTGATATAGTGGTCTATATAAGCCAAAACAGTCTGTGACCCTGGACTACAAAACAAGTCATAAGGGTCATTTTTTTTAATTGAGATTTCACCTGAAAGCTGAGGAAATAAGCTTTCTGTTTACGTACGGTTTGTCAGGACAGAACCGAGATACAACTATTTGAAAATCTGGAATCTGAGGGTGCAAAAATAAATAAATAAATAAAAATATTGAGAAAAATTGCCTTTAAAATTGTCCACATGAAGTTCTTAGCAATGCATATACCTAATTAAAAATTAAGTATCAATATATTTTTGTTAGGAAATTTACAATATATTTTAATGGAACGTGATCTTTACTTAATATCCTAATGATTTTTGGCATAAAAGAAAAATGTATAATCTTGACCCATACAATTTTTGTTGGCTACTGCTACAAATATACCCATGCTACTTAACCCCACAAATATTTGGCTGAATTTTGATGTGAGTGACAACAGGAGATGGACTTTTTTAATGGAGGAAGCGTTTTCATATTTTGTATTTGTTTCAGCTTTAGTCTTCTGAAGATGTTAACTGATGGACTGGAGTGGTGTGGATTATTGCAATGTTTTTATCAGCTTTTTGGACTCATTCTGACGGTACCCATTCACTTCAGAGGATCCGTTGGTGAGAAAATGACACATTTCTCCAAATTTAATGAAGAAACAAACTCATCTACATCTTGGATGGCCTGAGGGTGAGCAAATTGTCAGCAAATATTAACTTTCGGGTGAACAATTACTTTAATATAATGCACCAGTGCCTGACAGGCAGAAGGGACTCCACACCGCAATCTCAAGTCAATAATCTGTTCTAATTCTGCCACAGTTTAAACACAATGGTTGGAACGCATTGTGAAAGTGTCTACAAACTAAATCAAGATAACCAAATCAAGTTCCACTGCACCACTGACATGACAGAAATGCTTAGATGTGACTCCAAACACAAAGAACAAACTGGACATTCTGTTTGAGAAGAATATGGAGACTGAGAAGACTTCTCCAGTAGGTCAGATTTGCAGTAGTGGGTTCGGGTGTGATTCAGCTGTCATGGGACGGACGGATCTAAATCAGCTCTCATATGACAGAGCATTGGTTTGCCATAACTTAAATTCCAGGGTTGATTTTTTTTTTCAAGCCGTGTTGATGTTCCAGGCCACAGACGGCATAAAGGACAGCAGATGTGCTTCAGAACCTAGTGCAAACATGAGCTCCCTAACTAGACAGCACTTTTAAGCATCAAGTGGATGCCTTCCTAGACAGCACACACATGCATCATTAAACAAAAACACTAATAATCATGGATTTGATTAATTAAACCTCAAAACAGCAACCTAAAAAGCACACTGAGAGCAAATTTGACATATTATTTAACGTTAAGCACCTTCATTGTTTACACACTAGACCAGCTGTTACAATTAATAGAGCTGTCATTTTAACTAGCAGTTAGCAAGTAAGCTAACACTAACCAGTTGGTTAAATTAGGCTAAAGTCAACAATATTACTTAAATCATATTAATTTGATGTCAGGTTTTAGTTTATTTTAAAGTAATTCACATTGTTATTGTTTTTAATTTTGTAAGTGACGGTAAAACACTAGGCTAACAACATTAGCATGCCAAGTTAAACTGACACTGACTCACAGACACTTATAAAGCGCATTTCTGACAGGTTTAACTCGTTATAAACGCGAATAGAGAGACCAATTCTAACGAGTTCCTATTCAGGCTTGCCTCAGGTCAGTCCTCGGGCTTTCCTGACAGCCGAGCCCGTCCAAGAGTGCTGGCAGTCGGACGCGGGCCCGCGGAGAGACCGGTAGACGTGGAATGTCAACATGACAGATCAAACACACACGCTCGGACGCGATTCTATTGCGATCAACAGTTGCGTTTTGTCACAAAGAGAGTAAAAGAAGATGTGAAAGTACATAAACGTACCTTTTTCTTGGCGGCAGCGAGTTTGATTTGCCTGTTCTGGTCCGCCATCCTTCTCGCGTAGCTGAACGAAGCGAACTTACCACGTCGTCAGATGATCAGCGACTGGGCGTGTGTGTGAGAGAGAGAGAGAGAGAGAGAGAGAGAGAGAGAGATTGTAGAGTTGTTTTTTTTTTTTTTTTATTAAACTTTTATTTATTTGACCCTCTAAATCTTGCACTCCATTCTATTTCTTTTTCTATTCTATCTGTTTTTCTTTTTATTTACTATATAATTAAAAAAAAAAACCTTGCTACGTATATTGCACTAAGCTAATCTGAGACTTGTCATAGCACTTGTCAGAGCATTGCTCTTTTGTTGACTTGGATTACTTCCATTGTCCTCATTTGTAAGTTGCTTTGGATAAAAGCATCTGCTAAATGACTAAATGTAAATGTTAACACTACATCCAAGCGGCATATAATAAACTAGATAGTATGAAAAAATACTATACTAGTGGTGCTTTTAGTTTTTAAATTTAGAGAATCGTTTCTTTTTTTTTTAAATAATTTCATATGTCATTATTTATTTGTATTTTTTATGTTAAATTAAGATATTTCAATCAGCTACTTTTTGTCATGTCTATTCAGCCCTTTTCTAATTTAGCACATTGACTTTAAATGAGCTTTTCCAGGAAATTTGATTTTGGGGTTTCATTAAAAGAATATAACTGTCATGAACTGTGCCGTTACGGCTCCCTCCTTCACCCCTTGAGGGAGCCTTCATTTCACTATGGACCATCTTTCACTACATTTCCCATAATCCCCTGTTGTCACCTTTCACCTTTCACCTTAGTTATATATATATATATATATATATAAAATCATTCAACATTACAGTATCATTAAGAGCTATCACTTTAACATTTATTAGACTTTAAAAAAAATAACTAATAATAATAATAATTTAAATGAACTTGAAACAATCTTCACACAAACCCATTATAATAAATGTCATATAGGGTTAGTAGCTACCTGTGCCCTTCAGCAAGAAAATATAGCCTAAATTATACCAAATTCTAAATTATATAAAGATAAAACTTAGTTATTAATTTCCTCTTTTTAATTTTGTTCCTTAATTAACAGACATCACAGCAACTGGTTATAATGATATTTTGGCTGCTGTTACTATAAAAGTTGTCGCTGTTGAACTTGATCTGACACTGCTTTGACCTATAAATAATAAATTCTTACACGCACAGTTAAGGCAGCTTTAATCGTTTTTTTTTTGTGAATTCATGTTTTACCTGACGATATAACTACGACTTTGCATGCTCGCAGTTTCATTTGGGTTTAATATAGCCTAATACAGCGCGCGTCGGCACATTTGCGCGTGAACTTCAAGAGCGCGCGCTACAAGCAGAGTAGGCTGGCCACACGGTTGTCAAGGGACTCGTGGACGGGAAGCGATCAGGAAGACGAGTCTTCTATTTTAGAAGGCGGGGAATGGTATCAGGCTCAAACTAACCAAAAACGGATTAGGGAGTCCGAATCGGAGGACAGCGTTTATGAAGGAAGAGGGAGAGAATATAAGACAAGGAAGACGGAGACGGAATACAAGGTTATGGTAACGTTCACAGATAAAATTGAAAATATCAATAATCCGATGAGATTTACTAACCTAATAAAGAAGGCATTGGGTAACAGTAAATCTGCAAAGTATGTATCAAACAATCGTGTGTTGTTGATTTGTGTAGATAAAAAACAACAAGATAAAGCAAAGGAAATGAAGGAATGGGGTGGCGTGGCTATTAAAGTACATATCCCAGGAGAAATGGAAAACGTAAAGGGAGTAATTTCAGGAGTACCAATAGCACTGTCAGAAATGGAGATTAAGAATCTTCTGAAGGGAGAAATGGTGGCGGACGTCCAGCGCTTATTTTCAAAACGAAGTGGAAATAAAGAAGTTAGCTCTTCAGTAGTAGCAACATTTGGAAGCAAGAAGTTACCTGAGCGTATTAAATTAGGCTATGTAGCTTATTCAGTTCGTCCATATGTAAGACCACCTCTGAGATGCTTTAACTGTCAAAGAATTGGGCACGTAGCAGCGGTGTGTAAAGGGAAAAGGAGATGCTGCAAATGTGGAGGAGATCATGAATATGGAAAATGTGGAGAGGGAATTGAAGTGAAATGCTGCAATTGTGGGGGGCGTCATAGTGCTGCCTATCTAGGATGTGAGGCTCAAAAGCAAGCTATGGAAGTGATGAAATATAAGTCCCTTAACAATGTAACATATGCAGATGCAGTCAAACAGGTTCAGACTGATCACAGAGTGGATAGAAATAGTAACTTTACACAAAGAACTGATGAGGGCAAAATTGAATGTAAACACAAATGCCCTATTAAAGGAAATACACTGGTTGTGGAAAAGGACAAATTTTTAGCATTTATTGCTGAAGTTATCAACTGTACTGCCCAAACAAACAAAAGAACTGAAAAACTGAAAATTATAATTACAGCAGCAGCTCGACATCTGGATGAACAGATCCAATCAATGTTAGGGCAGCCAGAGGGAGCAACAATCTCTCAGGAACCAACAGGATCCCGGAAAGGTAAAAATAAATGACAATAATAATCCTTCAATGGAATGCAAGAAGTCTAATTGCGAATGGACAAGAGCTTAAAAAATATATATATGAATTACCGAACATACCAGATATTATATGTATACAAGAAACTTGGCTTAAACCTCAACTAAACTTTGTAATACCAGGGTATAAAACAATTAGGAAGGACAGGATTGATACGAGTGGTGGAGGATGTGCAACATTTGTCAAAAATGGATTGGTATATAGAGAAATGATAAATAATACTCAGATGGAACATGTAACAATTGAAGTATGGATGAATGTAGGTAAGGTTAAAATTGTTAATTTTTATAACCCATGTAAACAATTAACAACAGAAGAATTGAATACAATAGGAGGAGATGGTAAAATAATATGGTGTGGAGATTTTAATGCTCACAATGTTCTGTGGGGGAGTTCTAATACTGATAGAAATGGAACAGTTATAGAAGATTATATGGATGAGCAGAATTTGGTGTGTTTAAACAATGGAAGAGGCACTAGAGTTAATATCTCAAATTTATCAATGTCTTGTATAGATCTAACACTTGTGTCAGGATCTATTTCATTAAAATGTCAATGGGACATATTGGGTAATTCCATGATAGGAAGCGACCACTTCCCAATTATATGTAGTTTTGGTTTGACAGTGACAAAGGAAACCATTTTTAAATCATTAAGGTGGAAATTTGAAAAAGCAGATTGGACTAATTTTAATAAAATATGTATTGAAGAACTAAATAACTTTGACATTGCAGAAGACATAGATATGTGTAACAATAAATTAACTGCAGCTTTAATCAAAGCATCAGAACAAGCTATCCCTAGAGCGAAGAGCAGAGAAATGAGGAAAGTAGTCCCCTGGTGGGATCAGGAATGCTCTGTGGCTATTAAGGAAAGAAATAAAGCTTTTAGGGTTTTGAGAAGGACATTAACTCAGAATTTCTTAATTGAATATAAGCAAAAAAGAGCACAAGCAAGGAGAACAGTAAAGGAGGCCAAAAGGAAGTACTGGCAGGAATTCTGCTCTTCACTAGGAAGAGAAACTCAAATAGGAGAGGTGTGGAGTATGTTAAAGAAGATGAATGGTGTGTACCGTTTCAATAATATTCCTGTTTTAATAGGAGAAGGGAAAGAAATAGTAACAGAGGAAGGAAAGGCTGATCTGTTAGTAGAAACTTTTAAAACAGTACACAGTAATGAAAACTTAAATGAGCAATATAAGAAACGAAGAAAGGAAATACTAGATCAGAATAAAGATGTATATAAGCAGAAATCTAGTCAACATTCAGCATTAGACAGTACATTTCAGATGGTAGAACTAAAAAGAGTATTAAATCAGGTTAAACACACAGCTCCAGGAAAAGATGTGCTATATTATGATTAAACATGCTGATGAAGAAGTGATTAAATTAATATTGGATTTGTTTAATAAGGTATGGACGGAAGGTAAATTGCCAAGGGAATGGAAACGTGCTATAATAATTCCTATAGCTAAACCTGGAAAAGACCCAGTAGCAGCAGGCAGCTATAGACCCATTGCACTGACATCTAATTTATGCAAGTTGATGGAAAGAATGATTGCAAATCGATTGTATTATGTTTTAGAGAGGAAACAATTAATAGCTCCATATCAACACGGATTTCGCCCTGGTCATTCGACCATGGATGCTTTAATTAGACTAGAAACTGATATTAAAAAGGCAATGGTAATGAAAGAAGTTCTGATAGCTGTATACTTTGATATTGAAAAGGCATATGATATGATGTGGAAGGAAGGGCTATTAATTAAGTTACAGAAAATTGGAATTGAGGGAAGATTGTATAACTGGGCCTTGAGTTTTATGTTTGATCGAACTATACAAGTTAAAGTGGGAGATCAAATGTGGTCAGTGTGGAAAATGGTACTCCTCAGGGAAGTGCAATTAGTCCACTCTTTTTTAATATTATGATTAATGACATTTTTAATGAAATCAATCGAGATATTAATAAAGCACTTTACGCAGATGATGGAGTGGTGTGGAAAAGAGGACGAAATATAAAGTTCATAGTACAAAATATGCAAAAAGCAATAGTAAGAGTTGAAAAGTGGTCACTAGAATGGGGCTTTAAACTGTCGGTAAGCAAATCGTGTTATCAATTTTTTACTCGGAAGAAAGTAGATCCAGATATACAGTTGTATTTATATAATCAGCCTCTGGAAAGAGTTAAGGAAATTAAATACTTAGGCTTATGGATGGATTGTAAACTGACATGGAAAATACATTTGGAATATTTAGAAAAGAAATGCAATAAAGTGCTAAATTTAATGAGGTGCTTAGTAGGACAAGAGTGGGGAGCAAGTAAGCAATCTTTGATGGAAATCTATTATGCATTATTGCGCTCTACATTAGATTATGGATGTGTTGTATACGGATCTGCATCAAGGTCATTGCTTAAGAAATTAGATGTAATTCAGAATAGAGCTTTAAGATGCATTTTAGGAGCTGCTAAATCAACACCTGCAGCAGCAATGCAGGTAGAGCTTGCAGAAATGCCTCTAAGCATCTGGCGTCAAAAATTATCTATGGCATATTACATAAATCTGAAAGGACATAAGAATCATTTGGCTCAGGAAATTATTGAAGACAGTTGGGAAACTACAACTTTTCCAGGGGCAGGGTTTGCATGGAAGGCACAGGAATGGGCTAGAGAAATGAAAATAAATTCAGGAAAATTTTCTCCAACAGTAGTGATATCTCCAATACCACCTTGGATTTTAAGAGAACCAAGAATAGACTTGACAATACATAACAGAACACAGAAAGGAGAGGTTGTAGGGCAAATCAAGTATGAAACATTAGAATACATGAACACAACTTATTCAGGGTTTTTGCAGATATATACAGATGGATCCAAAAATCCAGAGATAATGAAAACGGGTGCAGCATTCCATGTACCAAAACACAGAAATGGAAATAAAGTAAGATTGACTGATGCAGCCTCAGTATATACTGCAGAATTAGTCGCCATTTAGATGGCACTAGAATGGTGTGAGGAGAAGACAACAAATTCAGAGGAAAATATTTTAATCTGTTCAGATTCTATGGCATCACTTATTAGTTTAAACACTTTTAAATCAAGTAGGAAAGACATACTTACAGAAATAATGATTATTTTACACAGACTTAACCACTTGGGGAAGGAAATACAGTTTTTATGGGTACCAGCACATGTGGGGATACCGGGAAATGAGAGGGTAGACAAAATGGCCAAGGAAGCTCTTCAGATAGAAAATATTAACAGAGTAATAACTCTAAGTAGGGATGAAGGGAAGTCACTAGCCAAACAAGCTTGTATGAGTAAGTGGCAAAAACAATGGGATTCATGTAAAGACGGAAGACATTTCTACAGAATACAACGGGACATAAAACAAAATAAAGTTAATCACCTTATAAATAGGCAAGAATTTGTCACATTTACAAGATTAAGAATGGGTCACACTAAACTTAATGCAACTCTTCATATTATTGGTAAACATAACACAGGAATATGCAATGATTGTCAGGAAATTGAAACAGTTGAACATGTATTGATTAGATGTAAAAAATATGATCAAGAAAGAAATGAACTTGTAAAAGAAATGCAAATTCTGGGAGTCATGGAATATTCAGTATGTAATATTTTAAAGGTGGGTAAAGAATTACCTAGAACAATTTCAGCTATAATGAAATTCATTAATAACAGCGGCCTTAGGAACAGGATATAAGATCCTCTTAGAGTTCCATTTTTCTTCACACTCCAGTACAGTAGGTGGCGGTATGCACCTTTTCAGTTGGATTGCAACCCGCCAACAAATCAACAGAAGAAGAAGAAGAACGACTCGTTCAAGAACGACCCATCACTAATATGATCATTCTTTATTTGTGGAAACTAGCTCCCTTGTGCATGATGCTGCAGGTGTTACAAGAGGCCCTAGCTCAAAAAAAGTGAATGCGTTCATCCGGAAATTCTGAATCCACAGTTCCTCCGTGAAATTGCGTACTATTAGCCTACTTCCCAGAACAAGCGCATACTTGCCTTGCCATCACTGCTACTATAACGCGGCTACGTCTCCGATTAAAAATATAAAACGGCTAACGTTAGTGCGTTTTGAATGACTTATGGCGAGAGGACGAGTTTTAGATATGGTTAATGGAAACCCCGTCATTTCGCAACAGTTTTTTTTAATCGACATTTAGAAACTATCGCAAAAGTTTTGCGAACATTTGTAATGGAAACACGCCTACTGTCAGTTTGACAAGTCAGAAAGGAGCTGTGGTGGTGTCATCAATATTATACACTCCGTTTATTGTTACAGGAGAAGTGGCATGTGAATTTTTTTCCATTAAGATATATAAATATTTTTATTATTGTTTTGTAGATACAATTATTTGACTTGCATAACCTAATGTAGCTGTTTCTCTAGTTTAATTTGATACTTTGCATTAATGCGAACTTAAAACCCTCATGCTAAAACAGTTTGCTGTGTCATGGATGTTTGGGGTGGGTATAGTTGTAACAGTTCATTAAAAATGTTACAACCAACTCCTTATGATGATTCCAGTGAGTCTAAGTATCCAATCACATCCTCTACTGAGGCAAAGTCATGTGACATTTTTGTTGCACATCAAGGGATTTATGTTGAATGTGTTTCTAATCATAGTTTATGTGCATCTTCTTATTGGATGAAAACACTATCCGCCTCAAATGAGCACATACTTTTTTTGTGCACGTTTAGAATTTATGCGCATCTTGACATTTCCATTTCCATTTCCATTTTTTATGTGATATTTCAAAATTCACATAAAAATAGGTAGATGGCAACACAGCTAGTGTCTGAATACAGTACACATACTCACTCATTTACTCACAGCAGTTGTTTTTGTGCTAAAATGAATACAGTATAATGTTTTGTCACTGTAAATGGTTCACTTTATATAAAAAAAACGGATTATTAATTGTTCTTTAATCAAGTTTTTGCACAAATTGGAAGTGTGGGTCTCATTTTAACAAATTACTTCACACTGTTAAATCTATCACCAGCCTGTGTTACAACTCATCCCAGTAGTGAGGTAGGTTGTAACAACTGAACTCGTTGTATTTGACATTAACTCACATAATCTGTAATTATGCAGTACACGTCCATGTGAGTTTTATTGATAGTAGACATATAGACATAGATATTTGTTTGAGAGATCTAGCACAAACAACCATTGAGTTACTGATGCTCAAACAAAAAGTGTTACTTTCATCCCCAGTGTCCTCTATTAAGCTTATCCAGTCATATTTTATTTAGAGTAGGATGCCACTGAAACCTCTGTGTATTTATTTACACAGGGGAAAAATGGTAGAAAGCTGTAACCTGTTCTGTATTCTTTCAAACCCTTTCGTACCTTAATTATCTCCTAAATAAATAATAATAATAGGCCTGAGCTACATATTATTACCTGAAGTGACATATTAGTAGTTTTGAAAGAGTACCAACCAAGTGAGTTGACGCATCATCTGATAATATTATAAAACATTTGTTAATTGTAACTCCTGAGTGAAAAAAATTAATTAATAAATATGCCTAATATATTTGTATTATTTATTTTTATTAGATTTTTGTTTTTAAATGTCAATGTAAAACACTAAATATTTTATGACATTTTGCATTTTTATAATTTAGTTGAATAATCACTGACAAATCAAGTCATAGAATTCTATTCATTAATTTAGTTGTTAAGGTTGTCCATTTATTTAATGAGTTTATTTATACAAATCTATTTTGGTGTGATTTTGATTTTTTTTTTTTTTTTTTGTTAAAAAAAACGGGTAACACTTTAACTACATTAGTTAACATGCACAAGAATGAGCAATACTTCTACAGCACTAATGCATTATTAAAATCATAAGTTGTTTTTGGTAACATTAGTTAATGCACTGTGAACTAACATTAAACAATGAAGTCATCATTTAAATGAACAATATTGACCAAGATTTTTTGAGCCATGATGCAGTTTTGCTTGCAAGGACTGAAAAGCTCCTTTGATACCCAAACATGACACCCTTGACTATTACCAATACACCTCCTTGCTGTGAATCTTTATATTTACAAAATACATTTAAGTTGGTCAGAGAAAACTTTTGAAATATTTTTTTTGTCAATTAAATAAAAGTTAAATAGAATTTACAAATCACAGATTTGATCATTTTACAGAATGTTACTTTGAAATATTCTCACAAAATGTATGAAATATAGTAAAGTATGCTTTACATTTCTTCCATTTGTCTTGTTTCCGGCCAAAATATCTAACAATTCTTAAATCAAGAAGGATTTTCTAGAAAAGCAAAAATGATTGTCTTGTTTTCAGAAAAAGAAGACAAAATTAAGTGAGATTTTGCTTGAAACAAGCTAAATAATCTGCCAGTGGTGTAAGCAAAATGATCTTGTTTTCGGCTTGAAATAAGATTATTTACAAGATTATTTTGCTTACCCCATTGGCAGATTATTTTGCTTGTTCTAAGCAAAAACTCACTTAATTTTGACTTCTTTTTTCTGAAGACAAGATAATTATTTTTACTTGTCTAGAAATTTGTTCTTGATTTAAGAAGTTTTAGATATTTTGGTTGGAAACAAGACAAAAAATCTAAGTAAGAAAAGCATTTTTTTGCATGTCCACTATGTCAGAAAAAAGGGTAATTCAATATATTCTCAAAAAACTGGGTATTTTCTAAAACTAAGGGATAAATATTATTATTTTTCACTGAAAGCTAATTGAAAACATCCAAACATATCACAGAATGACTGTAAATATAGTAATAATCCTCATTATAAACACAAAAATAATAATAATCAACTTTAATATTCAGTGAGGACAATTAGATTTCGTTTTCTTTTATGTCTATTAAAAAAAGTATTGTCATTCAGTCTGCAAGTAATTATTTGCTTCGGAATATTAATTATAAGGTCCAGGAAAGCAACAACAAGAAGGCATGTTCAACTGGACATCTGGACATTCATTATGACATCTTAGCATGCATTTGAGTCACAATGCAACCTTTGAAATGTCCTGTGTGACTAACATGAAATGTAATGTTTGTTCAGTTGTGTTTCAGTGAATGTAGCCATGAAGGTTTACTGGATTCTCACACTGTTTCTAACTGGTAGGTCACTTTATTTTCTTTGGATGCGATTTAATATTTCTATAATTAAAGAATGCTTTTGTACAAAATTATTATTTGACTGTGCAGTGTTTTTGCTTTGCACAACTGTCACAATGTTCTACTCATTTGTCTCATTTCAGTCCCTGGGGCTTTCCTGACAGTCATAATGTTGTCAAATAGCTTAATCTGAGCAACACAGAATCATTTTTTATTATGTTTTTATTATGTCTATGTCATTTTTGCAAATTATATGCAATCGAATGTGGTTTTTAAGACATTTACAAATGGTTTTTGTTTTATTCACAGGTGCTTACTCTGTTTTTGTGGCGCTAAATCACCCAACATCGCTTCCCGGCAGCTGTGGTGACAAAGTCGTGTGGAGGAAGATCTTCCCCATAAAAGCAACCATTGCTGAATGCCAAATAAAGAAATGCATCATAAAAGAAAGTTTTCAGGAAAGATTCACAGTCATACCTGAAAAAAACTGCTCTCTATTTATCAAGTCAGCAAAACGCAATGACCGGGGGGAATACGTGTGCAGTTGCAATGGCTTCGAGAGGAATGTTAACTTGGAGGTTGTGGGTGAGTGTTTCTCTTCTCACATTAAGGACGCTTTGCAACATGCATTACTACCAGCTATGGAGTTTGGTCCCTTTGTAGAGGACATTAGTTTTTAGTGATTTCTCTAAGTCTGGGTGTCCTGTACAAAGCATGTTTAGGGCTTTTCAAAGATACCAAATGTTTTCAGCATGACCACTTCCTCTCCTTGGTCTTTAAAAATAGCTGACATTAATTTAGTGATCAAACTTAACAGCCTCATGGAAATATGATCATATTTTGTAATGATCATTTAAATCTGACACTTTTTTTTTTAAATTGTTTGTCATAAAACAACATCTCAGGATAATGTAATGAGGTTTCCAATCAAAATATGACTTTCTGTTATGAAACAGGACATCAATTTCACACAAGTGCACTGTAGAGGACATCAGGACTTATTACACATTTTGGGAGAAACAACAAGGATAGGGAATTAAATTATATTTCAATATTGCTATGAAATATTTGATATTATTAAAGTCTTGCCAATTATTATTCCTATTATTACATTTATTTTTTCATTATATGTTGCCCCCCAAAACACATTCATATGCAAAATAGATTATATATCATATATATCATATAAAATTATATATCATTTTTTATACTTTTTTCCCTGGTAGTCAGGAGGTTAAATAGAGCATGAGTAGTTTTGTAGTTGTCAATTTTGCTGATGCTGATTTTTCCCTATAGTTACTATAAATATGACAGCAGTTGAGATGGGAAACATCACTCTTCCGTGTAGCGGAGATACTCAAAGAGATGTCAGGGATGTGACATGGCTATATAATGAACAAAAAGTTCTGCACTACACTGCAAATGGAGCCACAAAGCCAGGCGACGGCTATGAGGGCAGAGTATCGCTGACAGATGACGGATTCAAAGATGGCGATGTGTCTCTGACCATCAGTGGAGTCCGACAGACAGACGCAGGAATATACCGCTGCTTCCTTAATGATGAAACTATTGAAGGAGACCCACACGCCTACATCCTGCATGTGATCGGTAAGACTACAAAAGCTCATTTTTGCCACATCATGTGAATAAATCTCATTCGGTGCATGTCTGTGCCTATTGCATTATTAGTTCTAAAACCAATCAATCCATAAAGTTTTAAGTAAACTTCATATATTTAACATTAATTTGTTTTGCAGGTTTTACTATTGTTACACACATTCATTTGGGAATCAGTGCTGCTAAGCTACAGAAAAAATATTAGTATTACTATTATTCAGAGCTAGGCCTACTGTATGTACAAATCACCTACTTCAGTAAAAGTACAGATACCCAAATCAAACATTACTCGGTAACACTTTAGAATAATGGTCCATTAGTTAACATGAACTAAGAATGAACAATACTTCTACAGCATTTATAAATGTTAGTTCATGTTCATTTTTACATTTACTAATGCAAAAGTTCTGTATTTTTATTAACTAACATTAACGAAGATTAATAAATACTGTAATTAATGTTTTGTTTATTATTCATTCATGTTAGTTAATACATTAACTAATGTTAACTAATTACTCCAGTACACACATTATAGTCTACTAAACGTCAAAGTAGTAATTCATGAATATTTGGAAAACAGGCCTGTTTGGTCTCTTTTGAAAGAAGCCGTAGATTATAATGGCTTCGGTGCAATATTGGAATCTGAAACCTTGGTATTGTTTTATTTAGAGCATGGCATGAAACTCTGCAATAACAAATATGCTGCTTGTTTTCAAGCATAAACATTTAAACAACATAAACATCACTTCTATATGGAGCTCTATAAACAGTGCCCCATACGCAGTATGGGGCTGAAGTGATACAATGACAATTTTATTTCTTTTATTATTGAACTATTATTGGATTATACCAAGTCCAATAATCCTATAAAAATAACACATTTCACATTAAATGGAACGAGTGACAGATCTGTTAGTTTGCATTTACACTCCAGGGGTCTGTACCATGAAGCCAGGGAAGTTTCAGCTTAGTTTGCCCTAATCCTGGGTTTTAGGTACCATGAAAGTGGCTTGGCTTTTAGCGGTGTTCATTTGCATAGTAACTTACACTCCACGGCTAACCTGCTCCATGGCAGGTTATGTTCTGGGTTCCAGATCGCAAACTGAAATTGGACCAATGAGACGTGAGCAAAGAGACACATGTCTGATGCATGAAAGTCACTCCCCCTTAGTGTTAAACTCAAATATCAAATATCTAAGTTGTCACTTAGTAAAACCTAACATTTCAAGTTGATTAAACTTTTTTCGACAGAAATAGAAACCTTAGTGGAAAAGGTCACAGAAACCTGTAATGGAAATATTAATATATTACATCTTATTTGGTAGAAACACAAAGTGTTTATTGGTGCAGAGATGAGTAGTGGTGATATTTATTTTGTACAACATTTGCAACTGCTTTTTATCATTTAATTAGAAGCATCATTTAATTAGAACAGACACTTTTAGAAGTTGTTTTTAAAATGCAAATTATTGAAAATAAAGCTCTGAGAAAAAAAAAATCATTTTTACAACACTATAAGTGTGTCCCATCAGGTACTGAAAAGTTCGACACACACTTAAAGCCAAAAACAGGAAATACATCATATAAGTAGTAAAGTGGTCAAGATCAAAGACTTAAGTTTCACTTGTGACTGCACTGATAGAGCAAGATCATTTATTTTATTTTACGTTTTTCCATGTAAATGCATTTAAATTCATTATATTTTTCAGTCACTTAACCTTTAGCAAAACCTTTAACTAAGGCTTGTGATCACTGATGTCACACATTCATGTGCACAAGTTCAGGATCAAAACCTGAGCTGACAAAGAAAGTTGATGATTGACATCATGGTACCAACAAAGCCGGATGGGAGTGACAATCAAGTTATGACTATAAATCATCGCAGTTTCAGATTCAGTCCACCAGTTAAATGAGTGGTTTAACTGAAAACAAAACAGAGACACAAACAAACATAATAAATTAATGAAAGACCATTCGAACAGAAGAATGTCCCCGATATGCTGCTTGGATTTATGTGTTTAAAGGGATAGTTCACTTTGAAATAAAATTTTTATATGTTTTAGCTTACCCCAAGGGCATCCAAGATGTAGGTGTCTTTGTTTCCGCAGTAGTTTCAATTTTGATATTTTTAGGTCCAACCGTTCTTGTCTGTCAGTCATATAATGCATGTCTATGGTCACCTCACAAAAGAAAAAGCACAGATTCAAATGAAACAGTCCAAATTAAACAATTCCCCACCGTAAGTACACATTGATGACCTAAGACACGAAACGAGCGGTTTGTGTGAGAAAACGAACAGTATTTATATCGTTTTTACCTCTTGAAAACAATCACGTCCAAGTTGAAGGGGGCGCGCTATCTGGTGTGTGACCGGGCGTTCTGGCTTATTGATGCGCCGGATACCTTTTTTAACCATTTCTTGTTTAAACATCCCGGATAAGCACAAACGAGTAGCATTTCTGTTAGCCGTCTTACCTACAATCTCTGTTCTGTGGAAACAATGAGTGACGTTCACGCGCGAGAGATCACTTCCGGAGCTTTCCGGGAGTAGCGCCGGCGCGCTCACACACCAGGAAGCGCGCGCACTTCAACTTGGACGTGGTTATTTACAAAAGGTAAAAAACGACATAAAAACTGTTCGTTTTCTCACACAAACCGCTCGTTTCGTGTCTTAGGTCATCAATGTGTACTTACGGTGGGGAATTGTTTAATTTGGACTGTTTAATTTGAATCTGTGCGTTTTCTTTTGTGAGGTGACCATAGGCATGCGTTATATGACTGACAGACAAGAACGGTTGGACCTAAAAATATCAAAATTGAAACTACTGCGGAATCAAAGACACCTACATCTTGGATGCCCTTGGGGTAAGCTAAAACATATCAAAACTTAATTTCAAAGTGAACTATCCCTTTAACAATGGAAAGATGACAATGTCTGTTTGGTAATTGTTAAAAAACAACTGTCTGCTCAATGCAGCATGTGCAAAATCATAACGTCATCATTTCCGTCTTGATGTTGCACGTGTGCTGAAGGGAAACAGGGCAATTTAACTCACTAGAACACTGCGGTCAGTATTATTTTATAATTTATATGCTAGCCTATATTGAAGTTTTTATTACTACTTTGTTTTAGTTTAGTTTTTGTCATTTGTAATAGTTTTTTTTTTAATGTTTATCATTTTTAATTAATGAAATATAATTAATGAATTTAAATATTTAAATATTTAAAAATGTAATTCATTTATAATTACTTTGGTATTTTAGCATGTCAAGTTAAACTAACTTAAAAAAAGTAAAAAAAAAAACTCTAATAAACCTGTTTGTAGCTTTATTATTATTAGTCATCAACCAGCATAGAAAGTTTTAATTAGTCAAATTAAAGTTTCCCAAATGAAAATACACTTTGTAAATAAAAAAGAAACTGTGTGATGTTCTGTTCTTTAATTTCATGTAGAGAAGCTCAACAGTACAGGAGGAAACCAAACTGAGGGGAACAACAATGAGAAACCAACCTACATTGGACTGATCTTACTTTTCTCACTCATCATTTGCTTCTTGCTCATTCTTTTATGCCGTAAGAAGATGGCATCACCCACAGTGGACACTACAGATAGCGAGCCTGTACAGGAGAGTGGCCAAAAGCATTCAACTCGTCCTTTTTATTCTGGAGACGAGACCTATGAACTGTCAAACCTGAGGATGAACGTTAACAATGATCATTCTAATAGTTCAGGATCAAAACCCGAGCTGACAAAGAAAGTTGATGATTGACATCATGGTACCAACAAAGCCGGATGGGAGTGACAATCAAGTTATGATTATAAATCATCGCAGTTTCAGATTCAGTCCACCAGTTAAATGAGTGGTTTAACTGAAAACAAAACAGAGACACAAACAAACATAATAAATTAATGAAAGACCATTCGAACAGAAGAATGTCCCTGATATGCTGCTTGGATTTATGTGTTTAACAATGGAAAGATGACAATGTCTGTTTGTTAATTGTTAAAAAACAACTGTCTGCTCAATGCAGCATGTGCAAAATCATAACGTCATCATTTCCGTCTTATTCTTGCATGTGTACTGAAGGGAAACACCAGTACAGGAGGAAACCAAACTGAGGGGAACAACAATGAGAAACCAACCTACATTGGACTGATCTTACTTTTCTCACTCATCATTTGCTTCTTGCTCATTCTTTTATGCCGTAAGAAGATGGCATCACCCACAGTGGAAACTACAGATAGCGAGCCTGTACAGGAGAGTGGCCAAAAGCATTCAACTCGTCCTTTTTATTCTGGAGACGAGACCTATGAACTGTCAAACCTGAGGATGAACGTTAACAATGATCATTCTAATAGTGAAAATACTGATTCTACTCAATCACAGGAACATGATTTTTAGGTGTCATTCGGGTAACGGGCAGCTGCTTGTCTGATACAGAAGTACAAAATATGAAAACTGCCATCATGGGACCACAGACCTTTCTGAACACCGTTGTGTTTCATTGTGCGAGTCCAATTGTGTGCTGAGTTTACAGACTTTCCCTGTGGATGGAGAGCACAAATTGTGGATAGACAACATTCAGTGCCAGACTTTTAATATATGCCAAAAATAATTAGGATATTAAGTAAAGATCATGTTCCATGAAGATATTTGGTAAATATATCAAAACTTAATGTGCATTGCAAAGAACTTCATTTGGACAACTTTAAAGGCAATTTTCACAATATTTAGATTTTTTTGTACCCTCAAATTGCAGATTTTCAAATATTTGTATCTCGGCCAAATATTTATTCAGCTTTAATATGATGTATAAATATATATAAAATATATTTAAAAATGACCGTTATGACTGGTTTTGTGATCTAGGGTCATATATACTTAATTACAGATTTGTAGTATTTCCTAACAGCCTCTCTTACTGTATTAACTTATATATAAGTCGCCATTCACCAGAATGTGTATGAGAGTAGAAATGTGCATAGCCTCTTGTATTTTTTAATAACTGCTGTTCTAAGTGTTGTTTTTCTTTTATTCTTAGCTGCCTTATTCCTGTTTTTCGGTTATATTTCATTAAGCTTACATTATATATGTGTCGTGTCAGACCAGTATTATGGAGTGAGAAATTATTACTTTTAAGGTTTTACATCCTCTGGAGGGTACTTTCTATGCAAAGTATAAACTGTGAACCACCTAATAAAGCTTGTAGATTTGGGACGTGACAGTTCTTCTCACAGTTGTGCAGACTATTGATAACAGAAAAGCTGTGGATTTGATATGGTATTTTGAAAATAATGGCTGTATGTTGATTTATTTTCAGAGGACAGTAAATATATACTGTCTGTCATCACTCAATGGCTGGATGTCTAAGTGGTGCCCGCAGAATAACATAGGTTACATAGACAATTTTTTGGGGCAGATCTGACCTCTCAAAAAGAGGTGATCTTCATCCCCCCAGAGGAGGTGCCATTCTTCTTTCTAGAAATATGGCACATAGTCTTAGAGTTTGCACTTGACTAACTGGGGCCCAGGTCAGGAAGCAGACAGACTGGCTAAAAAAAAAAAGTTTGCTAGCTACCTCACATCACTGAAATCAGTTAATTCTCTAGACCCTTTCACCTAGATATCATATTATAGAGACTGTGTTTCACTGTGGTTCCACCTTGTGGATTAACAGAACCATTACAATAAAAAGGTATTAAAACAAGAAAAATGTTTCTTGTATATGTTGTTGATCTATTAGATGAAGCTGGTCAATTTATTTGATATAATTATGAGATAAAATTTTCCTTTAGAGAATTTAATATTGTGTGTAAAGCCATCCATCCTTCTTTAAAACAATTAATATGAAACACTTTACAATATTCAAATGTATGTGTTAAACTGAGTTGAAGATTAGAGAAGTATATATTGGGGACAAAAAGTGTAACAACACAGTAATAGGAAACATATTTAAATGTCAATTATTTTCAGATTTCAATGCACCTTCAAAAATTAAAATGTTTGAAAATGAAATATGTGAAAACAAATACTGTAATTATCTTAAACAGCCAACTGTACCTACAATTATTTTTTGAAGGCAGTATAGAAAGGGCTAGATTAATATAGGATGAAAGGTATTTTCCTGGTGGGTTGACCCACTTTGGAGCCTAACAATGTTTTGTTGTTGTTTTTTGCCAATGACTGGCCCATCATGCAGGAACAGCAGCCCATTGGTTTGTCTTCTGTATTGACAGAGCAATGAAGTATCTTGGTCCACCTATTATAAAAAATAAAACACACAATTTGCTGAGTCAATTTGTTACCTGGCTGCCTTAAAATTTTAGGTTGAATCAACTCAAATATCAAAGTTGTCACTTAGTACAACTTAACATTTCAAGTTGACTAAACTTCTTTGAGTTTGCTTAAAATTTTAAGGCAGCCAGGTAACAAATTATTTTAAGTTGGCTCAAATTGTTTTTTTTACAGTGTATATAAATATTGCTTCACACCTGGAAATAAGTCTGTACATAGTCAAGTCAAGCTTATTTATATAGCACTATAATTGAAATAAAATATAACTGCTCATGCTACATGTGTATACAGGTGCTGGTCATATAATTAGAATATCAAAAAGTTGATTTATTTCACTAATTCAATTCAGAAAGTGAAACTTGTATATTATATTCATTCATTACACACAGACTGATATATTTCAGATGTTTATTTCTTTAATTTTGATGATTATAACTGACAACTAATGAAAATCCCTAATTCAGTATCTCAGAAAATTAGAATATTGTGAAAAGGTTCAATATTGAAGACACCTGGTGCCACACTCTAATCAGCTAATTAACTCAAAACACCTGCAAAGGCCTTTAAATGGTCTCTCAGTCTAGTTCTGTAGGCAACACTACAATCATGGGGAAGACTGCTGACTTGACAGTTGTCCAAAAGATGACCATTGACACCTTGCACAAGGAGGGCAAGACACAAGAGGTCATTGCAAAAGAGGCTGGCTGTTCACAGAGCTCTGTGTCCAAACACATTAATAGAGAGGGAAGGAAAAGATGTGGTAGAAAAAAGTGTTCAAGCAATAGGGATAACCGCACCCTGGAGAGGATTGTGAAACAAAACCCATTCAAAAATGTGGGGGAGATTCACAAAGAGTGGACTGCAGCTGGAGTCAGTGCTTCAAGAACCACTACGCACAGACGTATGCAAGACATGGGTTTCAGCTGTCGCATTCCTTGTGTCAAGCCACTCTTGAACAACAGAGAGCGTCAGAAGCGTCTCGCCTGGGCCAAAGACAAAATGAACCAACTACCAGTACCTGGTTTAAGGACCATGGTATCCCTGTTCTTAATTGGCCAGCAAACTCGCCTGACCTTAACCCCATAGAAAATCTATGGGGTATTGTGAAGAGGAAGATGCGATATGCCAGACCCAACAATGCAAAAGAGCTGAAGGCCACTATCAGAGCAACCTGGGCTCTCATAACACAGTAATTCAGGCAAACTAAGTATTGAGTGCTGTACATGCTCATACCTCTCATGTTCATACTTTTCAGTTGGCCAAGATTTCTAAAAATCCTTTCTTTGTATTGGTCTTAAGTAATATTCTAATTTTCTGAGTCACTGAATTAGGGATTTTCATTAGTTGTCAGTTATAATCATCAAAATTAAAAGAAATAAACATCTGAAATATATCAGTATGTGTGTAATGAATGAATATAATATACAAGTTTCACTTTTTGAATGAAATTAGTGAAATAAATCAACTTTTTGATGATATTCTAATTATATGACCAGCACCTGTATAGCAGCATTGTATGGATTGTGATTAAAATGCAGTGGTTAATAAGCATCTTTTGTCATGTACTCTTTCATAAAATAATTAGCAATTGATATCTGCCCATTTTGCAAATAGTCTACTGGTTAGTAGTGGGCTGCTTTTTTCCTGCCATGGACGAGTGGAAACTTTTAAATATCTGGTTTGTTTCTGAACTGATATACTTTGAAATGTAGAAAATCCTGTTTTACATGGAAGATCCACGGTTAGTATCGCGTCACTGGCAGAGAAAACGCAGGTGATGTCCGCATTCTTTCGCTTTCTCCTGAAGTAGCTACGTGTTCTTTGACGTGTGTTTGATTATATTTATTTTTAAGCAAATGAAGTAGTTTCATCGCTGTTTCGTGTTGTTTGTGGTTCATTGTGCATTTAAGTGAACGCTACCGTCGTTCTGCTGTTTCTCCGACTCAGGATCCGTTCAGCTTAATGATTACCTCTAATGATTACAAGTGCTGGAGATCTCACTTTTATATCTGTTTAGCTTCATTATGGATGACACACAAACACCCCGAGATGAAGATATTTTTCCAGGATGCAGGTACTTGAATGAATACATAGGCTACATTGAAAAAAATACATTGAAAAAAATGCGTGTTTGGAAATGCACAACGTTTTAGCTGCATTTTTATTATCTCATAACTTACAGTAAACATTAGTTTTAATATTCGACATGAGTACTTATAATGTGAAAGTGAAAGTGACGTGTGGATAAGTGTGTCCCATATTGAAATTTGTGCTCTGCATTTATCCCATCCAAGTGCACAGAACAGTCCTACTCTCTAACCATAAGGGCACGACTGTCCTTTATTCAGGTCTATTTCTGAAAATATTAGCTGTATCATATATATTAAGATCTAGCTCCTGTAAATTAGGCTTTTGAGGAATGTTCATTTGCGCATCTATCAATAATCACTGAATTGCAATGAACTGCAAAAATGAGCCATAAAATCCTGATGTATGAAATATGATACTAAACAAAAAACACATGCAAACTACACATATTTTGTACATTTGTATACAGAAGTTTGCATGTGTTTTGTTGAGTATTTTATTTCATAGATGCACATACATATGCAACATCTATTGCATATATGCATATGCAAGCAGATATAGAGCACAGAGTATATGTATACGTGTATACAGGGTGCGATTTCTGAAAAAAGCAGAGGGGGGGATGTTAGTGTACGTTAGTGTAATCTGTTAACATTGCACATTATATACATCTTTTTAGACAAGTAGCTACCAGATAATGAGTGTCATGTCGAACACAATTTCATAAAAACACTAGTTATTCCTATTATTGTAACGATTTCATTTCAAACAACGAATAAATTATATAAAGGGAGCAAAGATCAACCACTGCGTCTCAACATGATTCTCTGTTTCGACGCGAATCATTTGATTCAGAACGGGATATCAAAGCGCGTATGGCGAATCATTTGACTCAAAAAGGGACTTCAAAGCGTGCGTGGCGAATAATTTGATTCAGAAAAGGATTTTAAAGGCGCGTTTGGCGAATCATTTGACTCAAAAAGGGACTTCAAAGCGTGTATGGCGAATAATTTGATTCAGAACAGGACTTTAAAGGCGCGTTTGGCGAATCATTTGACTCAAAAAGGGACTTCAAAGCGCGTTTCGCGAATCATTTGACTCAAAAAGGGACTTCAAAGCGTGTATGGCGAATCATTTGACTCAAAAAGGGACTTCAAAGCGTGTATGGCGAATCATTTGACTCAAAAAGGGACTTCAAAGCGCGTATGGCGAATCATTTGACTAAAAAAGGGACTTCAAAGCGCGTATGGCGAATCATTTGACTCAAAAAGGGACTTCAAAGCGCGTATGGCGAATCATTTGACTCAAAAAGGGACTTCAAAGCGTGTATGGCGAATCATTTGACTCAAAAAGGGACTTCAAAGCGCGTATGGCGAATCATTTGACTCAAAAAGGGACTTCAAAGCGCGTATGGCGAATCATTTGACTCAAAAAGGGACTTCAAAGCGTGTATGGCGAATCATTTGACTCAAAAAGGGACTTCAAAGCGTGTATGGCGAATCATTTGACTCAAAAAGGGACTTCAAAGCGCGTATGGCGAATCATTTGACTCAAAAAGGGACTTCAAAGCGTGTATGGCGAATAATTTGATTCAGAACAGGACTTTAAAGGCGCGTTTGGCGAATCATTTGACTCAAAAAGGGACTTCAAAGCGTGTATGGCGAATCATTTGATTCAGAACAGGACTTTAAAGTAGGGGTGTTCGGTTCCGTTTTTTTTGGAGTCGACTCCGACTCCCGACTCCTAATTTTGGAGTCGGTGGAATCGACTCCTCGACTCCATTTACTTTGAATTAAAATAGGGTCAGGATTCAGAAGGTGCGTCTCAATATGCTTCCTCACTTTTCGCTCGTATGTCCTACGACCCTGAAACCGATCGAGCTCCGCTCTCATGTAGGACATCTAAATTCTTTAATTCTACCGGGAGGAGGCTTCCTGAGGAGTCAAGAGCGAGGATACAAATGTTTCCTATACTAAAATGTTTAATCAACTAAACCTTATAAATCCCCCTCCCTTTCACATCGCAGCTTCTTCAAATCATATTTAAGTGTGCAATATGTTAGTATTAATCATTAAACTTGTAAAAGCAGACTTGTTTTAGACAGTATTTACCTATTTATTTTGTATATTATTTTATATAATTTTTATGTAGTGAAGCTATGAACTTTAACTTAAGCATGTTTAACTTTATTTTTTAACTTTTTTTGTTTAACATTGAAAAATATTAGTTATATTATTACCAATAATAACTGTTGTTTAATAATAGTTTTTAATGCACTTGTCATTTAATAATAGAAAATGAACTTCATATAGAGTGAGTACATGCCATTTCACTAATGTTAATGTTCCATCCTCACATCCTAAGGGGATGGAGGTAAGAGGAAAGGAAACAAGGATGCATATATAAGAATTGACAAGCACACAAAGCATTACATAGTTTTTGTTATACACTTAATTAACTCTTCAGTTTTCAGAAGTACAACACTAAACACTATACTCTTATTTACACAGCACTTGTCTTATTTAGGGATAACCTACATGATTACATACATTACCTGGAAATTATAGATATCAAAGCTCTTCTGTAGAAAACGTCTAATTTTGTATACAAATAAGTAAAGGTCATTATTAAAATGTTTAATATTGAAAAATTAATCAACACAGACAAGAAACAAAAATCACCTCTAAGAATGCCTATATGAAATAAAAAAGTATATTTAATTGCCACACAATGACTGATATCAACACATTACCAGTTTTATTGCCGTTTTTGCATTTCATGAACACAGCGTTGCTACACATACTATAATACATCATATATTATTCATAAATATGCAAAACCTGACAATGTATAACAGCATCAATTGTTTTGAAAATGAGAGGTGAATTACTTGCAGTATAAACATTTATTATTAATCTTAAGATCACAGATTTTCATTTACCTTAATTTTTACTCTCTGTAACAACTTATTTTAACCTAAAACTAAATTTTAATATAATAAAATATACAAATCAGTCAAATGTTTTACTGTTCAGAAATTGTCATTCAGATGTAAGGCAAACAAAGGTGTATCCTTGTTTTAAAAAGATGCTACGGCATATTGCTATTCAGAAAGAGTGTCATCTGAACTTGTTTCGGGTGAAGCCTTGACCGTTTTTTTGAGATTAGTTCTCCAGCTTTTGAAAATACCCGTTCACTTGGTACTGAGGTAGCTGGCACACTGAGGTATTTTCTTGCAAGTTCACGAAGCAAATGAAACTTTGCTTCTTTCGCACTCCAGTACTGGATAGGACATTCTGTTCGAACAATGTTGGGCTCTGCCAGGTACAGTTTGAGTTCAGTTAAAAAATCTTGTCTAGGATTTTGTGATGAAACCTGTAAAAACACATTTTTAATAAAGACAGACATGTGTATATTAGAAAAGGCAAAAATCAAATATCAAATATGTAGTTCACCCAAAAATATCACTTAGTTATGTATGATTTTACTTAACTTGAGAGAAAATACCTTGAGTTCTTATCCAAAGTGATATGCCTTTATTAAATGTACACTGTATACAGTGCCTTCCACTAATACTGGAGCAAAGGCTTTTACTGAATAATCTTTTGCTCAGAATATTAACAAACATACTCTGCAAACAACTGCAAACACAACACAGTTGTGAACTTATGATACAGCACATTCTTCCATACGTTATTGCTCACATATGTGAGCAGTTACCATACGATACAAATATTAAGGGAAAAATATCAACTGAACTTTCATGAGTCACCTACTTCTTGAATGGCCCAAGGGTAAGCACAGTAAATAAACAACATATTTTCTATCCCTCTGCTATCCTTTCAATTTAATCTCTTACCTGAGTGTCAAAATCATGCCAAAGTTCATTTGCTGTTGAAGAAGCTAAAGGTGTAGATGCTTGTGCCTGTCCTTCTAAAACAAACATTGCACCTTCAGATGAGAGGCTCTTCACAGCCTCATCAGCCTTCTGTGGACTTATGAATCCGAGTGTTTTGAAGCGCGGATCAAGGATGGTTGCTTTTGACAGAAGACTAACAGAAACAACAAAAACAATTCATTGTACAAATCACAATCGACAAGAACTGAAAAACATGAAATAACTCTGTGAATGCACACTTTCCAAAGTGTTCAGAAAGACCATGGCATAAAACCTAATACAATGGGTGTATGTTTGTGTCATTCCAATCCATTACATTAGCAAAAGTACATCAGCTTTCCACAGCCACAGTATTTCTGACCACAGTAAAAAAATCTATATGCATCTCATGGAGAAACATACCGTGAAGTCTCATAGGCACTGCATCTACGCTGAAGGGTACCATTCAGAGCTTCTGCAAGACGATATCCAATGTTACCTTTTTCTTGTTGCTGCATCATACTTGTGGTGACCTTCTGTAGGTTTCGAACCATAGGAATGCATTTGGATGCTGTTACATTGAGCTCTGCAGAGATCTCCTCTGTTACCTGAAAGAATGGATGGAGAATCTTAAAAGAGAAAGAGAAAAACAAGAAACAAATTAAAAACATTAAAAATTAATTATTAGTTAGCCCAAAAATGAAAATTATGTCATTTACTCACCCTCATGTTTTTCAAACCTGTATGAGTTTCTTTCTTCATCTGACAGTAGCCATCGACTTCTAAAGCATTTTTTTCTAGTTTGGAATTTTACTGTTACAGTTAATTCTGTCTCGTTACCAACATACAGAAAACTCAAACAGGTTTCGAACAACATAAGGGTCAGTAAATGATGGAAATTTATTTTTGGGTGAATTATCCTACACAATACAATGAATGGGGCTGTGATTTACCCTCACAGCACTTTCAATCGCATCCCAGTCAGAGCTGAAGAGGACTGGCAGTCCAGCATCTATTGTTGATAAGGCAGCAGACAGTGGGACTTTAACGGCTAGGAAGCGTTCGAGCATCAAGTATGTGGAGTTCCACCTGGTTTCAACTTCTTGTACAAGTTTGTACTCTGGAAGCTTCATTTCCCGCTGATATTTTGAAAGTTTCTCCATAGAGACACAGCTGCTCTTAAAATGTCCAACAATTCTCTTCACCTTCTCTCTGGTTTCGGTTAGCTCAGCAACTGCAGACAGGCCATCCTTCACTATAAGATTTAAGGTGTGTGCGAAACAAGGCATGTGCCTTAAAACAAGTTTTTTTACAGCGGCTACCATGTTGGCAGCATTGTCCGTCACAACGCACCCAACTTTGTTTTCAATGTTAAAATCCCTAAAAATCTCATGAAGAGCTGCTGCTATTTCATCGGCAGTGTGCCTCTGTGGGAACCTTTGGGGACAAAAGAAATTGTAATCACAATTACATGTATGCTTAAAACTACAGGAACACCCAAATAAATGGTAACCCTGCCTATGAAAACCCAAAGATTTACAGTTTTCTACATAAAATCATCCTATACAATGTAAAGAACATTCTGTAAAGACAGGGTAGGGTACTCTGTAAAAGGGTAGCTGACAAATAAGTTTTTAATGTCTCATACGGTGTAACAGCACAAATTTAGAAAAAAAATTTCATAAAATTTCAAGAACTCTCTCTCACACTAAAAAAAATTAATTAATTAAAAAATTACCTGTGTACGTCCAGTAAACATGACATGAGGCTGTCATCGATAATAAAGTGTGCTGTGACCGCCAAGTATGCTTCTGTGTTTATAGATGTCCACATATCTGTGGTGACAGATATATGATCAGCTTCCTGTAAACAATAATAATGGTGACAAAAAATTGTTAACAAATTTGACAATTTTGTTGACAAAATTTGAACAATACTGTGGCTTTGAAATGTTTTTGATTGTTTGAAATTGAACTGTTTTGACAGCTTTCTCTTGTGGCAACTAGCACCAGCACCCCATCTACCCCTATATCAACATAGATCAAATGAAGGCATTTAGCAAATGCTTTTATCCAAAGCAATTTACAAAAAATATTTTGTACTTGAGCAATTATAACAGAATATAAGATGGCTTGATCGTGAGAAATTATGATATATAAAAAAATAAGCTGAAATCTAAAACTTCAGACAGAGAATCTATTACAGCAAACAAATGGACTATACACACCTCCATTTTCTTTTTCAAAGAAGTCTTGGTGGTATCATACTGTTCTTCGAGGTTTCTAATTAGTGTTGATCTTGATGGGAGTTGATACCTTGGATCTAAAGCATAAACAAACTCTCTAAACCCCTCATCATTGACAATGTTGTAAGGCTGCATGTCTTTCACCATCATTTTGAGGAGCTTGTTATCAAGCCTTTTCTTTGGAATGCTGTTAGCTGCAATGCAAGAAAAAGATTAAAAGTTCAGTTATTTCACACTAATTGTATAGAACTATGTCACGTAAATAATTGGTACTAAAGCCTGTTCAATAAAAAAGAAAATTACTGACAGCCCTAAATAGCAAAAATAATCTGCCTTCACAAGAATAAATATATACATTAATCTATAGTTTCACTCAAACAGAACCCAGCAGTTGCATAAACACAGCCAATAGTTTAAGACTGTGTCTTAAAAACTAGTCTGAACAACTAGAAATTATTTAGGGCTAATTAGTTTTATCTTTGTAATTTAAAATAGACCAATCTTCCTTTTAATGTAACAGACTTAACAAAATTATGACCAGTCTTGAAGAAAAAAATTAATTGACTACCATGTAAGACTAGTCTAAGCAGTTTATGCAACTAGCCTGGTGCAAGTAGTCACAAAAGTAGTGGAAGTACTCCCTATATTACATAAAAACTCACGTAGATAAGGATCCTTAATAGCATACTGGTGCATAACTGTCTGAATCGGACGTTTCGCTGGTGGAGGACAGTTTCCTGACTCAGCTCCCTAACAAACAAAATGTCTGCACATGGTCAGATGAAAAAATGCATACAATATCTTTCATATTACTACACATTACATGGTGTGGGTGGGAAAGGGGAAATTAAACCAAGGCCCACCATCTTGTCTAATCTTATTCTAAAAGTGACGTATTTTTGTAAGGGTTGTAGGTGATTTTACTGTCATTTAAATTTGATATATATGGACATTAACTCATAAATAAACTCCTTATTTGGATTTACATTTCATTAGCTGAATTATGTGTTTTATCTTAATTAAAAATTTATCTGGGACTGTACAGGAAAACATATAACTAGCGTTACAGCGTTTACCTCATCCATCTCATCTTGACTGGCAGTGGTGCTTGGCCGTTGAAGACTTGCGAGTTCTGTTCGATGAAACGCTTTCAAGTGTTTCCACATGCATGACGTTGAACTGTTGAATTTTAAACAACGTTTACAAATATCACAACGAACTTTAGTTTTGTCGTCGGTCTGGTTGAAATATTTCCACACGGTTGAGGTCGGGGTTGCCATTATAAGTTAACGTTACTGGATTCAAAAACAGTCATCACTCAACAGTATCACTCAATCAACCACCACTTGCCAATTATGGGCATGTCCCACTCTCACCCTGAGGACTGGTACATGATTGGTTCGTAAAACCTACTGCAGTGTTTTGTGCCAATCACAACCAATTGACTGTATTGAACCACATCATGATTGAGCCGCAAAACAGACCCAACAGAAAAAAAACTATCTATACATTATTGTTCTTTGTTTTCCTGGCATTACTTATTTTTTCCTCTCATTTCTTTATCTTTTTGTTTTAATTTCTGTATCTTTACATTCATTATAATCTTTTCGTTATAATGAACTGTTGCTGTGTTGAACTTGAAAAAAACACTCGACACTGGGAGTCGATTCCTGACCTGGAGTCGATTCCGACACTAGGGCTAGTGAGAGTCGAGGAATCGACTCTTTTGGAGTCGACTCCCCATCTCTACTTTAAAGGCGCGTTTGGCGAATCATTTGACTCAAAAAGGGACTTCAAAGCGCGTTTCGCGAATCCTTTGACTCAAAAAGGGACTTCAAAGCGTGTATGGCGAATAATTTGATTCAGAACCGGACTTTAAATCGCGTATCCCGAATCATTTGACTCAAAAAGGGACATCAAGGCGCGTTTCGCGAATCATTTGACTCAAAAAGGGACATCAAAGCGTGTATGGCGAATAATTTGATTCAGAACCGGACTTTAAATCGCGTATCCCGAATCATTTGACTCAAAAAGGGACATCAAGGCGCGTTTCGCGAATCATTTGACTCAAAAAGGGACTTCAAAGCGCGTATGGCGAATCATTTGATTCAGAATCGGACTTTAAAGCGCGTATCGCGAATTATTTGACTCAAAAAGGGACTTTTGATTTTGAATCATTTGATTCAGAACCGGACTTAGGAGCGGGATAATAATAATTCAGCAGAGGCAGGGATGCATAGACCAGAGGAGGGGAAATCCCCACCATTCCCCCTGGCAAATCGCACCTTGCGTGTATATACACATCCCTGAAGAAAATCTGTTGACCTAAAACTAAATTCAGTATTGTTAACTAAATTAATGATTAATTGATTGACAATAAATGATCATTTAAGACTTTGAAGTATTGAACTCATTTTCTGAACTAGGCTATAAAGTCTAAAGTCTAGACCACTGAGTCTGTAAGTAAAAATATCTTGATTTATACCCCTAAAAGGGTGACGTATCCCCTGAGATACAAACATTTACATGCAGATAATGATTCATAACAATTTAAAATAAATATTATAAGCTAATGCTTAACAACAACTTTTTAAACATGTAGCCTCTACAAATATTGCAAATATGTGACTTTAACTTTGATATGAGAGTGAGTATTTTCCCATGGTCGTGATTTTTAAATGCTGTCTCTGAGCAAAGCAAAGAATGTATGGTGTTTTGTCATGTGATTATTTCATTATTTAATCTGATATTTTAACATTTGCTCACACAGAAAGAAACATCTATGAAAGTACTTAGTGTGCCTTTAATCTCTCTCTGTTATAGTTCAGTTCAACAGAAGAAATCAGAACCAGAACCCAGCTGTGTGTCTATGAGGAGTGACTGGTCTATGCAACATCCAATTTTTTTTAAGAATGACGACACCAGGTTTAATCTCAAGTATTATATTTTTGTATATTTATAGATCTGATTATAGTAAGATACAATTAAACTTTCATAATTATACAGCACTATAATAAATAAATAAATATAATACATAAACATGAGCAGAAGTCACTGTTAAGGTGATGAGAAAAATGTCACCAATGTCAGAGTGTTTGATTTATTGATTTAAGGTCAATCTTGCCACCCAGATCAGTTGTAACAAAATCCATCTGTGAAAAAAATGACCAGTCTATGAATCAACCACAAGACAGCATGTATCCTGGTGTAAGGTAAACTGGGGGATTTTTTTAATGCAATGCATCATCACACATAAAACACATCATTCATAACTGACACATTTCATAAACCCTATGATATGTTCAGTGTCTCATAACATAGAAAACAAAGAAAACATTTTGCTCTGTACATTTACATCTGTAACTCATGTAATAATGTGCTATTTTAATTTTTCAGGCATGCAGACCTCAACATGTTTAGATCAAATCTGATGAAGAAGTTTGGGCGTCTGTATGAGGGAACAGCAATGCAGGGAAACCCAACACTCCTGAATGAGATCTACACAGAGCTCTACATCACAGAGAGTGAGAGTGGAGAGATCAGTAATGAGCATGAGGTGAGACAGATTGAGACACAATCCAGGAGAGCAGCAGAAGAGGACACAGCCATCAAATGCAATGACATCTTTAGACCTTTACCTGGACAAGACAAAGCCATCAGAACTGTGCTGACAAAGGGAGTCGCTGGCATTGGAAAAACAGTCTCTGTGCAGAAGTTCATCCTGGACTGGGCTGAAGGGAAAGAGAATCAGGACGTCCAGCTCATATTTCCACTTCCTTTCAGAGAAATCAACTTGATGAAGGACAAAACACTCAGTCTTTCAGATCTCCTTCATGTCTTTTTCCCTGAAACTAAAGAAATGGAAATATCCAGTGATGAATATAAAGCGTTGTTCATCTTTGATGGTCTGGATGAGTGTCGCCTGTCTTTGGACTTTAGGAGCAAAGTGAAACTATGTAATATATCTGAATCAGCATCAGTGGATGTGCTGCTGATGAACCTCATTGAGGGGAATCTGCTTCCCTCTGCTCTCATCTGGATCACCTCCAGACCAGCAGCAGCTGATCTCATTCCCTCTAAGTTTGTCCATCGAGTGACAGAGGTACGAGGATTCAATGAGCCACAGAAGGAGGAATACTTCAGGAAGAGAATCAGTGATCAGAGTCTGGTTGACAGGATCATCTCACACCTGAAGTCATCAAGGAGCCTCTACATCATGTGCCACATCCCAGTGTTCTGCTGGATCTCAGCCGCTGTTCTGGAGAAGATGTTGAGTCAAGCAGAGAGTGGAGAGATTCCCAAGACACTCACTCAAATGTACACACACTTCCTGATCCTTCAGACCAACATCAAACATGAGAAAGACTATGAGAAGAAGGTGACGGATAAAGACATGATCCTCAAACTGGGGAAACTGGCTTTTCAGCAGCTTGTGAAAGGCAACCTGATCTTCTATGAGGAAGACCTGAGAGAGTGTGGCATTGATGTGACAGAAGCATCAGTGTACTCAGGATTGTGCACTCAGATCTTCAGAGAGGAGTTTGGCTTGAATCAGAAGAAAGTCTTCTGCTTTGTTCATCTGAGCATTCAGGAACATCTAGCAGCTCTATATGTGCACCTCTCCTGGACAAACCACAACAGAAATGTGTTTGAACCAATCACCAAACAGAGATTACAGTCTAAAGTGAAGGACAGGTTTCAACTCAGTTCATTAAAACACATTTCATTATATGAGCTGCATCAGAGAGCTGTGGATGAGGCTCTACAAAGTAAAAATGGACGTCTGGATCTTTTCCTGCGGTTCCTTCTGGGTTTGTCAGTGGAGTCTCATCAGATTCTCCTACAACAAATTATAACACTGAAAAGAAGCAGCTCTAACAGCAATGAGAAAATTGTTGAGTACATCAAGAACAAGATCAAGTCTATTGACCCTCCAGAGAAATCCATCAATCTGTTCCACTGTCTGAATGAACTGGGTGACCATTCACTAGTGGAGAAAATACAACAGTATCTGAAATCTGGAAAAATAAGTAAAAAACTCTCTTCATCTCAGTGGTCGGCTGTAGTTTTTGTGTTGTTGACATCAGATGAGGAACTGAATGAGTTTTGTCTTGATAAATTTGTTAGAGAAATGAATAATCCTGAAAATATGAAAGTTCTTAAGAAGTTGCTGCCTGTGATTAAAGAATCCAGATCAGTTCAGTAAGTGTCAATGAGAACAATCACTTCACTGTTAAAAGTTTTTCTTTTTTCAAAAGTTTATAAATCTTAAGTGCTGTAGTTATTATTTTAGTGGTCAGTGTTTTGATCTGTTTCCAAAAAAGTGACTATGTTTCTATCTAAAGTTTTGAATTTATGCAAATAAGCAGCGTTTTAATCCAACAAGTGAAAGATAACAAAATTGTCACTTCCTGATAAACAGTTAAAAGTTTGTTAATTGATTTATTTAATGCATACATTTTTTACTAATTTATAATATAATTACATACTTTTACATTTTGACTCAATTATAAGGTAAATGTTGATTTAATCCAGTCTTAACATTTTTTTTTTATTATTTGTGTAAAAGCATAATAGTTTGATAATTTGTCAGTTTGACAGCATTGCATGTATGATTTTAATCTTTCTACAGGTTGAGTAATAGTGGTGTCACAGATGAAGGTTGTGCTGCTCTGGCGTCAGCTCTGAGATCAAACCCCTTAAAGCTGAGAGAACTGGATCTGTCATGGAATAAACTAGGAGATTCAGTGAAGCTGCTTTCTGATGTACTACAGCATCCTTACTGTAAACTGGAGAAACTGTGGTAAGATCATATATGACATGATATGTACATACATGATATGTAGTGAATAGTGTCATCAATTAAGACAGGTACTGCTTAAGACTGAATTTTTGCATAATATAATTCATCCTACTTGAATGAGGTTTTGGATGTTGTATGCATTAGTGCAAATTTCATCCAGCATTTTGAGGGGATGTGTCAAATATACCAGCATGTACCCAACATTTACCCAGTGCTGGGGTGCCAAATAACCCAAGTTGGGTTGTTTTGAACCCAGCATTTTTTAGAGTGTAGGATTTCCACATGGTCATATTATAATTATTCAATTAAATTAAATTAAATTAAATGTCTTGCGTCCTCCACATAGTATTTTAGGTTTCACTCAGATGGGGTGGTTCTGACCCCACTGTGCTTTCCACCTACATCATGCTTTGTGTTCTGTGCAAGATCTCAGTCCAATGATCCATCAAACATATTGATTTGTGCTTTATATTGTACGCTATCTTTAATAATGGGTTCACTGTTAAACTGATCTGATCTGAGAGAGTAAAGAGTGTGTCATTGTTTTCCACAGGTTGTATGACTGTGGAATCACAGATGAAGGTTGTGCTGCTCTGTGCTCAGCTCTGAGATCAAACCCCTCACACCTGAGAGAACTAAATCTGTCCAAGAATTACGTAGGAGATTCAGTAAAGCTGCTCTTTAATGTTCTACAAAATCCTCACTGTAAAGTGGAGAAACTGTGGTAAAGTTTTTTTTTTTTTACCTTAATTTATATAAAGTAGCAGGAAAATAGTGTGTCTATAATGAGGAGCTAAACCATTAAGAATTTTATAATTAATTAGCAAGATTTAAAAATGTTATACAATGTTCAATAGGGAGCCAGTGCAGTGTTGACAGAACTGGGCTAATATGGTCATACATCATGGTTTTAGTAAGAACTAGCTATTGCATTTTGGACCAGCTGGAGTTTGTTTATTAAGTGAACATTCTGTTAGTTTTGCAAATAGGTGTTTTATCGGGCTGCAAAGAAATATAGAGCTGCGTATCATCAGCATAACAGTGAAAGCTGTAGGGGTATTTCTGTTAAATCCCATAGAGAGAGACTATCAATGAAGACAAGAAGTCAAATTTGAAGGTCAATCAGTTGACAGAGTTTACCAAAGAGCTCTCCAGACTTCCAAAAGCCATAAAAAATTAGTAAGAAAAGCCAGCCTCGAACTAACTTACAATACAGAAACATTAGATCTTATAGTTTTGGTGATGGTCTGCTGACATCATTTCTAAAGGTTCTGATAGGTTTAACAGTATAGATAATTCTAGCAACATCCAAAATATTGTTCTTTCTTTCATGCAAATGTGGTTCTAAAGACAGTATCTTGCAGAAACTAAGTTTAATTCATAAGCATCTTAAGGGTGGTAGTCATAAATCTTGTGAGCGCACTTCTGATCTGGGCAGCTGTTGATTCTCCTGGAGACTGTTCCAAATCATATTTCTAAACAACCCCTACATTGATCAGACCCTCAGTCATGTCCAGTTCAATTCCACTTATGCCAACATAATTTTCTATACTATTTAAAACATTGTGGTCAGTATTGTCAAACTGCTGCTGCTGAGTGGTATTGTAGCTCTGTGTAGCATATTATCACTCTCTGTTGTTTAAACTACTAAAATACACTAAAAAAAGGATTTTTAATCAATTTTATCTTCAAATGACTTGGTTAAAGTGACCAGAAACAACAAAACTTTTTTTTTTACTTAATATATATATATATAAATTTTTTTTTATTATATTACATTTGTATTATATTGATATTATAGTGTTTTTAATGAAAGAAAAATACATTTTAGAGTTCTTATACATGTCATGGTTAGAGTTATTTTGGACATTGTAACGTTGCAGGGACAAGAAGAGGCAAACTGGGATGAGGATATAAATGCAGGAGTTTAATAAAATAATCCAAGGAACCATAAACAATCCAACAGGGAACTCAGACATGGGACAGAGAACAACCATCACAGATATTCAACAACAGACAAAAGCACAAGGGAAACACAGGAACTATTTATACAGGGGGTTGGAAATGGGTGTAGTTCAATTAGTGTCCATGACAGCAAACAAAGGGAGCAGAAGGGAAGCAGGGCAACAAAAGGACACAGAACTACAAACTAAAAGTCCTTAAACACAGACATAGGAAAAACAGACATGGATCATGACAGACCTTTAGAAGAGGCTTGGAATTTTAGAAAAAGTTTTGAGAGCTGAGTGTTGTTGCAGGAAACAAAACTGTACTGCACTGAGATATTATGTCCTTTGTCACATTTTTAGTAAAACTGTCTTTGTATTTCCATGACACAAAACACATTAAAAAACATGTTACATTAGTATTAAATGAAATAAATTATATTTTCCTTCAAAGTAGTCACTTTGGTAATCTAAAATAATTTCTGAATGTAACTAATTTGCTCACCACCCATTTAAAATGCATATTTTGTATTTTAAATACGTAAACTGAAATATGCAAATTTCAGTAAGTATAAATATGTCCTGATCAGGTTTTCTGCCTCTGATCTGAGTTACTGAATATTGAGTATCTGCTGATACCAAGTCATTGGTGTGTGAAGAAGTGTGTCATTGTTTTCTACAGGTTGAGTAATAGTGGTGTCACAGATGAAGGTTGTGCTGCTCTGGCTTCAGCTCTGAGATCAAACCCCTCACACCTGAGAGAACTAAATCTGTCCAAGAATAAACTAGGAGATTCAGTGAAATTGCTTTCTGTTGCACTACAGAATCCTCACTGTAAACTGGAGACACTGTGGTAAGAACTCTCTGATATTACGTCTTTGAATTCAGTAAAATATCCTTTAATGTAAATTCTAAGAATAAAGTCAATGTTCAGTAAACACTAAATCTCGGCAAAAATGACTCTGAGGACTGAAGATGAGGTTCATTTCATTCATCTCCATCACATGATTGCTGCTCCTGTTTTTGACCCATTAACCATTTAATGGAGAGTTCATTGCAGAGAATGAATATCCCAGAGGTTTAGAGTTCAACAGACAAGAGTCTGAATGTGTTTTGTTTTAAAGAGCAGGTCATATGTCCTAATTTTGCATTGAAGTCCACTACAGCAGGTTTAAATACATCTAAGGTCAGAAAACACTGTAATTGTCTCAGAATATACATTTAATATTGGAGTCATTTGTCAATGATTTTGAAATGATTAATTCGAGCAGTTCTGAGCAAACCCCTCCCTTCCATAAGCCTACTCTGCTCTGATTGGTCAGCTGGCCAAGTCTGTTGAGATTTGGTTTGATAGACACATTAATTGACACATTCTTAGGAAATTGTGCGTTCACAGCGAATTATCAGTGGTTTAAGGAAAGGAAAGGACGTGACCTTTGGCCAAGTACTCAGAATTTGTGCTCTGCATTTAACCCATCCAAGTGCACACACAGTAGTGAACACACACACACACACACACACACACACACACACTGACCGTGAACACCGTTTACCTGGAAACCTAAATCTGCACTAGGTATACATCACATATTAGCAGTGTTGGGGAAAGTTACTTTTAAAAGTAATGCATTACAATATTGCGTTACTCCCTAAAAATGTAACTAAATATGTTATTTAGTTACTTTTTATGGAAAGTAATGCGTTACATTACTTTTGCGTTACTTTTTAAATCTGGGCAGGGCTTGCTTGTTTGTTTTTAATATGAAAATTTCGATTTTTAGCAAATGTAAAAGCCTTTTTACACCAAAAAGTGAAATGAATAAGCCAAAGGCTGAAGAAAAAGTAAATTCATGTCTATACAGTAGAACGCAGGAGAAGAAAGTAGCAATGAGAAAAAGGATGCACAAATGTTAACCTGAAGTAAGTTTTGCTTATTAGTTACTTGAACAAAGTAATATTATTACGTAACTCGCATTACTTGTAATTTGAGTTACGCGTTACCCCCAACGCTGCATATTAGCACAAAAAACTTGATATTTTGAGCACTTAATTGAAAATGTACACATAACGTATCAGTTGTACTTACAAGTCGTGGTTCAGAGACACTTGTTGGTCCAAATAAAGAAGGTATTGACTTATCTTTCATGGACAAGTGTTTAGCGAAGCCGACAATCTTGCTTTCATAGTGCAGAACACAGCGTCTTCTCGACATGATGTAAACACACTAACTCCCGGAAGTGTATCACTAAAAAGTTACAGGGAGGTCAGTTTTACCAGGGCTGGAGCTAAACTCTGCAGGACCGATCCAATCTCTTGTCTATCCCTGTCATATATCCTGAGAAAAGCATTATTTAAGAAAATAAAGTTCAGCAAAGTGGAATATAAGCAGCAAAGACAATAAAGCTGGAGGTTAAGTAGATGATGAGCCAGAAGAAAAGCTCATTAACATATCAATAATTCTTACTTTGTACATTAAGACCTTGAGTATCTCTGTTGAGTTCAACACATTTCTATTCAGTTTTAAGATGATGTTTACATGGACATTAGTAATCTAATAATTTACCTTATTCGGAATAAGATGATATTGATTAAGGTGTTTACATGAGTTGCTTTTAGAATATTCCTTTCATATTCCCGTTTTGCAAGTTATAGTACATAGAGCGATTAATGGCACACATCATTACATCCCCACACAATGCCAGAATTATAAGTATCAACATACACTTCGCCTCTGTTATGGTGCCATATTATTTAATGAAAGCTTCAAGTGCAGTTAAAAAAACTGCCATATGTGTATCTTGTCACAAATGTCCTACACAATGGTAATAGTGTGATTATTGTAATTTTTGCAACTAAAATACTCCACGTCTTAAGTCGATTTGTGTTTACTTCGAATGTGACGAAAATTTGACATGGTTGATTCTTTATCAGAGTATTGTCTTAATCCTGTTAAAATTGGAATATTGTTGTTCATGTAAACATAGTCAATGATGTGTTTGATCACAAGAATTAATAAATGAGATATAATGGGGAACACGTGGCTCCTGTCAAGGAAATTTCCTCTAGAGCTGCAAGAGCTTTTTCTCCAGACAGATACATCCTTATATCACTCTGAAATAATATCTTATATTCAGCTTTGTGTGTCTATTCAGTCCTGAAACACATGCCAGTTACAAACAGCACCATTAAGCGTCAACATGCATAAATCTCATTCTATCAGCAGCAGTATGTGGCAGTGCTTGTCATTATATCTCCTTTCCTTCTTTAAGACCATAGTCAATAACAAACCACAGACACTTCAACTACAATTCACATTGTGTCACTGTTTTTTACAGGATGAGAGATTGTGGTGTCACAGATGAAGGTTGTGCTGCTCTGGCTTCAGCTCTGAGATCAAACCCCTCACACCTGACAGAAATGAATTTGTCAGTGAATAAACTAGGAAATTCTGTTAGGAAGTTACTCTTTGATCTAAAGAATGATCCACATTATAAACTGGAGACGTTATACTGTTGTGAGTGTTTGTTTATTTAAAGTTTTTGAAATGACCCAAGTTCAGTAACAGACCTCCTGTGTGTGTGATTGGAGAATATAAAATAATAATTCAGCTTCACTTTAGTCTCTGTACTTTAAACTGTGTTTAATTCAGTGATGTGACAGATTTATGAATATATATATGAATATTTTCATTTTGTTACAGTGTCTGTAAGTGATAGTACTTGTTGGTCATTTACTGTTATTAATCTATGATCAGTTTATCATTCATATCTCTATCATATGTGACTGTCTGTGTGTTTTATTGCAGGACTCTCAGTATTTAGACATCAGTCCACTTTCCTCAGGATCAGCTGATGGTGAATAAGGAGCCGCTACAGAGATGTCACAGTCACATTTCTGCCTCAAAAAGCTACATTCACATGAGGTGGATATTTCACACTCGATTGATGCTATAACATGAGTTTGTTGTCATTCTCATATATTGTTGTATTTTAATGCTCTACTAAGTACAGTAGTGATACAAATATATTACTTGCTACTTACTGTACTAATTACCGTAGAGAAACAAATAATGCTAGCAGTAGCACTCAAGATTTCTATAGTTATTACTATTGAAATTGAAGTTCTGATGGTAGAAACTGCCAAAACAAGATATGAACATCCAATACAAAGAAGATTTTCCCAAAGAAGATTGCAAAGATTGTGCTAAATTGTGGACAGAAGTGTAATAAGCCAGACAAATGGGAAGAAAGCCTTTCTAAAGAAGACTAACCTGTTAAAGTATCCAAGGTTTGTCACATATCAGATAGAAATAATCTAATAAAAGTGTATAAGAAAAGGTGTATAACTAAAGTTCATACTGTATGTAATAAATTGGTATGGTTTTGTTAATAAGGAAAACATGTTCACTCATGTGTAATGAAGTTGAGTGCATATTGAAAGGGTTTGCAAGGTTATTAAAATGCTCTATAATAACATTTGAAGTCCTTTATTTTGCATGGAATTAGGTTGTCCAGTTTCTCCAAAACTGTTCATATTATGCATTCAAATGTTAGCTTATTTAGTTGTCAACCACCCTCAATTAAAATTAATTACCATTTTTGATTATACATATCTATATTAGTCAATTTTCTGATGACAAATGAATATTTGTAAAAGATAAATGTATGATTTAGAAAGCCCTGAACATTATTTCATTTTTTTTCAAGAGCATCAGGCCTATGCCTAAATGTAAATAAAATATGAACTCTTTTCTCTGTATTCATGAGGGAAGTATAAAATCAATTCCTGTTAAATTTTAAGTGAAATGCTTAGGTTTAATAAAGTCTAAAGAATTAAATATGAGAGAATCATTAGCTATGAGAAATCTGTCTATATGGGCAAAAGCAGAAGGCGTATCTAAACTAATTTACCCATGTTACTCTCTTTATGTTTCTCTTCAACTGATGAAAAAGGTTAACTCTGTTATGTTTCAATTTATAGGAAAAACAAAATTCATTATATTAAAACAAATCTCAGATGATTAAGAATTAAAAAATGGAGGTCTAAAACCCACTGACTCTGAGTCGATTGTTGAGTAAACTGAATTGGATTAAAAACTTTTTTAACACAAAGTGTGTATTCAAGCGTTGAATACCAATGTGTTTTTTTGTTTTGTTTTGTTTTGTTTTTTTTGTTTTTTGTTCAAATGCAATTTTGAGATTTAAAGTTTCCACAAACGATTTTGTACTATTGGAAAATGATACTCACCTGCAACTTTAATAGTGTGCGTAAAGCCATCCCTCCTTCTTTAAAACAATTAATACAAAACACTTTACAATATTCAAATGTATGTGTTAAATTAAGTTGAAGATTGGAGACAAAAAGTGTAACAACACAGTAATAGGAAATATATTCAAATGTATTCAAAATTCTTTTTAGATTTCAATGCACCTTCAAAAATGAAAATGTTTGATACTGAAATATATGGAAACAAATACTGTTATTATCTTAAACGGCCAATTGTACCTAAAATGATTGATTTTTAAAGGCAGTATAGAAAGAGTAAATATTGCTTCACACCTGGAAATAGGTGGAAATATTACAAATTCTTTCAATAGTAGAGTCACGTTTATTTGTAGTGCTTTTAACGATACAGACTGTGTCAAAGTAGCTTTACCGTATTACATAAATACTGTAAATGAGACGTTAACAGAGGCCAGAGGCAGGACACAATGAAGACAGACACATAGTTAATAGATTACATTAGTCTATTATACTTTGACCATCGCCCACTATAGATCAGCTATAACATTTAAAGGTGAGAATCAAGATATTTCATGATATAGTTAATGTGTTTAGGAATGTTTCGAATAAAAAGGAAATAATAAATAAAACACATGCGCTGTTGTGGCTGCTGTGTGTCACGTGACGAGCAGGAAGCGCAGGTGAGTCTACGCTGCAGGTGATGTCCGCATTATTTCGCTTTCTCCTGAATGACGTGTTTTTTTGTATATGTGCTTGATATGCGTTTGATACTTTTATTTTTAAGCAAATGAAGTTGTTTCGTTGCTGTTTCGTCTTGTCTGTGGTTCATTTTAGCATTTGTGCTCAACATAAGACTAACGTGTTTTTGAGTGAACGCCACCGCCGTTCTCCTGTTTCTCCGACTCTCAGGATCCGTTCAACTGAATGATTTGTTTGTCATTTCCACCCAGATATGTGTTGGAGATATCACTCTTCTGTCCGTTCAGCTTCATTATGGATGACACACAAGCACCCCGAAATGAATTTTTTTCTCCAGGATGCAGGTAGGCCTACTTTGAATGCATATTATATTAATTATACTAATTGAAATATGCTTGTTTGGTAGTATGTTACAACATTTTATATACATTTTAAAAACATTTTGTTTTCTCATAATTTAAAGTAAACATTAGTTTTAATATTGTGTTAGACAATTATAATGTGAAAGTGACGTATGGTGTGCATTTATCCCATCCAAGTGCACACACAGCAATCCGACTCTCTAACCATTAGGCAACGACTGCCCTCTATTTAGGTCTATTTTTGAATATATTAGCCGAATATATTATCTACCACCTATAAATTATTAACATGATCAAAACATTGCTGATAAACCTGTTACGCAATCTACTTCATGCCTGCTGCCATCTAATGGATAGTATCTTTGCTGTTAAACCTTTCATGATTTTTATAATGTAAATGTAAGAATAACTTTCATATTGTTACTATTACTTCAAGGGGAACATTATGCATTTATCATTTTTAATGTTAAAAAAGTTAAAAAGTAAATGTTAAATATGACATAAGTCTTTGTTTGAGAAATGTTTAGATGTGTATCTCTCAGGACTCACTGAATTGCAATGAATTGCATATACCTCTCAGTCAATATGTAAAAATATCTTGATTTATACCCCTAAAATGTTTAATTGATAACATTTCAACATGAACATAATAAGCTAATTATAAGCTTAAGAACAACGTTTTTACATGGAAGTCCCCTTCAAATATTGTAAATATGTGAAATACATCAACTTTTTATGAAGATGAGCATTTTCCCACAACAGGCGGCCATGATGTTTTTAAATGCTGCCTGTGAGCAAAACAAAGAATCTGAATTAGCATTAGTGCATTATTTACTCTATATACTGCTGTATAAATGAAGAGATATGCATATATATTTACATAATACTCAAGAAAGAGGCAATAATTAAAGTTGGAGAATGAATTACAGAAATTAATTACAGAACACAGGTGATGATTTCTGTGTCAGCTGCTTAAGCTTGAGATGGCATGCCCATTTCTTCTCTCTGGTGTTATGCAAGTCCTGAAGGTTGGGCAGGTGCACACCAATGATCCTTTCTGCAGTCTTAACAGTCCATTGCAGTCTTCTTGTATCTGTGTCATATGTGCCTTGATGCCATCCTGGATGAGACTGATGACTGTAGTGTCACCTGCAAACTTCAGGAGTTTGACAGAGGGGTCTTTAGAGGTGCAGTCATTTGTGTAGAGGAAGAAAACCAGTGGGGAGAGAACGCAGCCCTAAGGAGCTCTGGTGCTGATGGTGCAGGTTTTTTTTTATTTTTATTTTTTTTTCCAGCCTGTCAGTAACACAGATAACACATAACAGTGTGTATGTGTAGCTATGCTATCATCATTCACAGCCCTTTTTTTTTTAAATTAATTTTTATATTTTATTTATTTGACCAACAAGACCAGGGGATAGAGAAAACAGGAGAGGAGAAAGAAAGAAGAAAAGAAAAGAAAGAAAGATAAAACAAAAAAAAGGAGAAAGGAGATAGAGAAAGAGAGAGAGAACAAAAACAGATAATCTGCTTCTATACCTGCTGACAAATAGAGAAAACAACAGAAGACACAACAGCAGAGAAACTACAACAACATCCAATATCAGTATGAATCACAGTAAATACATCCCGCCCCGGAGCCAGAAACCACCAATGCACCGGCGATGCCCCCACCGGCAGGGCATGGTGGTGGGGTGAGGGGGGCCCTAGATGATGAGTGAGGCGGAGTCAAAGGCCTGACCTGACACATGGACATAGACAAACAGGCACACACATACACAAGCATCTATTCCCACCCTCATGCACGCAAACAAAAATTCACACACTACACCCCACATGTAGATACACAAAAAAAATAAAAAATAAATAAATAAATAAATAAATAAAATAAAATATGGACACTGAACCCGCACTCACACTCCACATTTGTACTCTATACTCCTGGGGCCAGGCACCACTACCCCCAGAAGGGCAGTCAGTGCCAGACCCCAGAGCTGAATCCCCTTCACTCCGGTGTGGAGACCACCCCCGTCCCCGCAGCAGCAGAGAAGACCACCAGCCCAGACCCCGACCGGACGGCCAGCTCTTCCTCACAGCCCTCGGCCCCGGACAGAGAACAGAGAACAGGGGTGTGGGAAAAAGGAAAAAAAAAAAAAGAAAAAAAAAAAGAAGAAGACCCCATGCCTCACCTCACCCGGGCAAAGTGCCCCCCCCGTGTGAGCCAGCTCCCCCGCTGACCCCCATAGGCACCCCTGTTGCCCCAAATCCATCCCGGGCGGGGGGCCCAGGCCCGTCTAGACCAGGGCCCACGGCAGCCCGGGGTGGCCCACCAGACCCCACAGCAGAGGAAAAACTACCCCCACCCCGTCATTCAGTCAACTCCCAGACTACCGAAGACAATAGACACCCAGGTTAAACCAGTCCTCCGCCCCTATTGGGTTCCCCCCTCCATGCAGAGTGAATACTGACAGATGGTAACGACGTCCCCACCAGCTAACGACGCCCCCGGCCCCATCGATGCATCGGAGGCCCCCGCCCCAGGGCCGGGCCCAAGTGCATGCATCCACCCACGCTCCCGGCGGTACACCCACCAGGACCCAAGCCCCCCCAGGGCCAGCCGGAATCCCAGCCCGGAGGCAGAGCGCCCCCAGAATCCCCGGAGCAACACAGCCCCCAGGGCGGAAACCTACGTCCGCCGACACAGGCCTCCCCAGGCCTCCCCAGCAGCGCCACGTGCAGTCGCCAGAAAAAAACAACACCCGAGAGACACCAGTACCCCATCCAGGCCAGGATCGCAGCCCCAGCGCCGAATTCCCAAGAACCCCACCCCCTAGGGAACCCCCAGACGCCCCAAGCCCATTTGGCCCCCCATGCCAACAACAAAAATCGAAGCCGGACAGAATCAGGACAACCCACCCACACTAGGTGATGGAGCTGATCAAAGGAGCCCAGAGAGAATGATCTAATGTGGCAGCAGAAGCTGTGTCAAGATTAATATAGTCCAACAAGCGATCTCTATATTCATTGATATTACAATTATTTTTATTTTTCCAGTTCATGAGGACCGTCTTCTTGACAATGCACAAGGCGGTGAAAGCCATGATGATTGTGTTACCTTCTGTAGTGATACCATCAAGGTCACCCAACAGGCAGACTGACGGAGAGGCTGGAATGGAACACTTAAGACACTTTGTTAAGTCTTCACAAATCCCATACCAGAACCTCTGAACAGGTGGACAGAACCATAGAGCGTGGATATAATTGTCAGGAGTATTGTCTTCACAGTGTGAGCAGTTGTTAGAATCTGTAAAACCCATCCTGAACATTCGATGACCTGTGTAGTGTACTCTATGCAGGATTTTGTATTGTATTAATTGTAAACCGGGATTCCTAAGCAGTTCAAAGGTTTTTAAACATATCTGAGACCAAAAGTTGGTCTCAAATAATGTGAAGTTTATCACATTATTGTTTATTAATATGTCAGGGTTGTTACAGATGGGAGTACGTTTGCATGGGATTAGTGAAGACTCAGTCATTTTTAGAAACTCCCACCATGCTGTCAGAGAAGAGCTGAAATTTCTATATTATTGCATAATGCCTGTTCTACATCTAGCCAAGGTTCATCGAAGAGGGTGTGTTTTAACCACCCTAAAATGTGTTGAAGCCTGTTGGCTAAGAAATAGCGGTGAAAGTTAGGCAGATCTAGTCCTCCTTTATCTTTGGTCTTTTGCAAAGTTTTTAAGCTAATACGCGGTGGTTTACCTTTCCAAAGGAATTTAGAGATGGAGGAGTCCAGAGATCTAAACCAGCCAGGTGATGGTTTGCTCGGGATCATTGCAAATAGATAATTAATTCTTGGCAAAACCATCATTTTTATTGAGGCGACTCTTCCCATAAGTGATATGGGTAGAGACTTCCATCTGGCTAGATCTTCTTCTACCGTCTTTAAAAGTGGGATATGATTTAATTTAGTTAAATCTGCCAGCCTAGGTGAAACATTAATACCTAAATATTTAATATTTCCAGATTGCAATGGAGTGGAAGAGTTCTGGAAAGAACAATTAATTGGAAGAACTGTTGATTTTAACCAGTTTATTGAATAATCTGAGACTTTTGCGAAAGAGTTTATTAATGTGATTACCTCAGAGAGAGTGGTTTGTGAATGCTGAAGGAAAAGTAACACATCATCTGCGTAAAGACTGACTTTATGTTCTACATTCTTGCATTTAATGCCTTTAATCACCGTAGTCTGTCTAATTGCTGCTGCTAGTGGTTCAATAAAAATTGCAAACAGTGAAGGAGAGAGGGGGCATCCTTGCCTGGTGCCCCTCTTAAGACAGAAGCTGGGGGATGTTTGGTCATTTGTCCTGACACATGCTGTTGGAGAGTTATATAATATTTTTAACCAGTTTATGAAAGTGTTTCCAAAACCAAATTTGTGTAAAACTGCAAATAGAAAGTTCCAGTTAACCCTATCAAAAGCTTTTTCTGCATCTAGAGACAATATTGTAATTTGAAGGTTTTTATTGCATGAATAATTTATCAAATTAATTAATCTACTTGTATTTGTTGCGGAATGCCTCCCTTTTATGAAACCAGTTTGGTCGGGATGAATTATGAGAGGGGTTATGTTCTCTATTCTTTTTGAGAGAGCTTTGCAGATTATTTTAATGTCCACATTAATAAGAGATATTGGACGATAGCTAGTAGGCAATACAGGGTCTTTGCCTGGTTTTAGCAATAGACTGATGTTGGCAGAATTCATATTTGGTGGAAGTCTACCATTATCCTTGGTTTCCTGTAACATTCTGTCGAATGTTGGCGCCAGAATAGGCCAGAATTCTTTATAGAATTCTGCTGGAAAGCCATCTGGACCTGGAGCCTTTTTATTAGGCATACTGTTCAGAGCTTCCTGAAGTTCATCTGATGTCAGTGGAGAATCCAATGACATCGCTTGATTGTCTGATAATTTCGGAAGAGTTATATTATCTAGAAACTGGTCAATTTCATCTTTTGATGGGTTAATCTGTGGTGAATATAAAGATTTGTAAAAGTCCCTGAAGGTATTGTTTATTCTATCAGGGTCATAAACTATGTCCTCAGTTAAGTCTTTAATAGCACATATAGTTGTTTTTTCTTTATTTATTTTTAACTGGTTAGCTAGGAATTGACCTGATTTGTTACCATGTTCAAATTCTTGCCAGCGAAGTCTTTGTGCTAAGAATTTAGTTTTTTTATTAATTATTTCATTTAATTCTAGTTTTGCTTTACGTATTTTGTGCAGCATTCCCTGTTCCTGGAAGGATACATAAGCTTCTTCTAAGGATTTGATGGTTTCTTCTAGTTCCTGAATACATTTAATTTCTCTTTTCTTTTTATGTGATGAGAATGAGATTATTCTAACTCTCATCACAGCTTTGCCTGCTTCCCAGAGAACAGATGCTGATGTTCCAGGCAGGTCATTGTATTCTAAATATAAAGCCCATTCTTTCTTGAAATATTGAATAAAATCTTCATCTTTAAGTAGTGATGTATTAAATCTCCAGTTTTTACTTGGCGGGGTGGCCTTCTTATTTGTTAAAGTTAAAGATATAGGAGCATGATCGCTGACAGCTATAGGGTGTATCTCTGTGTCTGAAATGTCACTCAGCAGTGAGCTGCTGACTAAGAAATAATCCAGACGAGAGTAAGAGTGATGGACATGTGAGAAGAAAGTATATTCCCTACGGTTAGGGTGCAAAGAACGCCATGCATCGCAAAGTCCATAGTCGCTCATGTACTGTTTGACTATATTTGTGGAATCCCAATTATGCTGAGTTCCAGCTGTACTGAGCCTGTCCATTTCTTTATTTAGTCCTAAGTTGAGGTCTCCCCCAAGAACAAGTGCGCAATCTAGGTGTTCAGAGAGTGCGGTAAAAAAAACATGAAAAAAAGAGGGGTCATCAACATTTGGACCATATACTGACAATACATAACTTTTTGTTAAATATAGATAATTTTATGATTAGAAATCTACCTTCTGGATCTATAACTGTATTAAGTACTGTGAAATTAATATTTTTATGTATTAAAATTGCTACCACCCTTTGCCTAGAGTTATAGCAGGCTGAGAACACATGAGAAACTCAGTTGTTTTAAATTCATCTATAGCTGTGGCAGGTCTATGAGTCTCTTGTAGTAAAACAACGTCTGCCTGTAGATTTTTAAGCTGGCTAAATACTTTTAACCTCTTCTCTCTGGAGCCAGCTCCATTCACATTCCATGTGATAAACCTTAGTGCGCCCATAGATGTGTGTGTGTGTAGCGAATGTCATCTTTAAATCTGTTCATCAGAAGAGATCAGAGTCAGAGCTGTGTGTTTATATATAGTGTTTTTGTTTTAGGTATTCGTGTTGATATGTTTTTCATATTAATTATTATGGCAGAGAGTCTTCGGTTTATGGGTCCGGTATCAACATAGTAAAGATGAAAATATCATATATTTTTTTTAAATCAACCATTAATATTAATGTAGTAATTCAAAGGATTCCTTGTTATAGTTCAGTTTGTCAGATGACATCAGAACCAGAGCCTAGCTGTATGTTTATTAAGATTGACAAGTCTATAGGTCATCTACAGCATTTCAGGTACAATATTTGATTAACAGACATAACTGACATACTTGTTATGGTGTTTTATCATATGACTATTTCATTATTTCATCTGATTTAAAAAAATTGCTCACAAATGTTAGACATGTCTAGTATGAGTACTTAGTGTACCTTTAATCTCTCTCTATTATAGTTCAGATCACCAGAAGAAATCAGAACCAGAGCCCAGCTGTGTGTCTTTGAGGAGTGACGCTTCTTTGATTCGTCCAGTTGTTTTTAAGAGTGTTGACACAAGGTTTGACTTCAGTTATTACAAAGTAAAGTATATTGTAAAGTATATTGAAATAAAAACCATTGTTTTATATTTTTTTACTGTATTTTTGGTCAAATAAATGCAGCCTTGATGAGCATAAGATCCTTAAATAAATATAAATAATAAATATAAACACACACACAACCAAATATATAGAATCGTAAATATATAGAATTAGAAAAAAGTATTTCAGAATTCTGTGTAAGAAAATGTACATTTGTTGATGAGGAAAGTTAAGATTTTACATCCCACTGAATGGCAATATGGCTTTGAAGCATTTGTGCTCTTATACCTCTCTCTGTTATAGTTCAGTTCACCAGAAGAAATCAGAACCAGAGCCCAGCTGTGTGTCTTTGAGGAGTGACGCTTCTTTGATTCGTCCAGTTGTTTTTAAAAGTGTTGACACAAGGTTTGACCTCAGTTATTACATTTTTTTGGTAAAAGTATGATTATAGCTAGATTTAAATCAAACTGTCATAATTATATATAACTATAATAAATAAATATGAGCAGAAGTCTGGCTAAGAAATGCAGTAAATCTAATGATGATGAGCAGATATTGAGCACAGAGTAGTATCATTTATTTATTTGCATTTATTAAAATGGTATTTATTTTCTACAGTTGTGACCCTAAGCAGGTGCATTTTTAATGAAGTCACAACTGTTAAGGTAATGAGAAACATGTCACCAATGTCAAACTGTTTGTTTCTTGATTCAAGGTCAATCCTTCCACCCAGAACAAAACCCGTCTGTAAGAAATATGGCCAGTCTATGAATCAACCACAAGACCGCATGTATCCTGGTGTAAGGTAAACTGTGGGATGTCAAATACATAATTAATAACTGACACATTTTATAAACCCTATGATATGTTCAGTGTCTCATAGAATGTCACACAGAAAACCAAAGTACATTGTAACTCATGTAATAATGTGGTATTTTAATTTTCTAGGCATGAAGTCCTCGACATGTTTAGATCAAATCTGATGAAGAAGTTTAAGTGTTTGTATGAGGGAACAGCGACACAGGGAAAGTCAACACTCCTGAATGAGATCTACACAGAGCTCTACATCACAGAGAGTGAGAGTGGAGAGATCAGTAATGAGCATGAGGTGAGACAGATTGAGACACAATCCAGGAGAGCAGCAGAAGAGGACACAGCCATCAAATGCAGTTACATCTTTAGACCTTTACCTGGACAAGACAAAGCCATCAGAACTGTGCTGACAAAGGGAGTCGCTGGCATTGGAAAAACAGTCTCTGTGCAGAAGTTCATCCTGGACTGGGCTGAAGGGAAAGAGAACCAGGACGTCCAGCTCATATTTCCACTTCCTTTCAGAGAAATCAATTTGATGAAGGACAAAATACTCAGTCTTTCAGATCTCCTTCATGTCTTTTTCCCTGAAACTAAAGAAATGGAAATATCCAGTGATGAATATAAAGCGTTGTTCATCTTTGATGGTCTGGATGAGTGTCGCCTGTCTTTGGACTTTAGGAGCAAAGTGAAACTATGTAATATATCTGAATCAGCCTCAGTGGATGTGCTGCTGATGAACCTCATTGAGGGGAATCTGCTTCCCTCTGCTCTCATCTGGATCACCTCCAGACCAGCAGCAGCTGATCTCATTCCCTCTAAGTTTGTCCATCGAGTGACAGAGGTACGAGGATTCAATGAGCCACAGAAGGAGGAATACTTCAGGAAGAGGATCAGTGATCAGAGTCTGGCCAACAGGATCATCTCACACCTGAAGTCATCAAGGAGCCTCTACATCATGTGCCACATCCCAGTGTTCTGCTGGATCTCAGCCGCTGTTCTGGAGAAGATGTTGAGTCAAGCAGAGAGTGGAGAGATTCCCAAGACACTCACTCAAATGTACACACACTTCCTGATCCTTCAGACCAACATCAAACATGAGAAAGACTATGAGAAGAAGGTGACGGATAAAGACATGATCTTCAAACTGGGGAAACTGGCTTTTCAGCAGCTTGTGAAAGGCAACCTGATCTTCTATGAGGAAGACCTGAGAGAGTGTGGCATTGATGTGACAGAAGCATCAGTGTACTCAGGATTGTGCACTCAGATCTTCAGAGAGGAGTTTGGCTTGAATCAGGGAAAAGTCTTCTGCTTTGTTCATCTGAGCATTCAGGAACATCTAGCAGCTCTATATGTGCACCTCTCCTGGACAAACCACAACAGAAATGTGATGCGGTTTAAAATTAAAGACTTGTTACAACTCAATCCTTTAAAACACATTTCATTATCTGAGCTGCATCAGAGAGCTGTGGATGAGGCTCTACAGAGTAAAAATGGACATCTGGATCTTTTCCTGCGGTTCCTTCTGGGTTTGTCAGTGGAGTCTCATCAGATTCTCCTACAACAAATTATAACACTGAAAAAAAGCTCTGACAGCAATGAGAAAACAGCTGAGTACATCAAGAAGAAGATCAGGACCATTGACTCCACAGAAAAATCCATCAATCTGTTCCACTGTCTGAATGAACTGAGTGACCGTTCACTAGTGGAGGAAATACAACAGTATCTGAAATCGGGAAGATTATGTGAAGCTGAACTCTCTTCATCTCAGTGGTCAGCTGTAGTGTTTGTGTTGTTGACATCAGAAAAAGAAGTGAATGAGTTTTGTCTTGATAAATTTGTTAAAGAAATTAATAATCCTGAAAATATGAAAGTTCTTCAGAAGTTGCTGCCTGTGATTAAAGAATCCAGATCAGTTCAGTAAGTATCAATGAGAACAATCACTTCACTGATAAAACATTAATAAAATCAAAGTTAAAAGCACATAAATCTAAACTGTTTTAGTGGTTGACATTTTTATGTGTTTTCAATAAAGAGACACTGTTAAATATATTTCTTCAGGCATTCAAACAAAGTCATAGAAGTTGGATAGATAGAGTTTCACATGTATGATTTTAATCTTTCTACAGGTTGAGTAATAGTGGTGTCACAGATGAAGGTTGTGCTGCTCTGGCTTCAGCTCTGAGATCAAACCCCTCACACCTGAGAAAACTGGATCTGTCACTGAATAAACTAGGAGATTCAGTGAAGCTGCTTTCTGATGTACTGCAGAATCCTCACTGTAAACTGGAGACACTGTGGTAAGATCATATATGACACAATGTAATGTGTAGTGTATGTGAAGTGCAAAATAAATTACAATTTGAAACAAAATGACAAGAAAACTAAAAAGAAATTACAAACAAAAAATGACAAACTAAACACAAAACAAGTCAGAAAACACAATGACAATCCAGACAAAATGGAAAAGCTAGCTACTCTTTGCAAATTGAATCAGTCAAGATGTATATATGTATGTATATATATATATATATATATATATATATATATATATATATATATATATATATATATATATATATATATATATATATAAGATTTTAAATTAATTAAAACAGTTAAGAATAAAAAATGAGGATAGATAAAGTACAGTGCAGTCATTTGGGCTTAGCACACAGTGCTCATACAGTAAATGTACTGCTAAACAGATGTGTATTGACTCTAGATTTCAAAATGGCCACTGGTTTAGCACATCTGATCTCTTCTGGAAGCTGATTCCAACTGCGGGTAGCATAGCTAAAAGCAGAATACCCTTGTTTTGAGTAAATACTAAAGAAATATTTCTCTTTCTTAAAGCTGCAGTCCATAAGGAAAAAGCTACAGGTGTTTAAATCTAACGATTGGTTATCTCATATCACATCAAACTAGAAAGTTATTATTACTGTTATACTTTGTTCTCAAATTGTTAATGTTAACAACATCAGCATTGCGTAACTACATGTATGTAGTGTGTAGGCCTATTAGCGTTTCTTTTTCTGTGCAGTCTAATATCTGATTGACATAAAATTCAATTTCATATGAAGAAATTATTTTAGCCAAAAAAGCAAATCATTCTTCCTTAGGACCGGTTCTCTTTAAAATACAAAACTTGTGTAATCCCACATAGGCTATCTACAGTCAAATGCACATTAGCGATGGGAAGTTCGGATCATTTTACCGACTCGGACCTTTGAGTCTCGTTCAGCAAAACAAATCTTTTTTCGAAATCATTTGTTCATTTTAGCAAAATATAATCAAAATGTTACGTGTTACTTCCCTAACACATCTACTGCTTACACAAACCTTGATCACACTACAGACCATACTATAAAAATATAATGCTATAAGAAACAGAAAATATGAATTAATTGTTTACCTGGGTCTTTTGTCTATGCTTAGCTCACTTCTTATCTGACAAGTATTCAGATTTGAGTCGTTCGTTCATCACGTGACAGTCCCATAATATGAACAAATGACTCGAAAAACCCGAACTAACAGGTGAACTAACAGAACCTATACTACAGGATGTTGCACATGCGCAACTGAACGAATCACTCCCCGGGACAACTCGTTCTTGTTCTCCAAAATGAACGAATCGTTCAAGAATGACCCATCGCTAATGCACATTTAAAACTGGAGTAATCTAATTTCAGTCACTTATGTTTCATAAACATAAACTTTTTGGATTACATTCCCAATCAAAATGATAAGTTTAATTATTTCAGCCGCTGTGAGAAAAGGCTATAAGCTATCCGGCACCTGCAGCATTCTCACATGCGATAAAGCTACTAGCCGGGACGCCGCCTTTATGTTTACAGACGTGATGTAATGACGCAATGGCATGCTTGAATTTCCCGTGAAAACCTACCCATACCACTAAATTTAAAAAACATTATTATAAGCTAACCATTGTGAATCGGGCTAAAGTAAGGCCATAGTTTTGAACACTGGCTGGTTATGTACTTGCTCAAAAATGGATTTTGTATCATTTTTAACCAAAAAAGTTATGGACCGCAGCGAGACTTTGGATGTTTTATCTTCGTGTTTTGTGTTCGGTGGCTTTTTAGATCTCTTTTTAGATACTGATTTGTGCTTTAAATGTGTACTTTATCTTTAATAACTGATTTACAGCTACACTGATCTGATCTGAGAGAGTGAAGAGTGTGTCATTGTTCTCTACAGGTTGAGTAATTGTGGTGTCACAGATGAAGGTTGTGCTGCTCTGGCTTCAGCTCTGAGATCAAACCCCTCACACCTGAAACTTCTGGATCTGTCTGGGAATAAACTAGGAGATTCAGTAAAGCTGCTTTCTGATGTGCTACAGAATCCTCACTGTAAACTGGAGACACTTTGGTGAGATAAAATAGTGAAATGAGTCTAATGACTAAAGTTGTTGTTCTGCTTTTGGACCTGCTGCTCCTGTGTTTGACCCTTAACCATTTTTGAGCATCAACATGCATAAATGCTTGTCATTATATCTCCTCTCCTGTCAATAACAAACTACAGACACTTCAACTACAATTCAAATCATGTCTTTGTTCTCTACAGGTTGAGAGGTTGTGGTGTCACAGATGAAGGTTGTGCTGCTCTGGCTTCAGCTCTGAGATCAAACCCCTCACACCTGACAGACCTGGATCTGACTGGGAATTATCTAGGATATTTGAATAGGAAGTTACTTTCTGATCTGAAGGATGATCCACATTATAAACTAAAGATAATATACTATTGTGAGTGTTTGTTTATTTAAAGTTTTTAAAATGACCAAAGTTCAGTAACAGACCTCCTGTGTGTGTGATTGGAGAATATAAAATAATAATTCAGCTTCACTTTAGTCTCTGTACTTTAAACTGTATTTAATTCAGTGATGTGACTGATTTATGAATATATATATGAATATTTTCATTTTGTTACAGTGTCTGTAAGTGATAGTAGTTGTTAGTCATTTACTATTAATCTATGATCAGTTTATCATTCATATCTCTGGCTATTTTTTTCTGAACTGGATCTGCTGATGTGATGTGACAGCAGTAATGTCTCATACTCATATTTGACTGTCTGTGTGTTTTATTGTAGGACTCTCAGTATTTATCAGTCCACTTTCCTCAGGATCAGCTGATGGTGAATAAGGAGCCACTACAGAGATGTCACAGTCACACAATCAACAGAGAATGAAGACAGAGACACACAGCATTACTGTCTTGTGTGTGTGAGACTTTACATCACTTTCTCCTTTTAGACCGGCCCATGAAAATGAGTGCTGGAAATTATTGACTGAAACGTGAAGAGAATTAGCTCACCACTGCAGGAATGTATGGTTTATAAGTGTTCTTCAAGACATCTCAGGTATTTTTCATAAGGATAATGTATATTTGTAATGTCGTGCTAATCAACATAGCCTTTATCACTGTATAGAATACTGTAAAATAATATAATTTCTGCCTCAAAAAGCTACATTCACATGAGGTGGATATTTCACACTCGATTGATGCTATAACATGAGTTTGTTGTCATTCTCATATATTGTTGTATTTTAATGCTCTACTAAGTACAGTAGTGATACAAATATATTACTTGGTACTTACTGTACTAATTACCGTAGAGAAACAAATAATGCTAGCAGTAGCACTCAAGATTTCTATAGTTATTACTATTGAAAATGAAGTTCTGATGGTAGAAACTGCCAAAACAAGATATGAACATCCAATACAAAGAAGATTTTCCCAAAGAAGATTGCAAAGATTGTGCTAAATTGTGGACAGAAGTGTAATAAGCCAGACAAATGGGAAGAAAGCCTTTCTAAAGAAGACTAACCTGTTAAAGTATCCAAGGTTTGTCACATATCAGATAGAAATAATCTAATAAAAGTGTATAAGAAAAGGTGTATAACTAAAGTTCATACTGTATGTAATAAATTGGTATGGTTTTGTTAATAAGGAAAACATGTTCACTCATGTGTAATGAAGTTGAGTGCATATTGAAAGGGTTTGCAAGGTTATTAAAATGCTCTATAATAACATTTGAAGTCCTTTATTTTGCATGGAATTAGGTTGTCCAGTTTCTCCAAAACTGTTCATATTATGCATTCAAATGTTAGCTTATTTAGTTGTCAACCACCCTCAATTAAAATTAATTACCATTTTTGATTACACATATCTATATTAGTCAATTTTCTGATGACAAATGAATATTTGTAAAAGATAAATGTATGATTTAGAAAGCCCTGAACATTATTTAATTTTTTTTCTAGAGCATCTAGAAGGCGTATCTAAACTAATTTACCCATGTTACTCTCTTTATGTTTCTCTTCAACTGATGAAAAAGGTTAACTCTGTTATGTTTCAATTTATAGGAAAAACAAAATTCATTATATTAAAACAAATCTCAGATGATTAAGAATTAAAAAATGGAGGTCTAAAACCCATAACCCATAGTCGATTGTTGAGTAAACTGAATTGGATTAAAAACTTTTTTAACACAAAGTGTGTATTCAAGCATTGAATATCAATGTGTATTTTTTGTTGTTGTTGTTTTTTTGGAAAATTATACTCACCTGCAACTTCACACCACATGGTTCCACCTTGTGGAATAACAGAACCTTTATAATAAAAGTATAATACAATAAAATTATAATAAAAAGGAAGACGGTATTCAAACATGAACAATGGTTCTTGTATATTTGTTGTTGATCTGTTAGATGAAGCTGGTCAATTTATTTAATATAATTCATTTAATGGAGGAATTTGAGATACAATGTTCCTTTAGAGAATTTAATAGTGTGTGTAAAGCCATCCCTCCTCTTTAAAACAATTAATACAAAACACTTTACAATATTCAAATGTATGTGTTAAATTAAGTTGAAGATTGGAGAAGTATATATTAGGGACAAAAAGTGTAACAACACAGTAATAAGAAATATATTCAAATGTAATACATACCTTCAAAAATGAAAATGTTTGATACTGAAATATATGGAAACAAATACTGTAATTATCTTAAACGGCCAATTGTACCTAAAATGATTGATTTTTAAAGGCAGTATAGAAAGAGTAAATATTGCTTCACACCTGGAAATAGGTGGAAATATTACAAATTCTTTCAATAGTAGAGTCACGTTTATTTGTAGTGCTTTTAACGATACAGACTGTGTCAAAGTAGCTTTACCGTATTACATAAATACTGTAAATGAGACGTTAACAGAGGCCAGAGGCAGGACACAATGAAGACAGACACATAGTTAATAGATTACATTAGTCTATTATACTTTGACCATCGCCCACTATAGATCAGCTATAACATTTAAAGGTGAGAATCAAGATATTTCATGATATAGTTAATGTGTTTAGGAATGTTTCGAATAAAAAGGAAATAATAAATAAAACACATGCGCTGTTGTGGCTGCTGTGTGTCACGTGACGAGCAGGAAGCGCAGGTGACTCGATGCTGCAGGTGATGTCCGCATTTTTTCGCTTTCTCCTGATGTAGGCTACGTGTTCTTTGATATGTGTTTGATATATTTATTTCTAAGTAAATGAAGTGGTTTCGTTGCTGTTTCGTGTTGTTTGTGGTTCATTGTGTATTTAAGTGAATGCTACCATCATTCTGCTGTTTCAGGATTCGTTCAGCTGAATGATTACAAGTGCTGGAGATCTTACTCTTCTGCCTGTTCAGCTTCATCATGGATCACAAATGATCATTAAAGAGTTTTAAGTATTGAACAGATTATCTGAAATTGGTTACAAAGTATAAAGTCTATAGGCCACAGAGTCTATATGTTAAAAATATATTGATTTATACCCCTAAAAGTGCAACTTATCTCCTAAGATACAAACATTTACAGGCACATTATGAAAACATTTCAATAAAACATAATAAGCTAATGCTTAACAACAGCATTTTTAACATGTAAGCCCCCTACAAATATTGATTCATCAACCTTTATATGAGGGTGAGTATTTTCTCACAACAGGTGGCCATGATGTTTTTAAATGCTGCCTGTGAGTAAAATAAAGAATGTATGAACACAGTCACCAAATCTAAATATTCACAACAAACACCCTTTCATAATTTTTTAAGCTAAAAATTAGGATTTTATATAAAAAAAGCCTCCTTATAAGGTGTATTTTTGTTTGTTTTGATTTATTTTTAAACATCCTTTATTAAAATTAATTTCATCATTAATAAATCTGTTCAGCAGAAGAGATCAGAGCCAGAGCTGTGTCATATTTGTATTGTGTTTTTGTTTTATATTAGGTATTCATGTTATTATGATGTTCATGACAGTCTATGAAAGGACTTTGGAATTATATATATATATATATATATATATATAATTCACCAGAAGAATCAGAACCAGGGCCCAGCTGTGTGTCTTTGAGGAGTCACACTTCTTTTTGTCATCTTATTCATTTTAAGAGAGATGACACAAGGTTTAACCACAAGTATGACAATTTTTTTGTAAAATACATGATTATAGTAAGATATTTTAAATCAAATGAAAAATGAAATGAAATGAAAATACGAAATCAATATGGCAATTTGAACTCTAATGGCAACAAGCAGATATAGAACACAGAGTAGAATTATTTCTTTCTTTAGTTTTTTTAATGGTATTTTTTACAGTTCTGACCCTGAGCAGGTGCATTTTTAATAGTCACAACTACTTTTATGGTAATGAGAAAAATGTCACCAATGTCAAAGTGTTTGATTCTTGATTCAAGGTCCATCCTGCCACCCAGATCAGTTGTAACAAAACCCGTCTGTAAGAAATATGACCAGTCTATGAATCAACCACAAGACCGCATGTATCCTGGTTTAAGGTAAACTCTGAATTTTAATGCAATACATCATTAATAACTGACACATTTCATAAACCCTATGATATGTTCAATGTCTCAAAACACAGAACATTTTGCTCTGTACATTTACCTCTGTAACTCATGTAATAATGTGCTATTTTAATCTTTGCTTAGGTAACTTCACGTAACATTAAGTCAAAGTCAAAGTCAAAGTCTGCTTTATTGTCAATTCTGCTATATATACAGTACATACATACAGAGAATTGAAATTGTGTTACTCTCAAACCCTAGATACATACAGGTAACATTAACAATAACATAAGAAGTAAAATACAATTACGTACAAAATAAATAAATAATATATATAAAAATACACATTTTTTCAGTAAGAGTCAAGTAAAAAAATAAAGTTGCATTAATTATAGAGATGTATGTGAGATAAAGTGACTTATGAAGATAAAGTGACAACAGCAGATAACAGTGCAAACCAGACAAATAGTGCAATTATGGTGTAGTGCAAGAGCTTAATAGTCGTGTATGTAGGACTAGTGCTCAGAGAGTCAGACGTGTATGAGGTAGTGAATCGTGAAGGGGTGGGGGGTGATGTCTCAGAGGTCAGGTACGTGGGGCAGAAAGAGGGGAGAGGGGGCAGAGTCGGAGGGAGTTCAGCGTCCTGACAGCCTGATGGATGAAGCTGTCTTTCAATCTGCTGGTCCTGGCCTGAAGACTGCGCAGTCTCCTCCCTGATGGCAGCAGACTGAAGAGGCTGTGTGACGGGTGGGTGGGGTCACCAGCAATGCTGAGGGCTTTTCGGGTGAGACGGGTGTTGTAAATGTCCTGGAGGGAGGGGAAAGAGACATCAACGATCTTCTCAGCTGCTCTCAATATGCGCTGAAGTTTCATACGGCAGGACGTGTTGCAGGTTGTCAGGATGCTCTCGATGGTGCCTCTGTAGAAGGTGCACATGATGGGGGCTGGGGCTCTGGCTCTTCTCAGTTTGCGAAGAAAGTAGAGTCACTGCTGTGCTTTCATGGTCAGTGCTGTGGTGTTGGCAGTCCAGGAGAGGTCTTCTGTGATGTGCACACCCAGGAACTTAGTGCTATTCACTCTTTCCACAGTCGCACCGTTGATGGTCAGAGGAGCATGCTGAGTGTGCATTCTCCTGAAGTCAACAACAATCTCCATTAAAACAGCGTTCTGTCAGGGAAGGGCAACTTCGTTGCTGGAGGGCCACTGTCCTGCAGAGTTTAGCTCTAACCCTAATCAAACACACCTGCCTATAACTTTCTTGAATCTTGAAGACATTGATTAGCTTGTCCAGGTGTGTTTTGATTGGGGTTGGACAGTGGCCCTCCATGACTGAAGATGCCCATCCCTCATTTACATGCTAATTTTCATCACTTTCACTTTAATTCTTGGGCACTGACTTGTTTGCTAAAGAAAACATCCAATCAGAGTTCTCACTTTTGCCAATGGCCTCGATGCTGATGCTGCATGTTAAATTGGTCAAACTGCAACAAACGTGTGAAATACACCAAAAAAAAAAAAAAAGTCAGACAGATACTAACCGACCAATGATCTGGTGTGTCCCAGGTTTATGGAGGATTATCCTCCGCTAATGAGACTGAAATACAGATACCTGCTTACCTGCTTCAGCCGTCAAGCTAGAACTGTCCAAATAAAAGTGTGTTCAACAAGCTAAAAGAAGGTGATCCATTTCTTTTCTCAATATTTGAGAAGAGTCATACTGGCAAAGGTAGTGTTAATTATTAAACACTTATTGATTGATAGGCAGAGGGTTTAGTGACATTATCAATAGATTTGCTGTCCGATGTTGTCTTACCTCCTCAACCCACTTTCCTTAGTGTTTTTACATGTAGAAGAGGCTGAAAAATGTATTACATTGTCCAGTTTTCTCCCCAAACGATGATGTGAGATACTATGGCAATTATCAGTGCAGCAGGAATGACCTACAATGGCAAATGTTTTCACAATCATGACAGAAAATCAAAACATTGCTTAACTCAGTAGCACATGCAGCACAGAAAAAATGTGCAAACCAAAGCTACCCAGAACACAACACGACATGATAAAAACTTCACCGTCTTTGTATACATATGAATTTCTGCATCAAACTAATTTGTAAAGAAAAAATTTGAATAATAGATATTGGATTCCAAGTGATCAAGGGCTCAGGACATTCCAGTTCAGCTCGTTGCAAGGGTTCTGCCGGTGAGAATGAAGAGTATGTCATTGTTCTCTACAGGTTGAGTAATAGTGGTGTCACAGATGAAGGTTGTGCTGCTCTGGCTTCAGCTCTGAGATCAAACCCCTCACACCTGACGGAACTGGATCTGACTGGGAATAGTCTTGGAATATCCCAAGTGAAGTTACTCTCTAAACTAAAAGACGATCCACATTATAAACTGCAGACATTAGTCTACTGTGAGTGTTTGTTTTTTTTTTTCAAGTTTTTATATTGACCCAAGTTCAGTAACACACCTCCTGTGGACTGAATAGAATAGAAGATGATAATTCAGCTCCGCTTTAGTCTCTGTACTTTAAACTGTGTTTAATTCAGTGATGTGACTGATTTATGAATATATTCATCTCTTACAGTGTCTGTAAGTGATATCAGTTGTTGATCATTTACTGTTATTGATCTGTGATCAGCTGTTCATTTATCTCTGGCTGTAATATGAATATAGTGTTTTTTTCTGAAGTGGATCTGTAATGTCTCATACTCATATGTGACTGTCTGTGTGTTTTATTGTAGGAATCTCAGTATTTAGATGTCAGTCCAGTTTTCTCAGGATCAGCTGATGGTGAATAAGGATTCGTGACTGAAGACAGAGACACACAGCATCACACTGTCTCTGTCTGTTTTCTGTCTGTCTCTGTCTGTTTTTTTCAGCAGGGTTATAATGCAGCGATAATCGACATAGCATTTATCACTGTATAGAATACTGCAATATATTTTCTGCTTCATTCTGTGATAAGAAGCCACATCAGTTCAGCAGGAAGCAATTTATTTCAAGCACTCAGTTGACACAATAATGTGAGTTTGCAGTAAAGCGTTATCATTCTCATATGTTGTGGTTGTACTGATTATCTCATATGGATACTGATCAATTTTTGAGAAAGTATAGATGCATTATTTGCTGTGATATTTCACAGTCATGTGTGTAGTGATGGGAGAAATTATTATTTTATTTTTTTTAACTTTCAATCAATTTAAACCACTTGCTTCTCAAAATGATTCACTTAGAAGTAGTAATGATTTATGAATCAATTGTTTGGAACCAGTGGTTCAGAGCTTGTATCAAACTGCCTTGTTAACTGCCTTGTTTTTAAAAGTCTTAATTTACCTTTCATAAAATTAGCAGAAATCCTGTATATAATTTGACATTATTTAGTAGAGTGAATGAATTTCATTTGTGCAAATGTAGATACTGTAAACATGTAAATATAAATGACTTTGACGTTTTTGATGCACTGTGCTAATGTAAATATGTACAGTACACAGCATAAATGAGTACATCCCCTCTGTACATAAGATAATGTTGTATTTACATTTCTGATCATATGTACAGTTTTATGTACTTGTATCTCGTGTCTGTTTTTTCCCGTGTTTTTTTTTTTTTTTTTTTTTTTAAACATACCAATTTTAAGTACCCATTTGTTTCTTCAGGCATTTTTAGATAAATTGGGGCACATTTTTATCTAGTTAGTACAACAGGACATTGTACTAATACTTTTTTTTCAATAGACATTTTTCAGAATTTAATACTAGTGGATTGAGCTATAGATTGTGAACTCACAAGTACAAATGTAAAAAAGGTAACATGTTTTTACATTTTTGTGTTAGTGTGTAAGTGTGGGTTACAAATGAGTATGATTATATTTCATGTTTTATTTACACAAATGTGGATTTCTTTAAGTTACTGCAAGTTGTGTGGGATTTATTTATTTATTTATTTACTACTATTATTACTTTATTATATTATATAATTATTTATTATTATTTTTTTACATGTATAGGCTATAATTTAAATCCTTGCACAACGGGTAAAACTGGAAATGTAGCTACTTTATATTTAAATATATCATATATATGGATATATAAATATTTATTTTGAAAATGACAAAACACAAATTGACTGTTTTGGTCTGTCTGCATATGAGCGTAATTTATAACAAGAGACTTTTATTTGATATATTGGATTAATGGCTTAACCTCATTGGTTGAACCTGAGAGTTCAAACGACGTCATAGGATTGAACCAATCAGCGCACAGTCGCGCATGCGCAGTGGATCAGCTGTCCTGGCGGTAAAGTAAAAATGAAGAGATGAGAATGTCAACAAAGTAACAGCGTGACGGAACTTGAGGTTTTTGTCATTATAGTCAATAATTTCACAGTAATGACAAATAATTCAAGTTAATTATTACTCTCCAACCTTAGTTGTGCGGTCACTATATGTAAAACATCCGGGTAAGTAACTGAGTTGTTCGATATAGAATAACTTTCCTCTAATGAAATTGAATCAAATATCAATTGAATGTATATCTTTTAATACGATGTTATTATTTGTGTCTATACTGATATGATATTTGTCAGATGTCGGCGATGTCTCAGAGAACAGATTCCGTGTTTGTCTCGTCTCTCGGTAAAGGAGACAGTTTACATCAACAAGGTTTGAACTTCTTTCAGTTTTGCTCTTCTTTGTTTCAAACTTTGTACTTTTATGAAAACAAATGTACCTTTTTGCCCCCTCAGTGGATACTTTTATGTAAAATTTATTTATATAGCACTACTAAAACAACATCTGTTGACCAAAGTGCTTTGCATCATCTTAAAAAACATCAACTAACATCAACTAAAACAACAATAATGATGATTGTATCATTAATAAAAATGAGCCTCTCTTTGTGTGTTCAGTTTTAGCAGCGTTTCCTTTGTGTCAGATCTCAGAGGAGGATTTGATCCAGAATCCACAGTTCTGTAAGTTACTGGCGACTCTGTCCCAACATGTGGACCGAACCGGACTCACACAGCACCTCAGGAGGGATCGAGAGAAGGTCTTTATAATTTATAATCAGAAACAGTAGAGTATGCACTAGCAACACCAAGGTCATGGGTTCGATTCCCATTGAAAACATTAACTGATAAAAGATATTCTTTACCTTCTGTGCAGTGTAACTTTGTTTGGATAAAAGCATCTGCCATATGCATAATGTAAAATAAATATAAATAAATATTTAAAAACATATTAATATGTATATATATATTCACGCATGTGTATATATACAATTTATATTATAAATAAATATAAATATTTTAAATGTAAATCTAAAATATTTTTACTTAATATATACATATATGTGTGTGTATTTATATACACAAAATAAATATACACATTACACAGAAACTTTTTATTTTGGATGTGATTAATCACGATTAATCATTTGACAGCACTAATATATAATGTATATGTATGTATGTATGTATATATATATATATATATATATATATATATATATATATATATATATATATATATATATATATATATATATATATATATGAGAAAGTGAATATTTTAGAGGCTCGTCATTGTTTCTTTAAGTCTTCATCACTGTTTAGCTATTTAGTCTCTTAAATTACTATTTGCTCATAAAAACAGCCTATATTATTTTGAATTATATTATATGATATGATAGCCTACTGATAAAATCCACAACCTTTGTGCATTTATGAAATATTATTATATTTTGTCAATGCTTTCAGCTACAAACATGGTATAGTCTTCAAAGTCTTTGTAGTCTCTGTTTAACACATTTTTCACATTTAAAATTTCACATTTTTTTAAACTTATTAAATGCTAAAAAGTGTGTAGATTACATTTGGAAGGAGGAATTGTGAATAAAACTGCTGGTGAGAAGCAGAAGGTATTATAGTGTATAATAATATTTTAAATGAACCTTTTTATATACATTTATTTTTGTATATTTATTAATATTTTTTTAATATTTTGACTTTTATTTTAGTTTAATTTTTAGTAATTTTGCTTTTTGTATTTTTTTTTTTATTTTTTATTTTTTATTTTTTGCTCATTTATTTGTATATTATAATTTTAGTTTTTATTTATTTCCAGCTAGTGATTAGTGCGTCAATCTTAACTTATCCAGTTAGTTGCGAAGGCAGCATTTCTAGTTGGCATCTAAAGGAATTTCTTTTCTGATTTTTTTAATTTAATTGTGTTGCAGCTTTAACAAAATCATTCTAATAGTTTAAGGATAATAACGCTGGTATATTTCTGCTCACGTGTGTGTTTTGCAGGCCGAGCGCGAGTTGCACGCTCAGAGGTTGGGTTGGCTGCGTGTGGAGAGCATTTATCGGGTTTTGCGTGAAATCATCCAGGAAAATCGCTTCAGTAAAGCCTCCAGTGCTCTGTCAGCAGAGGACAAGGTACCAACATGGACCTCAGCGACTGCTGTTGTGTTTGAATGAGTGTAGAGCAGATGTCATGCGCTTATTTCAGCAGAAATATGACAATATTGGCACAACAGAGTAGAAAAGTTACTGAGAGAACATTTAAGTCTTATGACAGTGAGTGAGGCCTATTGTAAGGTGACGATCTCATTTGTTAGGACATCCCATTCTCTCATAACAGTAAACAAATCATGCTATTCAGCAGTAAATGAACATAATGTTTTGTTTCTGACTTTAATCAGCATATGTAACTCTGTTTTCAGTTCTACAGCACGCTGGAGCAGTGTTTGATGGTGGGTCAGTGTGTGAAACAGATGGACGTCTCTGATAGCAGTGAAGATCACAGCGGTGTTCTGGGACTGACTCCAGAAAGAGTCAAGAGACAAATGCCTCCTGAACAGGTACTGAGTGTTATTACTCTTTATTTTATTTCAATTTCAGTTTTCATTTATTTTATTTCCACTTAGTCATTTTAGTGCTTTAACTTAAACTTAACAAAGGTTAGAAATTTTACTTTGGCAAATAACTTTTTAAGCTTATATTTATGTTATATTTTGTTTTAGGTTAATTTCAATTAACAAAAATATTTTAACAGTTGTAGTTTTAGTTAATGATTAGAAACCTGTTACTGGAATGTGTCAAACTGAAAGAATGTATGTTTTTTCCCTCTTATGCAACTGATTTAGTTGGTAATGTAAGTAAGAAGCAAGCATACAAAGCATGCATGTATCAAATTAGTCATTGTCAGATGTCTGTAATGTAGATGTCATACTTCAGCACACTTTTATGAGTCTTAAATAGACATGGAAGCAAAAGAATAGTTATTTTTCTAAAGTAGATCTTGGCTTTAAATAATTGGATTGTGCAATGGGAAATGTTTTGGGTTCAGGGTTATTATCATTAACTAAAACTATGGAAAAACTTTTTTTATTCTTGAAAAAAAATCGATTATTTTGTTTTTAATATTAAAAATAATGAATATATTATATAATATATATTATATACGATTATAGAAAAAAAAATTATATTTTGTTACAGGTTCATTTCAATTAACAAAATGTTTTGATAGTTGTAGTTTTAGTTAATGATTATAAACCTGTTGCTGGAATGTGTCACGCTGAAAGAATATAACTTGAGTGAACTTTTCTAAACAGCAAAGTATTTAGATGTCATTAATTAGAGGATAGCTGAAATTAAGCATAGATTAAATGCAGCTTCTTCAAAATATTAATAAAAACTGTAATTGTATCAGTAATACTAAAATAACACCAAACTAAGTTTAAGTTGAAGCATTAAAAGTAATAACTGGAAATAAATAAATAACTAAATCTAAAATAAAATGAAATTAAACCTGTTGAGTAAAATTAAAAATACTAATAAAATGACAAAAACACATAAAAGAAGTACTTACACTTGTTAAAATAAAATGAAAATATTAAAATAAAAGCTAATCCAAGATAAAAACTAATAGTCTGTAAATAATATTAACTGCAGTCCAGATAATTTGTTATTGTAATGAACATTTCAGCACTTGTAGGTACAGCTTGTACTGAACCCAGAACTGTTCTTTAATGGTTTGTTGATGCAGTAAATGATATTTAAAGCTGCTCTTTTGTGTTTCTCCTTCAGGAGGTGGTAGAGATGAAGCAGAGGTTGCCATCAGAACTCCTGCAGCATCTGAAGAAGAAGGCCGTCAGTATCCTGACATACTATCAGCCGGAGTGGGGTAAAATGATCACCACTGCTGAATGATTTTTTGTTTTAATGGTGGGATTTATTTTGTTTAATAGTTTTCATTTGATTTATTCTGTCAGAGAATGAAAGCGAGGGTCTCAGGAGTGTGAAGCTTTCCAAACTTCCTGAACTGCTGGATGCTGAGCAAAAGAGAGGCAAGAGCCTTACAGAGAAAAACCGAGAGAACGGCACATTACTGCAGCGACAAACACACGTGTACCTGTCTGTGAGTCCAGAGAAACCACATTCATATGTTCATAAACATGAATGTTTTTCCCTCTTATGCAAAAAAGCATGTAGATATCAAATTAGTCATTTTCAGATGTCAGAAATGTTCTCTCGTCATACTTCACACTTTTATGACTCTTAAATAGACATAGAAGCAAAACAATGGTTCTTTTTCTAAATTTGATCCTGGCTTTAAATAATTGTATTGTGCAATGGAAAATGTTTTGGTCTGTTTATGTTATTATCGTTAACTAAGGGGAAAAAAAAAATTGTTTCTTGAAAAAAAAAAAAAAAAAAAAAAAAAAAGTGTGTGTGTGTGTGTATATATTATATTATATTATATTATATTATATTATTATATTTTTTTATTATTTAAAAAATAAACTCATAAAAAGTGAAAATAACTTTAACTAAAATGACAATGAAAACAAAATATACAAATAAAATGTCATTCAAAATATTACCAAAAACTATTACAGTTACTAAAATAAAAATGATTTTATGAAGGTGGGTGATAATTAAATGTTAAAAGTATTTTACGAGTAACTCCTAGTCATCTCATCTGATCTCTTCACTTGCATAATTTATGCCCCTATATGCATATGAATATATTTCTTTTGAGTGTAAGATTTTAATATTGTATAATTAATGAATAAAAATAGATATAATAATATATTACGTAAATTTTTAATTATATATATATATATATATAATATAAAAAACTTTGTTATTAAACACATAATGTAAAATATTTTTTTTGGAATATAATTATATTATTTATTTATTTATTTTTTTAACTCATAAAAATGAAAATAACTAACTAAAATGACAATAAAAATAAAATATACAAATAAAATTCAAAATATTACCAAAAACTGTTACAGATAATAAAATAAAAATGGTTTTATGAAGCTGGGTAATAATTAAATGTTAAAAGTGTCTCATTATGATGTGTTTTTGCTTTGTCAGGAGCTGCTGAAGTGCATGAACATCCTTCAGCGTCTCATTCTGGATCTCCGACTGAAGGCTCAGAAAGATCTAGACAGGAAGAAGATTGAGTACTTCGAGGCCAAATGTGAGATTGGCTTGCAGAAGATAAGGTACGATCGTTGCTTATGCTCTTGAGTGTGAGCATCTGCATATTCATAACGATGAGTTTTGTTTTTGCAGGGCCGAGATGCTTGAAGTTCAGCTGGACACTTACACAAGAGACAAGATAGCAGCTCATAAGAAAATAACGTGAGTAACGCCATCTAGTGTTTGTCTTTGTGGTACTGTTAAGGAAAACTATTAAAGAGCTTTCTGTTCAATGAAGTAATCTATATAACATAAATTCAATGTAGTATATATCAGATGAAAAGCTTAAACTACTTCTGTAAAAAGGACTGATGGCATACATGTCTGGTAATAATACTGTAAACATATTAACCTTAATGTTTTTTGTCTGTCATTGTTTTTCAGGGAGAAGCTGAAAGTGGAGCTGAAATCCTCAGAGTTGGACAAACAGACGGTGGAGTCTAAGCTGGCCTCCTTCGAGATCTACGGCAAGGAGTTCGAGGCTCTCGCAGAGGAATATTCACGACTACAGCAGGAAATCGCCACTAAATCTTGGGCGCTGAAGGAATTCTCCACATGAATGACAGAATTAGCTCAGCATTAAAGCTAATGTGCTGTATTTTCTTTTTACTTTGCCATTCTCATCAGTTCTGTCCTGTAATTCTTTTGAATTAATGTAACATTTAATATTGTCTTACAAAATAACCAGTCAAAATCAACTGTCAGCTGCTGTATTAATAAATAAGTCAAATTTGATTTGTTTTGTTGATGTTATTATAATTATTTTACTGATATCTGGCTTCAGTATTGTATAAATAAATTTGTTGTTTTTATTCTGAGCTATTGAATGACACTTTAGGATGTTGTTATAGACACTGATGTTGTTTTCACAACAAAACCCACCCAATTGCTACTCAAAAGTAGCCCAATGGCGTTTCGAGGGGGGTCCCCTCATTAAAAATCACATTCTGAGGGATAAAATACATTTTTTGTTGGGGTTCTCCTGGTAAATTTTCATTTCAGGGGCTGAATATGACATTATTGGGGTCGATTCAACCCGCGGACATCAAAAAATATCCCAATTCTGCAGGAACACTGCATGTAGTTGTATTGTAATACCAGATTTTTCAAAACTATAGATTTAAAAAAAAAAAAGAGTAAGTTCAATTTTAAGATTATTGCTTTTATTGTTATTTGTGTTTTTTCCAGTTTGAATTATTGAACTTTTGAAACTTTAAGTATTTTAAGAGTAACTTCTAGTCATCTCATCTAATGTCTTCACTTGCATAATTTATGCCCAGAATGTGCATATGAATATATTGCTTTTGAGTAAGAACTTAACATTGTATAATTAATGTATAAAAATAGATATAATAATCTATTACATTAATTATATATGTATATGCATATGCATACGATTGTCAAACGATTAATCACATTCAAAATAAAAGTTTATGTTTACATACTATGTATGTGTGTGTTTACTTTGTATATTTATTATGTACATATAAATACACATACATGTATATATTAATACAAAGTATGTGTATATATATATATATTTATTTATACCTGTATACAATTTAGATTATAAATAAATCTAAATATTTTAGATATAAATAAAAAAAAATGTCCTTAATAATTGCATGCATGTGTGTATTTTATATACAGTAATATACACAGTACACAAATATAGTATGTAAACATAAACTATTTTATTTAATAAAGAATTATATAACATTTTTAATTAAGTTTGGAAAATGGATTGCTGGATTTATTTTATTATGTATTAATATTACAATATTATATAGCTCGTTTTTTTTTTTGTTTCACTCTCTACCTTTAGGAGTCGCGTTATGACACGGAAGTGACGCTCGAGTAAAGCAACGTCAACTTCCGCTGAGGCTGCACACAGCGGTGTGAAGTTGTTAGCAGTTTTGAATTTATTGTGTTTTCTAGCGATTGAAATGGATGTGATTTTGTATGTTGCAGCTGCAGTTATTCTGCTGGTGCTGATAGTGTTTGCTGTGAAAGTTCGTGGACGAACTGAAGAAGGTGAGTGAAATATGGACATAAAATCAGTCAGTAATGCTACAGACAGCAGCTGTCAAACGATAGCTGTGCTGCAAGATACAAGTCTTCATATTAGTATTGATTAAAGCTGAAAATACTGTATAATCAGACTTTCTTTGGTTGCTCGAAACAATCATTAAAACTCAGTGAAGATATTGATGTTCACTGGATGAGTCACTGGATTTAAAGAATGAATCCTCCCTTTCCTAAAATTTAACAGAAACTGTATATATTAAGTATACAGACACATTGACACTCAATACAACTGCCTTTCTCACAGAAAAATGTACATCTTTGACTTTCATATTGTTCTTGTCTTTAAGTAAAAGCAAATTATTAATATAAGCCTGTTATTTAAAGTGTCCTTTGTGGACCCACTTTTGGAGTATTGTTTCTCTTCTTTTACTTTAGTTGTTTTAGTTTCACACCCTAAAAACATATTATATATATTTTTTTCTTTCTCAAACTTTTTGTATTTTCAAACTGGGGTCCATCAAAAAGTTAACAGTGAAAAGAAATAAATTATAAAAAAAAGATTAAAAAATAATAATAAATTAATAAAAATGTATTAAAATAAATGTGTACATGCTTAAAAAAAATCATATTCAAACAATAAAACTTAGACATAAGTAACAAAAATAGATAGAGACAATAAATAATAAAGAAATAAATGAAGAAACTATAGTGTGTAGAATTTTTTCCCAAATAACACGACCAATCAAAAGTTTTAGTTTTAGTTTTTAAGATTTTTAATGTTTCTTCTGATCACCAAGCCTGTATTTATTTAATCCAAAGTACAGCAAAAGCAGTAAAATTGTGAAATATTTTTACTATTTAAAACCTTTTTTTTTCTATTTGAATATCTGTTAAAATGTATTGATTGCTGTGATCAAACTTTAATTTTCAGCATCATTACACCAATCTTCAGTGTCACGTGATTTATTTATTTATTATTATAAATAATTTATTTATTTATTTATTTTTGAGCAGCAAATCAGAATATTAGAATGATTTCTGAAGGATCATGTGACTAGAGTAATGAGGCAAAAAATTCAGCTTTGAGATCACAGTAATAATTTACATATTTTGAATATATTTTAAAATATATTCAAATAGAAAGGTGTAAATAGTAAAAAATATTTGTAAAAAAATTACTGTTTTTGCTATACTTTGAATCAAATAAATGCAGACCTTGTTTTAACTTCTTAAAAAACATAAAATATCTTTTGACTGTATTTCAAAATAGAATATAGTATATATATTTTACCAATTTAAATTAGTCTGAAGTGGGGTTTATACACAAAATATATAGATGCCTTTTAAATGTTTGAATAAATCACATCTCTTCTGCTTCTGTTTTTATTCCAGCAGCTGATCGTGAGGATCATCAGAATGTGGTTGTTCGAGCCGTTGCCCGTCCGCAGGCGGCAGAGGAGCGTGCGGCAGGAATGCCCCGTCGCCGCAGAAATCTGCGCAGCAGAATGAACGTCCAGCGTGCACAGCGGCTGTCAGACAATGGTACACATGACTTTTCGTCCCCAATTTAGTATGAGTTTACTTAGTATCACATAGAAAACTTTCAGATTTGTCTCTAAACTGTCTCTTTCTGTCTCTTCAGAGGACAGTCCTGTGGAAGCCGAGGAGAATGAGGAAGACAGGCAGCCGTCTGAAGAACGTCCTCAAGCCACTGCTAAAGTCGGAGCAAAGAAACAGAAGAAGCTGGAGGAGAAACAAGCGCGGAAAGCTCAGAGAGAGGTTACAACACCACTGTGACGTCTCTCATCTTTCTTTCGTATCAGAAGTCTGGTTATTAATGTGCGTGTGTGTATTTATGTTTGTGTTTTAGGCTGAGCTGGAAGAGCGAGAGGAGAGGAGGAAAATGCAGGAGCTTAGAGATCAAGAGAGACAAAAGGAAGAGGAGAAGGAGAGACAGCAAGAGCAGAAACAGGTCATTTCAATTAGTTGTTGACCAATAGGATATATGCGCAACAGACTTCTGTTTTCTGCTAAACAGGTCTTGTTGTTTCCGGTTCATGCATTTTGTGTTTACCTCGTTAAATATGAAGATGATTTACTCAAGATTCCTTCAGATTAGACACTAAAGATGATCATAACCAATGTCCATCACATATGTGGATTGATATATAACAGTTTTTTATTTTTATTCTTTTCGTGAACGTTTATATATAAATATCAAATAAAATGTCCACAATAACAACAGCTAGTTTGTTTAACCGATTACCTTAAAAGTCCATTGATATTGCCATTATTTATTATGGCTAGAACAAAAATGTACAGATAATCCAAGATGTTCACGTCTTTCTTTCTTCAGTCGTAAAGAAATGATGTTTAATGAGAGAAAACATTTCAGGATTATTTTCTATATAGTGGGCTTCTATGGTGCCCGCAACTTCCAAAATGCAGTTTAAATGCAGCTTCAAAGGGCTCTAAACAATCCCAGCCAAGGAAGAAGGGTCTTTTCTAGTGAATCAATTCATTATTTTCTAAAAAAAATTTTTACTATTTGTGCGCTTAGGTTCAAAACAGTAAGGGTATGTCGAAAAAACTCCCATCTCAACTTTGAAATCACCCTACATTACTGCTGAAGTACTGACCCTGTGTTTACAAAGTGAATGTACAAAGAAGGTCCAACCCAAAGGGTAAAACAGTGATGTAGAATGATTTTGAAGTTCAGAAAACTGTATTGAACTGGAATACAAGTCGAGCATTTGAGGTTAAAAAGTATATAACATGCACATTTTTTAGTAAATAACTGATTGTTTCGCTAGATCCTTCTTCCTCGGCTGGAATTGTTTAGAGCCCTTTGAAGTTGCATTTAAACTGGATTTTGGAAGTTTAAACTCGCCATAGAAGTATACTGCATGGAGAAAATTCCTGAAATGTTTTCCTCAAAAAGCAAAATTTCTTTACAGCTGAAGAAAGAAAGACATGAACATCTTGGATGACAAGGGGACGAGTAAATAATCTGTGCATTTTTGTTTTGGAAGTAAACTAATCCTTTAAGAGTTCTTTCAATTTTTGAATGGAATCACTATAATACTTGTTTAAATATATATAAAGTATCTAAACACAGAGTCTGAGTGCCTGTGATTGCAACAGTGTAACAGCATGCATCTGCAAAGGAAGTTGTTACATTTGTTGCAAAGTTCATTTCAAGGTCACCCTGGTTCATTTATTAAGGCGAGACACTTGTTTTTTTCATGCACTGCTCAGGTTTGCTTTCAAGTCATGTCTTCATTCAGATTAGTGAGTGAATTAGTGAAAACATCCATAATTCACATTTTAGTGTTCATTTTATTGCACTTTATCTATTTGCGACAGTAGATTTCAATTTCAGTTCCTTTTGGCATTAAACAATTTTCATTGATTGATATGAATTCATCATGGACACATTCAACTACTGGTTAGTGTTTATTTTTAGTTATTGTGTTTCTTGATTTGCAAATAGTACTACAATAGTAATACAGAATCAAAAAGTTGCTAAGTTTGTTTGAGAAATCTATTCTAATTATTTTAGTAAATGTGTCATAAGGGTAAATTTTTGAAAATTGCGATTTATACATCAACTGAAAACTTTTCATTGATGTAAGGTTTGTTAGAATAGGACAATATTTGGCTGAGATACAACTATATAAAAATCTAAAACCTGAGGGTGCAAAAAAGTCCGAATATTGAGAAAACCTTTAAAGTTGTCCAAATTGTTCTTAGCATTGCATATCATAATCACAAATTAAGTTTTGATACATTTCCGGTAAGAAAGTTACTAAATATCTTAATATCCTAATGATTTTTAAGCATAAAAATAAATCTGTGCTACTAAGACGGTTTTTGTGGTCCAGGGTCACAAATATTAATAAACAACGAAAACAAATAAAGATTAAATTCCTTTGCAGAAATGTGGCATGTCTTATTTACTATTTAAAATGAAATGCTCCTCTGTTCCGCAGGAGGATGAGTTAAGGCGTGCCAAGGAGGAGCAGGAGAAGAAGGAGGAGGAGGAGTACCAGCGGCTGAAGGAGTCTTTTGTGATCGAGGATCAGGGAGAGGCAGAGGAGATCAGCGAACAAGAGGTGCATCTCTCTTCCTGCGCACTCACCACATCTGTTTTCCTTCAACTGCTTTTTAATGTATTTCGTGTTTGTGTTTTTCAGTCTCGCAACCTGCTGCAGGAGTTCATCCAGTATGTCAGGGTAAGAGTCATGCATTCAGATTAAAACTGTTGCATTAATATTTGTGAGCGCGAACAGTTGCAGCTACGTTTGAGTGGCATGTGTCAAGTTTCAAATCTAAGTAATGGTATGCAAAAAGTGATTGTTTCTCTCTCTGCTCAGAACTCTAAAGTTGTTTTGCTGGAGGATTTGGCATCCCACTTCGGCATGCGCACACAGGTCAGTGTTCATAGCAGATCTCAGCTGACTTTTGACCTCTGAACATGTACTGGTGCTTTTAAGTGATTGTTGACGTGTTGCTTTTGTATGTCAGGATGCTATTGCCAGGCTGCAGGACCTCATAGCAGACGGCTCCCTGACAGGTATTCTGTTGTAAAACAACATCTTTACACCTAAACCTGTTTTATTAGAGTGTCCTGCTTTAAATGAAACTCAGAAAATACATTCATGGACATTTGAAAAAAGGTTTCTCCTAGGAAAATATTTTATTTTATTTATTTTTTATTTTTTAACAAATATAAATTTGAGCATTATATATAATTGTTGTTTTTTTGTTTTACTTTGTTAAAAATAATATTGTTAAATTATTGTATATAATTCATTAAAGTATTGTTATTTAGGCTATTTTAAATGTTATTTTTTGAGTGTAGTATTAGCAATATAGCCTTTGATATGGTGTCAAATTATAAATAAACACCTTAAGTTTACTCACTACAGTAATTCCTGATGGATGCACTGCATTTCTTTTTTTAATTTATTAAATATCTTTTTTCACTCTTCTAATATGTGATGTAGACAAAAACTAGGTTGCAAAATGCGGTGGCTCCACATAAATTATTAAAAAGCATGTGAAATTTTAAACTTTCCCACAATAATAAAAAAAAAAGTAAAAAAATATTTTATCTAATTCTTAATTATTTGAATAATCATGTACATCAGTATTTGATCATTATTTAAAAGGCAAATTAATGTTCTTTTTACATTGTCATTATTTCTATATAAATTTTACACTCACATTTCACATTTCATTTAGGATGCTATAGTTTTATTGATACTTTGAATCAGTTTTCAATGTTATGTTTTCTGTTTTCATTTTAATTACAGTTTAGTAATTTTGTTGTGATTTTGTCTTAATGTCTAAATAGTTTTAATTCATTTTTATTTTAGTTTTGACTGTATTTAGTCTGTTTTAGTACATAAACTATAATGATAATAAAAATAGATTAAGTATAAAGTTTATAAGACACATTTCTTTATTCTTTTAGAGTTTTAACTATAATAACCCTGGCATATTTGAGGTAGAATTCGGAATTAGGATTGTTTATAGCAGTCACATCACATTCTGCCTGTATTTGTTTAATTGTTGGTATATTTTACACATGTCAATCCTTGCATTGCATCTCACTGCTTTATAAGATCATAAGGCATATCAAGTGAAAAGTAGTTTTATTCTTTATTGCACATTGTACAAATGCATACATTTAATTAGATGCACTCAATGAACATGTGACACTAATATAGTCTCATGTGTTTGTGCAGGGGTTATCGATGACCGAGGGAAGTTTATTTTCATCACGCCAGAGGAGCTGAACGCCGTTGCTCAGTTCATCAAACAGAGAGGAAGGGTCTCCATCTCAGAACTCGTTCAAGCCAGCAACACCCTCATAAACCTCACGCCTGAGTTCCAGAGCAGCACATAAACCTCCTGGATGAACTCAAAATGCTGTTTCCATTGCAAGGACTTGTAAATAAAGGGGGATGCATTATATAATTTACAGTCTGTTATGTCAGAACCAGCGTACAGGACTCATTTGCTATCTGAATTCCCTTACGTCATGTCATCTGTGTCATTTACGGTAGGTACGGTCATGTTCAATATCGTCCTGACCACTTTATGAAATTGCTTGAGGCTGGTTTTTAATGCAGAGGAATTGTTTCCAGTGGCAGAAAAGGAGATTTTATCTCATTATTATTATTATTATACACAAACTTTAAAGAAGATCCTCTAAATTGTGCTTTGGATAAAAGCGTCTGCAAAATCTGGAAACATTAGGAAATTTTAAGACTTTTTTTCCTAATATATTTTTCTAGTAACGCTCAGATCTACAATATTTCAATGCATAGAAATGCTATTTGTTGATGTAATATTTATGAAGTGATTTGTAAAACTACAAAACAACATCACAAACGACTGAAGAATTCATGGATCGTTCAGAAATATGTTCAAAACATCTCAGTAATTTCCTCTCACTGTTGTCTGCTGTCAAATAAAAACGCAAAAAAACAACAAACTACTTTTTTTAATTTATTGTAGTGACAGTTTAAATGTGGCTTTTTGTAGTTTCTATTTTCATTAGATGTGTTTTCTTTAAACTAGTTGGTTATATATATATAGTTCTACCTAGTGTTTTCCAGAGAGAAACCAGAAGCATGTATATGGGAGGAGCAGTGGTATTCCTGCCAGGATTTATAATTGTTTGCTGCTTGTTCAGCTTGTGACACTAATTTCCAGATTTTCCCTGAAGCTACATATAAAATAGTATTTATGTATGTATGTGTGTATATATATATATATATATATATGTGTGTATATGTGTGTGTGTGTGTGTGTGTGTGTGTGTGTGTGTGTGTATATGTATATATATTTAAAACAAAATATATATATAAAGATATATATATATATATATATATATATAAATAAATGAACAAAAAAGGTCAATATTAATATTAATTATTACAATATTAATAAATATTAAACTGTTTACACATTTATAATATTAATATATAATTTTATTATATATTAAATATTAATATATTTCTTATTTTTCTAACTAAATAATGTTTTGGGTATTGTAGAACTTCTAAATTACTTTATTAAATTCAAATGCTTACTTCCTCATGCTTACATTTATACTTGAGGTAATAAAAGTTAGCTATTAATTCAATAATATTCCCTATTAAGAAGACACATCATAAGTGGAAAAACAAATAAAAATCTTCTCAAAAAGCTGGGCATGATGTGATCCTTAATAAATGAGCAGAGACTAAAAAGAGACATACATGACGGCATGTAAACACTATATATATATAATTTATTTCACAGGCGTACTGCTAAATGTAAGTGTAAATGTAATCACTCCAAAATCAGTCGAAACGTAGCAGCTCTTAATTTGGAGCGTAAATCATACATATTCATCTGATCTGATCAAATTAAGCACAGAAGTCGTGGCTCTTACAAAAACAACAGGTTGATGAAATGTGCCTCGAGCCTGTGGAGGGCGCTGTGTGAGCCGAGCTGCGCGTGCGCAGTAGTCTCTACGTACTGTCATATCCATTCGGCTCTAGTCAGGACGTACCGCGTTTATAATCCGGAACGACGAGCTTTTATTTACTGTAGATTTAAATAACGTGAGCAGTTTTAAATGTAGACAGATTTCGCTTCTTTATTCCGGTCCAGGATGAGAGCGGCACATGGTCGACGCTTTGTTCAGTGCGCAGAATGTCTGCGTGTCAAATTGTAGCTTTTATAATGTTACAATGTTACAAAGGATTCATCGACAGTAACACTCAAGGTGAGATACATTGTTTCAATTCAGTGACGTCACGCCGGACTCGCTGTCAGGCGGCCAGTGTTATTATTTAAACATCTATGTTTTGGATTTCTTATTGTTACTCTCAAACGGTTTGTAATGCTTAAAATGTAATATTTTAAAAATAAACATTCAAGTTAGATAAATACCGGGGCTAATTGTCACACAGGCTGTATCTGGTGCTGTTTAATGTGTTAATGTGATTTTATACAATGTATTACATTTTCTGTAGGGCAAAACACTGGTATGTATAAGTTCTCACTGATCTCATACACCTGTAAATGTGCAATAATTCATTTTAGACTTTTAGGTTTGTGTGCATGGACGCACTAGCTAAAAATAATTATACCATGAGAATTATTAACTAAGTGCATGCACTTAAATGTGTGACAGTCACGGGTCCTGTCAGTAATATTCCTGGTGTTTCATTGCTCTTTCTCCAAGGTACTCTGTTTATGCAACTGTAAATGCTCAAAGTGTGCAACAGCATTTGAAGTCTGCGAATCAGGTGAGACTTGAGTTTTCCTTTTTATTAGTTTCAACAGAAGACCCACTAATCTTTTCATGGGCTCATCTTTTGTTTGCCGATCAGCATGACCCTGGTGTTGACCCCTGCGGCCGTGTGCCAGTGCTTCACGCTCGTGTCGCTGTGCACGTCTATCGCAGATCCCAACTGGATCCAGGTGCAAAACTGCTCTGATTCAAAGAGCAATCTCATCTACGGTGTGGCCTTCACACTACACGCATATGAGAATCTCACAGACACAGGTTTGATCTTATAGCTCTGTTTATTATTGTAAACACCGTCAGACCATCCAAGATTTAGATGAGTTTGTAAATTGCATCATTTGCTCCCCAATGGATCCTCTGCAGTGAATGGGTGCCGTCAGAATGAGAGTCCAAACAGCTGATAAAAACATCACAGTAATCCACAAGTAATGCACACCACTCCAGTCCATCAGTTAACATCTTGAGAAGACAAAAGCTAAAACAAATACATCATTAAGATGTTTTTGGCTAAAATACAAGACAGTAATCCATAATAACGCTTCCTCCTGTGAAAAAGTTCAAACTGTGCAAACACTGTTTATAAGCCAAGATAGTCCAAAACAGCTCTAAACAAATATGTGGCTGGATTTTGATCTGAGAGACAACATTGGATGGACTTTTTCACTGGAGGAAGTGTTATTATGGATTAAGGACTTGTATTTGAGTTAAAAACATCTCGATGATGGATTTGTTTTAGCTTTTGTCCTCTCAAGATGTTAAAGGATTAGTTCACTTTCAGAACAAAAATGTACAGATAATGTGCTCACCCCCTTGTCATCCAAGATGTTCACATCTTTCTTTCTTCAGTCGTAAAGAAATTATGTTTTTTGAGGAAATCATTTCATGATTCCTCTCCATATAGTGGACTTCTATGGTGCCCCCAAGTTTGAACGTCCAAAATGCAGTTTAAATGCAGCTTCAGAGGGCTCTAAACGATCCCAGATGAGTAAGGGTCTTATCTAGCAAACAATCTGTCATTTTCGAATACAGTTCAATACAGTTAGGGTATGTCGAAAAACTCCCATCTCATTTTCTTCCCCAACTTGTTTCCAGCCAAAATATAAAAAAAAATTCAGAAAAAACAAGTCAAAATTAAGTGAGTTTTTGCTTAGAACAAGCTAAATAATAGGCCAATGCGGTAAGCAAAATATTCTTATTTCAAACAGAAAACAAGATTATTTTGCTTACCCACTGGGAGATTATTTTTGCTTGTTTCAAGCAAAAACGCACTTAATTTTGACTTGTTTTCAGAAAAAAACAAGACAATTTTTACTAGTCTAGAAAATCCTTCTTGATTTAAGAATTTTTAGATATTTTGGCTGAAAACAAGACAAAAAAAAGTAAGAAAAGCATTTTTTACAGTGTACTAACATTTGTGCTTTTTTTCTCATTGCTGAAGAGTGTTGAACTTTCTTTTCCTACAGTTCTACTGTACAGTGAATTAAATTTTCCTTTAGCCTTAGGCTTATTATTAAATTTCATTTTGGTGTGAAAGGGCTTTTACATTTGCTAAGAATCAAACGTTTTTATATTAAAAACAAACAAGCAAAAGTAATGTAACACATTACTTTCCATAAAGAGTAACTAAGTATCGTAATTAGTTACTTTTTTAGGGAGTAACGCAATATTGTAGTGCATTACTTTTAAAAGTAACTTTCCCCAACACTGGACATACCCTAACTGTATTGACCAGGATTACACGCATATGCATCGCAAAGACGAGACAAGACCAGCATTTGAGGTAAAAAAAAAAAAAAAGTATATAAATTGTCAATTTGTCTTGAAAATAACCGATCGGTTCGCTAGATAAGACCCTTCTTCATCATCTGGGATCATTTAGAGCTCTTTGAAGCTGGATTTAAAATGCATTTTGGAAGTTCAAACTTGGGGGCACCATAGAAGTTACTATATGGAGAGAAATCCCGAAATGTTTTGCTCAAAAAACATAATTTCTTTACAGCTGAAGGAAGAAAGACATGAAGATCTTGGATGACAAGGAGTACATTATCTGAAAATGTTTGTTCTGAAAGTGAACTAATCCTTTAACTGATGGACTGGAGTGGTGTGGATTATTGTGATGTTTTTATCAGCTGTTTGAACCCTCATTCTGACGGCACCCATTCACTACAGAGGATCCATTGGTGAGCGAATGATGGAATGACACATTTCTCCAAATCTGATGATGGCCTGTGGCTGAGTGCATCAGCACATTTTAATTTTTGGATGATCTATTCCTTTTAAACCTTTAAATGCATTTAAAAAAGGGCTTTGTTTGGTTTTGTCTGGTGTAGGTCCGTTGGGGGGACTGCATGGATGGGGAATGTGGCTGCTGTACTCTCTAGCCGTTCTTTGCTACATCGCCGTCCTGTTGTCCAGCTCCTCTTTCCTGCTGGATTTCCTCGGAGCAGCTGTCACTCACTCAAAGCTGGTGTTGTCTCTTCACGTCTCCACAGGTGCCTCACATTAAACTTGAACTCACTGCACTGTTAGTAACATGTGAATAGGGATCAGAAGTTATAATTTTTTTAAATTAATTTTTATTATCTTTTCTTTGTTCATTTTAATTTTTTACAAATTATTTTAATTTTTATCTACACCCTCTTTTTAATGTTCTTGTTTCATAAATTAGTATGCATTAAGGCAAGACACAACAGGCAAAACCTGTTTTTTAATGCACTGGTCAGTTTTTGGGTGTTTTCTTTGCAAACTAGTGCAAAGAAAACACCCAAAACTCACATTTAAGTGTTTATTTTATTGCACTTTATCTATTTGCATCTGTAGATTTCTCTGACATACAGCATCATTTACATATTCATTTTATATACATATTAGTGTATCATTCACACTGATTTATACAATATTTTACTTCAAAAATTGACAGTAATGACCAGTGGGAATGACCAATGGGAATGCATGCAAATAAGTGCATATTTAATTAGATAATGCATTATTTGCATATTTAAATGTTCAATTTCAGAAATCTTGTATTAAAAAACAATGTGCTGTAGTGAAATATGGTGATATTTTACTGTCTTAAGATGTGATGTATTGCTTTAAATTCCCAATTTTTTTGTCAGCTGGACCCATTTGAGCTGAAATATTTACATTTTTACTTTTTTTTTAATTAATTAATTTTTTATTTAATTTTTTTTTTTACAAATTATTTAATTTTTTATTTACACAAATATTTAAATTTAAGAAAACACCCAAAACTCACATTTAAGTGTTTATTTTATTTGCATCTGTGAATTTCAATTCCAATCTATATCTTTAAAGAGCAATTTCTCTTACATACAGCAAACTTTACATATTCATTTTATGTACATATTCAAATATCATTCATTTTACTTCTACAAAATGTTTCTGGCTGTGACAATATTGATAACTAAATCAAACAAGAATTTCGAATCTGGCATTATACAATGGTAATGCATGCAAATAAGTGCATATTTAATTAGATAATGCATTATTTGCATATTTCAGAAATCTTGTAATAAAAACAATGTGCTGTTAATTAACTAGTGATATTGTACTCTCTTAAGATGTGATGTTTTGCTTTAAATTCCCAATTTTTTTGGTCAACTGGACCCATTTGAGCCGAAATATTTACTTGACATCCCTCTTAAGAATATTTTAGTTAATATTTTAATAACTGAACAACACATTTGCATGTTTATTGTCTTTGATGTTGGTTAACCATCACATGACGTGCAGCTAAATAGCATTTCATTTGGATGGTTTCTTAAATTATTTTTTTTATTTTATATTACTTTTTTTATGATATGTTTTCATGAATTTGCAAACCTCATGCATTAAAGAGTTAGTTCACCCAAAAAGAAAATATTGTCATTAATTATGAAGGATGAACGAAGGTCTTGTAGGTTTGGAATGACCTGAATTATCATTTTTGGGTGAACTATTCCTTTAAACAAAGGAATTTTTAAACATGATGTTCCATGTTTAGCAGTTTTGTATAAAAATGTCTTTACTTGTGGTAGTTTGATCAAATGATTCAAGTCAAGAAGCAGAAATTCTGAGCATCTCATGATATTGCTAACAGCTCTAGTCTCTGGAAATACAATAATGAAGCAGAGGGCAGAGAAATGCCCCAAATCTAGCCTGATGTGAAACTGAAGTATTGTATTTCTTTTACTAATGTGTGTTTTATCAAATTTCTTCACAGCGTTCATCTCTGTGGCGGTTGTGGCTGTGTGTGCGGCCTGTATGAGTGTGATTGAACACAACCTCCAGCGAGGGAAGACAGAAAGCCGCCCGGCCCTCTGCATGTCTGCAGGAGAAAGCTTCTACATCGAGATGTTGGGCCTGCTGTTCTCCATCATCGCGTGCGCTTTGGCCCTCAAGGGTCATCCTGAACCCATCAGGCGCTGTGACTATCTGAGCGTGGATGGAGAGGACCACGACACGGAGCCTTTGATTGGTGGAGCTGGAGGAGACGAGTAAACAGACAGAGGTTCACTCGAGTTATGCACTTCATTTATGATGACAGAAAAACGAGATCAGGTGATCTCGGCAGCGCATGCAGGACGAACATGCGAATTCATGAGTTCATGAGGGTGAATTTGAATTGAATTGGTCTCAGCATACAGGATCCTGCTAACAGGGAACGTTCTGAGAATGTTTAATCTCAAGGTTATGAAAAACGTTCCAGCAATGTTAATAGATCTTTAATAATCTTCTTAAAACATCAGCACAAAAACATTATTAATACATTATTTTCTAAAATGTTTCAGCATTTTTAAAATGTTTCAAAACATTCCGAGAACATTCAACTGTAACATTCCTGTAATGTTTACAAAATGATAAAATGGAACGTTCCTTTAACCGAGAGGAAACATTTTTAAAACAAATATTTAAATACTGGACATTTTAAATGTTCAGAAATAACATTTTCATAACTTAATTGTAACGTTAAAAATCTACTTTGAATATTTTTTTTTTTTAGCTGGGATATAGCGTTGACATAAATTGTGACCCTGGACCACAAAACTAGTCATTAAGTTCAATTTTTTTTTAAATGTACATTTATACAACATCTGGAATCTGAATAAATAAGCTTTCCATTGATGTATGGTTTGTTATGAAATGATAATATTTGGCCGAGATACTACTATTTTAAAATCTGGAATCTGAGGGTGCTTTAAAAAACACTGAGAAAATCAACTTTAAAGTTGTCCATATTAAGTTCTTAGCAATGCATATTACTTTTAAAAAATATATGTTTTTATATATTTACAGTTGGAAATTTACAAAATATCTTCATGAATATTATCCTAATGAATTTTGTCATAAAAGAAAAATCTAAAATTTTTACCTATGCAATGTATTTTTGGCTATTGCTACAAATATACCCCAGTGACTTATGACTTGTGACTTATGGTTTTGTGCTCCAGGGTCACAAATATTTATTCAATTAAATTACAATTCAAAGAAATTCAGCAATCATGAAAACATGCTTTCCGTTAAAACATTATGTTGTAAATCAGACTAAATGTGCCTATTTATTTAATGCTGATATGTAGAGATAATTTGTCAGAATAGATCTGAAATAATATTGTTAGAGCACCACATTGTTTTCAGATCATTTTATATAGTTTGGCTCCATATTTAAATCTCAGGGGTAAACTGAAGCATTCTGGGAAATGAAGTTTTATAGCAGCAGCATGATTCATAAATTCAAATTTAATTTGTTGGGAGTTTACAGTAAGATTCGTGTTAGTAATGAATGACATTCAGGCATTTTAAGTGTGACTTTTTCCACAGCTGCTGTATATGAATTGAAAACAGATTTCTTCGTTCTATAAATATTAGTAACATCACCTACTCCTTTTTAGTGAAAATGAATTTCGTTCCATTTTAATTCTACTGATTTGGTAGTTCTGAATCCTGTTTGTCACTTCAATTCAAATTCAGTTCATATTCAATATTCACCTCACTGATGTTGCAATAGGAACCAAAGAGAGGAGCACAAATACGCTGATGCTGTCTTCAAGTCATGCAGGATCCTATTTATGAGTTCAGAAAAAAAATAAATTAATAAAAGTGTTGGTCATAATTCTCTCTTTTGCACTTACCGACCAACACAGGAGGCATTTTGTTGCAAAGATGCAGAAAATGAAGAGCAAAGGATGAACGTGAGGAGTGTCTTTAGCTGTGTGTTTAATTCCACAACACAAAATGTAGTTTTTTTTGTAAATATGATCATTCTGACATGACTTGAAGGCAGTGTGAGATCCTTCAGTTACCTGCACTGAAACTCACACATGAGCAGAACTGCAGTATAGTTTCTGTGCAAGTTTTCTCTGCTTTTGGACCAAATTTAGAAACCACTGAGGGCACATTTGGTTTGTTTTAGGGTTTTGAGAGCACTTATGCTCACCATCCAAACCATCTCAGCCTTTATGTCAACATATCAATGCATACTCATCTTTTTTAGAATCAATCTATTCAATTTATATGTAAATAGAAGAATTACTCAATCCTCAATATTGCCCAGATTCCAAACAACTACAGTGTGAACAGAAAGTGGACTGAGACCCGATCAACATTTTAGATTGACTAAACTGTGATCGGAGTCCACTTTCTAGTCCACGTTCAATGCGAATGCAGACAGAAATGAATTCTTCTTCACTTCACTTTTGAAAACGAACATATTCTGGGCTGTTTTGTTTTTCTTGGTGATCAGTGGTGTCATTTCTAGTAAACAAATCAAACACAAATCCTCAAAGTGCCTTTTGAGCTTCTTGGAAGAGTGTTTAATTGTAAAGTGACGTGTCTAAAACAAGAGCTGTTAAATCACAAGCTCCTCCATCAAACATCAACAAGCTTTACTTTTTATTTATTAGTCACTTCCTGTCACGTTACAGTGTTGGCTAACATTGACTATGATGAGTTCAGTTTTCTGGATTTCTGTTTATACTGTATTAACCAGAATAATATTGCACCATTTTTCTCTATTTATTTGATTATTCTAGTATTTTACTAAAATGGCGATGCCGTTCAACCCAAAATGACAGTTCTGTTGTCTTTTACTCAACCTCATGTTGTTCAAACCTGTATGACTGACTTAAATGTGGTTCTGTTCCTTCCATGTTTGTTGTAGTTAACCAAGACTGAAAGTAAGACCTTAAAAACATTTTATTACTTGAAATTAGGGTTACAAATAACACAGTTTCAGTAGTTTCCAAAAAAATCACAGTACATTTCCACAATTTCTGGAAAGCTTTAGAATTTTTCTAGAAATACAATAAATGTGAACTGAAATAAAATAAATTAACAAAAGTGTTTTAACATTTTATTTCAACATTTCCTAAAATAGCTAAAATAATAAAACTAATACAAAATTATTAAAACTATATAGACATTTGTTTAAAAAAAAAAATGTAAAAATTACAAAAACAAGCAACAAAATTGTACATTTTCACAATTTCTGGAAAGCTTCAGAATTTTTCTAGAAATAAAATAAATGTGAACTGAAATAAAATAAATTAACAAAAATGTTTTAACATTTTATTTCAACATTTCCTAATATAGCTAAAATACTAACTAAAACTAATAAAAAAAATCATATAATAATATTCATAATAATACTATAATTAAAACAAATAAATAAAACTATATAGACATTTGTTACAAAAAAGGTGTAAAAATGACAAAAACAAGCAACAAAATTGCTAAAAACTCTAGCTTTTAGTATGACTTAAAAAAAACATTTTGTTACTTGAATTTAAGGTTAAGTGACAGACACATTTCCCGGTACATTACCAAAATTTGTGGAAAGCTTCAGAAATTTTCTAGAAATTTTTCACAGTTCTACTTGAAATAAAATAAATAAATAAATTTGTACAAAATTGACACATTCTATTTCAACATTTTGTAAAATAGCTAAAGGTAAATAAACTAAAACTGATTAAAAAAATTATCAAAATGACTGAAAACTTAAATAAAATTATAGCAAAAGCAGAAAGTATAAAAATGCAGTCTAATTTAAAATTTAACAAAAACTATAATAGTACAATTATGCTAAAATAACACTGTTCTGTTCACTTTTCTCCCAAAACAACTAACTTAACATATAAATCATATGGACTACTGTGTATCAATGTTTAGATTAATTTTGGACGCTTTCTTGGTTCTGGAGCTTGAAAGTCATATGGGTTTGAGTAGCATAAGAGAGAGTACATTACATTTATGAATCTTTAATGAATCTGTAGTAGTGTAGTATTTCAGTTGTCCTTATGAATATAAAAACAGAGACGTGTCAAACACTGTGAGGCTACTAGGATTTTAAAGTATAAATACACACAGGATTCATACAGTTTGTGTTTATGTTACTGTATTTGTGTAAAGCCATTTTTTAATTTAATGTGATATAAAAAATGAGTTTCTTTTCCAAGTTGATCCAGTGATCTCAGATCTTCCTGTTGAAAATGCATCTCACTACATGAACTCTGAATGACAGCAGTGGAATCATGGGAAGCGGAGCTCCGCTGTGCCTTAATTTCTCAGCTTTCTCTCTAATTAGACTCCATCCAGCACCTCGCTCTCCGTCAGCCATCGTCACATGACACCAGCTTGTGCTCCAGTTGGACGGAGACCATCGCCATAGTAACCTTGAGAAGTTGTTGATGTCACCGATGAATTTGTGAATGGAGAGAGCGAAAACAGACTGACATATGAGAGATAAAGCCTTGATGGGTTTATTATAATGTGGCGTTTTCCTCTTGTCTTCAGTCTAGTAATTGTTGTGTTGAGTTGTGCATGTGGAACCATAAGTAACACTAAAGCATAGCTTGTTCTGTATAGGATGACTGTTGATGATATGAAATTAGAGGATATTTGCACTGACAGGACTGTATGTATGTATTATGAACAAATGTGTGTCTGCTTCTGCTACTGAACAAGCACTAGTCATCTCAAATGTTTCATGTAAGTTTGTTGTTAAAGTTGTGCATGCATATATCATCAACATTCATTCTGATTATGTTGTTTATGCCTGTTGAATTGAAGTGTATTGTTGCAAAAGACTTATTTGAACGTTTAAAATGAAGATAATGCTTTGAACAACAACTTTACATCTCACTTTATTTCCTTTATCTGAATGAAAAACTAACACTTTGAACTAGTTTGGGAGCAGTGTTGGGGAAAGTTACTTTTAAAAGTAATGCATTACAATATTGCGTTGCTCCCTAAAAAAGTAACTAATTACGTTACTTAGTTACTTTTTATGGAAAGTTACTTTCAAATCTGAACAGGTCTTGCTTTTTTGTTTTTAATATAAAAAGTTTGATTCTTAGCAAATCTAAAAGCCCTTTCACACTCTTCAGCAATAAGAAAAAAAGCACAAATGTTACTTAATCTAAATTATTACACTGCAAAAATGCTTTTCTCACTTAGATGTTTTGTCTTGTTTCTAGCCAAAATATCTAAAAATTCTTAAATCAAGAATGCCTTTCTAGACAAGTAAAAATTATTGTCTTGTTTTTTCTGAAAACAAGTCAAAATTAAGTGAGTTTTTGCTTAGAACAAGCAAAATAATCTCCCAATGGGGTAAGCAAAATAATCTTGTTTTCTGTTTGAAATAAGATTTTTATTTTATTTTATTTTATTTGCTTACCCCATTGGGAGATTATTTTGCTTGTTCTAAGCAAAAACTCACTTAATTTGACTTGTTTTCAGAAAAAACAAGACAATAATTTTTACAATAAATTCCTTCTTGATTTTTTTTATATTTTGGCTGGAAACAAGACAAAAACTAGTAAGAAAAGTATTTTTTGCAGTGTACGGTTGAATTGGATCAACGAAGGTCAGCAGCAAAGTCATGTGAAATAAAATAAATATTTCAGGCAAAATAGAACCTGAGGCCCAGATTTACCAAAAAATAAACAAAAATAAATCTTAAGATAATTTCTAAGAAGTTTGTATAAAATGTATAAAAAAAAGTGCAAATGTGACCCTGAAAGTAGCACTGGTATATTTGTAGCAATAACCAACATTGTATGGGTCAAAATTATTGATATTTATTAATGCCAAAAATCATTAGGATATTAAGGTCATGTTTCATGAAATTATTTTGTTAATTTCCAATTAGTAATATGCATTGCTAAGACAACTTTAAAGGCGGATTTCTCAATAATTAGATATTTTTTGCACCTTTAGATTCCATTTTTCCAAATATTGTCAAATCCTAACAAACCCTACATCAATGGAAAGCTTATTTATTCAGTTTTCAGATGATGTATAAATCTCAATTTCACAAACTTGACCCTTATGACTGGTTTTGTGCTCCAGGGTCACAAATGCAAGTTTAGAGCTATAAAATAATGTGAAAAGCGTACGTTTACAAAAAGCTGAAGGTAATCCTCACTTGAAGAGCTTCTATTACTATTTTCTGTACTATTCAATCTTGAGAAAAATCAACACAAAATATTCTTCTCTTGATTCTTGAATCAGAAAATGCTCATGAATCCTAAAAAAAAAAAAAAACCTGTTAACGTTCGGTTGTTATGCAGTGAGGGCCGGTGCAGAAGGGGGGCGTGTCCGACCGCATCCAAAAGGGGCGGGGCGCAGGTGGGTGTGTCTCTCAGCTGATGCGCGCCGCTCGCGCTCGCGCTCTCTCCCCTTTCCTCGCGCGCGCGCGCTTCATCTCCGTCGCGGGCGTCAGCGGCAGCGCATCGCGCGGCTTCACACGTTCGCTTACGCCGCAACAGCAGAGCATCAGCCAGCAGCATCCGAACGGACAGACGGACGGACCCGCGGTGAGACAGTGAGTATGTGTGCGAGTGATGGAGACGCGGCGCGCTGGAGTGACACGCGCGGGATGCTGCTGTTGTTATGGAGGGATGCGGATGCAGTGATGCATCATTTTGCATGAGCGGTAACACGCATTATGTAATGAGAGGCAAAGCGAGAGGATGCTTCGTCCTGTAGTCAGGTGAACGCTGGATCTCCATTGTGCTGCTGCTGCTGCTGCATCCTGCACTGCCTCTGTTAAATGGAGGCACACGGCGTTTTATGTTATGATATTGAATGCATCCGAGCGTCTGCTGCTTAGTAGCATCGCTAGGCCCGCGTTCGCTGCATCCACTGATTCATGAGGTGAAGATGCTGTTTTAGTGCATATTGTGATTCTGATGTCATCTGCAAAGCACGCGGGCTGTTTGTGTACAGGCCTCCATCTCACGCTCCACTGTCATTTTCTCCGGTTGTGTGTTTCCTTTCAATTGTACTGCGGTTGTGTGTGAGTGTGATGCATCGACACTGGTGTGTGTCATTCTGCTGCACTGCATGTTTACATCCATCCATGCACAGACGCGCACTTGCGCCGATTCGCAGATGTTTGCTATGCAGCGATGAATCTGATCTTGCATTATTGATGGAGCGGCTGAGGCTGATGTAATTAGGATGGCAATCTTTAATGTGTGTTGGGATATATGAAGCATGTGAGCGATGATGTAATGCCTGTGAGTGACTGACTGTGGTGGAGCGGGTAGTAGAGGCACGTGCCAGTGCTGATCTGATCCAGAGCTCTGCTGAACCAGTGATGCTACTGCACACCATCAGCACTGCTCCAGCTGACGTCTCAATGCGTTTGCATGGCTTTGGGAGAGAGTTCATGTGAAAACGATCATAGAAGGGCATGCATGTTAATATGCACCTTACAAAAAACGCAGTAATGTTGGTCATGCACCATGGTAGTATTGTAGTGTTCTTCAAAGTGCTTAGGAAGGCTGTATAAATATATGGAAATCATTAAATGCATGTGCATTAATGTTGGATGTTGCTACAGTCTAACACTGTTTGTAGCTTAACCAGTTTTTTTTTAAATGTATAGTTTGTTAGAATATGATAATATGTGACCCTGGAGCACAAAACCAGTCATAAGTCACTGGGGTATATTTGTAGCTATAGCCAAAAATACATTGTATGGGTCAAAATGATTGATTTTTCTTTTATGCCAAAAATCATTAGGATATTAAGTAAAGATCATGTTCCATGAAGATGTTTTCTAAATTTTCTACCGTAAATATCTCAAAACTTAATTTTTGATAAGTACTAAGAAGTTCACTTGGACAACTTTAAAGGCGATTTTCTCAATATTTGTATTTTTTTTAAAATGAAAAACCTATTTATTCAGCTTTCAGATGATGAATAAATCAAAATTTCGATAAATTGACCCTTATGACTGGTTTTGTGGCCCATGGTCACATATTTGGCCAAGATACAACTTTCTGAAAATCTGGAATCTGGTGGTGCAAAAAAATCTAAATATTGAGATAATCACCTTTAAAAGTTGTTCTTAGCAATGGATTTTACTAATCAAAAATTAGGTTTTGGTACATTTTCGGTAGGAAATTTACAAAATATCTTCATGGAATATATCCTAATGTTTTTTGGCATAAAAGAAAAATCAATACTTTTGACCCATACACTGTATTTTATTTTATTTTTTTATTTTTTGCTATTGCTACAAATATACCTGTGCTACTTAAGACTTAAGGTTTGTTAGAATAGGACAATATTTCACTGAAATACAACTATTTGAAAGTCTGGAATCTGAGGTTGCAAAAAAATTGCCAAAAAGTTGTCTAAATGAAGTTCTTAGCAATGCATATTACTAATCAAAAATTACATTTTGATATATTCACGATAGGAAATTTATATCTTCATGGGACATGATCTTTACTTAATATCCTAATGATTTTTGACATAAAAGAAAATCAGTAATTTTAACTCATAAAATGTATTTTTGGCTATTGCTTCAAATATACCTGTGCTACTTACGGCTGGTTTTTCTGGTCCTGGGTCACATTTTATAGCTCTATAAACTCTAAATGAATGATGATTAGTGACTCGTTCAAGTCTATTTTTATGAAAAACTAATACCTAAAGGAATAGTTCACCCAAAAATGAAAATGTGCTGAAACTGTGCTCACCCTCAGGTCATCCAAGATTAGGATGAGTTTGTTTCTTCATCAGATTTGGAGAAATGTGTCAGTGATAGCACTGTCTCACCAATGGATCCTCTGCAGTGAATGGGTGCCGTCAGAATGAGAGTCCAAACAGCTGATAAAAACATCTTGAGAAGATAAAAGCTGAAACAAATCCATCATTAAGACTTTTTTTTAACAAAATAACGAGTCAATAATCCATAATAACGCTTCCTGCAGTGAAAAAGTGGTTTTGGTCTGAATCAGGAGAGAAAAACAGCTCTAAAATATGTTGCTGGATTTTGATGTGAGAGACAACAGAAGATTTTTTCACTGAAGGAAGTGTTATTATGGATTATGGACTTGTATTTTAGTTAAAAATGTCTTGATGGATTGTTTCAGCTTTTGTCCTCTCAGGAGTGGTGTGGATTACTTGTGGATCATTGTGAGGTTTTTATCAGCTGTTAGGACTCTCATTCTGACAACATCCATTCATTGCAGACTCAATTAAATCTTAGAAATGAAACAGAAGCCTGTAAAAATTCCTCTAGGATTCTGTATATAGTGCAATTCATAAATTATTTTATGATTCACACAAGAATAAGAGCAAATCAAGCATGCAAGTATAGTGAATGTTCAGTTTGACTGACATAAATATGACATAAACATTCACACTGCAATGAAAGCCGGATACGTTTGCTATTTATTTCCACAAATGAAAGTGGCCAAGATCAGGATTTTTGCTGTTCACACTGTCAGCGCTGCCTTTGTTTGCAGGATTCACAATCACACTTCAGAATCATGTCAGATTTGCTCTGTGTTTGGTTAATGTTTAACTCCAGAGATCATCGCAATCAGGGTGCAGTTTCACTGAAACAGAGACGCATTGACACACACACACACACACACACACACACACACACACACGCTTCACACCACTGTTACCTGGAGAAGCTCCTCACTGTCTTTTTCTTTCATTTTTTTGGCATGAGAACTTGCAGTCAGGTTTTTGAGAGGTCTGCTAAACGTTCAGCATGAGGAGGAAGCAGTTCTGCCTTTATAATTCTCATGGGACGCACGTATGTTGTTTATTTACGACTGTTTCCTTTCTCTTGAGCTGTCAGTGTATTAACCGTTTATTCCACTATGAATGTTTTAACTGTTTTTGGTACTGTACATGTGGTACATGCTTGTCTACATTTATTGTAGTAATGCTGTGAATGTAATATTGTACAGCAGCTGGTTTTGTTGTGATTGCTCAAACCAGTGCTCCAGTGTTCTCACTGCACAGGACTCATATATAGGCTGTTCACACTGTTTTTTTGGGGTTGTTTTTCTGTGTAAACTTGCACTACATGTGTTTGACATCTGCACTTGTGTCCTTGGCACCTGGTGCATGACACAGCGTTCTAAAAACACTCAAGTCACTCAAGTTTAATTTTTCAGAAACCTTGCATTTTGTACTGCATTTTTAATCCAAAAACACATTCTGTGTGAATGGCCCCAAAAAGAGCAACTGTTAGTTTACAGAAGACTTCTCTGGGGTTTTTAAGTTTATGAAAAACTAATATATTCTTAAAAATAAAGGTTCTTCATTGGTATCGATGGTTCATTGAAGATCCATGGAATCTTTCCATTGCACACGTTTCTTTATAATGGAAAAGAGTTTTTTAAAAAGTTCTTCACACTAAAAAATGGTTCTTTTAAGAAGTGATTGAAAGGCTTTTTTAGTATCACTTTCAGTATTACTGGGAAAAACCCTTTTTAGAACCTTTATTTTTAACTAGAGTGTAATTAAATAAATCATAGAAAGGTAAAAATAAAACACTAAAACATCATATATATTTTATTTGAAATAAATTGAAGTGGGAAAGCATTTTAAAATAACATGCTAAAAGATTAAATATTTTATTTGTTTACCTGAATGTTGTGTGACCATCGACGTGTTAATGTGTTGATAAATTAGTAAAATATTAACTTAAATCTCAGGGGGACTTCAAGTATATATTTTAGCTCAAATGAGTTCAGCTGACAAAAGAGTTTTTAAGATTTTATGAGATCACTACTCATATTTATGAGTCGTAATAATGAGATTAAAAAAAACTAAATTATAACATGCCAAGTCATAATTTGTATTCTGCATAACTTACATTCTAGAAATTATACATTGTAATTTATAAGTTATACTTTTATTATATTTGTTTACCTGCATGTCATGTGTTGATAAAAGACAGAAATATCAACTTAAAATCTTAAAATGGGATTTTAACAACATATTTAAAGTCAGCAGGGCTTGGCTGACAAAAGTCAAACTAATTCACTAAATCATCTGTTCAGCAACATATGTGACCCTGGACCACAAAACTAGTCATAAAATCATCATTTAAAAGGATTCATACATCTGAAAGTTGAATAAATAAGTTTTCCACTGATGTATGGTTTGTTAGGAAAGGACAATATTTGGCAGAGAACTATTTGAAAAACTAGAATCTGAGGGTGCAATAAAACCAAAATACTGAGAAAATCACCTTTAAAGTTGTCTAAATGAAGTTATTAGGAATGCATATTGCTAATCAAAAAGAGGGTTTTAATATATTTACGGTAGGACATTTTACAAAATATCTTCAAGGAACATGATCTTTACTTAATATCCTAATAATTTTTTTGGTATAAAAAAAAATTATACTTTTGACCCATACAATGTATTGTTGGCTATTGCTACAAATATGCCTGTGTTGCTTAAGACTAGTTTTGTGCTCCAGTTTTACATTTGTGTCTTTGGAAGAAGGGTCTCATCTAGTGAAAAAAAAATACAGTTTATGTACTTTTTAACCTCAAACCCTCATCTAGTCTAGATCTGCGTGAACTCTGTGTATTCCAGGGTATGTCAGAAAACTCCCATCTCTTTTTCTCCTCCAACCAGTGTTGTTTTCTGTGGAATTGGGCTACTTTAACACTGTTGCCGCAGGTTGTTTTTGATGTCTGGGGGTTGAATAGACTCCAGTAATGTCATACTTAGCCTTTGAAATGTGAATTTACCAAAAAAACTTGTATTTTATCCCCCAGAATGCAATTTTTAACTGGAGGACCCCCCTCAAAAGAAGATTGGGCTAGTTTGGGGCTAGTTTTGAGCAGTAATTGGGCGGGTTTTGTTGTGAAAACCTGGCAACCCTGCCTCCAACTTCAAAATCACCCTACATCACTGTTTTACCTTTACCTTTTTTTTGTAAAGGGCGTTTGACCTTCTTTGCATGTTCATTTTGTAAAAACTGGGTCGGTACTTCTGCAGCGATGTATGATTTTGACGTTGGAGGAGAAAATAAGATGGGAGTTTTTAGACATACCCTGACTGTATTAAACTGTACTATAGCGTTTTGCTAGATAAGACCCTTCTTCCTCAGCTGGGATCGTTTAGAACCCTTTGAAGGTGCGTTTAAGCTGCATTTTGGAAGTTCAAATTCGGGGGCACCATAGAAGTATACTATATGGAGAGAAATTCTGAAATGTTTTCTCTAAAAACCTGGCAACCCTGCCTCCAACTTCAAAATCACCCTGCATCGCTGTTTTACCTTCACCTTTTTTGTAAAGGTCATTTGACCTTCTTTGGATGTTCACTTTGTAAAAACTGGGTCGGTACTTCTGCAGCGATATATGATTTTGACGTTGGAGGAGAAAATGAGATGGGAGTTTTTAGACATACCCTAACTGTATTAAACTGTACTATTGCATTTCGCTAGATAACACCCTTCTTCCTCGTCTGGGATCGTTTCGAGCCCTCTGAAGCTGCGTTTAAACTGCATTTTGGAAGTTCAAACACCATAGAAGTCCACTATATCAGTGGTTCCCAACCACGTTCCTGGAGGCCCCCCAACACTGCATGTTTTCCATGTCAGCTTAATCAAACAAACCTGATTCAGATCATCAGCTCATTAGTTGAGACTCCAAGACCTGAAATGGGTGTGTCAGACAAAGGAGAGATGCAAAATGTGCTGTGTTGGGGGGCCTCCAGGAACATGGTTGGGAACCACTGCACTATATGGAGAGAAATTCTGAAATGTTTTCTCCAAAAACCTGGCAACCCTGCCTCCAACTTCAAAATCACCCCACATCGCTGTTTTACCTTTACATTTTTTGTAAAGGACGTTTGACCTTCTTTGCATGTTCACTTTGTAAAAACTGGGTCGGTACTTCTGCAGCGATGTGTGATTTTGACGTTGGAGAAGAAAATAAGATGGGAGTTTTTAGACATACCCTAACTGTAGGTATTTAGACATACCTTTACTGTATTATAGTGTTTTGCTAGATAAGACACTTCTTCCTCAGCTGGGATCATTTAGAGCCCTTTGAAGCTGCGTTTAAGCTGCATTTTGGAAGTTCAAACTCGAGGGCACCATAGAAGTCCACTATATGGAGGGAAATTCTGAAATGTTTTCTGAAAAAAGAAAGACATGAACATCTTGGATGAGTTCATTATCTGTACATTTTTTGTTCTGGAAGTGAGCTACTCCTTAAAGGTTTCTATTATGTAGTATATGATGGATAAGGCCACTAATGCAGTGTGTTGTGTTGCAGTGTGTGTGACCCGGCTCACTTCCCCTTCATGCCCGTGTGTGCTGGCGCTGTGGGCTGCGGAGTGAAGCGCTCGAGGCTCCTGGCATGGGCAGTGTAGGGAGCGGGGCCTCCAGTCAGCGGCCCATCACCATGCGCAGCGTGGGCACCCGCACCACCCCCAACGGCCCACTGGCGGCCGCACCGCCCCCCGCCTCGGCCCGCCGCCGCCTGGACGACCGCAGCTTCAGCGCCGAGCGCATCCCCGGCCCCAGCACCAAGACCAAGGGCGTCTCCGCCGACGAGCACAGCTACAACGCCGAGAGGGATTACCACGCTAACGCCCGCAACCACGCCGACGCCGAGCGCATCGCGGCGCACAACGCCAACCGCCAGCTGACGCTCAACGGCGAGAGGCTGGTGTCCAACGTGGTGTTCGCCAACGGGGCGCGGAGGGAAGGACACAGGCGCGGAGAGAGTCTGGACCTGTGCGGGAACAACATCGTGCTGAACAACGACAAGAACGGCAGCCATCAAGCTCCACCGCAGCCGCCGCCGCCGCACAAGGACAAGAGCAAAGCCAAACCCGATAATCACAACCCGCCCAACATCCTGCCCGTCTCGGGAAAACTCGAGCACGCACAGGTACGCCAACAACAGCCTTGTTCATGAAGAGATGTAAGTAGTGCATTGTTTAGTATGTTTTGTAGCGGTGCTACAAAATAATAAACACCAGAAAATACCCAGCTAAGCACAATAAATCTTACAGCATATACATTCATGGAAGCCCTGCTTTGGTGAATCCTAATTAAAAAGATAAGAATGCTGAGATAAAAAGTCATAATTATGTCATTAAATGCTGAAATTATGAGATACGGTAGCTACTAAATCATAATTGTGAGATAAAACATCAAAATGATGACATACTAAGTTATAATTATCAAAAAAAAAAGGTCATAATTTTGTCATTAAATTAAGAAATAATTGTAGAAAGAAAGTCAAAATAATGACATATACTAGGTCAAAATTATGAGATAAAAAATATAAATTAGGTCACACCAAGTCATAGTTATGAGATAAAAATTGTTTTAATTATGACACACCAAGTTGCAATTATGAGATAAAAAGTCATAATTATGTCATTAAAAGATGAAAATATGAGAACCATAATTGTGAGATAGAAGAAAAAGACAAAATTATGTCATGGAAAGTCATAATGATGAGATAAAAAAGTCACAATAATGTCATTAAAAGTTGAAATTATGAGATACAGTAGCGACTAAATCATAATTGTGAGATAAAACATCAAAATGATGACATACTAAATTATAATTATCAGATAAAAAGTCATAATTATATCATTAAATTATGAGATAATTGTGGAAAGAAAACTACTAAACCATAATTATAGAAAAAAAGTCCAAATAATGACATATTAGGTTAAAACTATGAGATAAAAATTCTAAATTAGGACAAAAAAAAAAACTAAATTAGGTCACACCAAGTCAAAATTATGAGATAAAAAAAAAAAAAAATCTAAATTAGGACATACCAAGTCATAGTTATGAGATAAAAATTGTTTTAATTATGACACACCAAGTTACAATTATGAGATAAAAAGTCATAATTATGTCATTAAAAGATGAAAATATGAGAACCATAATTGTGAGATGGAAAGTCATAATGATGAGATAAAAAAAGTCATAATACTGTCATTAAAAGTTGAAATTATGAGATACAGTAGATACTAAATCATAATTGTGAGATAAAACATCAAAATGATGACATACTAAGTTATAATTATCAGATAAAAAGTCATAATTATATCATTAAATTATGAGATAATTGTGGAAAGAAAACTACTAAACCATAATTATAGAAAAAAAGTCCAAATAATGACATATTAGGTTAAAACTATGAGATAAAAATTCTAAATTAGGACATACCAAGTCATATTTATGAGATAAAAAAAAATCTAAATTAGGACATACCAAGTTATAATTATGAGATTTTTTTATTAGGACACACCAAATTATGAGAAATTATGAGATAGCTACTAAACCATAATTGTGAGATGAAAAGTCTAAATTATGACATAATAAATCAAAATTATGAGATAAAAATTCTAAATTTGAGCATACCAAGTCATTATGAGATAAAAAGTCATAATTATGTCATTAAAACTTGAAATTATGAGATAACTACTAAACTATATTTGTGAGATATAAAAAGTCAAAATTTTGACATGAAAATGCATATTATGACAAAAAAATTTATAATTATGTAATAAAAAGTTTACATTATGAGATACAGTAGCTACTAATTCATAATTGTGAGATAAAACGTCAAAATGATGACATTAAATTATGAGATAGCTACTAGACCATAATTGTAGATATAAAGTCAAAATAATGACATACCAGGTCAAACTTCTGAGATAAAAATTCTAAATTAAGACATACCAAGTCATAATTATGAGATACAAAAAATTATTAGGATACACCAAGTTATAATTATGAGATACAAAAAATTATTAGGATACACCAAGTTATAACTATGAGATAAAAGTCATAATTATGTAATTAAATTTTTTAATTATGAGATGGCTACTAAACCATAATTGTGAGATGAAAAGTCCAAATTATGAATAAATCTAAATTATGAGCTAAAAATTCTAAATTAGAACATACCAAATCATTACACGATAAAAAGTCATAATTATGTCATTAAAAGTTGAAATTATGAGATAACTACTAAACCATAATTGTAGATAGAAAGTCAAAATAATGACATACTAGGTCAAACTTATGAGATAAAAATTCTAAATTAGGAAATACCAAATCATAATTATGAGATAAAAAGTCATACTTTTGTCATTAAAAGTTGAAATTATGAGAGGGCTTCTAAACCATAATTATGAGACAAAAAAAGTCAAAATTTTGACATGGAAAGTCAAAATTATGAGATAAAAATTCTAAATGAGGACATACCAACTGATAAAAAGTCATAATTTTGTCATTAATATTTTAAATTATGAGATAGCTACTAAACCATAATTGTGAAATAAAAAGGTATAATTATGGCATACTAAGTCAAAATTATGAGGTAAAAATTATAAACTGGGACATACCACTTCATAATTATGAGATAGAAAGTTATAATTATCCAATTAAAGGTTAAAATGATGAGATAGCTACTGAACAGTGTTGGGGAAAGTTACTTTTAAAAGGAATGCATTACAATATTGCGCTACTCCCTAAAAAAGTAACTAATTACATTAGTTACTTTTTATGGAAAGTAATGCGTTACATTACTTTTGTGTTACTTTTGCGTTACTTTTGAAATCTGGGCAGGGCTTGCTTGTTTGTTTTTAATATAAAAAGATTTATTCTTAGCAAATGTAAAAGCCCTTTCACACAAAAATGAAATGAAGTGAATAAGGCTAAAGGAAAAATAAATTCCCGTCTTTACAGTGGAACTGTAGGAAAAGAAAGTTCAACACTCTTCAGCAATGAGGAAAAAACCACAAATGTTAGTTCATCTAAAGTAAGTTTTGCTTATTGGTACACTGCAAAAAATGCTTTTCTTTTTTTTAGATTTTTTGTCTTGTTTCTAGCCAAAATATCTCTTAATAATATATTTATAATATATATTTCTTAAATCAAGAAGGTTTTTCTAGAGAAGTAAAAATTATTGTCAAAATGTAAGTGTTTTTGCTTGAAACAAGCAAAATAATCTCCCAAATGGGGTAAGCTAAATTATCTTGTTTTCTGTTTGAAATAATATTTTTTGCTTACCCCATTGGCAGATTATTTTGCTTGTTCTAAGCAAAAAGCAACTTATTTTGACTTGTTTTTTTTCTGAAAACAAAAAAATAATTATTTACTTCAATTTTTTTGATATTTTGGCTGTGAACAAGACAAAAAAATCCAAGTAAGAAAAGTATTTTCGCAGTGTACTGATGTATTGGATCAACAAAGGTCAGCAGCAAAGACATTTGTTAATAAAATGGGATTAAATGCATAAAGAAAACAAAAAGTAACTGGTTTTACTTTTTTGAAAAAGTAACTCAGATGTTTTCTTGGAAATTAAAAAGTAATGCATTACATTACTAGCTACTTGAAAAAAGTAATATTATTACGTAACTTACGTAACCCCCAACACTGCTACTGAATCATAATTATGAGATAAAAAAAAATTCTGACATGCTAAGCAGGTTTTGCATCTGAACTCTTCATGTACACAAACCAAAAATGCACATAGAAAATGAATGTATTAATGAATAAATAAACCAATAAAATGTCAAAATAAAAGCTAATAAAAAATATTAACATTTAGTCATACTAAAATAGGGTTTGTAATAAAGTAGCAAAAACTGATTTCTGTATTTGATGCCACCACTCAGATTAAGATTATTTTTTTGTCTTTGTAGACCAATGACTCTCTGGTGCGTCCGTCAGCCTTCAAACCCGTGGTGCCCAAGAGCTTTCACTCCATGCAGAACCTGGTGTGTCCCCTTCAGACCAGCTCTGGGACGGCCGGCGGCCCGGGAAGCGGCGGCAGCGGCGGCAGCGGAGGCGAGAAGGGGGGTCCGAATGCGTCCGGCCCACAGTGGGACCAGGACAGTCCCAGCAGCCGCGGGACACACGCTGGCGCGGGCCGGGCGGGACAGGGCAGTCTGTCGGACTCCGGGAGGAACTCTCTGACCAGTTTGCCCACGTATACGGGCTCCAGCTACGGCCCGCCGCCTGCGCTCGGACCCCTCAGTGCCTCCACCAGCCACATCAACCGGCTGGGCACCGTCGCCCTGGACAAACTGGACAAGCCGGGCTACCAGAACGGCCTCAGTGCCTCGGACAGCGGCCGCTCCTCCTCAGGCAAGAGCTCCTCCTCGTACCAGCGCCTTAGTCACCTGAGCGATGCTCCCGCGCCCCTGAGACCCTCTCCGTCCTCCGACGACGTCATTCAGGACCTGGAGGACCGTCTGTGGGAGAGAGAACAAGAAGTAAGTAAGGTGACAGAACTTTATCAATTTCATTTGCATTGTAAATATGTGATCCCGGGCGTATTACAGAAAGTTTCTTATCTTTGGTCTTAACTTACACCGCAATAAATGCTTTTCTTGCTTAGATGTTTTGTCTTGTTTTCAGCCAAAATATCTACAAATTCTTGTTAAAGTTGTCCAAATGAAGTTCTTAGCCATGCATATTACTAATAAAACAAAGTTTTGATATATTTATGGTAGGAAATTACATGCATAAATACAGAGTAGAATGAGCAACTTTATCAAATCGGACAAATCATAATGACAAATAATGAATAAATAAGCTCTCCATTTATGTATTAATGTATGTTAGGATAGAACAATATTTAGCTGAGATACAACTAAAATCTGCAATCTGAGGGTGCAAAAAAATCGAAATATTGAGAAAATCACCTTTAAAGGTGTCCAAATTAAATTCTTAGCAATGCATATTATTAATAAAACAAAGTTTTGATATATTTACGGTAGGAAATTACATGCATAAATACAGAGTAGAATGAGCACCTTTATTAAATCGGACAGCTGAATACCAGGGTTTTATGTGATATGAACATCATTTTTAACAAAAGACATGGCTTTTTCAACATATAGAAGTGTGATTGGGAAAAATATAATTGTGGATTAGAAAATTAAGCATTTATGGCTTTATATTGATCAAAATATATTAAAAAATATACTTCACTGACATGAGATGTACCCACAATTACAGAATGATCAATATCATATCCTACACTGCAAAAAATGCTTTTCTTGCTTAGATTTTTTGTCTTGTTTTCAGCCAAAATGTCTACAAATTCTTGTTAAAGTTGTCCAAATGAAGTTCTTAGCCATGCATATTACTAATAAAACAAAGTTTTGATATATTTATGGTAGGAAATTACATGCATAAATACAGAGTAGAATGAGCACCTTTATTAAATCGGACAGCTGAATACCAGGGTTTTATGTGATATGAACATCATTTTTAACAAAAGACATGGCTTTTTCAACATAATAGAAGTGTGATTGGGAAAAATATAATTGTGTACTAGAAAATTAAGCATTTATGGCGTTATATTGATCAAAATATATTAAAAAATATACTTTACTGACATGAGATGTACCCACAATTACAGAATGATCAATATCATATCCTACACTGCAAAAAATGCTTTTCTTACTTAGATTTCTTGTTTTGTTTTCAGCCAAAATATCTAAAAATTATTAAATCAAGAAGGATTTTCTAGACAAGTAAAAATAATTGTCTTGTTTTCAGAACAAATAAGTTAAAATTAAGCAAGTTTTTGCTTGAAACAAGCGAAATAATTTGCCAATGGGGTAAGCAAAATAATCTAGTTTTCTGCTTGAAATAAGATCATTTTGCACCTGTCAATTTGAGATTTTGAGCTTTTTGGTTTTTCATAAAGTGTTTTTTCAGTGTAAGAAAACATCCAAAAGGCACTGTTAGGTGTTTCTTTTATAGCACTTTATCTATTTGTGTCAATAGATTTCAATTATATATATATATAATACTCTGTATTTATGCATGAGAATGACCTCAAATATAAATGACTTTCATAGTTTTGTCTTTAGCTAGATTAGTTTATCAAGACATTTGGGTGTGTGCTTCAAAAATAATAAGTTTATTTTGATATAACTTGTTTTATTTGTGTCCAAAAAAGTTACCCAGTAGAAAGACCCCCTCAAAAAGGAATGGTTTGTCCCATTCTCATATAATGTGCACAGTATGCTGATATTTCCTCTAGAAGCACATGGATGAAACACTAGAAGTTATGTTCTCTCTCTTTCCCCTAATATTGGTTAAACTAGCAAACCTGTGTCAAGAGTAGATTCATTCAATGTCAACAGTGTTACCCAAGTATTACTGCTGCAAATTTTACAATTGAACTAAAACGTCTGTTTTGTTTATGAAAATATATTTCTAAACATACCATATGCTCTAGCTCTAGGCTTCCATGTTGATTTATAGGCCCAAAATTTTGGGATCATTTTGAAGTTAGGACAGCTGTGGGGTTGCCCTAAAGTTAAGACCGTTTTTAGGCTTTTTTGTCAAGTTAGAAGGTTTCTGTAACACCCCTTTACTGTTTGTAGATAAGATAAGATAAAGTGCTTAGGAAATGCTGTTCTTTAATAGATTTTGTCCTAAATGTGGACTTTAAAGTTAGGAACTTTCTGTAATACACCACCTGGAGCACAAAACCAGTCTTAAGTAGCATGGGTATATTTACAGCAATAGCCAAAAATACATTGTATGGGTAAAATGATCGATTTATGCCAAAAATCGTTAGGATATTAAGTAAAGATAATATTCTATGAAGATATTTAGTCAATTTTTCTACTGTAAATATATCAAAACTTAATTTTTGATTAGTAATATGCATTGCTAAGAACTTAATTTGGACAACTTTAAAGGTGATTTTCTCAATATTTCATTTTTTTGCACCCTCAAATTCCAGATTTTAGTTGTATCTCAGCCAAATATTGTTCTTCCCTAACATACATCAATACATAAATGGAAAGCTTATTTATTCAGCTTTCAGATTATGTATAAATCTCAATTTTTAAAAAAAATAGACCCTTATGACTGGTTTTGTGGTCCAGGGAGATATGCTATTATATATTTGTCACTTCTACTAGAAACTGTTTGTAGTTGTAGACAAAACAAAATTGCAAAACTTCAAATCCTCATTAATCTTTCTTTTTTACATTTTGTTTTTTTTTATTAATTTATTATTTTTTATTTTAACATATTGGATATGACTTTTGAATTGCATTTATAACAGACCTGCTCAAAGTATGAAAATAAGTCAGTAAGTTTAAATAATCCTGAGTAGAAGATTTCCACCTGGAATCTACATGTTTTTTACATGATTAAATTTATTAGATTTTTCTTCAGATGTGCTGTTTTTCATGTAGCTGGATATAGAAGAAATCTATGCAAAGTTGCATTACGAATTGCAATCTGACACATCAAATCAAGCTTGCTTTGTTTGAAGACTTGTTTTCGCGTGTTTCGGCCGCGCTGCGCTCCTCACAGGTGATTCACATGCGGCGTAACCTGGACCAGAGCGAAAATTTGTTTTATTAGTAATATGCATAGCTAACAACTTCATTTAGACAACTTTTAAAGGTGATTTTCTCAATATTTAGATTTTTTTGCACCCTCAGATTGCATATTTTAGTTGTATCTCAGCCAAATATTGTTATATCCTAACATACATCAATACATAAATGGAAAGCTAATTTATTCAGCTTTCAGATTATGTATAAATCTCAATAAAAAAAAAAATAGACCCTTATGACTGGTTTTGTGGTCCAGGGATATATGCTATTATATATTTGTCACTTCTGCTAGAAACTGCAAAACAAAATTGCAAAACTTCAAATCCTCATTAACCTTTTTTTTTACATTGTTTTTTTTATGTAATTTTAATTTTTTGATTAATTTATTAATTTTTTTAACATATAGGATATGACTTTTGAATTGCATTTATAACAGACCTGCTCAAAAGTATGAAAATAAGTCAGTAAGTTTAAATAATCCTGAGTAGAAGATTTCCACCTGGAATCTGCAAGTTTTTTACATGATTAAATTTATTATTATTATTAGATTTTTCTTAAGATGTGCTGTTTTTCATGTAGCTGGATATAGAAGAAATCTATGCATTATGAATTGCAATCTGACACCTCAAATCAAGCTTGCTTTGTTTGAAGACTCGTTTTCGCGTGAATAGAAGATTTCCACCTGGAACCTACATGTTTTTTACATGATTAAATTCATAACAGACCTGCTCAAAAGTATGAAAATAAGTCAGTAAATTTTAAATAATCCTGAGTAGAAGATTTCCAGCTGGAATCTGCAAGTTTTTTACATGATTAAATTTATTAATATTAGATTTTTCTTAAGATATGCTGTTTTTCATGTAGCTGGATATAGAAGAAATCTATGCAAAGTTGCATTATGAATTGCAATCTGACACATCAAGCTTGCTTTGTTTGAAGACTCGTTTTCGCGTGTTTCGGCCGCGCTGCGCTCCTCACAGGTGATTCACATGCGGCGTAACCTGGACCAGAGCGAGGCGGCCATCGTGCAGGTGTTCGAGGAGAAGCAGCGCGTGTGGGAGCGCGAGATGGAGGAGCTGAGGCAGAACTACGCCGGACGGCTGCAGCAGGTGACCCGACGGGCGCAACGCACCCAGCAGGCCCTGCAGGCGCAGATCGCCCGTCTGCAGCAGGACAAGCGGCGGCTGCAGGACGAGATGACGCTGCTGCTCGCTCAGAGAGAGGAGCTGGAGAAGAAGTGCTTGGACTTCAGGAAGGAGCAGGCCGATATCCTGCCCAGACTGGAGGAGACCAAGTGGGAGGTGAGAGAGACTCGTCTGACAGCAAACCACAGATGGACTTTTAGTTTGTTTTGAGGCTAACATCTGTGGCCTAATGCACATCCACTGCAAAAATCTAAGAATTCTTAAATCAAGATACATTTACTTGAGATCAATGTTGGGGAAAGTAATGCATTGCAATATTGCGTTACTCCCTAAAAAAGTAACTAATTACCTTACTTAGTTTCTTTTTATGGAAAGTAATGCGTTACATTTCTTTTGCGTTACTTTTTAAATCTGGGCAGGGCTTGCTTGCTTGTTTTTAATATAAAAACATAGCAAATGTAAAAGCCCTTTCACACCAAAATGAAATGAAGCGAATAAGCCTAAGGCTAAAGGAAAATTAAATTCACATCTGTACAGTAGAACTGTAGGAAAAGAAAGTTCACTCTTCAGCAATAAGGGGAAAAAAGCACAAATGTTAGTTAATCTAAAGCAAGTTTTGCTTATTAGTACACTGCAAAAAATGCTTTTCTTACTTAGATTATTTGTCCAAATTTGTCCATATTTTCAGCCAAATTATCTAAAAATTCCTAAATCAAGAAGGATTTTCTAGACAAGTAAAAATTAGTAAAAATGAAGTGTTTTTGCTTGGGGTAAGCAAAAAAATATTGTTTTCTGTTTGAAATAAAAAAAAAATCTTACCCCATTGGCAGATTATTTAGCTTATTCTAATCAAAAAAGTTTTTTTCTGAAAACAAGAAAATAATTATTTACTTGTCTAGAAAATTCAGTGTATGCAGTGTATGGTTGAATTGGATCAACAAAGGTCAGCAGCAAAGCCACTGGTTAATAAATTTGGATTAAATACATAAAGGAAACAAAAAGTAACTTTTTTGAAAAAGTAATGCGTTACTTTACTAGTTACTTGGAAAAAAGTAATATTATTACGTAACTTGTGTTACTTGTAATGCGTTACCCCCAGCATTGCTTGAGATGCATGAAATGACATTGGATAACAAGACTGAGATCACTGAGAAATTGGTCAAAATGAAGTGAGTTCATGCTTAAAACAAAAACAAAAAAATCTGAAATGGTCAGAAAAATCAAATTAATTCAAAGGGAAAACAAGCTTATTTTTCTGATTCTACACTGCGAAAAACTGCTTTACTTACTTAGATTTTTTGTCTTGTTTCCAGCCAAAATATCTACAAATTCTTAAATCAAGAACAATTTTCTAGACAAGCAAAAATTATTGTCTTGTTTTCAGAAAAAAGTCATAATTAAGTGAATTTTTGCTTAAAACAAGCAAAATAATCTGCCAATGGGGTAAGCAAAATAATCTTGTTTCAAGCAAAAATTCTCTTAATTTTAACTTTTTTCCTGAAAACAAGACAATAATTTTTACTTGTCTAGAAAATCCTTCTTGATTTAAGAATTGTTAGATATTTTGGCTGGAAAACAAGACAAAAAATCTAAGTAAGAAAAGTATTTTTTGCAGTGTATTGGCTGATATTTTTGTTTTTTAAAGTGTAAACCTCACTTAATTTTGTAACCTTTTCTCTTCGTCTTTCTCTTCCTGGAAGATGGACTAAAATTATGTTTAAAAAAGAAGACCTTAAAAATATTATCAATGATTTTATGAAATCTTATATAACTTCATGAAGTATGTATGAATAGCTTAGATGCAAAAGCCTCTAATTGCCATTTGAAGTTTTATCGGGCTCCTATATTTATGTTGTGATTTCACTTTAATGGCAATAAAAAGAGCCTATTAATTACCATTAAAGTGAAATTACTGAGCCTGACAAAAACGCTAATTTTAGAAGAAAATGTCAAACAGCGCTTAGATTTTGATTAAAAATAATACTTTGATTAAATAAATGCATCCTTGGTGAGCAGAAGAGATGAAGACATCATAATTATTCCAAACTTTCGACTGCTCATCTGTAATAACAAAACAAGAGTTCAGATGCAAAACCCCCTAAAAGCCATTTCGGTCAAAAATGAGATAATGATGCTGAGTGAATGCTCTGGACACATATTATACCTCCATCAAATACTTTTACCTCAAACTCGCTAAAATCCCAGCCTCAGCCCAATCAGAAACACCAGTACTTACACAGAACCTATACATCTGAGCCTGATAAAAAGGCATTTTTTAATTAAAGAAAGACGTCAGATGGATTTAGAGGCTTCTGCATCTGAACTCTTCAAATATTTCACTGTTAAAGTAGATGTTTCACCAGTGATCACCAACATTTACTATAATAAAGCAAAAAATGTGTTGCTTTTGCATGCAAAGTACAGTAGTTGTACAGTATGTGACGTGCGTCTGCAGGTGTGTCAGAAGGCGGGCGAGATCTCTCTGCTGAAGCAGCAGCTGCGGGACAGTCAGGGCGAGGTGACGCAGCGGGCCGGAGAGATGGTGGCGCTGCGAGGACAGCTGAAAGACCTCAACGCCCAGCTGAGAGAGCGAGAGGAGGCCGAGATCAGCCTCAAAGAGTCCTTCTGCACCAAAACCCTGGAGCTGGAGCGCTGCGAGGCTGAGCTGCAGACCATGCTGGCTGAGGTAACACTGAACACTGAATCTAAAAGCATCAGTGCAACACAAATATAATGTTTGATGTGAGTTGTGCATTTGCAGTGGGACTTCAAAATGACGATGGAGAAAGGCTAGATGCCATAAAATAATAAAGACAATAAACAGACAGTCTGTACATCACTGCAACAAATAAACAAATGGTGTGAGCATTCAGTCTGATTCAGAACTGGATGACTCTTATGAAGTGATTCTTTTGAATGAATCACACAAAAAAACGATTTTTGTTTTGTATATACAGTATATCATTCCATTAAAAGTTGACCTTTGTGACTATCTAACACACATGTGTCAATTACAAGCTTTTAATCAGGCCTGCCAACAATTTTAATATTTGTCCGTGAATTTTATTTTATGTCAAGAGTCACTCACAGTTTTAAAGAGTATCTTTAAAGTAGAGACCTGAACCAGGTGAAAATAGGCCTTAAGAAGAAATGCAGAGTGTCTACTAGCAACAAAAAAAGCCTATATTTGCTTAGGTTTGGCATGTCACAGTGCATCTGTCCTTTCAAGTTAAAGTTTCAAACTAAAAGCTACCAAAATTATACAAATATGTATATTTATACAAATAATACAATATAAGACACCATTAAGAATTAAAATGTATTTAAATTAAGAAAATTAAGACAGTTTGACATGTACTTTTTTTTGTTGTACGGAAAAGAAAGGGAAAACTATATATATATATATATATATATATATATATATATATGTATACTAGTAATTAAAGTAATAATTCTTGCTTTGTTTACTATTTTTTTGTAATAATAATTAAAAAATAAATGCATTCGTATTTATTGACTGGCATCTCTCTTATCCCTGTGTTGAGAGAAATTGGGAGCAAAAGTTGCTAAAATATAACTTTGGGTTTTTTGTTATTGAAAAACAAAAAAATCTAATCAAGCACAGGTGATAAAATGTAACTTAAAGGTGGGGTCCATGATTTCTGGTAGGCAATGTTGACATTTGAAATGACCAAAACAAACACGCCTGTTTTGATAGCTCCGCCCCACACATACGTACGCAAGGCAACAGCACAATCATGCAAAAGACAGCATATTATTAGTTCTGTGAAACAAAGCAAAACCAGTGTTAGGGTGTGTTCATACTTGGTGTCTTTTTGGAGAAGAAAAAGAAAAAAAAAAAAAAAAAAGGCAGCGTTGCAGCCGAGGGCGTCTTTTGTTGCTATAACCACAGCTGCAACTGTATGAATGTCGAGAAATGCGGAAGCTCGCTCTTGTGTTGGCTTTTTTATTTTTTGTCATTTTTGCTTATTTGATAGGACAGAATTTAAACAGGAATTTAATATTTTTTTGGTCCAAGTCATGGAATATCAGGGATTTTTTTTTGTTGCTTTCATTTTTAGTTTCCATTTATCAAAATGTAATTTTTCTATACCGTTTTTTTATTGCATTGTTTTATACGTTTTGCCTATTTTTATGGTTAGGCAGTTTTTCAGTGCCATTTTATTCCCTTCCCGCACATCAACTGGCAATCACTTGAGTCAAATGCAGTCGCAAAATGTAAATTGCAAGAGCTTTGGCTACAAAATGACCACTTCAAACTGGGTGTGAAAAGTAGATGATAGAAAAGCAAAAACTAAATGTGGAGAAATAAAAAAAAATTATTTTCTGTAGAAAGCCTGTTTCTGTCACTAAATAAAAAATTAAAAAAGGTAATTGAGACTTATATTTTCTCACAATTGTGTGATACAAACTCACAATTGTGAATTGTGAAGATAAAAAGTTGCAATTCTGTGAACATATCAGTATTTTTTTCTCCTCAGAAATTAGTTTATATCTCACAGTTCTGAAAAAAAGTCTGAATTGCAAGAAAAAAGTCAGAATTGCGAGTTTTATCTTTATCTTTTTTTCATTTAGTGTCAAAAATGGGCATCCATAGTTTTGTAGTGAAAATGTCTGTGAACAAGTAATTGAAGTTTGAAAATGGATGGGTCCGTTCATTATAGGTCATGGAAATTTAGCTTTTTAGTCAGTGAAAGTCAGGGAATAGTCAGGGAATTTGACTTTTGGCTTAGCGTGGGAACCCTGTCATATATTCACACGGGTCCTACTTCTTGCCTTATCGTAAGCCATTTTTTGTTCCACAGACGGCTTTTTCTTTTCTTTTTTACCCGCCTTCTCAATCTCGTTTGGCTCGGCTAATGTCACACATGACGTGCACTGAGCGCTCTCTGCGCCCCATCATGTGAAGGCACGCCTGTAACTGCTGATACAAATTTGTTTTTCTAATCGGCCCGAATCAATTTCCCAAAGCATTTTTGAAAAATCATGGACCCCACCTTTAAAAGTAATGCAATGCATTACTCTCCATAAAAAGTAACTATAAGTAATGCAATTAGTTACTTTTTTATAGAGTTACGCAATATGCATTACTTTTAAATTGATCTTTCCTTAACACAGGTCTAGGGATGCAACGATTAACCGATTTAACTATTAACCGCGCTTTAAATCGTCACGATTAATTAATCGTAAAGACTCCGCAACACCGTTGTTCTGATGCACGGAACGGAACTGTTGCAACTTGCGCAAAATGAAAACAAAGTTATGCCAGCTGTGCGCCAGATTAAAGTTCCGATTTTATCAGAGACACGGACGCTATTATGCACGCACACTGGACTAACTATGGCAGAGACAACTAGCAGCGAAACTCTGTTCCCTCCAAAGAAGCGCCTGAAGTCAGCTGTTCGGGATTATTTTGGGTACACAAAGAATGACCAGGGTGTGATTTAAGATGACGGATCACCTTTTTGCAAAACGTGCCGTAAAAAGGGTGCTGCTAAAGGATCGAATACACAAAATGGACTATTTCACATCCAGAGATGCAGGATCGGATCATGAAGTTACTTAAGAGGAGTAGTCCGATGACAGTCAACTAAAAAATAAAATACAACTAAAAGGTACATTATTCATGCTATTTAAACATACAAGGGGTGATCAAAAGTTCGGAGACTATACCCATGACAAACAACGTTAGTCTGTTTGTATAATAATGCAGTATGGCGCTCCTGACAGCTGTTAAACCTGTAAAGTGAAAGTAAAACATGTCTCACTTTAAACCCGTTTTTCTCAAAATTCCATTCCTGAAAATTATAGCGAACAGCCAACTTTAGATAACTTTTGTTATATGGTATCAAAACCTAAAAAAGATCAAAGTTCACCATGTGTTGGGATTTCCCAGATCGCATCACATATGTAGGCTATAGTTACCTCATATTCAACTGTAGATGTGGACCTTGTTTCTTTGTATTTATTTTTACTATATTATTTTTTTTAAAGGCAGCTACTGTTGAAGTCAAAAGCCAGCTAGTTTTTTTTTTTCACTATGTTTCTACTCTGGTCCAAAAAGATGTGGGAAAAAATACACAAAATGAAAATACACAACAATTTTGTAATATAGTTGATCAAAAGAGTGGAGTCCAGCAGCCTTCTGTTTTGTTTTCTTTAAAAAGGAAATACTTAGCTAATATGCAGCTTGTATTTAATTCCAAATAGACAATGACTATTTTTTAAAGTATTTATGTTTAAGTCAAAAACCTTTTTCACTTTTCTTTAATTCCAAAGAGAGAAATGGAATTGTGTTATTTTTTTATTATTTTGTGCTGTATTATTTGGTTACTGAGTCAATATCTGTTTCAAAAGGCAGCAATAAATAATACTTTAAAATATAAGTATTCATGTGATTTTTTTTTTTCTAATAGTGTTGTGAAATTAATGAATGCATAATAATCGTGATAACCGTGAAACCGTGATTATTTCTCAGACTATAATCTACCAACAAAATCTATAATCGTTGCATCCCTACACTGGTCATAATGATATGCAATTCCAAAACTGTTCAGTCCTTTTTTTTGGATCGAATTTTAAATAACAAATGCTATTTTTATAAGAAATATTGCAATTAGATATTTTCCCCAAAGTGTGCGCTAGATATGCCTATATTTTCCTTTCTGTGTCTGTAGGTGACAGTGCTGCGGGACAAGCTGAGCGCGTTTGAGACGGAGGTCACGCGGCTGAAGAAGGCCCTCAGTGAACTCAGCAGCAGCTCCAGTCGCGCCAGCGAGCCCAGCCTGGCCGATATGGGTCAGCTGGTGGCGTCCCGCAGCCGAGAGCGTCTCCTGTCCCCTCCGGAGACGCCCACGTCCCTCCCGGCGCTCCCGGCGCCCGACTCGCTGCTCACGCTGCAGAGCGACGACTCCAAGGTGCAGTGGCAGGAGTCGGGCGACCTGCGGCGGCAGCTGGAGCGACTGCAGGGCGAGCTGCGTCTAGAGCGGCAGCAGCGCGAACGCCAGGCGCTCACCTTCGCCCAGGAGCGCCAGACCTGGCAGGACGAGAAGGAGCGGGTGCTGAAGTACCAGGCGCAGCTGCAGCTCAGCTACGTGGAGATGCTCCAGAAGAACCAGGCGCTGGAGGAGCGCGTGGACAAGCTGGGAGCCCAGATCGGCGCTCCGTCGTCCGCCTCGCCTCCGCTGCCCGAGCCCCCCGTGTCCGTGTCCATATCGCTCACCTCTCCCACCCCGCCGGCGGAGGAGAAGAAGCTGCCGGAGCTGCACCAGCTGGCCCCGCAGTGGCCCGTGCCGACCCGACTGGAGAGGATCGAGTCGACGGAGATCTGATTACGATAGCATTCAGTACAATCCAAAAACTAAACCGCTTCCGAGGACTGTCCAAGGATGCCCTGCTTGTCTGGGGCAGGTGTGTGGGTTGAGGGCAGGTTTCGTTGGGTAGTTGTGAGAGCGTGTGTGGCCTTATCAGCTGGTTTAGTGCAGAGGAGCTGGCCGCAGGTCAGTAGCCAAGCGGAAAACACTCAGGGGTTTATGGGGAACCGGCATTCACGGACTGTTTCAGCTTTGTGTTTTTACAGGCGCGAGGGATTTAGGCTATTAATAACGTCACCATCTTTCGGAGATGCGCTGAGGAGTATCCTCACAATGACGGCGTCTTCTACTCTGCAGCCTTCAAACAATCAAAACTTAGAGTTGCCAGACTAAAACTGCAGGGAGTTTCTCTCAAAGTGAAGATCTCGCATGGTGCTCAGACGCAACGCGCCATTACGTTTAGGACCAAATCTTAGTGCCAGTCTCGAGAGTGTTTATGTCGATGTTTGTCGGGCCGCGGAAACATACTCTACGCAGGTACACGGACAAATGAAGCGGATCATTCAAGCGTATTCAAGGAAGAAGTCTCTTCTGCTCTTTTTATTTGATTAAAAAGGCAGTAAAAATTGTTAAATATTATTACAATTTAAAACAGCTGTTTTCTACGTCAATATCTGTTACAGTGTAATTTATTCCTGTGATCAAAGCTGAATTTTTAGCATCGTTACTCCAGTTTTCAGTGTCACATGATCCTTCAGAATTCATTCTACACTCATCAGAAAAAATGTTTTTTAGTTATGACAACTTGTAGCAAAATCACTTTGACCTACAAACTGACAACAAAACTAACTTGTAAAAACGTAATTATTTGTAGCATAAACATAAATTTTTACACTGATTACTCAAAAATATTAAGTTGTTCCAATTCATTTCAACATATCTATTATCTAAATCATATCTATTATTTTTTAAAGAATGATCAGTGCAGACATTTCAGTTTAAATTACAGGCAACATTACATTTTAAAATGTTTCATTTCTGTTCAAATTACATGCAACATATATTTTTTTAAATTTCATGAATTTTAAAATGTTTAATTTTAGTTTAAATTACACGCAACATTAATTTTTAAAAATTTCATACATTTTAAAATGTTTAATTTCAGTTTAAATTACATGCAACATTATTTTTTTTAAAATTTTATAAATTTTAAAGTGTTTAATTTCAGTTTAAATTACATGCAACATTTAATTTTTAAAATTAAAAAAAAATTAAAATGTTTAATTTCAGTTTAAATTACATGCAACATACATTTTTTTCTTTAATTTCATACATTTTAAAATGTTTAATTTCAGTTTAAATTACATGGAACATTAATTACTTGCAATATTCAGCTGTGCAATCAGAATAAAAAAGATCAATTAACACAAACATTTATATTTAAATGACACTCAATATTAATGATGTAATGAAAAAACTTATTAGAGTTTAAATCACACTCAGTATTAGGCTAATTTAATTTAAAAAAATGTAGAAAATTAATTTTAAATTACTCAATATTAATGACGAAATCAGAATTTTCAGTTTAAATTACAATTAATATTAAGTTGTAATTATGTCCAGTTTTAATTTTAATGGAAACTGTGATACATATTTATTTTTTCAGGATTCTTTGATGAAAAGAAAGTTCAGCAGAACAGTATTTATTTGAAATAGAAATCTTTTGTTACATTATAAATGTCTTTACTGTCACTTTTGATCCATTTAATGCGTCTTTGGTGAAAATGAAACCTTACTGACCCCAAACTTCTGAATGGTAGCATATCAGCCTAATGAAATAATGCATAACGAATTGAACAGAGCTGGCGTTTGCGTCCGTGTGCTCGAATAGAGTATGTTTGGAGGCCGAGGCCTGGTGCGGGACAGAGGAGCGCTCAACCCTCCTGCTCTATTGCCCAAAGCAGCGGCGGAGGACGTGTATTCATTTCAACTCAGAACGTACTGTATCACCTGAATGTTGTTTTTGCCCTTTTCTATGTTTTGAGCAATGTAGAGTAATCTAGAACGAGAGATTGAGATTATAAAAAAAAAACAAGTCAATATGTTAGTGCACTTGACGCTTCGGTCTCAGACCATCCTGCTTTTAACTGAGGACTCGGTTGTTGTGAACAACAGCTACTGAATGAGGTTTGGTTGATGAAGCTGCTAGACAGACGGACGGCGGCTGAGCCAAAACTGTGCAGAGGGCGACGGGTCGATCTCGAGTTTATATTTGAACATGACTTTACATTCTTCCAAAAAGAGCATATAATATGTGTCAATGTATACTTCCTGAAAGTATCATTTAGAATATTTGACTTTAAAAAATGTCATATGCAGTAGATTTAAGTGATGATTTAAATGTTTTGAAGTAAGTGCACAGTGCACACAAATCACGTGGAATCTTGGAAGGGTTTGTGAAGACTGAAATGTGGGTTGTGTGGTAGTTGAGGACTGAAAATGCCATGCGACGTGTGCTGTTTCTGCGGTGTGTATATTCTGAGCTGCATGCAACGGAAGGCACTGCGCGATAGCATTTCTCACACTGCAAAGTGTATGGCTTGACTTTGCATTTACAGTGTGATGAATGAACAGAAAATTTGGTCAAAATGCTTTTTTTTTAAAAAGTCATTGTGACTTTTTATCTGACAATTCTGACCTTTTTTCCTTGCATTTCTGAGAAAAGTCAGAATTCTGAGATATAAAGTCATTATTGCAAGATATAAACTCAAAACTGTGAGATATAAACTTGCAATTTGCAAAAATAAAAAAGGGCAATTGCAACTTTTTATTCTATAATTCTGACTTTTTATTTGCAATTCTAATTTTGACTTTTTTTCTTCAAAATTGTTAGTCAGAAACTTGCAAAATGGAGAAAAAAGTCAGAATTGTGATATAAATTCACAATTTGCGAGAAGAAATAGATAAGCTTGTTTCTGCCACAGAATAAGAAAAATAAAAAAGGTAACTGAGACTTTTTATCTTACAGTTCTGACTTTTTATTTGCAATTTTAATTCTGACTTTTTTTCTTACCAGAATTGAGATATAAAGTCATTATTGCAAGATATAAATTCTAAATTGTCAGACAGAAACTTGCAAAATGGATAAAAAAGTCAGAATTGTGATTTAAATTCACAATTTGTGAGAGGAAATAGTTAAGCTTGTTTCCGCCACAAATTAAGAAAAATAAAAAAGGTAACTTTTTATCTTACAGTTCTGACTTTTTTCCCAGTTTAAAACTTGCAAATGTAAGTCGTTATTGCGAGATATAAATGCAGACTTTTTATTTGCAATTCTAAGTTTTACTTTTTTTCTTACCAGAATTGAGATATAAAGTCATTCAAAATTGTTAGTCAGAAACTTGCGAAATGGAAAAAAAAGTCAGAATTGTGATATAAATTTACAATTTGCGAGAAGAAATAGTTAAGTTTGTTTCCACCACAGAATAAGACAAATAAATTTTTTTACTTTTTATCTTACAATTCTGACTTTTTTTTCCCAAATTTTACTTTTTTGCAAGATAAATTGTTATTGCAAGATATAAATTCAGACTTTTTATTTGCAATTTTAATTTTGACTTTTTTCTTACCCGAATTGAGACATAAAGTCATTATTGCAAGATATCAATTCAAAATTGCCAGACAGAAACTTGCAAAATGGAGAAAAAATCAGAATTGTGATATAAATTCACAGTTTGGGAGAAGAAATAGTTAAGCTTGTTTCCACCACAGAATAAGAAAAATAAAAAAGGTAACTTTTTATCTTACAATTCAGACTTTTTTCCGTTTAAAACTTGCAAATTTGACTTTTTTTGCAAGATAACTCATTATTGCATGATATAAATTCAAAATTGTCAGACTGAAACTTGTGAAATGGAGAAAAAAGTCAGAATTGTGATACAAATTCACAGTTTGGGAGAAGAAATAGTTAAGCTTGTTTTAACCACAGAATAAGATAAATATCTTACAATTCTGTAAGGTAAGTCATTATTGCAAATATAAATTCAGACTTTTTATTAGCAATTCTAATTTTGACTTTTTTTCTTACCAGAATTGAGATATAAAGTAATTATTGCAAGATATAAATTTAGAATGGTCAGACTGAAACTTTCAAAATGGAGAAAAAAGTCAGAATTGTGATACAGATTCACAATTTGGGAGAAGAAACAGTTAAGCTTGTTTACACCACAGAATAAGACAAATAAAAAAAAGGTAACTGAGGCTTTTTATCTTAAAATTCTGACTTTTTTCCCAGTTTAAAACTTGCAATATAAATTCACAATTAAGCTTATTTCCACCACATAATAAGAAAAATAAAAAGGTAACTTTTTTGCGAGATAAGTTATTATTGCAAGATATAAATTCACAATTGTGGCATATAAACTCAGAATTATGAGGTATAAGCTCACAAATCTGAGAAACTTGCAGTTTGTGTGAATTATGAAATATAAAGTCATTATTGCAAGACTTAAACTCAGAATTTTTAAGATATAAATGTGAAAATCAGAAAAAATGTCAGAATTGTGAGATATAGTGTCACAATTAGACTTTTAATTTCAAATTCTTGCAATTTTAACTTTTTTTTTTTTTAATTGTGAGATAAGAATTGGGAGATATAAAGTCATTAATGTCAAAAATATAATGAGATATAATGACAGAGATGCAATTGCTGAGAAGTCATTGCGAGATATAAACCTACAAATCAGAGAAAAACAGATTCTAGCATTTTTGACGTTTTATCTTACAATCCTGACTTTTTTTCTTGCTCAAAATTGTGAGATATAAAGTCATTATTGAGAGATATAGATTCAACATTGTCAGGAACTTTCAAAATAGAGACAAAAGTTGCAATTGTGAAAAAGAAGGAAAAAAAAGAGCAGCTTGTTTCTGGCACAGTTTTCGTTCTTTCATATTCGTCACCATTTTCTATTAAAATGTTTGCTACAGATGCGAAAATGCAGAAAAACAAACCTGATCCAAATTTTTCCATGAGGTCGTTTTTTTATTTTAAATGACTCATTGTGCAATGACCTTTACAATTCTGACTTTTTTCCCAGTTGCATGTTTGTATCTTGAAATTTGACTTTTTTCTTGCAATTCTGAGAAAATGTAGAATTGCTAGATATAAAGTCCATATTGCAAGATATACTCACAATTCAAAGATAAAAAGTCAAGTTTGTTTCTGCCAAGGAATAAAAAATAAACTTGTGATTTATTTGTGGTTTATCTCAGAATTCTTTCTCGCAATTAGAAGTTGCCATTTGAAGTGGATCAAAACCTTTCATCAAAGTTGTCCTAAAACCAAAACAATACCCATTCTTGTCTTAGAACAACTTTGAGCTTTTTGGATCCACTTCAAATATTGACTACTATAGATACAAACTTCTAACTGCGAGAAAATGTAAGAATTGTGAGATAAACTTCTTTATTTCATTGCAAAATTATGCTTGTGCACCATATACCACTTTCTATTTAAAAAAAAAAGTGAAAGAAAAGCGTCCAATGTTGCGTTTACGAATTTGTAATCAAATGAAGATCGTCACACTGTAAATAAGAGGTCAAGCATGCAGTACGCAGTGCGCTCTGTTGTATAGAAACAGCACAAGTCGTACGGCTGTATGTTTTTCCGAACACGGCCAGATAACAAATGCACTACAGGCTCCGACGAGGGACAAACGCTAGCATTTCCCAGAACACCTTTTGTCACAAAGTCTTGAAATAAGCTCCAGAAGTTATTCCATGCATTTGTTTTTTTTCGCAGCGCTAAACGAGCCAGATTCCCTCTCTCGGAAACAAGCACAAACAAGCGATTTCTTTCCCTCGACGTGCACCGCTGTAGAAATGCAATAGACAGATTGACGTGGAAAACTCTCTCCCAAGGCTTTTCCCAACGCTCGTGCCTCTTCTTTTCTATCATGCCATATTTGAGATAATCATTGCAGCTTTATGACACTAGGTGTTACGAGAGAAAGCTTTAGATGGACGCCACACCTCTGCTGTCTTTGGCCACATTTGCTGCTATGTGCTTCTGTTGTGTCCTGCTGTGTTCTTGGTAGAGACAAAGGCAGTCGACTGCATGTAAATATCACTGTTCCTTATGTGTACAGAACTATTCTATCCAAATATACCGAGCTAATGCGTGTGAATACTTTTGTGAAGTAATGAGACTGACATGTCAGCTTTTATTTTTCAAAACTATTAATATAGGAATATAATATACATATATGAATCTTAAAACCTTCGATCGGCTATATTACGGTAAAGTCATACATTCGAGAGTCCCGCGTCTTTTCCCTTTCTCGATCGGTTCTTGAGACGTATGGGGTTTTTGTAAACATTTCATTTTTTCCTTTCGTTCTTTTTTCAGAATTTGCTTGGAAAAAGCATATCTTAGCAAATATTAATTTAAATAATAAAGATGTGAATAAGAAAAAATTGCTGCCTCCTCATGGTCTTTCTTTTCAAATAAACCTCTAGGTTTTAAAATTACTTTAATTACAAATTACAGCTACTAATTAGAGTGTACACATCCTTTATTTTAACTAATTACTTACATGTTTGTCTTGTTTGTGATTTGTTTTTAGATTTTAGATCTGATCTTTACAAATATTTTAGACATTAATTAATTAATTAATTAATATATGAACTGGATTACAAACAGAAAATCCAGTGTTTAACCCCTGAAATCATAAAAAAACATAAATTAATTTCTGTAGAAATAGTACACAAAAAGCCAGTTTCCACCACTAAATAAAAAAATAAAAAAGGTTATTGCAACTTCTGGCAATTCTAACTTATTTTCTCACAATTGCGTAATATAAATTCTGACTTTTTTCTCAGAATTGTGAGATATAAACTCGCAATTCTGAGAAATAAAGTCAAAATTGTGAGATAAGTTGCAATTGTGAGTTATAAAGTCAGAATAGCTTGATATAAACTCGCAATTGCAGGAAAAAAAAGTCAGAATTGCAAGTTTTATTTTTATCTTTTTTTATTTAGCGACAGAAACAGGCTTCCATGGTTTTGTACTAAAAATGTCTGTAAACAAGTAAATAAAGCTTGCAAATGGATGGATCAGTTCATTATAGGTCATGGAAATTCAGCTTTTTAGTCACTGAAAGTCAGGGAATTTGACATTTGGCTTAAATTGGGAACCCTATATATATATATTATTTGGTGTGAAACGGCTTTTACATTTGCTAAAAATTAAACTTTTTATGTTAAAAACAACCAAGCAAGCCCTGCCCAGATTTAAACAGTAACGCTAAATTAATGTAAAGCATTACTTTCCGTAAAAAGTAACTGAGTAACTTAATTAGTTACTTTTTAAGGGAGTAACGCAATATTGTAATGCATTACTTTTAAAAGTAACCTTCCCCAACACTGTATATTATTAAACATTATATAAACAGTTTTACTGTATTAACAGTAATACAATTATATAGATAGACGATTTATGTGTGTAATTGTATTGCACATTTACTGTTAATACTGTAAAACATTATAAATAGCCTATATATATATATATATATATATATATATATTAGTGCTGTCAAATGATTCATCACGATTAATCACATCCAAAAAAAAGTTTATGTTTACATACTATATGTCTGTGTACTGTGTCTATTTATTATGTATTTATAAATACACACACATGCATGTTTATATTAAGGAAAAATATTTTAGATTTATATATAAAATATTTATATTTGTTTATAATCTAAATTGTATACAGGTGTAAATATATATGCATATAAATGTATATTTTTTTAAATATATACATGTATGTGTGTGTATGTATATGTACATAATAAATAAACAGAGTAAATTATTATATATTTATCTTTAATTTTATAAAATAAAATTCGTTTTTATAATTTTATTTTATATATTTAATAAAATATATATATATTGTGTGTGTGTGTGTGTGTGTGTGTGTGTGTGTGTGTGTATGTATATGTATGTATATATATATATATATATATATATATATTTATTATTATTATTATTATTATTATTATTATATAATATCTTATTAAGAAACGTTGGGACTTTTATTTTAGTTATTTATTTATTTATGAAAGTACTGACGAGTGTCCATTATAATTGTACATATAAATTGTAAAGAACAAAACACACAATCTACCATCTCATCGCGAACGTGACAAAATGTTAGCAGTTAATAATGAATAATATAATAATATTAATTTCTATGTATGCGCATCGGTGCTCCATTGTGCGCATGTCCACTGTATCATGTTTGTCTCCTGCGAGCCTCCGTAGCGCGCATGACAGCTACACTTTACTACATGCTTTTAATGTGCGTTCAGCAAATAAATGAGTGTTTTTGCTGCGTTTCTTCATGAAATAAATACCTGCTTTGAAGAAGAGTTCTTGAAGAATATACGTGCTGAAGGTAAGTGTATTATTCTACAGTCATTCGCTTATAATGTTGTTTTCGGTGTAAATGTGGTTGGATGAGTTTCGCTGCTGTCAAGGACGTGCAATAATTTAAGTTTGATTAAAGACGTTTCGCCACATGTTATCTCACTTTTAATTGTCATGTTTTGTAAATGCACATTATATAGAGCCGTCATTTATTAGAGCTGCGAAAAATAAGTAAAAGAACGTTTTTAAAACCCAAAAATCTCCCCATATTATGTTTAGTGCTGCCAAATGATTAATCGCTATCAATCACATTAAATATAAACGTTTTTGTTTATATAATGTATGTGTATGCCGTGTGTATTTATTATGTATATATAAACACAAACACATACAGTGTATATTTGACGATATTTACATGTATATATTTATATTCACATAACTGATATGATATCTAAATATTTTTTATATAAGCAACATTTTTTATTAAATATGCATACATGTGTATGCATTTCTATATACATAAATATACACAGTACACACACACACACACACACACACACACACACACATATATATATATATGTAAGAAAAAACTTTTATTTGGATTAATTGTTTGACAGCACTAATTATTTGTAATATTGAGGGTTAGATTAACTTTTATGGTCTGTTTATGATCTCTTCTGTGTCCATCAGTTTAAAGTATGGAATCGCAAGTGTAATAAGTGAATAGATTGTTCCGAAAATAAATATAAATACAATTTTTTTTTTCTTGTCTTGTAAAAGCATGCATAGACCCACATTTAAAGTCACCATGAAATGAAAATTGTTAGAGCTCTTTTTGCAGTATTTATTATACAAGGTTTATCCATGCATATTATATATATATATATATCACATAGGGTAGAAAATTGGGAATGATCACAATTTGTTTCATGGTTTGGCAGCAGTGATGCATTAAATAGACAATATTTAAGACATAAAATACTACAAAAAGATAAAAATATTAAAATATATAATTAAAAACTATATTTGAGACCATTTTTGACAGTTGAAATACTGTTTAATCGCCTGGCCGATATATACACTACCAGTTAAAAGTTTTTGAACAGTAAGATTTTTAATGTTTTCTGAAGAATTCTCTTCTGCTCACCAAGTCTGCATTTATTTGATCCAAAGTCCAGCAAAAGCATTAGTATTATGAAATATATTTATTATTTTAAATAGCTGCTTTCTATTTAAATATATTTTAAAATGTAATTTATTCCTGTGATGCAAATCTGAATTTTCAGCATCATTACTCCAGCATTCCCATATGAGAGTAATTTACTTTTATTTTATTTCTAGACACTTTACATTCATCAAAGGTGATGATAAAGAAATTTATAATGTTACAAAAGATTTCTATTTCATAAAAAATCCTGTTCTTCTGAACATTCTATTCATCAAAGAAACTTGAAAAAATTCTACTCAGCTGTTTTCAACATAGTAATAATAATAATAAATGTTTTTTGAGCAGCAAATCTGAATATTAGAATGATTTCTGCAGGATCTTGTTACTAAAAATTCAGCTTTAAAATCACAGGAATAAATTACATTTCAAAATGTATTCAAATAGAAAATATTTATTTTAAATAGTAAAAAAAACTTTTCAAAAACTTTTGACTGGTAGTGTATTGTGTAAAAAAAAGTTTTTGCATTTCAGCAAGCTTGTGTACATTTCATTTGCTGTTGGCTAGTCTTGAGACATGAGAGCCAATGACAGAATAATTCATGTCAAAACTCATGAGATTAATGGATTTTTGGATTTTTGTTCCTGTTTTGCAGATTTAACTGAAATATTTAATAATTTTATCATCCTTTCCAGTGCTGTTGATGTCTGCGACGGCGCTGTTTCGTCATGTGGCAAAGCGCCGTCTTTATGCCCATGTACAGCGCATTTCCATCTTCAGATCCCAACATTTATCATCAAACGTTGAAAATGGAGAGCAAAAGAGAGAGGAAGAAACCGAAAGCACGCTGGTGTGCAACCCCTCGGCTTACTACAAGAGACCTGCATCACGTTCCTCTACCGTGGGCCTTACAGAAACTGAAGAAGACTTGTCCTGTAACCCCTCCTTTAACCCTGCGTTCCGTCAAAAGCGCAGCCCTTACAGTATTAGCGCCTCACGGCGGCTCTCCAGCACCAAAAACACGCTGTTAAATGCACCTTCAAACCAAGGAGCCGTTCCAACTTCAGTCGTTACCAAAGAGCCAAGCGTCAACAACGACCCACGAGCCTTTCAGAGATGTCGGCCTGATTACCGCAACATGACCCACGAGGCATCCCAACGCTCATCTAATATAGATCTCAACGAGGCTTTGTTAGTTCTTCATAAAGTCACAGTGCAAAAAGGCAACATGGGAGCATCAGACATAACCGATTTCTTGTCCAAGCTCGGTCAGATTCCCCAAGAACAGACCATGGTCGTAAGAGGTGACAAACGATTCAACGCACTCCTTCGGCACAGTGTCGAGATTTTGCAAGACTTCACCACGTTGCAGTTATTGGATGCACTAAGGGCCTTCGTGAACTTAGGCTTGCCTCATTCCCATAGCATTCTGGGATTCTACGAAACCGAGTTCTGCCAGAGAGCCGGCGAGATGGAGCTTCACCAGTTGCTGATGGTCGCCGACTGTTGGCGACTTCTCGGTCGGGGTGTTCCTCAGTACCTCGAGAGGCTCTATGACAACGCTAGCCGAAATTTCAACCAGATGGGAGTTCCAGAGTTGGTTCAACTCTTGTACATAATCGGAGAAGGCAGAAAATGTCCGGAAACCCTTGCTCAACCCGTCGAGTCGTTACTCATGCGTCATTTGTACCAGTTGAAGCCTGAAGAGCTGGGAGCCGTTTGCTTAGGCCTCTTTAAATCCCAACGCTCCCTGTCCGAGAGAGCGACGCGCCGGCTCATGGACAGGGCGCTTGCTGTAGTCGATGACATGAGCGATTTCAGCATCGTTAATGTAATGAAGCTCATGCGATTTAGCTATCTAGACCATCTCCCATGGTTGGAGGCCATGGGATCGGAGGTTCCTCGGCGTGCCCCGCAAATGGAGGTTCAAGGCCTCATGCATGTTGTCTTGGCTTGCTCCGCTCTGCATTATCGGGATGATCGCATTCTCTTGGCTGTGGCCAAACGATTACCCAACGTGGTCAGTCGATGCCGGAGTAAAGATGCTGCAAAGATGTTGTGGGCCTTTGGGACTTTAGGAGTCCTCCCCAAACAATCTCCCGACCTCTATCCGTGCCTCACTGCGATCTTACGAGAACGCCAAGCTGAGTTTCAGCGATATCCCGAACATCTGTTGACAGGTCTGCTCGGACTTGCTTTTGCCGGTCTTCTCCCCGAAGACCTCCTCAGTTTGGCTTTAAGCGAAGAGTTTGTCAACAAGGCTTGTAATTCCCAAGAGCTTGAGTTGAAGAAAGACTTATTCACCTTAGATGGAACTGTAGGCTTGGAGTTACCCGAGTCGACGGTCCCCAGACTTAGTCTTGCGATTCGAGAAGAAGTGACCAAACTGCTGTGGGATTTCGCTCAGTCGGATATCTGCCAGAAACCTGAGGTGCTTGCAGCTGAAGATGCATTGCAGAATCTTCTAGGTGGAGAGATGTTTGTGCGCAAACACATGATACTTCCGCACTTGCGCTCGATTGATCTAGAAGTGCACTTAGACCGAAACGACCAGCCCGTTCCTGTGTCCTCCGGACCTTGCCAAGAAAATCTCACCTCTCAAAATGTGAACACAAGGCTCTCCGGAGTTACCATAACTGACGATCTCTTAGCTCAACTAACTAATACCCGAAAGACTCCAGTGCACCCGTCTAACCAGGTCCACCAAAAGGTTTACAAAGCAGAACCGGTCCGGGAGAGAGAAAGTATTTTCAATGTTGGTATTGACTTAACAGACGATCTTTTGATGACGCTGACCAAATCCCGCAAGCGTTCGCCTCGTCTGGACGATTCTAAACCGTTGATTCAGAAACTTGCTGTGCAAGTGACACATAGGAACCACTATTGCTACAGGACTGAGCAGTTGCTTGGATTACATGCGCTGAAAAGGAGACAGCTAGCGCTGGCCGGATACAGAGTGGTAGAGTTGCCTCATTGGGAATGGTTTCCCTTGCTGCGGCGCTCAAATGCCGAGAAACTCGCCTATCTGCACTGCAAGATATTCAGCTGTTCTGACTCTCAAAATTGATGGTTGAATTCTCTACATACAGTTGAAGTCAAAAGTCATACATACATACACCTTGCAGAATCTGCAAAATGTTAATTCTTTTAGCAAAATAAGAGGGATCATGCAAAATGCATGCTATTTTTTTTATTTAGTACTGACCTGAATAAGATATTTCACATAAAAGACGTTCACATATAGTCCACAAGAAAATATAATAGTTGAATTTGTAAAAATGGCCACATTCAAAATGTACATGCACTTGATTCTTAATACTGTGTTGTTACCTGAATGATCCACAGCTGTTTTTTTTTGTTATTGATAGTTGTTCATGAGTCCCTTGTTTGTCCTGAACAGTTAAACCTTCCACTGTTCTTCAGGAAAAATCCTTCAGATCCCACAAATTCTTTGGTTTTTCAGCATTTTTGTGTATTTGCTCCAGAAGGAAAAAAACATGCATTAAGAGCCAGGGGATGAAAACTTTTTGAATTTGAAGATCATGGTAAATTTAATTTTGTCTTCTTGGAAACATGCAAGAATCTTCTGTAGCTTCTGAAGTGCAGTACTAAATGTAAAAAATATCATATTTAGGCAAAATAAGAAAAATGCACTTCATTCTGTTCAAAAGTTTACACCCCCAGCTCATAATACATAGTTTTTCCTTCTGGAACATCAGTGAGTGTTTGAACCTCTCTAACAGTTACATATGAGTCCCTCAGTTGTCCTCAGTGTGAAAAGATGGATCTCAAAATCATACAGTCATTGTTGAAAAGGGTTCAAATACACAAAAAGGTTGAAAAACCAAAGAATTTGTGGAACCCTGAATGATTTTTCTGAAGAACAGCAGACAGTTTAACTGTTCAGGACAAACAACAGACTCATGAACAACTATCACTAAACAAAATGTGTATGTAAACTTTTGAACAGAGTCATTTTTATAAATTCAACTTTTATTTTCTCTTGTGGACTATATGTAAACATCTTTTATGTGAAATATCTTATTCAGGTCAGTACTCAATAAAAAATGGCATGCATTTTGTATGATCCCTTCTCTTATTTTGCTAAAAGAATTAACATTTTGCAGATTCTGCAAAGTGTATGTAAACTTTTGACTTCAACTTGTATATAAACTAGCAGGTTTTACTTGACCTATGGCTAAGGTTTCTGTTGCATACTAAACCACAACACTGATGTGTTTGTTTTGGTGAAACGATTATGTGATTGTATTGTTGCACATTTGTAAATCAATAAATGATAAAATTGTGCTCTACAGCGTTGGTTATATAGTTCTGCTTTAAATAGGAGTGATTTATTTTGCTTTATTCTTTGATTTTGTCATTATTAAAGATGATTAGTTTACCCCTTCTGTTTAAAACTTGGTATAACTTCTGTATTGGGGATCAAATTGACCTACATTGCTTTCCATGCAATTTGCCAAAAAAACAAAAAAAAATCGGCACTTTAAAAATTATTTTACTAATATTAAACTAAAAACTGAAAAACACCATTGTAGTCTGTCGGAGACTAAAAAGTATGTGAGAAATGTAATAATTCTCATCTACACTACCAGTCAAAAGTTTTTGTTAATATTTCTTAAAGAATTCTCTTCTGCTCACCAAGCCTGCATTTATTTGATCCAAAATACAGCAAAAGCAGTAATATTTTGAAATATTTTTACTATGTAAAATAACTGCTTTCTATTTGAATATATTTTAAAATATAATTTATTCCTGCGATTTCAACACTGAATTTTCTGCATCATTACTCCAGACTTCAGTCACATGATCCTTCAGAAATCATTCTAAAAATGTTGAATACAATATCTGAGTACATTTTTTTTAAGTTTATTTGATGAATAGAAAGTTCAGAAGAATAGCATTTATCTGAAATAGAAATCTTTTGTAACATTATAAATGTTTTTATTATCAGTTTTGATCAATTTAATGCACCCTTGCTAAATAAAAATTTTCATTTCTATAATTTCTCCCATAAAAAAAGATACTGACTCCAAGCTTTTGCAAAAGCTTTTTATTTCAGATAAACACTGATCTTTGGATTTTTCTATCAACTTGCTTAGTACTTTGTGTAAGTGACATTTAGTTACTTTTTAGTGACTTTTTTTTTTGACTGAATTTTACTCAATTTCAAGCAAACTTTGACTCAAGTTTGACAAAGTTTGCATGTATTTTATATTTTAGTGTTTGACAAGCTACAATAAAGGTTTTCTTTTTTTTTTTTTTTTTTTTTACCTGACTCTTTAGTGTTTTTAGAAATGTTGATTTTTGGCAAATTTCATGGAAGTCATTGGGGGTCAATTCGACCCCAACACAAAAGTCGTGACAAAATCAGAATCAGAATCAGAATCAGAAAGAGCTTTATTGCCAAGTATGCTTGCGCATACAAGGAATTTGTTTTTGTGACAGTAGCTTCCAGTAGACAACAACAACACAGACAATAAGAAAAATACAAGGTGAGAATAAAAAATATACATATTTAAATATAAATAGACAAAAATATATAGAAAACTAAATTAAGAAATAAGTGGTATGTACAGTTGTGCTGTTGATGAAAAAAAAAAAGAGATGCAGGGGGTGCATTAGGATGGAGGTGGTAACAAATAAATATAAGGTTATTGCACATGTTTTTATTGTACGATGGTGTGAACATTTAGCTGTTCATAAGGTGGATTGCCTGTGGGAAAAAACTGTTCTTATGCCTGGTTGTCCTGGCAATTGGGGCTCTGTAGCGCCGGCCAGATGGCAAAAGTTCAAAGAGGGAATGGCTTGGATGTGAGGGATCCAGGGTGATTTTCTGAGCTCTTTTCCTCACCCTGGATGTATAAAGTTCTTGAAGGGTGGGCAGGGGAGCACCATTTTTTTTACAACCTTTTGTTTACAACCAAAATTTGTACAACCTTTCCCAAACACCTCTATGTGGTGAAAGTTTGCATGCACATTTATGACCCTTATATTCACTAAATTTCAAGAACAGACAATTGGGGAATATAAAGGCTTGTATTTGTCTCTACTGATCAGACTCCGATGTATAGGTTTCTATGTAAGCAGTGGTAGTTCTGATTAGCCCAACATATACAAATACTGACACTGAGAATTGTATGCTTTGTAATATTTTATGAAATCTGAGTTACCACCTTCTGAGTTTTAATTAAATCTTACAAAATGGACAATATGTCTTTTGAAACAAGTAAAAGGATGTGCTATAGGGGGAATGTTATAGCCCTTCTTATGCTGGTTCATTTTTAAGCAAATGGGGAAAAGATTATGTCCTGAACTCTAAGAACAAATCCTTATTTGGATAATATCATAAGGGTTGTTTTAAATGACATCGCTGTTGTGCAAGGTAAAACATTCTGAATGAAAATTAAAATAAGATCTATTAACATAATATTTTATTAACTGTCAAACTACTCATGTTATTTATAGACTGTAATGTCCTCAGTGTCAGGTGTTTTATATTGGGAAAACAAAAAGACGATGACTGGATCGACTGGCTGAACACAAATATGCCATCAGGAGGGGTAATGAACAATATACTATGGCAAAATACTTGAAATGAATGCATAAAAGCAATCATTCTATCCTTAGAATACAAAGTATAGATCGTGAATGTTACATGATCTGTTAGGAAATTAAATAGGGAACTTAAACTTAACCAAAGAGATTAAAATTAAAGGCTAAAATGAATGAGGACATGGATTTACTTTCTTTCTGAGTCAGAAAAATTGCTGTATTTTTTGCAGTATGAAAATGTGCTGTTTTTGTGAATGTTTAATGCTATAGAGCAGGGGTGCCCAACCCTGTTCCTGGAGATCTACCTTTATTGGAACCCTGATCAAACACACCTGTCTGTAATTATCAATTGCTCCTTCAGATCCTAATTAGTTGGCTCAGTTGTGTTTGATCAGGATTGGAGCTAAACTCTGCAGGAAGGTAGATTTCCAGGAACAGGGTTGGGCACCCCTGCTATGGAAAGTTGATGGTCACATGACAATTGTCTACTAAACAGCTGAGTTTATGAATAAAACTGGTATCACTTGTGCTGAGTTTATTGTTTGCGATAAACCTGTCTGAAACCTATTGAGAGGTTTTAGATTTTTTTTTTTTTTTTTTTTTTTTTGGATGTAGCCCACTAATAATAAATGTTTTATAAATCTGATAGAGTGCTATCGTCATCCTAAAGTTATTATAACCCTGAGACCAGAGAGCACCTTGACCTAATTTTCTTCCAGAGATGCACTCTCCATTAGCTATTGGACTTTGAAGATCATTTTATCAGTTCTTAAGGATGATGCCTGATCAGGTAAGTGTTGTAGCATAACTTTTAGTCTTTATTTTGTAATGAATTGCTATTATGTTGAGTTATCTTATCGCATTGTTACCTTGAACTAGACACTTTTCCCCATTTATATTTCTTATAAAAAAAAAAATTGTCCAGTTCGGAATATTATCTTATCAGATACCAATGGCATTTAAACTATAGAAATATTCCAAATTGGTCAATGTGTCAGACAAACAAATCATTTGTTGTTTGCATGCAGGCAAAGTTTTTATTTTCAGTTTTGGTTTGTGCAAGTGTTTATTAGGTGGGCATTTTTTTGCTGGCATTATTTGGGGTTTGGGTACTGTACAAAACTTTGCATAGTTCGCTCTAGTGATGTACGGAGTAATTTCTCACGAATCACGTGATCAACAAAAGAAACGAAACCTCGTTTTCTTTCCAGTCACGTGAATGCTTTACCTGTATGCTTTGAATTCTTTTAAATGCTTTACTTCGTGTGTCGGAATGTTTGAATGTTTGTCCATTTTTCAGCATTAAATATATCCTATAATGCCATACAAAAAGCATAAAATATTTGAAGCACCATTTACTTGCCTATAACAAGGCATTATTATTATTATAGCCTATTGTTGTTGTTGTTGTTGTTGTTGTTGTTGAGCCTACTACTACATTTAATGTATTACCACACTTTAATTTATAAATTATATTATCAGAAAACCAGAGATGGGAAGTAACGAAGTACAAAAACGTAGTTACTACTTATTACTCACTATTTATTTATTTTTCTGACTACTTTTTACTTTCACTTTCTTTTTACTTTTTTTTTTTACTTTCTACTTCTTTCATTTTCAAGCCAGTCTCGTCAGGACTACTTTAGTTTGGATCTGGATTTTTTGGATCATCATTTGATAACAAATCTCTAATAAATCATGAATGGCTTAGTCTTTACTGTTAACACGATTCAGAAAGTGCGTCTTTTTTATAAGTAGAGAATTCAGCTGCGAGAAAAGAGGATTGTCCTTAAGCATTTTGACAACACTCAAAATACTGTATGCTAAAGGACATCATTATTACCTACCGTAAAGTTACAGTAATAATTTAGCAAACAAATCGTTTTATGATACGTTTATAACATAACACTTAGGAAAATTACAACCAACAAAGTAGTTCCCTGTAGTTAAACCATTGTAATCACATATTAAGCATGCTTTAACTACACTAACCATAGTCTAACTATGAAATTTGATGTAATTGTAAATTAAAACCGATTGTAATCAGTTACTTTTCCCCCCCATTTATTGATTAAAAGCTCTCCTTTGCTTTCCTTTTTTGACAATTGACATTTTTTCTTATTCTGTGGTTTAAAATTACATTTGCCAAAAATAGAACTTTTTATATTCAACGCAAAAGTAAAGTAACGCATTATTTAAAAAAAAAAAAGTAACTAAGTAACGTAATTAGTTACTTTTTTTTAGGGAGTAACCCAATATTGTAATGCATTACTTTTAAAAGTAACTTTCCCCAACACTGGTAACGATGTAATTATCACTGTACTAATTTTAACATTTAGGCATTTTAGAAAATATAGTTTTGTTAAATAGTATTCAAGTCATTTAAAGATAAAGCAACAACACTTCATAATGTGATAACTTTATTTTAGTTCAGTTTTAATGTTATTGCAAACAGAATACAATGAGGTGGCTGTTTTGCAACAAGGTGAAGACAGTTCTGTTCATCACAGCAGATGGCTGATGGGAAAAGAAAATGAGTGGAAAAAAGTAAACACGCAATTTAAGATGCAGGGAGATATCGTGAAAAATGAAAAGACCGAAAGGGAAACGAAGTGAAAGTGCAGTTCAAGAGAACATTTAATTATTTTGCAAGGTGATGGCCATGCAAAAAATAGGGTTGTCCGCAGTTTCAGAAGTTGTTGTGAGTGCATCGGATGCGACCTTGATACAATCATTAGCTAACCAAAAATTATTAATGGTACTTATTAAAGATGCTTTTTTTTTTTTTTTTTTGAAACAAAAGCTTCAGAGCTTTATAAGAGGCTTAATTTCTGCATCCTTAGTTCGGTCTGCGGACAGAATCTTTAATGGATGCATCTTAGTAAAATCCATTCAGAGAACTCTTGGTTTGTGGGTGTGGCCGGTGTTACAAGATCAGTGGGCGGAGCATAAATTAATATTAATGAGTTAAAATAATGGAACGTGCGTGGTACTTAAAATTGTAGGTGAGGGCAGCCATAAATCACAGTTGAGACTCAGAGAAAACACGAGAAACACAGAGAGGAGAGAGACAGACAGCACACACACCCTTTAGACAAGTGCTTATAGAGTTATCAGGTAAGAATTATATATAGGGATGGGAGAAACTAACCTAGGCAATATTAGTACATTTTTGTATTAGAATATACAGAACAGGTGCATAAAAGAAAAAAAAAAACATTAAAGGGACTAGGGTTTTTCCTGTAAATTTTATTAGATTTAAAAGATTTATTGCATTTTTCTTTTTCATAACGTTGAGTGTTTTTATATTAGAAGTAAACTCATTATGAAATGCACAAAGCGTTGGTTTCACTTTCAAGTTCGTAGATTAGTGTATATGAAATTTTCCCAGCAGAAGAATGTTGTTAAGGAAGTCATCTTTGTTATTGTTCATAACAGTCAATACAGGTCCTTCTCGAAAAATTAGCATATTGTGATAAAGTTCATTATTTTCTGTAATGTACTGATAAACATTAGACTTTCATATATTTTAGATTCATTACACACAACTCGAAGTAGTTCAAGCCTTTTATTGTTTTAATATTGATGATTTTGGCATACAGCTCATGAAAACCCAAAATTCCTATCTCAAAAAATTAGCATATTTCATCCGACCAATAAAAGAAAAGTGTTTTTAATACAAAAAAAGTCAACCTTCAAATAATTATGTTCAGTTATGCACTCAATACTTGGTCGGGAATCCTTTTGCAGAAATGACTGCTTCAATGCGGCGTGGCATGGAGGCAATCAGCCTGTGGCACTGCTGAGGTGTTATGGAGGCCCAGGATGCTTCGATAGCGGCCTTAAGCTCATCCAGAGTGTTGGGTCTTGCGTCTCTCAACTTTCTCTTCACAATATCCCACAGATTCTCTATGGGGTTCAGGTCAGGAGAGTTGGCAGGCCAATTGAGCACAGTAATACCATGGTCAGTAAACCATTTACCAGTGGTTTTGGCACTGTGAGCAGGTGCCAGGTCGTGCTGAAAAATGAAATCTTCATCTCAATAAAGCTTTTCAGCAGATGGAAGCATGAAGTGCTCCAAAATCTCCTGATAGCTAGCTGCATTGACCCTGCCCTTGATAAAACACAGTGGACCAACACCAGCAGCTCACATGGCACCCCAGACCATCACTGACTGTGGGTACTTGACACTGGACTTCAGGCATTTTGGCATTTCCCTCTCCCCAGTCTTCCTCCAGACTCTGGCACCTTGATTTCCGAATGACGTGCAAAATTTGCTTTCATCCGAAAAAAGTACTTTGGACCACTGAGCAACAGTCCAGTGCTGCTTCTCTGTAGCCCAGGTCAGGCGCTTCTGCCGCCGTTTCTGGTTCAAAAGTGGCTTGACCTGGGGAATGAGGCACCTGTAGCCCATTTCCTGCACACGCCTGTACACGGTGGCTCTGGATGTTTCTACTCCAGACTCAGTCCGCTGCTTCCGCAGGTCCCCCAAGGTCTGGAATCGGTCCTTCTCCACAATCTTCCTCAGGGTCCGGTCACCTCTTCTCGTTGTGCAGCGTTTTCTGCCACACTTTTTCCTTCCCACAGACCTCTTGCTTGAGGGTGTCAGTGATGGCCTTCTGGACAGCGGTCAGGTCGGCAGTCTTACCCATGATTGCGGTTTTGAGTAATGAACCAGGCTGGGAGTTTTTAAAAGCCTCAGGAATCTTTTGCAGGTGTTTAGAGTTAATTAGTTGATTCAGATGATTAGGTTAATAGCTCGTTTAGAGAACCTTTTCATGATATGCTAATTTTTTGAGATAGGAATTTTGGGTTTTCATGAGCTGTATGCCAAAATCATCAATATTAAAACAATAAAAGGCTTGAACTACTTCGAGTTGTGTGTAATGAATCTAAAATATATGAAAGTCTAATGTTTATCAGTACATTACAGAAAATAATGAACTTTATCACAATATGCTAATTTTTTGAGAAGGACCTGTAGAGGGTTTCTAAGGTCAGGACGCTTTTGGGTATAGCCAGTCATGAATATCAATATAGTGAAATATCTATAAAGATATAGTTTTTATATACAAAAACTGATGAGCTGTGGTTTCATTATCATCACAAAATACACATTAGAATCAAATCGTAAATATTCACTGGATGGATATATTCCACTTAAAATGTTAACATTTCTTGAACTTGGAAAAAAATTTGGTTCTAAGTATGTAAATGGTGTCTTGAGTTTTGTAAAATGTAAACATAGTTCTAATAATTTTGTTTGAAAGATGACTTTCTTTGAAATCACAGCCATCACTTGAAAGTGGGAGATGTGGGGTCATGGGGATAGAAATAAGAGATAATTTCTTTAATTAGCTAGACAGACAATAGAGTTATGGATGGCTTTAGTAAAAGATTCGAATTTGGCTTGGATCTATAGAAAATTTACTCTATTTTGTTGTCATTGTCTATTATTGTCTTTATTTGCTGATAGTTGTATTACACCACACGCTGGTGACCTCTGCTGGTTAAAATGGTGTAAATGCAATAAAAACTCAGAGCAGAACATGCAAATTGCCTTTACAAACCCATTGCAAATGTTTTGTATTAATGTAATATTTTAAAATGCAATTCACATCATAAAAATACCATTATGTATCTGAATATGTGTATGTTTTATGGAAAGCTTGTCTAAACAGGCCAATAAAAGACTTATTACCCTGATATCACACGTACATCACAGAGACATCTATTTGCCTGCATTTACATCTGCAAGAGGTATTTATTTTAATGTTTGCTAATCTAAAATAAATTTCCTATCAGATGCCAAATAGACATTTATTGGATGCCCTGACCTTTATTTCTAAAATACTTTTCACAGAAATCAGTGACCATTTGACACAAGATCAACATCAAAATGCGATTGCTTTGCCTGTTCCTGCTGGTGGCCAGTAGTTCCTGCTGGTGGCCTTTCTCAGATGACACAGAGAAGAAAAATGACAAGACGGAAAGTTATTACAAGGAGGAACATTACAGGAAAGAAATTGTTGGGACAGTGATTGGAATAGACCTCGGGACGACCTACTCATGGTGAGAATGAGTTTGGATTCAGATACAATGTTCACACGATCATTAATATATATATATATATAGTTTTTATTTATTTACATTTTTATTATTTATATATACATACATACATACATACAGGGGTTGGACAATGAAACTGAAACACTTGGTTTTAGATCACAATTAGTACGTTGTTGGGCCTCCTTTTGTGGCCAATACAGCATCATTTCATTTTGGGATTGACAAATACATGTCATGCAAGTAGCCAGAGGGATTTTGAGCCATTCCTTTTCTAGAACAGTAGCCAGGTCAGTATGTGATTCTGGTGTAGGAAAACATTTCCTGACTCGCTCCTCCAAAACATCCCAAAGTGCCTCAATATTATTCAGATCTGGTGACTGTGCAGGCCATGGGAGATGTTCAACTTTACTTTCATGTTCATCAAACCTCTCTGTCACCAGTCTTGCTGTGTGTATTAGTGCATTATCATCCTTATACATGGCACCACTATTAGGGTACAATGTCTGAACCATTGGGTGCACATAGTCAACCTTCACACTTTGCTCTTACTGCTGGAATGTGCAGTAAGTGAAGATTGGCCACCAGGCTGCACAAATACACTCACCTAAAGGATTATTAGTATGGTGTTCCTAATACGGTGTTTGACCCCCTTTCGCCTTCAGAACTGCCTTAATTCTACGTGGCATTGATTCAACAAGGTGCTGAAAGCATTCTTTAGAAATGTTGGCCCATATTGATAGGATAGCATCTTGCAGTTGATGGAGATTTGTGGGATGCACATCCAGGGCACAAAGCTCCCGTTCCACCACATCCCAAAGATGTTCTATTGGGTTGAGATCTGGTGACTGTGGGGGCCATTCTAGTACAGTGAACTCATTGTCATGTTCAAGATACCAATTTGAAATGATTCAAGCTTTGTGACATGGTGCATTATCCTGCTGGAAGTAGCCATTAGAGGATGGGTACGTGGTGGTCATAAAGGGATGGACATGGTCAGAAACAATGCTCAGGTAGGCCGTGGCATTTAAACGATGCCCGATTGGCACTAAGGGGCCTAAAGTGTGCCAAGAAAACATCCCCCACACCATTACACCACCACCACCAGCCTGCACAGTGGTAACAAGGCATGATGGATCCATGTTCTCATTCTGTTTACGCCAAATTCTGACTCTACCATTTGAATGTCTCAACAGAAATTGAGACTCATCAGACCAGGCAACATTTTTCCAGTCTTCAACTGTCCAATTTTGGTGAGCTCGTGCAAATTGTAGCCTCTTTTTCCTATTTGTAGTGGAGATGAGTGGTACCCAGCGGAGCCCATCCGCCTCAAGGTTGTGCGTGTTGTGGCTTCACAAATGCTTTGCTGCATACCTCGGTTGTAACGAGTGATTATTTCAGTCAAAGTTGCTCTTCTATCAGCTTGAATCATTCGGCCCATTCTCCTCTGACCTCTAGCATCAACAAGGCATTTTCGCCCACAGGACTGCCGCATACTGGATGTTTTTCCCTTTTCACACCATTCTTTGTAAACCCTAGAAATGGCTGTGCGTGAAAATCCCAGTAACTGAGCAGATTGTGAAATACTCAGACCGGCCCGTCTGGCACCAAAAACCATGCCACGCTCAAAATTGCTTAAATCACCTTTCTTTCCCATTCTGACATTCAGTTTGGAGTTCAGAAGATTGTCTTGACCAGGACCACACCCCTAAATGCATTGATGCAACTGCCATGTGATTGGTTGATTAGATAATTGCATTAATGAGAAATTGAACAGGTGTTCCTAATAATTCTTTAGGTGAGTGTATAGCCATGAAACCTCCAACACTATATTGGCCAGTGTTTCGGTTTCATTGTCCAACCCCTGTATATATATATATATATATAAAGATGCATGCAATGTTGGTGAAAGTTACTTTTAAAAGTAATGCATTACAAGATTTGATTTGAGTATTGAGTTACTCCCTACATTAGTTACTTTTTATGAAAAGTAAAGCATTAGCCTTACCTTTGCATTACTTTTCAAATCTGGGCAGGGCTTGTTTGTTTGTTTTAATATTAAAAGTTAGATTTTTGGCAAATTAACATTTATATATACTTGCAGCATACAATTTTATTTTCATTCCAGTGTTGGTGTGTTTGAAAATGGCCGTGTTGAGATCATCGCCAATGACCAGGGAAACCGCATCACTCCATCATACGTGGCCTTCACTGCCAAAGGTGAGCGTCTCATTGGAGATGCTGCGAAGAACCAGCTGACCTCCAACCCCGAGAACACCGTCTTTGACGCCAAGAGGTTGATCGGCCGCATGTGGGGCGACTCGTCCTTGCAGCAGGACATTAAATACCTGCCCTTTAAGGTACACTGTATTTGAACTGTACATTTACATTTACATTTAGGCATTTGGCAGACGCTTTTGTCCAAAGCGACATACAGTTTGGAGAACATAGAGCGATTCTTCTTAAGGAGACAAACAGACACAGGCAGTGCTATAATACCAGATTTCAAGTGGTGCTTCAAACAAGTACAAGCTAGAAAGGGAAGGAATAAAGAGGTAACAAGAGGTTTTTTATGGTAACAGTAAATAGAGTTGAAAGAGATGAGTTTTAAGCTGTCGCTTGAAGCTTGTCAGGGAATCAGCATTCCGGATAGGGGATCATTCCACCAGCCAGGAACAGTAAAAGAAAATGTTCTGGATAGTGATTTAGCACCTCTCTGTGATGGTACCACAAGGCGTCGCTCACTAGCAGATCTCAGAGTTCTGGAGGGGGTGTAGATTTGCAATAGCGAGTGCAGATAAGCAGGTGCAGTAGCTGTGGTTGTCCTATATGCAAGCATCAGAGTCTTGAACTTGATACGAGCCGCAATTGGGAGCCAGTGCAAGGAGATAAAGAGAGGTGTAACGTGGGCTCTTTTGGGCTCGTTGAAGACCAGCCGTGCTGCTGCATTCTGAATCATTTGTAGAGGTTTGATTGTGCATGATGGAAGACCAGTCAAAAGAGCATTGCAGTAGTCCAGTCTGGAGGTGACAAGGGCCTGGACAAGAAGTTGTGTAGCCTGCACTGTTAGAAAGGGCCTGATCTTTCTGATGTTGTGCAAAGCAAACCTGCAAGATCGAGTAGTCTTTGCAATATGATCTTTGAAAGACAACTGGTCATCAAAGATGACACCCAGATTTGTACATGCCTTTGACTTCAGTAAGAAATGACCGCTAAACACCTTCTGTGTCTCTTCCAGGTTATTGAGAAGAAAAACAGGCCTCACATCCAGGTGAACATCGGATCAAGCCGGGTGAAGACTTTCACTCCTGAGGAAATCTCTGCTATGGTTCTGACTAAAATGAAGGAGACTGCGGAGGCTTACCTGGGAAAGAAGGTAAAGTTCTGACTCCAACACAAAGAAAACATCTAATCTCTGTTGCACTGCAGTAAAACTCAACATTTGATCCATTTCTGCTCTTCTAAAGGTCACACATGCTGTGGTCACTGTGCCCGCTTATTTCAATGATGCCCAGCGCCAGGCCACCAAAGATGCAGGAACCATCGCCGGTCTGACCATCATAAGAGTCATCAATGAGCCGTAAGCATCAAATTACTTCTATTATTGGATCAAACCCTTTCATAACCAAAACAATACCCATTCTTGTCTTTTGATGAAATGGTGACTGCTGTATATATATTTTTATGGTTACGGTTAATAATAACCATGATGGACATCTTGTCCACAGGACCGCTGCTGCCATCGCTTATGGTCTGGACAAGATGGGCCAAGGGAAGAACATCCTGGTGTTTGATCTCGGTGGCGGCACCTTCGACGTTTCCCTGCTGACCATCGAAAATGGCGTCTTCAAGGTGAAGGGCACCAACTGAGACACTCACCTAGGTGGTGAAGACTTTGATCAGCGCGTCATGGAGCACTTCATCAAGCTCTACAAAAGTAAAACAGGAAACGATGTGCGCAATGACAACCGTGCCATGCAGAAGCTGCGTCGTGAGGTGGAGAAGGCCAAGAGAACGCTGTCCACCCAGCATCAGGCCCACATCGAGATCGAGTCCTTCTTTGAGGGTGAAGACTTCTCAGAGATGCTGACCCGCGCCAAGTTTGAGGAGCTCAACATGGTAAGAGAAGCTCTGCTTTATCAACAAAACCTTAAAACTGAAATAAATGTATTGAACACAACCAATGTTTTGCTTTTCTTCACACAGGACTTGTTCCGCTCCACCATGAAACCAGTGCAGAAGGTTCTGGAAGACGCTGATATGAAGAAGTCTGACATTGATGAGATCGTCCTGGTTGGCGGCTCCACTCGTATTCCCAAGATCCAGCAGCTGGTGAAGGACTTCTTCAACGGCAAGGAGCCATCCAGAGGAATCAACCCAGACGAGGCTGTTGCTTATGGAGCCGCCGTTCAGGCTGGAGTGCTGTCAGGAGAAGAGGACACTGGTGAGTCCATTTACAACCTTTAATGATAGTCACATCTACAGCTGGGCTATATAATCACCAAGTTTCTTGGGAGATACTTAATGGCTGAAATGTGTTGAACAGATGATCTGGTGCTTCTGGACGTTTGCCCTTTGACCCTGGGCATTGAGACAAAGGGAGGAGTGATGAGCAAACTTGTTTCCAGGAACACCGCCGTGCCCACCAAAAAATCCCATACCTTCACCACCACTACTGACAACCAGCAAATCGTGGCCATTGAAGTTTATGAAGGTGAGTGACACTTTTTTTTCCAAGTCAATCAAACCTGACTTGGTTTACTTAAGCTTGTTTGATTACATTTATTAACCAAGTTTTATTCAGTTAGCTTTATTGGTTTTGTTTAAAATGGTTTGTTTTAAAAAAAACTATTATTATTATTATTATTATTATTATTATTATTATTATTATTATTATTATTTTTGTTATAAATGAAATTAATAATTTTTTTTTTTCCTTGTTTTTTTAATAAAGATTTTTAAGAATCATGATTTCTCTCAACTTTTCATGTTTTTGTTTTGTTTTGTTTTTGGACAGTAAGATTTTTAATGGTGGGGTGTGTGTGTGTGTGTGTGTGTGTGTGTGTGTGTGTGTGTGTGTGTGTGTGTGTGTGTGTGTGTGTGTGTGTGTGTGTGTGTGTGTGTGTGTGTGTGTGTGTGTGTGTGTGTGTGTGTGTGGTTTGGTTTTTTTTTTTTTTTTTTTTTTTTAAAGAAGACTTTTCTGCTTGCCAAGCCTGCATTTATTTGATCCAAAATGCAGCAGAAACTGTAAAATTGTAAAATATTTTTACTATTTAAAATATCTGCTTTCTATTTAAATACATTTTAAAATCTAATTCATTCCTGTAATTTCAAAGCTGAATTTTCAGCATTATTACTCCAGACTTCAGTGTCACATGATCCTTCAGAAATTATTTTAATATTCTGATTTGCTACGTAGTAGTAGTAGTAGTAGTAGTAGTAGTAGTAGTAGTAGTAGTAGTAGTAGTAGTAGTAGTAGTAGTAGTAGTAGTAGTAGTAGTAGTAGTAGTAGTAGTAGTAGTAGTAGTAGTAGTAGTAGTAGTAGTAGTAGTAGTAGTAGTAGTAGTAGTAGTAGTAGTAGTAGTAGTAGTAGTAGTAGTAGTAGTAGTAGTAGTAGTAGTAGTAGTAGTAGTAGTAGTAGTAGTAGTAGTAGTAGTAGTAGTAGTAGTAGTAGTAGTAGTAGTAGTAGTAGTAGTAGTATGAATATTTTCAGGTTTCTTTTATGAATACAAAGTTCAAAAGAACAGCATTTATCATTTTAAATGTCTTTATCATCACGTTTGATCAATTTAATGCATCCTTGCTAAATAAGTGTTAATTTCTATAATTTCTACCCCCTGACTCCAAGCTTTTTGTATGGTATAGTGTATAATGTTACAAAGCTTTTTAGTTCAGATAAATGCTGATCTTTGGATCTTTATATTCATCAAGAATCCTGAAAAAAATAGTCAATTGTTTTAAATATTGATAATAGTAATAAATTGTTTCTTGAGCAGCAAATCAGCATATTAAAATGATTTCTAAAGGATCATGTGACTGGAGTAATGATGATGAAAATGTAGCTTTGATCACAGGAGTATATGACATTTTAAAATCCACTCAAATAGAACGCAGTTATTTTAAATATTTCATAATATTACTGCTTTTGCTGTATTTTTTTTTTTTGGATCAAATAAATGCAGACATGCTGAGCAGAAGAGACTTTTTTTTTAAAAACATTTGACTGGTAGTGTACATTATCGCAAAAGGATTTGTGAATGCTTGTCCCTAATGATTGTTGCCTATTGATGTAATATTTGCACTATCCTCAGTTTCCGCTTGTAGAAACTATAGCACACATTGACAAAAATGCAGCTGTGCAGTTAAACTATATCTATTATATCTTTTGCAAATAAAATGAAAAGTGTTGACTGCAGCATTAAAGTTAGATCTGCTCAGGGTTGCATTCAGACTAGTTATCTGTCCTTGCATGGTGCAATAAATGGGCTTCAATGCTGGTTGTTTGGAACCATTGACTGCTTCATGACATGCTTTACTTCCGTATTCCTTCCTATGAAAGCCTATGGGGGTGTTGCAACTCTGTTTCTCAATGACTCTGCATACAATTATTGTTTTAAAAATGCAACCTCTAGTGGCGAAAGCTTACATATTGTGATTTTCAGAGCAGAATCTGTTCTCACGGTTTTCCTGCATCTTTCCAGGTGAGCGTACGATGACCAAAGATAACAACCTCCTGGGCATCTTTCACCTCACTGACATCCCTCCTGCTCCCCGCGGCATCCCTCTGATTGAGGTCACCTTTGAGATCGATGTGAACGGCATCCTGCATGTCACCGCTGAGGACAAGGGCACGGGCAACAAGAAGAAGATCATCATCAACAACGACCAGAACCGGCTGACACCTGAGGAAATCAAGCGCATGGTGAAGCAGGCCGAGCGTTTCGCAGATGAGGACAAGAAGCTGAAGGAGCGTGTTGACGCCCGCAATGAGCTGGAGAACTATGCCTACTCCCTGAAGAACCAGATCGAGGACAAAGAGAAGCTGGGTGACAAGCTGCCGTCCGACGACAAGGAGGACATTGAGAAGGCCATCGAGGAGAAGATCGAGTGGCTGGAGTCTCACCAGGATGCAGACCTCAAGGACTTCCAGGCCAAGAAGAAGGAGCTGGAGGAAGTTTTGCACTCCATCGTAAGCAAGCTGTATGCCAGAGCGGGCCGCCCACCGCCAGAGGAGGATGAGGAAAAGGACGAGTTGTAGACCATGCCGACTCTGTTTCAGTCGCGTTGACACCTTCGTCTCTTTAGGTGTACATATTGAACATGACAGAAGTTTTTGTATGAGACGGGTTAATGTAACGCTTCAGATCTCTTTGGGGTTGGGTTTGTTGTTTTATTTTATTTTCATTCTGGTGGAGATGTTGTCTGCCTGGATTGAGGCTTGACCACACTGTTTCAGTCGCGCTTACTGAACTTATCTGAGTTGAATGAACTTAACATTTTAATGCAGCTGAGTAACAAGTAATTTTAAGTTGACTCATCAAATTCATTTTTTTTTTTGTTTTTTTACAGTGTAGAGATGGGGGGAAAAATGATTTGCATATATATATTGTGATTCTAGCTTCTAATTAGTTTTTTCTAATGTGTTGGCATTTTAGAGTTATTCATAAGCCGTGTTGGTGCTGATGGACACAAAGCCGAAGCACAAGCACAAATTCCACCTCTCAGATGCATTTGATCATGAAATTAGTTCACTTTCACAGCTTATTGCACTTAAACGGTCAAAAACACACAGTTATGTCAAAATGCATTTTTTTTTTGGCTTTTTGCATAAATGCAGTCTATTATGTTATACATGAACATAAAAAGTTTTGAGCAAATCAGATGTGTAATTAGATCTGTGCATGTGTTCTTAAAGGGACAGGCGGCTAATAAGCTGTTGCGGCTTTGTTGTTAATGTTAATCTGTGTTAATGTTAAACTAATGTTAGTCCAAAAAAAAAAAAACCTGAATCACGTTTGGATCTATATCATGAATCCATTTATATGTAGTCCACACAGTGAAGATTATACTGTATTTTATTTTTATATCTGATTATTCAATTTCTGTAGTATTTCTTAAGACATGTTAATCTTAGGGTAATGTACCAGGAAAATGTAAAGTTTATTTAATTTGGAAGATTTTGTCTATTGTAATTGTTGCTGTTTTTTGTTTGTTTGTTTTTATTTACCATATGTTTCCAAAACGTTTTGCTTTTGTATAAAGGAATGATATTTAAGTACTAAGTAGGTTTTCTATTTGTCTCAGGGCTGCCTTGATTTAATACTGATGACTGCTGGTCCTGACTGCAGTCAACTTAAATGGCATTTGTTTTTAATAATGGATTGACTAAAATAATAAATTTCAAGGTCTACATTTAATTCGAGATTTTTTTCTTCTTCTTCTTCGAGACCCACTAAACTGTCTGCTGCAAACACCAATGGCTGAAAGCCTGAACTTCACAATAGTTACCTCACCTAATTCATTAGCACCATTCGTCACACTTAAGAAGATATGCTGAAATTATCTAAATCAGTTCAGAATTTTTTTTGATCAATAAGTTAACTGGTCAATAACACGTCAGAAAAACAAACTGTAAAAAAATAAATAAATGCCAATCATTTGTTGTTTGCATGCAAAGTTTTTTATTTTCAGTAATTCGTGATTACCTAGTAGTAATTTCACACGAATCACATGATCAACAAAAAACGACACCTCGTTTTCTTTCCAGTCACGTGAATGCTTTATCTGAATGCTTTGAATTACTTCCAGTACATTGCTCTGGGTTTATAAAAGTTCAAGTCAGTTTACTAGTAGTCTATTAAATATTACGTTATCATATATTATGCCATATAAAAATTATAAAGTAACTGAAGTACCATTTACTTGCCTAAGAATACTCTGTTGGTGTTGTTGTTGTTACTACTACTACATTTAATTTAATTGCCACATTTATTTTAGCAATTCTATCATCACAAAACTTCACATTTAGTGTTGTCAGGCTTTTATTTATGCTTGTGTATGGTTTATGGCTGCTATAATTGTGACTTGCCACAAAATGGCACTGTTTTTGACACTCTTTATACTTCGAATCTTTCTGAAACAGAATCAGAGAAAGGCTTCTTTTACTTCTCCATCTCTAGTTCGTCTGCGGACAGAATCCCTATTGGTTGCCATTTAGTGAAATCCATTTAGAGAACTCTTGGTTTGTGGGCGGGGCCGGTGTTACGAGATCAGTGGGCGGGGCATATGTGAATATTAATGAGTTATACTATCGGAACATGTTTGGAACTGAGAATTGTAAGTGAGGGCAGCTATAAATCACAGCTGAGACTCAAAGAAAACACGAGAAACACAGAGAGGAGAGAAACACACCCTTTAGACAAGTACTTTTTACTACAGTTATCAGGTAAGAATTAAATCTAGGGATGGGAGAAACGAACCTAGGTAATATCAGTACATTTTTGTATTAAAATATACAGAACAGGTGCATGAAAGAAAAAAACATTAAAGGGTCTAGGATTTTTCCTGTAAATCATGTTTATCTATAAAGGACAAACGATTTATTGCTTTTTTAATTTCCATCACTTTGAGGGCTTTTGTATTAGAAACAAGCTTATAAAATGCAAAAATGCTGGTTTCACTTTCAGGTTCTTAGATTTGTGCATATGAAATTTAGCCAGCAGAAGTCTGCTGTTAACCAGGAAGTCACCTTTGTTATTGTTCATAACTAGTCCATAAATAATTCTGAAGTTTCTAAGGTGAGGACACTTTTGGGTAAAGCCAGTCATGAATATCAAAACCATAAAGCAACCACATACAGTGAAGAAAAAAAAAAAAGATGAACTGTGGTTTCAATATAATCACAAAATATACATTAGAATCAAATCCAAATCTAAGTCGTAAATATTCACTGGATGGATATATCCCACTTAAAATGTTAACATTTCTTTAACTTTGGGAGATAAAGGAAATGTTAAATATTTGGTTCAATGTAAATGGTATCTTTTGAGTTTCTGTAAACTACTATAGGATTAGAAATGTTAAACATATTTCTAATCATTTTGTTTGAAAGACGACTTTCTTTGAAATCACAACCATTAATTAATTTTATTTTATTTTGTTGTCATTGTGTTAATTTTTTATTTGTTGATAGTTGTATTACACACGTTGGTGACCCCTGCTGGTTAAAATGGTGCAAATGCAATGAAAACGCAGATCAAAACATGCAAATTGCCTTTACAAACCCATTGCAAATAATTTGTATTTATATAATATATTAAATGCAATTCACATCATAAAAATGCCATTACATATGTATCTGTAATCTGTATAATATGTGTTCTTTTACTGATTTGCAGGGCTTGTTGTGTTTGTTTTGTGGAAAGCTTGTCTAAACAGGCCAATAAGAGACTACTCTGATAGCACATGTACATCACAGAGACATCTATTTGTCTGCATTTATATCACCAAGAGGTATTTTTTAGAGTGTTTGCTCATCTGCGATACGTCTACAGGATGTCAAATAGACATTTATTAGATGTCCTGACCTGTGACCTTTGTTTTTAAAGTACTTTCTACAGAAATCAGTGACCATTTGACACAAGATCAACATCAAAATGCGATTGCTTTGCCTTTTCCTGCTGGTGGCCAGTAGTTCCTGCTGGTGGCCTTTCTCAGATGACACAGAGAAGAAAAATAACAAAGAGGAAACTTATTACAAGGAGGAACCTTACAGGAAAGAAATTGTTGGGACAGTGATTGGAATAGACCTCGGGACGACCTACTCATGGTGAGAATGAGTTTGGATTTAGATAAGGGTTCACAGGATCATTAATATACAGCATATGAAGAGTTCAGATGCAAAAGCCTCTAAATCCATCTGACATCTTTCTTTAAAAACTTTTAGGTTTCTATGTAAGTGATGGTACTTTTGATTGGGCTAAGGGTGAGATTTTAGTGAGTTTGAAGTACAAGTATTTGATGGGCGTATAATGTGTTGAGAGCATTCACTCAGTATCATTATCAAATTTTTGACCAAGATGGCTTTTTAGCTGGCTTTGCATCTGAACTCTTCATATATATATATATATATATATATATATATATATATATATAAATGTGTGTGTGTGTGTGTGTGTGTGTGTGTGTGTGTGTGTGACCCTGGACCACAAAACCTTAAGTAGCATGGGTATATTTGTAGCAATAGCCTGTAGGGAAGAGAGTGGGGTAAGTTGAGCCAGTGGGTAAGCATAATTTCTGTCAGACTGTGAAAAGGAGAAACACATGTGAGGAGTGGCAGGCACCTGTTTACTTTTTAAACATTGTTTTTGGCTTGTCCAAGTAAAATGTTTGCATAACAGATGTAATGTTACATCAAAGCAAATTTATCCAGGTCTAAACATATTTATGATGCATATAGGTGATTTAGCAACATATAAAACCATGCAAATCATTTAGCTAAATATTAGCCTGCATTGGTAAGCCAGCTAGTGTTTTTCCAAAATGCCAGCTATGGGGCAAAGTGAGCCAAATGCTGTGGGGTAAGTTGAGCCAACACTTCAACTTACACCCCACCACAAGGCACTGAAGTTAAATTACATCTCAGGAGTATAAAATGGTATTTTAATGTGATATTACGAAGCCAGATTAGTTTTTCATATATAAATATTATTTGTAGTTTATTTGATAGGAACAATGTACAAGTGCACCACATCCTTCTCTGAGAACCAGAAGACGCTTTTTATCACATTATAATCAAATATATCTTTCCACCTATAGTCTCTAATGGTCTGTTCCATATTGCAAAAAAGCTACCATGCCAAGAATCTTTTGACAAAAATGTTTATTAGTTTCAGTGACATTTATTATTTCATTTTTAATTACATTTGTATCTAATTTTACTCAACAAACTCTGTTTAGTCTGTTTTAGGGAAGGTTAAAACTTTGGTTTCTATGTATTGTTTCAGAAATGCAAACAATTAAAGATTTGATTGGTTTTATATTAAGTTAGCTTTAAGATAAGACATATGACTGTTTGTAAAATTAAATTTGATTATTACGTTTTTAAAAGAGATAAGTTATCTGTATATTCACATGGGTTTGAATCAGATTTGGTCAGATGGTCAGTTTTCACTCAGATGGGTCATCTTACCCACTGACTTGGATCAACTTACCCCTAACCTGGGGCAAATTGAGCCACATGAACACTTTTTTATAAGAAGCCATAATTTTAGAACCCTTTGTCATAGATACATTCTGATCATTTAAAATGATAGGAAGCATCCTGAAATCACTGTAGATATGTTTATTGTACTTCTGCCTCATTTTCCTTTATCTTGAGGATCACATAAGTTAACAATGGCTCATCTTACCCCACTCTCCCCTATGGGTCAAAATGATCGATTTTTCTTTTATGCCAAAAATCATTAGGATTAAGTAAAGATCATTTTGTAAATTTCCTGTCATAAATATATATATCATAAATATATTATTAGTAATATGCATTGCTAAGAACATAATTTGGACAATTTTAAAGGTGATTTTCTCAGTATTTGGATTTTTTTTAAACCCTCAGATTCCAGATGTTCAAATAGTTAGATCTCAGCCAAATATTATAATATCCTAACAAACCATGCATTAATAGAAAGCTTATTTATTCAGCTTTTATATGATGTATACATCTCCATTTCAAAAAATGTACACTTATGACTGGTTTTGTGGTCCATGGTCACATACAATACATATACTGCATACATAGTATATTATTTTATTTTCATTCCAGTGTTGGAGTGTTTGAGAACGGTCGTGTTGAGATCATCGCCAATGACCAGGGAAACCGCATCACTCCATCATACGTGGCCTTCACCACCGAAGGTGAGCGTCTCATTGGAGACGCTGCGAAGAACCAGCTGACCTCCAACCCCGAGAACACCGTCTTTGATGCCAAGAGGTTGATCGGCCGCACATGGGGAGACTCGTCCGTGCAGCAGGACATTAAATACCTGCCCTTTAAGGTACACTGTATTTGAACTGTACATGCCTTTGACTTCAGTGGGAAACAAGCTCTAAACCCCTGCTGTGTCTCTTCCAGGTTATTGAGAAGAAAAACAAGCCTTACATTCAGCTGGACATCGGATCAGGCCGGATGAAGACTTTCGCCCCTGAGGAAATCTCTGCTATGGTTCTGACTAAAATGAAGGAGACTGCAGAGGCTTACCTGGGAAAGAAGGTAACATTCTGACTCCAGCACAAAGAAAACATGTAATCTCTGATCTCTTCTAATCTGATCCGTTTCTGCTCTTCTAAAGGTCACACATGCTGTGGTCACTGTGCCCGCTTATTTCAATGACGCCCAGCGCCAGGCCACCAAAGATGCAGGAACCATCGCCGGTCTGAACGTCATAAGGATCATCAATGAGCCGTAAGTAGCAAATTACTTCTGCTTTTTTTTAATTGATTGTACAGTAGGTGTTTGTTTAATGTCATGATTGATTATAGCTTTTATTAATCATTTGAAATAGATTTAATTTTTATATTGTTCATTATTAAATGTCACCTGTTTTGCAAAATCCACATTTACATGGTGTTTGGACAATGTGTGTTGGCAGTGTGGCCCTACAATGATTAAAATCCACTCACTCCTTATTTTTTAAAAGGGTTGCTAAAAAGAACGTTATTTTTGTGTATTTGGTGTAATGCAATGTGTTTACATCGTTTGAGGCTCATTATTTTTGACATACTGTACATTATTGTTGCTGCTCTCTGCCCCACTTTTCTAAAACACATCAATTTTTACAAAACTCATGATTTTAAAGAGTGAGGTGTGCTCTGATTAGCCAGCTATCCAGTGCATTGTATTTGGCCGAATACCTCAAGCATATGATGGAAATATTATGTCCCCTTACCATATTGTGATGCCGTGTCCCGGTGCGACGAGACAAAAACTGTAAAACCCATTATAAATGAGCCATTTGTTGCATTTTTACGCGTTGCTTCATGGCACGCTGCATAAACATTAAGTCAGTCATCTTTATTTATATAGCGTTTTTACAATACAGATTGTGTCAAAGCAGCTTTACAGTATCAAAGGAAGGTAGTGTGGTAGTGTGTCAATAATGCAAAAGGAAATGGTTACCATTTTTCAGTTAAAGCAAGTTAATCACTGAATTCAGTGATGCTATCATCCAGCTCAGTTCAATTAGTATACAATATCGCTGGAAATTCAGTGTCCCCAACTGAGTAAGCCAGAGGCAACAGTGGCAAGGAACCAAAACTCCACCAAAACCAGGCTCAGTCGGAGGGTCAATTCACCTCTGACCAACAAACAAGCAATTTGTAACTGCAGAGGCCATCTATAGGTGCTGATCCACCATCCGGATACGGACTGGATCAGGGGAACTGCAGTGACCATCTGATCAGGATACAGACTGGATCTGACCTCGGAATAAGCAAGAGACAGACTAATATTAGCATAGATGCCATTCTTCTTATGATGCAACGAGTGCATCAGGTCTTATGGGAAGTGTTCCCCGTTTCGGCTGACCTAATTAATGCAGCCTAAACAATCCTTTAACAGATTTGAATTATAGAAATGTGTTCATGTGTTATGTGTAAGCCAGGTTAAAGAGATGGGTCTTTAGTCTAGATTTAAACTGATAAACATAACACCATGCCTGCATTTGTGATTGTAAAAACAACAAACAACAAGCACTGCTCTACACTGGTCAAAACTTGCATTTGAATGGTCAGTAGCAAATTCTTTAAATATAAAAAGCGTATTTACTGGCTGTGAGTCAGAAGCTCCAGACTGTCCTTGCAAAGTTGAAACTGCCCCACTTTATAGAGAGAGCCTTTGTCCACAGGCGGCATTGTAGGCTACTCTCCCAGGTGTATTTGTGCTGTATTGTTCTGGAACAGCTTTGTAAATATAACCACTGATTTGTAGTTGTGCTCATTTGGAAGGCCAAACAAAGTGCTTTTGCTTTCGCTTTTTGCTGTTGTGCCAATGACAGGTTGTGTGGCACGAGTTCTGTAACATTGCGCAGTTTCATCCCACTTTTGACTTCCCATATGTAAAGCTGAAGACTGGTTCTAAGACTTGAAAAGTTGGAGATCCAAACATAGCTTTTATTGGGACAATCCAGAAACGTAACTCAAAATACAGGCAATGGGTCATGGGTTTAGTCTCCCTAATTAAGCAAGCCAAGGGCAACAGTGGGAAGGAACCAAAACTCCATTGCTGACAGAAATAGAGAAAAAACCTTGGGAGAAACCAAGCTTAGTCAGACTGTACATCCGGTTCTCGTTGTTTTGCACCAATGGCCCTCTAGGTGACAAGGTCTTCACTGGGAATCTTTCTCTGGGGCTCATCTAGTTGACATGGTCTCCGCTGACATTCATGGCTGTAGAGGTGTCTTTACTAACTTAAACTGAAATAAAATAAGCTATGGGTTTTTTTTTTTTAGAAATATTTTATTTCAGTTTTTATTTAGTATTTAGTATTGTTACTTGAAATAAAATATTACAGTTGTGCTCAAAAGTTTACATCCCCCTTGCAGAACCAAAATAAGAGGGATCAAATAAAATGCATGTTATTTTTTATTTAGTACTGACCTGAATAAGATATTTTATATAAAAGACATTTACATATAGTCCACAAGAAAAAACAATAGTTGAATTTTTAAAAATTACCCTGTTCAAAAGTTTACATCCCCTTGATTCTTAACACTATGTTGTTCCTGAATGACCCACAGCTGTGTTTTTTTGTTTAGTGATTTGTTTTTGTTTGTTTTGTTCATGAGTCCCTTGTTTGTCCTGAACAGTTAAACTGTCTGCTGTTCATCAGAAAAATCCTTCAGGTCCCACAAATTCTTTGGTTTTCCAGCATTTTTGTGTTTTTGAACCCTTTCCAACAATGACTGTATGATTTTGAGACCCATCTTTTCACACTGAGGACAACTGAGGGACTCATATGCAACTATTACAGAAGGTTCAAACACTCACTGATGCTCCAGAAGTTAAAAACATGCATTAAGAGCCGGGGGGTGAAAACTTTTGAACAGAATGGAAATATGTACATTTTGCTTATTTTGCCTAAATACAACATTTTTTCATTTAGCACTGCCCTTCAGAAGCTACAGAAGATACTTGCATGTTTCCAAGGACACAATTAGTTAAATTTACCATGATCTTCAAATTTCAAAATAAAGGCTCTTAAAGCATGTTTTTTCCTTCTGGAGCATCAGTGAGTGTTTGAACCCTCTGTAATAGTTGCATATGACAACTTTGATGAAAGGATTTGTTTGATCCACTTCAAATGTTGACAACTGTATTTTTTTTTATAGTTTTGGTTAATGATAACCCTGATGGACATCTTGTTGCTCTCCACAGAACCGCCGCTGCCATCGCTTACGGTCTGGACAAGAAGGATGGTGAGAAAAACATCCTGGTGTTTGATCTCGGTGGCGGCACCTTCGATGTTTCCCTGCTAACCATCTATAATGGCGTCTTCGAGGTGAAGGGCACCAATGGAGACACTCACCTGGGTGGTGAAGACTTCGATCAGCGCGTCATGGAGCACTTCATCAAGCTCTACAAGACTAAAACCGGAAGGGATGTGCGCAAGGACAACTGCGCCATGCAGAAGCTGCGTCGTGAGGTGGAGAAGGCCAAGAGAGCGCTGTCCTCCCAGCATCAGTCCCGCATCGAGATCGAGTATTTCTTCAGGGGTGAGGACTTCTCAGAGACTCTGACCCGCGCCAAGTTTGAGGAACTCAACATTGTAAGAGAAGCTCTGCTTTTAGCAAAACTACAATTTATTAATAAAATTCATCAAACTGCAATTTATAAATTTTATTAATAAAAGATTTTCATTTATTGGAATTGCAATGTGAAAATATAAATGGAGGTAGGGGATTTCCTTTTAGTTTGAGATATATTTTGTTTATATATCTAAATAGATGTATAAACAAATATATAATCTATTTAGATATATATATATATATATATATATATATATATATATATAATATCTATTTAGTTTTATTAATTTACTAAAATTTAAATAGAAAAATAATTAAATAAAATCAAAAGTAAAAACGATTAAAAAATATTACTGGGGTTCAAGCGCTTTAAGGCATTTAAGCACATATGAAAAAGGGATTATGTTGCAAGCCTTTTTTGAAAATCGGTAATTTACCATAGAAATATTATGTTTTGTAACATTTATGACTGTTATAGTACCAGCTGTGATCAAATCTCCTTAAAATTTGCATGCTAAGCTTTTAGGCTTTATAGGATTTGGGGTAAATTTGGAGAGGCCCCTTTTCTGATAGAGATCCCAAAGGGTAAATTTCACAATTTTTTTGATAATTATTGACCTAGAGAGTCCAGAAAATTGTACTACTGTTTTTTTTTTTTTTAGACTGAGTAAAAAAAACTAGAACTAGTTTGCAAAAGTAGTTTTTTTTACATCTTCTCAATCATTTAACAATTTTATTGACAGCAGTGGTTCTAGAGGAAAAGTTGTCCAGAATGAGGAGTTCTGTCATATGTTATGAATATTGCATGTATGTACAAAGAATGGCTGTGAAAAATGCAATATTTTGGCCTTCAGTGGCCGATTTATTTAAAATTTCTCACAGACCTTTGAGGCCATGAGTCAAACAGGCCCACCAAGTTTCCTTCTAGAAGGCCACTGTTAACCTTTTCTAATAGGTGCTCAAACTTCACCGACCAATGGCGCCAATGTTTTTTGAGATACGTTTTTTTAAAAATTCCCCTCTTATAGTGCCAAACTCTGTGATTTTTGTCATGCAACCCCAGATTGCAATCTTACATAAGTGTTATGAGTTTAGCAAAAATATTTAATTTCATTCAGGAGTTATAGGCATTTTACTAAAAGTGGCCCTGCCCTTTCGAATGTTTTGGTTTCCCTTTGCGACGGTGAGATGAAAGTTCGGCTTTTTTTTTTAAATAATTGTTGATATTCGCTCTCCAGAGAATCTTTGGTTCCGATCGGGCGAACAACTTAGGACTAGTTTGCAAAAGTAGGTTTTACAAAAAAATATATTTTTGACAATTCTAACAATTACATCTCAGAATTACTGAAACTTTTAAAATAGCTCATTCAAAATATTAATAAATAATGTAATGGAAAACTAAAAACAGCATTTTCATTACGTGAAATAAAATAGTGGCCACATGGCTCATCCTTTAATTTAAAATGGCAAATAACTCACAATAGATTACTTATGAGTTGAGAACTGAAAATCTAAAAATGAAAACACTAATTGAAAATATTGATAAATACTATCATAGTTTATTGAAAGTACAAAAAAACCCTGATTGTGCCTGTATCTGTTGAATGCATGGAAAATAACCAATGTTTTGTGCTTTTCTCCTCACAGGATTTGTTCCGCTCCACCCTGAAACCAGTGCAGAAGGTTCTGGAAGACTCTTACCTGACAAAGTCTGACATTGACGAGATCGTCCTGGTCGGCGGCTCCACTCGTATTCCCAAGATCCAGCAGCTGGTGAAGGAGTTCTTCAATGGCAAAGAGCCGTCCAAAGGAATCAACCCAGACGAGGCCATAGCTTACGGAGCTGCTGTTCAGGCTGGAGTTCTTTCAGGAGAAGATGACACCGGTGAGTCCATGATGGACACATCTAGAGCTGGGCTGTATAATCACCAAGTTTCTTGGGAGATGCTTCATGGCTGAAATGTGTTGAACAGGTGACCTGGTGGTTCTGGACGTTTGCCCTTTGACCCTTGGCATTGAGACGATCGGAGGAGTGATGAGCAAAATCATTTCCAGGAACACCCCCGTGCCCATTAAGAAATCCCAGCCCTTTACCACCACTACTGACAACCAGCGAATCGTGACCATTATGGTTTATGAAGGTGAGCGACATTTTTTTTTAAGAGTCAGACCTGACTTGGTTTACTAAATCTTGTTTGATTACATTTATGACCCATTTTTATTCAGTTTCACGATTTTGAAAGTAAAACTTAAAGCTGCAATTAAAAAAAAAAAAAAACTTCAAGAAACTTTTTTTAAGAAGTTTGCTACAGTTCCCAATAGTTTGCTACATTTTAAGCCGTTTCTCAATTAAAATTGCCAATGTTGCTGGTGTGTTAAATGACAAACATTGTCCTTTTATTCAGTTGATTCATATGAAAAGTTCTTTGATTTTATAGTTTTAGATTATGGGGAATGTGGTTTGTGAGAGAGTAACAGTCTGGGATGAACTGCCGTCTAGAGGACAACCAGAGCACTCCAGCCCGTGATCGATTTTTAGCATTTTAGATGTATATATTTTATATTTATATATGACGAGTTCAGATGCAAAAGCCTCTAAATCCATCTGACATGTTTCTTCAAAAAATGCATTTTTATCAAATTGCTTCCATACAGATGTATAGGTTTCTATGTAAGTACTGGTACTTCTGATTGAGCTGAGGGTGGGATTTTAGCGAGTTTGAAGTAAAAGTATTTGATGGATGTATGTGTCAAGAGCATTCACTCAGTTTCATTATCTCATTTTTGACCGAGATGGCTTTTAGAGAGTTTTGCATCGGAACTCTTCATATATATATTTACATTATACTTGTATGTCATAAATCAATTGATTTAAAAAAATTTTTTAAAATGAAGATACTTTTAAAGAATCATGATTTCATGTTTTTGCTTCATTTTAAACGCTTTTGAAATTTTCAGTCATCTTTAAAGGCACAATTTGTAAGATTTTCATATTAAAATATCCAAAAATTTATATTCCATACTTAGACTACCAGTCAAAAGTTTTGGGATAGTAGTATTTTTAATGGTTTTTAAAGAAGTCTCTTCTGCTCACCAAGTCTGCATTTATTTAAAAGTACAGCAAAAACGGTACAATTTTTAAGTATTTTTACTATTTAAAATAACTGTTTTCTATTGGAATATATTTTAAAATGTAATTTATTCCTGTGATTTCAAAGCTACATTTTTAGCTTCATTACTCCAGTCACTCCTTCAGAAATCATTCTAATATTCTGACTTGCTGTGCAAAAACATTTATTATTATTGTTGAAAACAGCTGAGTAGAATATATTCAGGTTTTTTTGATGAATAGAAAGTTCAGAAGAACATCATTTATCTGAAATAGAAATCTTTTGGCTTCAGTGCTGGAGCTATTGGTTGTTTGGAACTATTGGCTACTTCATGACATTACTCTTTATGCTTTTGCATCTTTCCAGGTGAGCGTTCGATGACCAAGGATAACAACCTCCTGGGCACCTTTGACTTGACTGGCATCCCTCCTGCTCCCCGCAGTGTCCCTCAGATCGAAGTCACCTTCGAGATCGATGTGAACGGCATCCTGCGCGTCACAGCTGAGGACAAGGGCACAGGCAACAAGAACAAGATCATGATCACCAACGACCAGAACCGGCTGACGCCTGAGGAAATCGAGCGCATGGTGAAGCACGCCGAGCGTTTCGCAGATGAGGACAAGAAGCTGAAGGAGCGTGTTGACGCCCGCAATGAACTGGATTACTATGCCTATTCCCTGAAGAACCAGATCGGGGACAAAGAGAAGCTGGGCGGTAAGCTGTCATCCGAAGATAAGGAGGCCATTGAGAAGGCCATCAAGGAGAAGCTCGAGTGGCTGGAGTCTCACCAGGATGCAGATCTCGAGGACTTCCAGGCCAAGAAGAAGGAGCTGGAGGACATTGTGCAGCCCATCGTAAGCAAGCTGTATGGCAGCGAGGGCGGCCCACAGCCAGAGGAGGATGACAAAAGGGACGAGTTGTAAAGTTTATAAAGTTTACTTTTTAAATGTAAAGATTCAAATATCTTCTAGGTTTTTCCCAAAATAACCACAAGAAGAAATCAAGATAATATTTTATTGTAACTATGGACTACGCTGGCAAGAGTGATGTAGAAGTTTTCGCCATGAAGCTTACACTATTGATGTATCAGAGAGAAAACGGATTTCACAGTAAATGATCTAATTTTTAGCTGTAAGAAAAAAGTGTTTTAAAGTTTTGTTTTGTAGAACATCACAGTTATATATGATATGAGAACAGTAGGGCCTGTAAATATGTGTAAGTATGTGTTATTGAATTAAAATATAATTATGAAGAATGACATAAATACAGCTAGCTAACACAATAAAACCATGATAACATAATACCAAAAAAACATGATTTTTTAAATGTTTAAAAACCAGAGTTATCTGTTTTTGCAAATATTTCACAATATTACTGGTTTTGCTGTGATCAAATAAATGCTTGGTGAGCAGAAGAGAGTGTCTCTTACTGTTCAAACACATTTGATTGGTAGTGTGTTTTTGTTGTTATATCTGTTGTTTTTGGTCTAGACTACTTGTGGTGACTTTGCACACTGAGATGCAAATAACTAAAGTGCAAATAAAGTTTTTTGTACTTCGTGTAAGTATTTATTGCTATTTGTACTGTGCCTTTTTGCTATGTCTCTTTCTCAAACCCTTGTGAGGGTAAATGAGTTTCTCACACTTATTTTCAAAAATCTAGTCTTTTAGATTTAAAAAACAAAACAAAAAACAACCGAAATCCCCTTTCACTGATTTTTTGATCATGAAACATTTTTTCCATGGATGAATCAGAAGGCAAGTCTCAATTTCAAGTAAACCTCTCAAATTTACTTTAATTTAATTTAATTTGACAAGCTAAATGTTTTCTGTTTTTAAACTCTCTAGTGTTTTTAGAAATGTTGATTTTTGGCAAATTTCATGGGAGCCATTAGGGGTCAATTCACCTTTCCAAAAGATATCTATGTGGCATGCACATTTGTGACCCTTGATGAGAAATATTCAAAAAATTTCAAGAACAAATACATTTTTAACCAGAACAATTACACCAATTGTTGCAACAAGAAAAAAAATGTATTCCATCTTTTACTGAATATATATTGTCAACCTTATAAAGTACAACCTTTATTTATTATATATTTATTTATATATAAATAAATTCATGCATAGTTATTCACCACCTACCCATGAAAGTTCTATTACGGAAAAAAAGGGTTGTTTTAAATGTCATCACTGTAATCATTGCATTAATGTTGTACAAGGTAAAACATTCTAAATGAAAATTCAAATAAGATCTATTCTATTAAACATTTTATTAACTGTCAAACTACTCATGTTATTTATAGACTAGAATATACTCAATGTAAGGTGTTTTATCTGACCGAACACAAATATGCCATCAGGAGGGGTAAGTAAGGGATAATCAATGGTTTGCCAAAGGATTTTAATGCACGACGTGGAGGCTAATAACCTCTTAATATAGAATGGTGATTAAACTGACTTGGAACTACCTGTGCATTAAACGATTTTAATACATACCTGCCAGCCAATCAGAATCCAGTATCCAGACATTCCATGGAATAATGAAGAATATCCTATGACAAAACACTATGACAAAATGAATAAAAGTAATCCTTTGATGTTCAGTCCTTAGATAGGTATTGATCAAGTGAATATTACTATTACGAAATGAAATAGAGACTTAACCAAAGATAAACATTTTGGAAATTATAAATTAAAGGCTAAAATGTATCCAGCACTGGATGACCTTTTTTTAAATATATTTCTTGAGTCTAAAAAATGCTGTATTTTCACAGTGTGAAAGTTGTTAGTCACATGACAATTGTCTATTAATCAGCTGACATAATGAATGCAAATGTCCAGGATTAAGTGTCCTAACTTAATTGTCTTAGATACAGTTGCTCCTGTAAAATCTTTAAATCCTAGATCTGAGCCCTGGATTGATGACAAAATGCGCTCTCTGCCGCGGATCTGTAGGAGAGTGGAGCGTCAGTGGAAAAAGAACCGGCTCCAAATTTCCTTTGAAATTTTAGGGGGCTCATTATTCAAATTTCAAAAGTCAGTGAGAGCAGCGAAATCCAGGTACCTTGCGGCAATCATTGACAAGAATTACCATAGGCTAAAACTCTTCACCATTTTCAACTGTTTGTGAGTACCCAGTTGTGTCAAAAACTAGGCTATGTGTGATGATTTTCTTAGATATTTTATCAATAAGATCAGTGATATCAGGTTGGGGATATCTCCACCTGTTTTTGACCCTTCCATTTCCTTTGTTTGCTCTGCTGAGTTTAGCCAGTTTGAACCCATTTGTTTTATACATCTCCAAGAAATAGTGCGTCAGTTAAAGCCATTGATGTCATTCCACCTTATTACTTGAAACAAGTTTTTGATGCAGTGGGTCCTTATCTTGTGACCATGATAAATCGATGTTTTGATACTGGTAACACGTCAGAAAAACAAACTGTGAAAAACAAAATGTCAATCATTTGTTTTTTTTGTTTTTTTGCATGCAGACACATTTTTTATTTACAGTCATTAGTAGCCTAAATAACTAGTAGTAATTTCACACGAATCACGTGATCAACAAAAACGAAACCTCGTTTTCTTTCCATTCACGTGAATGCTTTATCTAAATGCTTTGAATTAGGCAACTTTGAATGCTTTACTTTGCGTGTCGGAATGTTTGAATCCATTACATTGCTCTGGGTTTATGAAAGTTCAAGTCAGTTTACTAGTATTAAATATTACGTCATCATATAGGCTAGTATGGCATATAAAAATGATAAAGTAACTGAAGTACCATTTACTTGCCTAAGGAAACTCTGTTGGTATTATTGTTGTTGTTGTTACTACTACTACATTTAATTTTTTTGCCACATTTTAATTTATAAATTACATTATCAGAAAACGTCACAGTTAATGTTGTCTGCCTTTTGTTTGTGCTTAAAACGGAGCTGCGCGCTTGGGTTTATGGCTGCTATAATTGTGTCCTGCCACAAGACGGCGCTGTTTTTGACACTGCTGCTGCTTCGAATCTTTTCCCGAAACAATCAGAGAAAAGCTTCTTTCACTTCTCCATCCCTAGTTCGGTCTGCGGACAGAATCTCTGTTGGGTGCCATTTAGTAAAATCCATTCAGAGAACTGAATGTTACGAGAATTAACTGAATGAACCGGTGTTACGAGATCAGTGGGCGGGGCATATATAAATAATAATGAGTTATACTATCGGAACGTGCGTGGAACTGAGCATTGTAGGTGAGGGCAGCGCCATAAATCACAGCTGAGACTGAGAAAACTCGATAAACACAGAGAGGAAAGAAATAGACAGAACACACACACCCTTCAGACAAGTACTTATTACTACAGTTATCAGGTAAGAATTAAATCTAGGGATGGGAGAAACGAACCTAAGCAATATCAGTACATTTTTGTAGTAGAATATACAGAACAGGTGAATGAAAGAAAAAACATTAAAGGGTCTAGGGTTTTTCCTGTAAACCATATTAATCTATAAAGGACTAAAGATTTATTGATTTTTTTCTTATTCATCACTTTGAGGGCTTTTGTAATAAACTCATCATAAAATGCACAAAACGTTGGTTTCACTTTCAAGTTCTTAGTGTATATGAAATTTTCCAGGCAGAAGGATGCTGTTAACCAGAAAGTCACCTTTGTTATTGTTCATAACAAGTCTATAGATAATGTCCTTAACAGTGAGGACACTTTGGGGTAAAGCCAGTCATGAATATCAAGACCATAAAACATCCACAGTGAAAAAACTGATGATCTGTGGTTTCAATATCATCACAAAATGTCAAATCCAAATCTAAGTCGTAATATTCACTGAAATGTTAAACTTTCTTTAACTTTGGGAGATAAAGGAAATGTTAAATATTTGGTTCTAAGTATGTAAATGGTATCTTTTGAGTTTCTGTAAACTACTTTAGGATTAGAAATGTTAAACAGATTTCTAATCATTTCTTTGAAATCACAACCATCAATTGAAAGTGGTGGGAGATGTGGGATCATAGGGATAGAAATAGGAGAGAATTTCTTTAATTAGCTAGACAATGTAGTCATTGCCTATAATTTTTTATTTGTTGTATTACACCACTGCTGGTTAAAATGGTGCAAATGCAATGAAAACTCAGACCAAAACATGCCAATTGCCTTTACAAACACATTGCAATTTGTATCTGTATAATATGTGTTCTTTCATTGATTTGCAGGGCTTGTTGTGTTTGTTTTGTGTAAAGTTTTCTAAACAGGCCAATAAGAGACTACTCTGATAGCACACAGTGTACATCATGGAGACATCTATTTGTCTGCATTTATAACGGCAAGATGTATTTTTTAGAGTGTTTGCTCATCTGCGATACGTCTACAGAGCGTTTCTTGTCAAATTGACTTTTATTACATGTCCTGACGTGTGACCTTTATTTTTAAAGTACTTTCTACAGAAATCAGTGACCATTTGACACAAGATCAACATCAAAATGCGATTGCTTTGCCTGTTCCTGCTGGTGGCCAGTAGTTCCTGCTGGTGGCTTTTCTCAGAGGATGTCAAGGAGGAAAGTGTCAAGGAAGAAATTTACAAGGAGGAATGTTGTAGGAAAGAAATTGGGGCAGTGATTGGAATAGACCTTGGGACGACCTACTCATGGTGAGAATGAGTTTGCATTCAGATACATGGTTCACGGGATCATTAATTATGATTTTATATATATATATATATATATATATATATATATATATACATACAGTCAACCCCCTCATATATACATATATATATGACCCTGGACCACAAAAGCAGTCTTAAGTAACATGGGTATATTTGTAGCCAAAATTCAAGGTTGAAATTATTGATTTTTCTTTTATGCCAAAAAACATCAGGATATTAAGTAATGATCCTGTTCCATGAAGATATTTTGTAAATTTCCTATCGTAAATACACTGAACAAAATTATAAACACAACACTTTTGTTTTTGTTGTAATTACTTACTTTTTTATGGAAAGTAATGTGTTACATTACTTTTGCATTACTTTTGCATTACTTTTTTAAAACTGGGCAGGGCTTGTTTGTTTTTAATATAAAAAGTTACATTTTTAGCAAATGTAAAATCCCTTTCACACCAAAAAGTGAAATGAATAAGGCTGAAGGAAAAGTAAATTCAAACTGTAGGAAAAGAAAGTTCAACACTCTTCAGCAATGAGAGAAATAAAGCACAAATGTTAGTTAATCTAAAGTAAGTTTTGTTATGGCATTAATGATCCAAATTCACTCAAACCTCTGACCACAAACCATTTAATAATGATGAAGTCTGAAGTTGCACTTCCACCACCAGGGAAATTTGTCAAAGAAGATATGTACGCTACGAAATGATGGTGCAAAATCCAATACTTGGTCGAGCAGTTTTGGAGTCGCTAGAAGAAGGAGTATCTTCTTAACATTTCAATGTGCCAAAAGTGGCATTCTCCTCCCGAAACCTCAGAGTAAATGACGTTGTAATCATCAAGGAGGATATGCTCCCAAGAAGTCAGTGGCAGTTAGGAGTGGTTGAAACTGTCAAAAGTGTGATGAATTTGTTAGGCGAATGAAGGTACAAGAAGGACGAAAACTCGTTAGCATACATAATCAACCCTCCAAGCCCACAATCATTGAAAGGCTTATTCAGAAATTGGTGGTGCTTCATCCTATGACCCAGAAAATGATCGAGCTCAGCCATCTTCTAGGACATCCCAATTCTCTAATTGCACTGCGAGGAGGCAAGGATCGAGAAATGAGGAGGCTTCCTGAGGAGTCTGTGTACACCTGTGTATCCTATGCATTGTGCAGTCCATCGTAAGCAAGCTGTATGATAGCGCGGATGGCCCACTACGGGAGGACGACGACAAAAAGGATGAGTTGTAGGCCATCCGTTGACACCGTCGCCTCTCTAGGTGTACATGTTGAACTCGATGGGCATTTTTGTAAGAAATGGGTGAATGGAAAACTTAAAATCTTTTCATCTTCTTTAAGGAAAGACTTGTGGGAACTTTTTTAGAGAGTTGCGTTTGTTGTTTTATTTTCTCTTCGTTCTGGTGGAGATTTTATCGGCCCAGATTGAGGCTCGATTACAGGTGAGGGGAAAAAAACGATTTACACATGTATTGATTCTAACTTCTAAATTAATTATCTAAAGTGTTACATTTCTTTAACTTCACTCTATTTATTTATACTTTAGAGTTATTTGTCACAGTAAGCCGCAAAAAAAGGACGTAATGCAGTGTTGGTGCTGAGGAACACAACGCTGAAGCACTAGCACAAATTCCACCTCTTAGATGCATGCAGTCACAAATTCAGTTCTCTTTCACAGCTTCTTGCACTTAAACGGTCAAACACACACACAATTATGTCAAAATGCGCATGGTGTGGAGTATTCACATAAACTGTCTGTTATCTCATACATGAATGTAAACAGTTTGGAGCAAACTAGATGTATAATTGTTTATTAGATCTGTGTATTTGTACTTAAAGGACAGTCGACTAATAAACTATGGCCGTCTGTTACATTCATGTTAATCAAAAAAAAAAATTAGTATCTTTATTATGAATCAATTTATATATAGTTCATACAGTGAAGACTATACTTTATTTTTTGATTATTCAGTTTCTGTAGTATTTCTTAGACCATGTTAAATTTAAGTTAATATACCTGAAAAACGTAACAATTATTTAATTGAAAGATTTTATCTATTGTATTTGACCTGTTGTTTTTTTATTTACCAGTTTTATGCTTGCAAAAGTTTTTATTTTTGTATCAAGGAATGCTATTTATGTACTAAAGAGTTTTTCTATTTGTCTCAGGGCTGCCTTGCTTTATTACAGGTGACTGCTGGTCCTGACCGCAGTCATCTTAAATGGCATTTGTTTTTTAATAGTGGATTGACTAAAATATGAAGAAAAAACAATAAATTTCAAGGTCTGCATTTAATACAGTGAGATTTTTTTTTCTTTGAGACCCACTAAACTGTCTGCTGCAGTCAAATAGGAAAAGTAACGCAAAAAGCGTAAACTAGAATAAAATGTATGCATCAATTGAAACAAAATTTCCATATTGAAATAATATTTTACAAGACACCCAAGGAAATCTAAATTACTTCTGCACACAAATATCCAATGGCATGACATGATAATACTATAATTACCTCACCTGTAATACATTAGCACTGTTGGTAACACTATACTGAAGCTATACTGGAATTGAATTTCATCAATAAGTTAGTTAGTCACTTTAGTTTGGACATTTATAATGCAGTCATACTACTGTAACTTCGATTCGGAATTGAATCATACTGAAAAACGTTGCCAGATTGTTCCCTATTGTTGCATCATTACATGACAGCAAAATCATTGTGTGTTAATGAGTCACCATAACCATATAATTGTTAATGTGCCATATATTCATACATGCATTTCGGCACACATACAGCATATGGTTATTTATTGGCACTTTATCAGTTAAAAGAGCTTATTATCTGAATATTATAGTAAACTCTGTAATTAACAGTCAATTTTTTTTAACAGTCATATTTTTACACAAATATAATTTTTGTGTGTGTGTAATTATAATTTTTTATAATTACACAAAACAGTATAACTGATTTATTATTTTGGTAAGCAGCCATGTAATAATGTACAGACAGTCGCTTATATAGGCTACACAATATTCAATTTTCATTCACAGAAAATTAAGTGAACCCTACCCATATTGAGTCGTCTGCTATAGAAGAGATGTTCAAAGGAGTGTTTTGATTTAATGTCCAATGATTAAAATGCGTCTGTCCATTGTTTTAGGTATTTTTCTTTTTGTGTTTTGACTATTTAGTTTGGTCATTCAGACACGTTTTGGTTTGTCAAAATAATTCAAAATTATTGATTTTTCTTTAATGACATATATATATTTAAAAAAAAATGAGTACTTTTGATATATATCTTCTAATAATTTAATGAGTACTTTTGATATATATCTTCTAATAATTTAATAGCATAAAAAGCCCTCACTGATGCAAGCCAATGACATCGTTAGAGTTTGCCTCATCTGATGACGTTCCGCAACCAGTGCGTGTGCAAATCAGAATCAGTCAGTGTGCAGCGCTCAGCCAATCAGCGCCCACCAGCGAGGTGCTCTCCGACTAATGGCGAAGTCTCACGAGTGTGGATGGAAGCGTTGACCGGCATATATACAGCGCATCTCCATGAGAGAAAACATGAGAAACACAGACAGAAGACAGAAAGACACGAGAGAAACTGACAGCACCCACGCTTTTGAGATTTGTTCGTATTTCTACAGTTCAGATCAAACCAGGTAAGAATGATATGTAATTAATTTATATTGCAAACATTAAAAAAAAAGTTGCAGTTAAGTTGGTATAGTAAAATTATACACGTAAATATAATGAAAAGTGTATGTAAATGTCATAAAAAATAAATGTGTCTTGTTTGCGACTAATGTTCATTCATTAGATAGTAAGAAAGTTTTTTTTTTCTTAAACGGGGCCTAGGTTTCAATTAAAGTAAATGTGTACAATCTTAATAACTATATTTTTGCATATACATTATCAAAATATTTTTGTAAAAAAAATGATTTGCTGATCAGTGAATCAGCTTCAACTTCTTTCATATTTAAAATGTTACAATTCGTTATAAAGACTTATAATGCATTTGCATCATTTATTGCCATTTTTGTTTAAACTATCTAAAAGATAATTACTAAATAATTCGTTTTTGCGTTGATTGTACTCGTCTGTCCATCGTCTGTCTGAGCGACGTGCTTCATTAAGTACCTGCTCTAAACTGTGACCTTTATTTCTGAAGTACTCTTTACAGAAATCAGTGCAGATTTGACACAAGATCAACATCAAAATGCGATTGCTTTGCCTGTTCCTGCTGCTGGCCAGCAGTGTGTTTGCTGAAGAGGACGACAAGAAGGAAAATGTTGGGACAGTGATTGGAATAGACCTCGGGACGACCTACTCATGGTGAGAATTAGTTTGGATTCAGATACAGGATCATTAAAATGTTTTATTTGAATATATTTTAAAATATAATTTATTTTTATGATGCAAAGCTGAATTTTCATCAGCTAATACTCCAGTCTTCAGTGTCACATGATCCTTCCAAAAATCAAAAAAACATTCCAATATACTGATTTATTACTTTTATCATCAATGTTGGAAACAGTTCATGAATGAAAAGTTAAAAAGAACAGCATTTATTCAAAATAGAAATCTTTTCTAACAATATAAGTGTTTACTATCACTTTTTATCAATTTAACACATCCTTGGTAAATAAAAGTAATAAAAAAAATCAAAGAGAGAAAGAAAGAGAAAAAATACTGAGTAATGATGCTGAGAAAATGCAGCTTTGCATCACAGGAATAAATAATATTTTAAAGTATATTAAAATAGAAAAACTCTATTTTAAAAAACATTTTCACAATATTACTTTTTTTCTGTATTTTTAATCAAATAAATGCAGCCTTGATGAGCAGAAATGTCTCCTTTAAAAAGCATTAAAAATCTTACTGATCACAAACTTTTGAGTGGCAGTGTATATTATAATAAGCATATGAGTTTGTCCTTATACTATTTTATTTTTGTTCCAGTGTTGGTGTGTTTGAGAACGGCCGTGTGGAGATCATCGCCAATGACCAGGGAAACCGCATCACTCCATCATACGTGGCCTTCACCGCCGAAGGTGAGCGTCTCATTGGAGACGCTGCGAAGAACCAGCTGACCTCCAACCCCGAGAACACCGTCTTTGACGCCAAGAGGTTAATCGGCCGCATGTGGGGCGACTCGTCCGTGCAGCAAGACATTAAATACCTGCCCTTTAAGGTACACATGTCTGTATTTGAATTGTCAGTGCTTTATCTTGAATGGGGAACGCTAAACACCTGCTGTGTCCCTTCCAGGTTATTGAGAAGAAGAACAAGCCTCACATTCAGCTGGACATTGGATCAGGCCAGTTAAAGACTTTCACCCCTGAGGAAATCTCTGCTATGGTTCTGACTAAAATGAAGGAGACTGCAGAGGCTTACCTCGGAAAGAAAGTAAGTTTTGACTCCAGCAAAAAGAAAACATGTCATCTCTATTGCACTGCAGTAAAACTCAACATCTGCTCTGTTTCTGCTCTTCTAAAGGTCACACATGCTGTGGTCACTGTGCCCGCTTATTTCAATGACGCCCAGCGCCAGGCCACCAAAGATGCAGGAACCATCGCCGGTCTGAACATCATGAGAATCATCAATGAGCCGTAAGTATCTAATTACTTCTGCTTTCTTATAAAACAAGTCATTTTCTTGTAGGTCTTTGTTGAAATCGACATCGGTGTTATTTTCGTTTTTGATTGATATGCTATTATAGCTTTTATTAATAATTTGACATTTTAATTGTGTATATTGTCAGCTATTAAAGTTGTCATTTTTTGTTTTTAATTTTTTTATTCTCTTTTACATTTCTATTATATTTATATTTTACATTTTTTATTAATTCTTAGTTATTTTAGCAAACTTAGAAACCTTTTTTTATATAATTTTTATTTCATTTAACTTTTTTTCATATAATGGATTTTTTTAAGGTATAAATTAATGATAATATCCATGACAAACTTTTTTTTACTTAGGTTTTCTTTCTTTTTTTGTTATTTTTACATTTGTTATATAGTTTTTTAGTAACTAAGTTATTCTAGGTATTATCACATGGCTGGATGAGAGCTCGCTCAAGTACTGAGGTGCTTTATAATTAGCAAGATTTTAAAATGTATTCAGTGTTCGATAGGGAGCCAGTGCAATGTTGGCAGAACCAGGCTAATATGGCCATATTTCTGGGTTCTAGTAAGATCTCTAGCGGCTGCATTTTGGACCAGCTGGAATTTGTTTATTAAGTGCACAGAGCAACCACCCAATAAAGCATTATAATAATCTAATCTAATGCATGAATTAACATTTCTGCATTCGACATTGAGAGCATAGGTTGTAATTTAGATATAGCTTTATGATGAAAAAATGTGGTTTTACAAATAATAGAAAAGTGGCTTTTGTAGAAAAGATTGCTATCAAAAAGCACACCTAGATTTCTAACTGATGACGAAGAATTGACAGAGTAGCCATCAAGTGTTAGACAGTGTTCTAGGACATTACATGCAGTTTTTTAATTTATTTTATTTTTTTTAGAATTTATTACTAGTCACCCAGTTTTTTATAGTGACTATGCATTACGTTAGTTTTGCAAATTGGTATGATTCATTAGGCCACAAAGAATGATGATATCTCCCAAGGATAACATGTAAAGCATGAAATGCAACAGTCCTAGTACTGAGCCTTGATTTACGCCAAACTGCACTTGTGATCAATATGATACCTCTTTCATGGCTATGAATTGATAACAGTCACATAAATATATTTGAACCATGCCAGTGCACTTCCAATAATGCCAACATAATTTACTAGACTATTTAAAAGAATGTTGTGGTCAATGGTGTCAAACGCAGAATTAAGATCCAGTAGGACTAATAGAAAGATCAACCACGATCGGATGATAAGTGCAGGTCTTTTGTAACTCCTGGCTGGAAATCCTCACAGATAGCATTTTTCTCTTTCTAAGAAGGAACATAGTTTTTTTTTGAAGGAACATTGTGTTTTTTGTGGTTTTAGTTAATAATAACCCTGATGGACAACTTGTTGCTCTCCACAGAACCGCTGCTGCCATCGCTTACGGTCTGAACGAAAAGCACGGTGAGAAGAACATCCTGGTGTTTGATCTCGGCGGCGGCACCTTCGATGTTTCCCTGCTGACCATCGATAACGGCGTCTTTGAGGTGGTGGCCACCAATGGAGACACTCACCTGGGTGGTGAAGACTTTGATCAGCGTGTCATGGAGTACTTCATCAAGCTCTACAAGAAGAAGACCGGGAAGGACGTGCGCAAGGACAACCGTGCCATGCAGAAGCTGCGTCGTGAGGTGGAGAAGGCCAAGAGAACGCTGTCCACCCAGCATCAGGCCCGCATCGAGATCGAGTCCTTCTTTGAGGGTGAAGACTTCTCCGAGATGCTGACCCGCGCCAAGTTTGAGGAGCTCAACATGGTAAGAGAAGCTCCGCTTATCAACGAAACCAGAACTGAAATAAATGCATTGAAAACAACCAATGTTTTATTCTTTTCTTCACACAGGACTTGTTCCGCTCCACCATGAAACCAGTGCAGAAGGTTCTGGAAGACGCTGATATGAAGAAGTCTGACATTGACGAGATCGTCCTGGTCGGTGGCTCCACTCGTATTCCCAAGATCCAGCAGCTGGTGAAGGAGTTCTTCAATGGCAAGGAGCCATCCAGAGGCATCAACCCAGACGAGGCTGTTGCTTATGGAGCCGCCGTACAGGCTGGAGTCCTGTCAGGAGAAAAGGACACTGGTGAGTCCATCCGCAACCTCTGATAATGGACATGTCTAGAGCTGGGCAATACATTCTTGTTTAACTGGCTAGGCCTCTTGCCAGATGCTTAATGACTGAAATGTATTAAACAGATAAGATGGTGATTCTGGACGTTTGCTCTTTGACCCTGGGCATTGAGACTGTTGGAGGAGTGATGACCAAACTCATTCCCAGGAACACTGTTGTGCCCACCAAGAAGTCCCAGATCTTCTCCACTGCTTCTGACAACCAGCAAACCGTGACCATCAATGTTTATGAAGGTGAGCAACACCTTTTAGAGTCAAAATGTACTTTAAAGTTTACTTCATCTTGTTGAATAACATTTATGACCCCATTCTTATTCAAGATAGAACTTCAAATGAGCGAGTCACAACAAGTCATTAATTAGAATACACATCTCATCTTTAATCTTCATCTTTCCAGGTGAGCGTGCACTGACTAAAGACAACCACCTCCTGGGCACATTTGACTTGACCGGCATCCCTCTGGCTCCTCGTGGCGTCCCTCAGATCGAAGTCACCTTCGAAGTCGACGTCAACGGCATTCTGAGCGTCACCGCTGAGGACAAGGGCACAGGCAACAAGAACAAGATCACCATCACCAACGACCAGAACCGGCTGACGCCTGAGGACATTGAACGCATGGTGAAGCAGGCCGAACGCTTCGCAGATGAAGACAAGAAGCTAAAAGAGCGCATTGACGCCCGCAACGAGCTGGAGAGCTACGCTTACTCCCTGAAAAACCAGATTGGGGACAAAGAGAAGCTGGGCGACAAGCTGTCATCCGAAGACAAGGAGGCCATTGAGAAGGCTGTTGAGGAGAAGACAGAGTGGCTGGAGTCTCACCAGGACGCAGATCTCGAGGACTTCCAGGCCAAGAAAAAGGAGCTGGAGGAAGTCGTGCAGCCCATTATAAGCAAGCTGTACAGCAGCGCGGGCAAAAATGATGAGTTGTAAAACATCCCGACCCTCATTCCAGTCATGCTGACACCCTCGTCTCTCTAGAAGCGGCTAAGGTGTACATATGCACTCCAGCGGTTTGAGCCTTACCTTTTAGACAGGTCCTTTAAGGTATCTTGGAGGGGTGAGGTGTCCAAGTCGCAACATTTAGCTACTGGGTGCCTCAGGGCTTAGTTCTTGGACCCCTTCTCTTCTCTGTCTACATGGCACTGAATCACTTTTGCATCTTTATTATGAATCAATGTATATGTAGTTCATACAGTGAAGACTATACTGTATTTTATTTTTATATCTGATTATTTAATTTCTGCAGTGTTTCTTAAGACAGGTGAAACTTAACTTAAAAATATTTGTCTACTGTATTTTCCTATTGTTTATACATTTTTATTTTATTTACCAGTTTTATGTTTGAAAAAGTGTTTTGTTTTTTTTATCAAGGAATGTTATATTATTATGCAATAAGTACATTTTCTTTTTGTCTCAGTGCTGCCTTGCTTTATTACAGATGACTGCTTTTCAGATGAAATGGCATTTGTTTTATAATACTGGGTTGAAATGAGAATAAAAATATTTAAGAAGATTTTTTTCTTTGAGACCTACTAAACTGTCTCCTGCAAATGGAAAAAGTAACACAAAACTGGAAACTAGAATAAAATCTATGCATAAATCAAATATAAATTTTATTGATTTAATGATAAACAACTCATGCATTTGGGTGAATGATAGAGTGCTTTAAAAATAATTTAAACAATAAAAGCTACAACTAATAAAATATATTTATATTATAAATTTTATATTATAATTTATAAGTGAATAAATAACAACAAAAAATTCTAAATGTTTTTAAATATTTAAACAAAAACATTATATGCTTAAATATTATTCTGAAATATTATAAATGTAACTATTTAATTAAAGTCCTCTGAGTTTCTGTGATTGTTGAATTGTAAATAAAATGAAAACAAAACAGTGCAACACTAAATAAAATTTCAATATTTTAATAGCTTTATCTGCATGGCATGTGAGCAACAAATACAGTACTGAATCATTTGTGTGTGTGTGTGTGTGTGTGTGTGTGTGTGTGTGTTGTAATGTTTCATTTTTAAGTGTTTCATTGAAATGGTTTGTAAGGTTAAATGGTGAAAGTTAATGACATTTATAAACTGGTAAAAGAGTTTTTATGGTTAAGGCCACAGTACATTTAAATAATTGTATTTGGCACTTATATGGTGCACCTTCAGTCAAATAATAATAATATATAGTGAATGTTACACATAACACTCATACTCTCAGTAATTTGCGGCCTGAATTGTTTTTTTAAATGATTAGTGCATGATAAACATCAGAAAAAAGACTCAACTGTTGATGAAATTCATGAAGTGTATTTGCTGGAAGATCAAGTCCCTGACATGTCAGCTATGGTCAATATTTGGGCTCAGTGCAATATACAATAAATCAGTTCAATGGGAAAATGTCATCTGATCATTTCTGATGCAGATTTACACTTTTCAATCACCGTTGGTGTCTAAATGACATTAGTAAGCATGTATGACACAACAGAAAGGCCCAACAAATCTTTTTTTTTTTTTACTACTGAACTTCCTCTTCCTTCTGTTGATTTCTCAAGGTAGTTTGTAGTGTATTAAGTCAGAGGCAATATCAAACATATTTAGTACATCGTTATTTCCATGGTCTCATTATTGGATTACATCTAATGCAGTCATACTAAATTCAGTATTGAATCATACTGAAAAACGATTGTTCCTTATCGTTGTGGAATCACATGGCAGCTTTTCATTTGTTGTTTGCATGCAGATAGGTTTGCTGAGGCTCTGGTAATGAGTCACCAAAACCACAACAATGTCACTGTGAATGTGCCATATATGCAGTATTAATGCATGCATTTGGCACACATACCCTTCTGATTCTCTTTTGACCCTCAATGGTTATTGATTTGCACTGTATCAGTTAAATAAACGTATTACCTGAATATTATAGGTGATTGTTAAATGGTGTCATAGTCAAATGCATTTAAAATAGCACAAAATTGTATGCATCATTTGTTATTTTAAAATTATACATGTGGACAGCAGAATAAAGCACAGACAGTCGCTTATGGACAATATTCATTTTACCTAAATAGAAAATTGACTGAACTCATATAAGTTACATATATTCATAGCTATATATATTCAAACCCAATAGCATCTGCTTATATTTTAGAATAGAGGAGAGTCTCTTTCTATGTAAAATAGATGTTGCGTGTAAGTTAAAGCGCATAAAATTAGTGTTTTATCTTCAGTTTCAATCAAATATTTCGATTTCTTGGCCTGGTTCAAATGCAGCACCGTTCTTCGCCCCTCCCCCATCCAGAATCTTCACAGACTGACACTGACGCGAACCAATGAGATCGTTACAGTTCGCCTCATCTGATGACGTTTCCGCCACCAGTACGTGTGCAAATCAGCATCAGCCAGCGTGCAGGGCTCAGCCAATCAGCGCCTTCCAACGAGCTGCTCTCCGACCAATGGCGAGGCTCCACGACGGGGAAGCGGTGACGGCTTATATACAGGCGAGCGCAGCGCCATGAGTTACAGTCGAGACTCAGAGAAAACACGAGAAACACAGAGAAGAGAGAAAGACACGAGCGATAGACCGCATCCACGCCCTTAAGATTAGTGCTTGTTACTTGAAAATCATCAGGTAAGACGCATATTTATTTAAATTCAAAATGTAATTGATTTAAATTTCAAAAAGCTGTCAAGATCAACTGAACTGTTCTGACTGGATCGATAGTAACGGTTGGAAAAACGGTTGCTTAATTTGGTAGATTTTAAAAAAAAAGTATATATTTGTAGATATAAATGTTAAAAGTTTATAAGTGCGTCTTGTTTGCTGCTTTTAGTGGTCATTCATTCGATGGTAACCGGTAAGACGAAACGAATCAATGTTTTAATCTTAAAAATCAAATGTGTTTTAAATTATTAATGTCTTTCAGATGTACATTATATCATAATATTGATATTTGGAGTAAAAAGTAAAAATAAGGATTTGATGATCAATGAATCAGCACCCACGAGGTTCAAGTGGAGACTAGTTAACGTTACTCTTGACTAGTACAGATTATGGCTTCATATTGTTTTACTACTTGGCCTTTAGTAAATATGCATTTAGTGTTTTCACTTTTTTTTAAGTATGTAACCATGGACCACAAAACCAGTCCTAATTCTAAATAAATAAGCTTTCCATTTGTATATGGTTTGGTAGGATAGAACAATATTTGCAAGAGATACAACTATTTGAAATTACTAAACTATTCTGAAATCTGAGGGTGCTAAAATCTAAATATTGAGACAGTTGCCTTTAAAGTTGTGCAATTGAAGTTCTTAGCAATGCATATTACTAGTCAAATTAAGTTTTGATATTTACAGTAGGAAGTTTACAAAATATCTTCTTGGAATGTGATCTTTACTTAGTCTAATGATTTTTGGCATAAAATCTTTCATTTTGACCCATACAATGTATTTTTGGCTATTGCTACAAATACACTTGTGCTACTTAAGTCTCCAGGGTCACATATTTGAACAACTTAAAAATCCATTTGCAGCTGAACTCAATGCTTGCCATTTTTGGTTAAACTATCTAAAAAACATTTACCAGATCTTTGCCTGAAGATGCATTGCTTGATTATAGCTGTCTGTCAACTAATGAGTGACGTGTGCTTTATTATGTACCTGTCCTGACCTGTGACCTTTATTTCTAATGTACTTTTTACAGAAATCAGTGCAGATTTAACACAAGATCAACGTCAAAATGCGATTGCTTTGCCTGTTCCTGCTGGTGGCCGGCAGCGTGTTTGCTGAGGAGGACGACAAGAAGGAAAGTGTTGGGACAGTGGTTGGAATAGACCTTGGGACAACCTACTCATGGTGAGAATTGGTTTGGATTCCCTTGGTTCCCAGGGTCATTAAAAAGTCATTTCCAAGACTAGAAAAAATATTTATATACAGCTTTTTTTTTTTTTTATAAACTTCTTACATATATAAGTTATTTTTATATATATAAATAAATTTTTTTTTTAATAAAAAAAGTGTGTGTGTATATATATACTTCATTGCTTTATATTTTATATATATATATATATATATATTTATTATTATTATTATTATTATTATTATTATATATATTTTTTTTTTTTTATACAGAACAATATATTTATTATTTCATTTAATATTCTAGTACTTCTTAACTTTAAAATATGTACCTTTTTATTATGTAATTTTAAGTATTAAATGAGATGTATAATAAAACATACACTTTAAAAAAATATTTTTCTAGTAATGCTGAAGTAATAGCTATTTATATACATTTTGGTTTGTTCTTATAAAATTTTATTTTTGTTCCAGTGTTGGTGTGTTCAAGAACGGCCGTGTGGAGATCATCGCCAATGACCAGGGAAACCGCATCACTCCATCATACGTGGCCTTCACCACCGAAGGTGAGCGTCTCATTGGAGATGCTGCGAAGAACCAGCTGACCTCCAACCCCGAGAACACCGTCTTTGATGCCAAGAGGTTGATCGGCCGCACATGGGGCGACTCGTCCGTGCAGCAGGACATTAAATACTTCCCGTTTAAGGTACACATGTCTTTGAACTGTATAAGAATTATACATGCCTTTGACTTCAATGTGGAACGAACGCTAAACACCTGCTGCATCTCTTCCAGGTTATTGAGAAGAAGAACAAGCCTCACATTCAGCTGGACATCGGATCAGGTCAGATGAAAACTTTCGCCCCTGAGGAAATCTCTGCTATGGTTCTGACTAAAATGAAGGAGACTGCAGAGGCTTACCTCGGAAAGAAAGTAAGTTTTGACTCCAGCACACAGAAAACATCTCATCTCTATTGCACTGCAGTAAAACTCAACATCTGCTCTGTTTCTGCTCTTCTAAAGGTCACACATGCTGTGGTGACTGTGCCCGCTTATTTCAATGACGCCCAGCGCCAGGCCACCAAAGATGCAGGAACCATCGCCGGTCTGAATGTCATGAGAATCATCAATGAGCCGTAAGTATCTAATTACTTCTGCTTTTTAATTAAACAGGTCATTTTAATCAGACAATAATAATCCTGATGAACATCATCTTGCTCTTTACAGAACCGCCGCTGCCATCGCTTACGGTCTGGACAAGAAGGACGGTGAGAAGAACATCCTGGTGTTTGATCTCGGCGGTGGCACTTTCGACGTTTCCCTGCTGACCATCGATAATGGCGTCTTTGAGGTGGTGGCCACCAATGGAGACACTCACCTGGGAGGTGAAGACTTTGATCAGCGCGTCATGGAGCACTTCATCAAGCTCTACAAGAAGAAGACCGGCAAAGATGTGCGCAAGGACAACCGCGCCGTGCAGAAGCTGCGTCGTGAGGTGGAGAAGGCCAAGAGAGCGCTGTCCGCCCAGCATCAGGCCCGCATCGAGATCGAGTCCTTCTTTGAGGGTGAAGACTTCTCCGAGACGTTGACCCGTGCCAAGTTTGAGGAGCTCAACATGGTAAGAGAAGCTCTGCTTTGACAATTAAACCTTCACAAAAGTAGAACTGAAATAAATGCATTGAAAATAACCAATAACCAAAATGTTTTGTGCTTTTCTTCACACAGGACTTGTTCCGCTCCACCATGAAACCAGTGCAGAAGGTTCTGGAAGACTCTGACCTGAAAAAGGCTGACATTGACGAGATCGTCCTGGTTGGCGGCTCCACTCGTATTCCCAAGATCCAGCAGCTGGTGAAGGAGCTCTTCAATGGCAAGGAGCCATCCAGAGGAATCAACCCAGACGAGGCTGTTGCTTACGGAGCCGCCGTTCAGGCTGGAGTGCTGTCAGGAGAAGAGGACACTGGTGAGTCCATTTACAACCTTTAATGATAGCCACATCTAGAGCTGGGCTGTATAATCACACCAAGCCTCTTGTGAGATGCTTACTGACTGAAATGTGTTGAACAGGTGACCTGGTGCTTCTGGATGTGTGTCCTTTGACCCTGGGCATTGAGACAGTTGGAGGAGTGATGACCAAACTCATTCCCAGAAACACCGTTGTGCCCACCAAGAAATCCCAGATCTTCTCCACCGCTTCTGACAACCAGCCTACTGTGACCATCAAGGTTTATGAAGGTGAGCGACATTTTCAGAGTCAAAACTGTTTATTGGAGTCTGCATCCTACTCAATTACACTTACATTTTATGACACCCTTTTTATTCAGTTCACTCATGTCATGTGAAAATGTTAATGGTTTGGTTTTAGATTTAAATATTACACTTTTTTTTTTTTTTTTTTTTTTTTTTTTTTTTTACGTTTTAATTTATTTTTTCTTTTTTTTTGTGACCCTGGACCACAAAACCAGTCATAAGACTCAGTTTTGTGAAATTGATATTTATACATCATCTGAAATCAGAAAATAAGATTAAATAAGAATCCATTGATGTATGTTTGTTAGGATAGGACAATATTTGGCTGAGATGCAACTATTTGGAACCTGAGAGTGCAAATCACCTTTAAAGTTGTCTAAATACAGTTCTTAGCAATGCATATTACCAATCCAAAATTAAGTTTGGCTATATTTATGATACTAATGATTTTTGGTACCCGTGCTAATTACCCGTGCTAATTAGTCCAGGGTCACATTTGAATTATTTTTTATTTATTTTAGAATTTTTTGCTACATTTTTAAGCCATTTGTCACTTTAGTCTTGCATTTAATTTAAATTTATTTATTTTTAAGAGAACTTACAATAAGTTTTTACCCCTGTTTTGTTAGTTTAGTCCTAATTTTCAAATTTTTCACTCAACTTTAATCTTCATCTTTCCAGGTGAGCGTCCACTGACCAAGGATAACCACCTTCTGGGCACCTTTGACCTGACTGGCATCCCTCCTGCTCCCCGTGGCGTCCCTCAGATCGAAGTCACCTTTGAGATCGACGTCAACGGCATCCTGCGCGTCACCGCTGAGGACAAGGGCACTGGCAACAAGAACAAGATCACCATCACCAACGACCAGAACCGACTGACGCCTGAGGACATCGAACGCATGGTGAACGAGGCCGAACGCTTCGCAGATGAGGACAAGAAGCTGAAGGAGCGTATCGATGCCCGCAACGAGCTGGAGAGCTACGCTTACTCCCTGAAGAACCAGATCGGGGACAAAGAGAAACTGGGAGGCAAGCTGTCATCTGAAGACAAGGAGGCCATTGAGAAGGCTGTTGAGGAGAAGATCGAGTGGCTGGAGTCTCACCAGGACGCAGATCTCGAGGACTTCCAGGCCAAGAAGAAAGAGCTGGAGGAAGTCGTGCAGCCCATCGTAAGCAAGCTGTATGGCAGCGCAGGTGGCCCACCACCAGAGGAGGGTGAGGAACAGGCCGACAAGGACGAGTTGTAGATCGTCTGGACTCTGCATCCGCGTCAACGTCCTCTCTCTAGGTGTACATATTGAACACAACGGACATTTTTGTACAAGAACGTAAAGCCTCGAATCTCTTCGGGAAAGACTTGTGGGAAGCGTTAGAGAGTTGCGTTTGTTGTCTTATTTTCTCTTCACTCCGGTGGAGATTTTGTCAGCCCGGTTTGAGGCTCGATGCTGCTGTTCTCAGGCAGTTCTGTGAGGGGCGATTAGCGGGAGGGAGGGTGCTAGGGGTCAGGGGTTTCTGGGTAAACGTCATGTCACATTCTCAAAGTTATTTATTGAAATCAGGCAACTGTAGAAGACATTTCTACCACTATTACAAAATAAAGGTTTGATACAAAATCAGCACTGTTGTTTGTGTCTCTTGATGTTTAAATGTTTCAGAAATGGTGTTTTTGTTTCACTCAAATGTAAACCATTCATATATAAAAATATATAAATATTATTGATGAAATATGGTAATGCTATAAGGATATGGTGCTTTCTTTAACCAATCTATTAAACATTAAAACTCCAACTATATTTTTCCAACTCCAACTGTTTTCAGTTTTATATTTAATTTCTTTTACAATATTTTCATATTTATTTTTTAGTTTTAATTTGTACTTTTTTTTTATTTTTTATATTTATTAAAATGAATAAATTTTTTAAAAACTTAATATTTTAAGCTTTTCTGCATGGTTACATTCTCTGATGTTGGTTGATGCTTACAACATGCAGGGACAATAATAAATATATATTTTATATAATATGTATATATATATATGTGTGTGTGTATATATATATATATATATAAAATATATACACACATTATATAAAATATATATATATATTTTTTTTTATTATTATTATTTTTTCCTAGTTAATGGTTTTCATCAATTCACAAACCCCAATTGGAACCCTGTATTAAAAATACTACACAAAAAAGAGATCAACTTTTTCAAAAGTTTTTCAAATGTACAAAGTCAAAATGAATGCACAATTACATTTATATAAATTTAGCAAACAATCAATTCTCCTAGATTATAAAACGCTGAAAACGGATGCAAATTCAGGTTCAAGAGATTTCCAGGAAATGAATTCTTTGACAATTTCTGCACATAAAGCCTATTGTAGTTGTAAGAGGTTTATTGAATATTAAAGGCCAGCATTCACGTCAGCACAGTAACGAGGCAGTCATTGAATATGATGCCCTGAGTGTCCATTCCTCCAAAGATAAAGCACAAGTGCACCTCGTCTGCATCATGTGATTCTTCAGATGTCTTCACACGCCACGGCACTAAACACATGGAGTGATCCAGTCTGCTGGGAGGAAGATCTCCGTCAAACTTCATCCGCGTCCAGCGCTGTTTGTCTGTCAGCAGAGGTAAGAAATCACTTTATATGTTCTGATGATATACAGAAAGACACAAGCACAACTTGCTTTTTGGGTACGTTAGAGTTATTATATTAGTATTCTATAAAACTAAAACCAAAAAAGCAATGTTCGATGTTGGGGAAAGTTTTTTTTTAAAAGTAATGCATTACAATATTATGTTACTCCTTAAAAAAGTAACTAATTGCATTACTTAGTTACTTTTTATAGAATGTAATGCATTACATTACTTTTGTGTTACTTTTGCATTACTTTTTAAATCTGGGCAGGGCTTTTTTTCTAATATAAAAAGTTAAATTTTTAGCAAATGTAAACACCCTTTCACACCAAAAAGTGAAATGAACAAGACTAAGGCTGAAGGAAAAGTAAATTTGCGTCTGCACATTGAAAATGAAGCACAAATGTTAATCTAAAGTAAGTTTGGCTTATTATTATGGTTGATTTGGATCAGCAAAGTTCAACAGCAAAGTCACTGGTTAATAAAATGGGATTAAATCCATAAAGGAAACAAAAGTAACTCAGATATTTTCTTGTAAATAAAAAAGTAATGTGTTACTTTACTAGTTACTTGAACAATGTAATCTTATTACGTAACTCGCGTTACTTGTAATGCGTTACCCCCAACACTGGCGATGTTTTTGTTACTTAAAATAAAAGTGGAATAAATTAAATATAACAAACATTTAAACTTAATTTATTTCAGCTAGTTGCCAAAGCAAAATTTCTCATTTTCATTTAGTTTAACTTGATGTAGTAAAATAAAAAACAATTAAACTGAAACAAAAGAAAAAAAATATATCAAAACCAAAGTTTCTAAAACTATGACTAAAATTAAAACAAAAACTGGAAAAGAAAAACTTAGAAAAACAAAAAAGTCCCTAGAACAAGAGAAATTCCCCAGAAGTCAAGCTGGATATTAAATATTTATTCAAATCTTGAGCTGTTATAGTAAGTGTGCAAGTGCCTACCACATTGAAACTTATACATGGCGTTTGTGGCTCCGTCTGCTGTCATTCCTCCAAAGATGAAGATGTTTTTCCCAAAGGTTACGGATGAATGAGCTGCTACTCCTGGCGGTATGTCGCCTTTAGCTCTCACCTTCTCCCATTTGATTGTTTCTGAAACAATATGAGAGAAGAAAATAATGAAATATGATGTGTATGAGGACAATTGAGTCTCTAATTAAAAATTAAGAAAAAATTGTATGTATATATTTTGTTAAATGTTTTTAAAGAAGTCTCTTCTGCTCACCAATCCTGCATTTATTTGATCCAAAGTAGAGCAAAACCATTTTTACTATTTAAAATAACTGCTTTCTATTTAAATCGATTCCAAAATGTAATTTATTCCTTTGATCAAAGCTGAATTTTCAGCATCATTACCCCAGTCTTCAGCGTCACATGAACCTTCAGAAATCATTCTAATATTCTGATTCAGATTTTTTTTTCCAAGTTTCTTTGATGAATTAGAAAGTTCAGACGAACAGCATTTATCTAAAATAACATTATAAGGAATGCCTATATTATAAAACATTACAACTTAAACATTACAAATGTCTTTATCGTCACTTTTGATCAATTTAAAGCATCCTTGCTAAATAAAAGTATACATTTCTATAACTTTTTTAATGGCATAGAGTATAATGTTACAAAAGCTTTTTATTTCAGATAAATGCTTAGCTTTGGATCTTTCCATTTATCAAAGAATCCTAAAATTCAAGACTGTTTTAAACATAGATAATCATAAATGTTTGTTGAGCAGAAAATCAGTATATTAGAATGATTTCTGAAGGATCATGTGACACTGAAGACTGGAGTAATGGTGCTTTGATCACAGGAATAATAATTTAATATTGTACATATTATATATAAAGAGTTTAATTTAGATTCATTCATATGTTTGAATTCTTTCAGCATCACTTGCAGTCCTTTCTTTGTTTAGAAAACAAAGGGAACTTCCTTAATGACATTACCTTCCAGGAAGTGACATCAGTTTGGTGGGAAAACAGCACCAACTCAGAGTACGTACCTAAGATGTGAGCTCTCTGGTCATAAATCCAATCATAAATGTAATCTTGTTGAGAAAGGCGTTGAGGATCTCTAAAAATGAAATAGCCTGTAAGAGCTTTCTATGCTGTAACACATATAATATGTGACCCTGGACCACAAAACCAGTCATAAGGGTCATTTTTTTTTAATTGAGATGTATACATCATCTGAAAGCTGAATAAATAAGCTTTCCATTTATGTATGAATTGTTCTGACAATATTTGGCAAAGATACAAGTGTTGGGAAAAGTTACTTTTAAAAGTAATGCATTACAATATTGCATTAATCCCTAAAAAAGTACCTAATTATTTTTTTATGGAAAGTAATGCATTACATTACTTTTGCATTACTTTTTAAATCTGGGCAGGGCTTGCTTGTTTGTTTTTAATATAAAAAAGTTTGATTCTTATCAAATGTAAAAGCCCTTTCACACCAAAATGAAATGAAGTGAATAAGGCTACGGCTGAAGGAAAATTAACTTCATGCCTGTACAGTAGAACTGTGGGAAAAGAAAGTTCAACACTCTTCAGCAATGAGAAAAAAAAGCACAAATGTTAGTTAATATAAAGTTTGCTTATTAGTACACTGCAAAAAATACTTTTCTTACTTAGATTTTTTTGTCTTGTTTCCAGCCAAAATATCTAAAAATTCGTAAACCAAAAAGGATTTTCTAGATTTTCTTTTCTAATAAAAATATTTTGGCTGGAAACAAGACAAAAACATCTAAGTAAGAAAAGTATTTTTGCAGTGTATGGTTGAATTGGATCAAAAAAAGGTCAGCAGCAAAGTCATTGGTTAATAAAATGGGATTAAATACATAAAGGAAACAAAAAGTAACTCAGATATTTTCTTGTAAATGAAAAAGCAATGCGTTACTTTACTAGTTACTTGAAAAAAGTATCATTATTACGTAACTTGCGTTACTTGTAATGCGTTACCCCCAAAAAAATGGATACAACTATTTATAAAATCTGGAATCTGAGGGTTTTAATATATTTTACGGTAGGAAATTTACTAAATATCTTCATGGAACATGATCTTTACTTGGCATAGAAGAAAAATCAATCATTTTGACCCTTACAATGCATTGTTGGCTATTGCTACAAATATACCTGTGCTACTTAAGACTGGTTTTGTGCTCCAGGGTCACATATGCTTGAATAGTATGCTTTGTGCATGTGTGCAAATGTTATGTTCTTATTGCACAATGAATACTATTATTAATAATCATCTGTGAAATCATGCTGCCGCACCGGTGTTGAGTAGGAACATGTCGCTGTGGAACTTTTCTCCTGCCATTCCTCCATGTATGTAGATGTTGGAGCCCACAGCGTTGATGACGTGACCGTGTCGCGGCGCAGGAGGCGTCCCTTTGCTCTCTGGCTGCAGCCATGTCACATTTACTGCAAATAAACACAGTATTTCAGTGATGCATGCCATGCTTCTGAAATCTACTTAAAGGTCCACTGAAGTGCCTTGAAACACGCAGCGTTATTCTATGTGGTGTCCAGTGTTGGGGGTAACTCAAGTTACGTAGTAATATGACTTTTTTCAAGTAACTAGTAAAAAAAAAAAACTTAAATTAAGTAAACAATTCTTTTTTTGTTTTCAGAAAAAAAAACCAAGTCAAAATAAGTGACTTTTGGTTAGAACAAGCAAAATAATCTGCCAATGGGGTAAGCAAAAAATATTATTTCAAACAGAAAACAAGATAATTTAGCTTACCCCATTTGGGAGATTATTTTGCTTGTTTCAAGCTAAAACACTTTCTCTAGAAAAAGCTTCTTGATTTAAGAAATATATATTATAAATATATTATTAAGAGATATTTTGGCTAGAAACAAGACAAAAAAATCTAAAAAAAAACAAAAGCATTTTTTGCAGTGTACCAATAAGCAAAACTTACTTTAGATGAACTAACATTTGTGGGGGGGTTTCCTCATTGCTGAAGAGTGTTGAACTTTCTTTTCCTACAGTTCCACTGTAAAGACGGGAATTTATTTTTCCTTTAGCCTTATTCACTTCATTTCATTTTGGTGTGAAAGGGCTTTTACATTTGCTAAGAATAAATCTTTTTATATTAAAAACAAACAAGCAAGCCCTGCCCAGATTTAAAAAGTCACACAAAAAGAATGCAAAAGTAATGCAAAAGTAATGTAACGCATTACTTTCCATAAAAAGTAACTAAGTAACGTAATTAGTTACTTTTTTAGGGAGTAACGCAATATTGTCATGCATTCCTTTTAAAAGTAACTTTCCCCAACACAGGTGATGACGTAATTTCAACTGAAACAGGAAAACAAGGCGGGCCATATCGAGCAGCCCTGCCCACTTTTTAAAATAGCCAATAGCGTTGCATTTATATCTGCTCGGGCCAGAGAGCCGTTGAGCTCGTTAAAGCCACATTTGACAGCTTATGACAGCCACAGTCTAATATATTACATCATAGATTCAATATAAAACTCTAAAACTAAAACAAAATATTGATTATAATCATCCTGAGGCTGTGTAGTTTAAAACATGCCGACTCACATATATGATCCACTCTGTGTGATCGTGTCTCTGGACCAGTGCCATATTCCAGAGTAGACTGTGGGCTGCTGCAGTTCGTGTGACACAACACCAAACCAGACCTCATTTGCCCCGACAGAAAGCATATTTACACTGTCTGAATCAGTCCCTATCGCCTACATTGTGAACTACATGCCATTCAAGAAAACACTAACACTGGGAACAAGCGACTGATCTCTCAGCCCTCAGCTTCAACGTCTATTTATAAAGTAGGGGGCGGGACGCCACGGATTCTAGAGAGCATTCGATCGGACAGAAGGTTTGATGAGATGCTGAAGTGCAGCGTGATGTCATCAAAATCATTGATTCATATTGGCATGAGAGACTAAGTTTTGAATGGTCATATTTTGTAAACGCAAATTTTGTCATTGTTTTGGAACACACTAGCTTATAGACACAACCTTATGGAACATATTCATACTAAAAACCAAAATAAATATTTCATCCAAGAAGTTCATCTTTCTTTCTTCAGTCGCGCTTTTTTTTTTTTTTTAGGAAAACATTCCAGTATTTTTCTCCATATAGTGGTGCTCAAATGCAGTTTCAGTGCAGCTTCAAAGCAGCCGAATAAGGGTCTTATCTAGTGAAACACTGTCATTTTCTTAAAAAAAATTATATTTATACACTTTTTACCACAAATGCTCATCTTGTCTAGCTCTTCATGACTCTGTGCACTCTGGTTCAAGACGGAGTATGTTGAAAAACTCCCATCTCATTTTCTCCTCCAACTTCAAAATTGCCCTACATTGCTGTTTTATCTTTTTTTTTTGTAAAGGGCGCTTGACCTTCTTTGCACGTTCACTTTGTAAACACTGGGTTGGTGTTTACAGTGATGTAGGATGATTATATAGATCAGTGAGAATAACCCAACGTGTTTCAAAGCACTTCAGTGGACCTTTAACTTTCAATCCACTGAGCACCACTGAAGTCCATTATATGGAGCAAAATCCTGGAATCTTTTCCTTAATTTCTTCGCGACTGAAGAAAGAAAGACATTAACATCTTGGATGACAAGGGGTTGAGTAAATTCAGGATATTTGTATTCTGGAAGTGAACTAATCCATAAAAGGATTAGTTTACTTTCAGAACAAAAATTTACAGATAATGAATATCTTGTCATCCAAGATATTCATGTCAATCTTTCTTCAGTCATAAAGAAATTGTTTTTGAAGAAAATATTTCAGGATTTCTCTCCATATAGTGGACTTCTATGGTGCCCCCAAGTTTGAACTTCCAAAATGCAGTTTAAATGCAGCTTCAAAGGGCTCTAAACGATCCCAGACGTTGAAAAGGGTCTTATCTAGCGAACAGAATGGTTATTTTCGAGACAAATTGACACTTTATATACTTTTTAACCTCAAATGCTCATCTTGTCTTGTCTCTGAGATGCAAATGCGTAGTCTGTGTGATCCGGGTCAATACAGTTAGGGTATGTCCCAAAACTCCCATCTCATTTTCTTCCCCAACTCCAAAATCGTCCCACAATGCTGTTTTACGTTTTTTTGTAAAGGGCGTTTGATCTTTGTAAACACTAGATTGGTATTTCTGCAGCATTGTAGGACGATTCTGAAGTTGGGGAAGAAAACAAGATGGGAGTTTTTGGACATACCCTAACTGTATTGACCCGGACCACACAGACTACGCATTTGCATCGCAGAGACGAGACAAGACCAGCATTTGAGGTTAAAAAAGTATATAAATTGCCAATTTGTTTCGAAAATGACAGATCGTTTCACTAGATAAGTCCCTTCTTCATCAGCTGGGATCGTTTAGAGCCTTTTGAAGCTGCATTTAAACTGCATTTTGGAAACTCAAACTTGAGGGCACCATGCATATCCATCTGTTATGTGGAGAGAAATCCTGAAATGTTTTCCTCAAAAAACATAATTTCTTTACGACTGAAGAAAGAAAGACATGAACATCTTGGATGACAAGGGAGTACATTATCTGTACATTTTTGTTCTGAAAGTGAACTAATCCTTTCAGTTTTTGTGTTTGTCAGACCTGTATCAAAGACATGGAGCTGTGGATCAGTGACAGGTGAAGCTCCAGCGTCGCCTCCTGAAAACACATAGAGTCTGTCTCCAACGCAAGCCGAGCTTGTATGGTACGTCCTGACCGACGGAGACGCTCCTTTAACCGGGACAGTCTGCCACAAACCACGGCCTTCAGCATCAGCTGCACAAAATACAGCATTATGGATCACATACAACATCATTTGGAATAATTCAAATGTGTTATTGTTTCATAAGTCTGCTCACCAAAGCTGCATTTACTTGATCAAAAATATAGTACAATTTATTTTTTAAAGAATTCCTATATGCTCATCAAGGTTGCATTTACTTGATCAAAAAAACAGGACAAAATTTTTAAAATAATGTTCTATATTAATATATTTTAAAATATAATGTTATTCCTGTGATACACAGCTGAATTTTCAGCATCAGTACTGCAGTCTTCAGTGTTGCTCAACAAATATTTCTGATTATTATCAATGTTGAAAACCGCACAATATTTGTGGAAATAGTCTGAATTCAAAATGTTCAAAAGAACAGCATTTAAAAAAAAAAAAAAAGTTTCTTATTATTTTAAATGTTATTTATTTCATACCTTTGAATGGTTGTATATAATGGTCCCTGCATAAATATTGGGCAGCACAACTATTTTCAACCTTGATAATAATCAGAAATGTTTCTCGAGCAGCAAATCAGCATATTAGAATGATTTCTGAAGAATCATGTGACACTGGAGACTGTATGTAATGCTGAAAATTCAGTTTTGCATCAAAGAAATAAATTACTTTTTAACAGATATTCACACAAAAAAAGTTATTTGAAATTGCAATAATATTGATCAATTTTTACTGTATTTTTGATCAAATAAATGCAGCCTCGGGGAGCAGAAAGACATCTTTCAAAAACACTAAAACATCTTAATTATTCCTAATGTTTTTAGTAATCTTTAAATTGTATTTGCATGACACATTTTGTATGTTAATATTCAGTATTTATTAACCTGATGTGCGCAACACTTGAACACAGTTGCGGTTGCCGTTCTTCTCGGCTCCAGCAAACACCCACAGACTTTGTGGGTCGCTCTCGGGAACAAAGCTGCAGTGTTCGTACCGCGCCTGCAGGCCGTCCCAGTCTGGAATGTCCCATTCATGAGTATCTGCATAAAAATACAAGGCAATATGTTTAATAACAGCATGGGCTCATACTAACTGAGAAACTGCAATACTTGTATTTTTATCAGTTACATACTAAAAAGGTGGTTGATAATGGTTATAGACACTTAAAATATACAATTTATAATGTATATAAATTTAACCTAGAATGTTGATGTTGATTAAAAACATTGCAATACTTTGCTAATAGGTTTTGTACACAATTAATGCATTAATGCATTACAGATTGTGAACTGTACTAATACAGGCATTATTTATTTATTAGACTATTTATTTAATTATTTGTATTTAGTTTTTAATCTAGTTATTATTATTATTATTATTATTATTATTATTATATATTTTGTATTATTTATTATATTTTATGTATTTTAATCTAATTTAATCTATATTTATTTAAATCAATAATTAAAAAAAAGAATTAAACTATTTATTTACATTTTTTATTTATTTATTTAATTTATTTATACTTAATTGTATTATTTATTGTATTCTATTTTTTATTTATTCTGTTTTATTAAATGTATGTATTCATTTTAATCTAGTTGAATCTAAATTAAAAAGTAAAAGAATAAAAAAAGAATGGAAAAACATGATTTATTTTATTCTCATTTTTATTTACTTAATTTTAATATTTATTTTACTCTATTTTATTTATCTATTTTATTGAATGTATGTATTTTTAATCTTAATCTATTTAATCTAAGTTTATTTAAATCAGTGATTAATTTAAAAAAATCAAATTTGTTTATTAATTTTATTTAATTGTATTTAATTTTATTATTTATTCTATTTTATTTAATGTATGTAATTTATGTATTCATTTTAATGTTATTTATTCTAAATGTATTTATTTAAATCAATAATCAAAAAGTACAATAATAAAAAATAATTAAATTCAAATTTGTATTGATTTATTACATTTATTTAATTACTTAATTTTATTATTTAATTTTAATTTTATTTTATTTTATTTTTGTATTATTTATTCTATTTATATTTAATGTATTTGATAAATGTTTTAATTTTAACTTAACTATTCATTTAAATCAGTAATTAAAAAGTAAAATAATAAAAAAAACTATTTATTTTATTCAAATGTTTTAATTAATTTTAATTAATTCATTTATTTAAGTTTATTATTTATTTTATTATATTATTTATTCTATTTTATTGAATTTATTTAATAAATGTATGTATTCATTTTAATCTTATTTCATCTATTTAATCAGTTTATTTATTTAAATCAGTGATTAATAAAAAAATCGAATTTGTTTTAACTTTTTTTTATTTACTTTCATTATTTATTATTTTATTGTTTTTATTTATTCTATTTTATTGAATGCATGTAATAAATGTATTTATTTTAATGTTATTTAATCTAAATGTATTTATTTAAATCAATAATCAAAAAGTAAAATAATTTACAAAAATAACGATTTAAAAAACATTCTAATTTTTATTGATTTATTAATTTAATGTATTTATTTACTTAATTGTATTATTTGTTTTATATTATTTATTATATTTTTTATGTATTTGATAAATGTATGTATTCATTTGAATCTAATTTAATCTAACGTTATTCATTTAAATCGGTAATAAAAAAAGTTTAAACTATTTATTTTATTCTCATTCTTTATTAATTTCATTTAATTTATGTATTTAATCTTATTATTTATTTTATTATATTATATTTTATTGTATTCATTTTAATCTTTAATTTAATTTACTTAATTTTATTTTTTAAATCCATTTTTCTCATAACTTTTCCCCAGATTTTGCGTCACTCCTTGCATTTTCTAGTCTCTGAAGAACATTGGATTTGTGCTTTTTCTTTGGAACTGCAACAGAACTCTACCTAGACTGATAATGTAAGAATCAGGGAAGCTGCCATCAGGATTAGCTCCACCAACAATTACAATTCGTCCCTTTCCTCCATCACTGGAGGGCAGAAATGTGCAGGTGTGACCCACAGAAACACCAGGACCGGCACCTGTGGGCACCACAGCATACCTGTGACAGAGACAGACAGCTGTTAACACCATAAACACACAAACACAAATAGATTACAGCAATTTACAACATCTGGATACCACTGTCTGCTCTGCGGCCGCTCCTCTGGCTCAAGAATAGGCAGCAGCTCCATCAAATCATCACTCGAGAATTTATACTGTATAAAAACACAGCAGTTTTATGCATTTTAACTGTCTTATGTAATAAGAATTCAAAAAGTACATTTACTGAATGAGAACTAAGTCTGTTTCTATGGACGCTGGCTCCGTTGCTATCATCACGTGAAAGCGCGACGTAAAAGCACTTCTTCTATACGCAACACACGAGCGTTATGACGTCACATTCACATCGCTTGCGTGCAATCACAACGACAACAAATAAATGCTTTACCTGTATCAGTAAATGTTATGATTGATAATGGACACAGGTTTGACGAGCATGACAACTTGTGAACAGAATAAGGAAGAGAAGTTAGTGTGAAAACCGCTATTTTGATGACAGTCTAACCGGAAGGGATTTCATAATAAAGGTCTTCATCGTGGCATTGACGAGTGCATAAAATAAAATAAAATAATAAATCATTCCTCACAAATAAAACCTGTATTTGTTTTATTTCTTCAAACAGCTCTAAATGGTCCTATTAGCATTAAATGGCAAAAGCTAAATATTAAGTTAACACAAAGTTTGATTATGTTGGACTTTTCTCCCCCAGATTTTATCACTTGTATATTTTGAAAAAATAATTTGTTTACACTTAAAATAAATTAAAAGTATTATTAACAACCAAATATACAAATATTATATCAAAATAATAAAATGAAGAATTCTAAAAACGCTAGAAAAACACATGATGATAATAATAATTTATTTTAGTATGAAATGTAGTAAAAAAAAAAAAAGGTTTAAACAAATAATAATAACATACAATGATTTAAAAATCTGCTTTTAATAAAAAGCTTTGGAGTTTATGTTAATAAAGGATTTTAAGAATGTTGTTTATGGCCAGTACATTTTCTAAAAATCAGACACAGTATTATGGAATCAATGGCACATTTATTTATTTGCTTGCTTGTTGTTGTTGTTTTTTTTTCTTTTTGCAAAAATTTATTTTTCAAAATTTTCTAATGTAATCTATTTAATCTAAATGTATATATTTATTTAAATCAATAATCAAAAACATGTAAAATTAAAAAAAAAAAAAAACATTTAATTTAAAACATTAATTAATTATTTAAAATATGTATTTTATACTATGTATTTATTTATTTATAAATCAAAATAAATGGGATAAATACATTTTAAAACTATTTGAAATAGTTAAAAAATAAAACAGTATTATGGAATGGCACATATATTTGCAACACAATACACACACACACACACATTTTTGCTTGTTTTATCTTTTTGCAAAAAATTATGTTTTCTTTTTCTAATTTAATCAATTTATTTATCTATTTAAAAATATTTTTGAATAATTAAAAACATAAATGAATTCATTTAAAAATATTTATTTCATTATATTTATGTATTAATCAAAATAAATGTACATTTTAAAACAATCTGAAATATATAATACACACACGCATACACATTTTTGCTTGTTTTTTCTTTTTGCAAAAATGTATTTGTTTTCTTTTTCTAATTTAATCTATTTAATCTAAATTTATTCATTAAAATAAATATTATTTTTTTAAATAATTAAAAACTAATTAATTTAAAAAATATATCTTATTATATTTATTTATGTATTAATCAAAACAAATGTAATAATACACACACACACACACACACACACACACACACACTTTTGCTTGTTTTTCTTTTTGCAAAACTGTATTTGTTTTCTTTTTCTAATTTAATCGATTTAATCTAATTTTAATTTATTTATTGTAATAATAAAAAATAATTTTAATAATTAAAAACATAAATTAATTCTTTTTAAAATATTTATTGCATTATATTTATTTATGTATTAATCAAAATAAATGTGATCAATACATTTTAAAACTATCTGAAATGGTTAAAAAAAAATCAGACACAGTATTATAGAATCAATGGCACATATATTTGCAACACACTATAAATATATATATATATATATATATATATAGATAGATAGATATACACACACACACACACACACACACACACATTTTTTTCTTTTTGCAAAAATGTATTTTCTTACGTAATACATGTTTTGGCATACATTTGATTCCGTACACATCCAGCCCAAGATAACACAGCGCGCACACGCCACGCCGATGGCCACGCCCACAGCCACGCCCACACATCCACGTTCTGACTGTAAATCAACAGTCCTCTGCTTCACTCACACATGAGCAACTTACACTCATCAGACACACTCCTTCTTCTTTCCTGATAGAGTTTGACTCTGAGGAATCATCGTCATGTCTTCAAACTCGAACCTGACGACCATGAGACGGACAGTTGAGCAGCTCAAACTCGAAGCCAGCGTGGAGAGAATTAAAGTAAGTCTCAATACTAGCTAAAAAGCGATATTTCATTCAATAGTCATTCGACTTTTTCACGGCACGATTTCAAAACAAAGTACAGTGTATATCATTAAAAGTAGGCTTCTGTTTCACATCTATGTGTTTGTGTTTATAATGGCAGCATCTACAAATAATAATAATAAAACTGAATGCACATTATCAATGCACTTCTGCTATTATTGTGTTTGTCTATGTTGTAATTATAGTATAGTATTTTATAATTTTCTAGAATATCCTAAAATATAAATATACATTAATGGCTGGATATGAATGAGCTTTCATAGACCTTATGGTTTATTTCATTTAAATCATAATTTTGTTCTGATATTTGATTACTCAGCTTATTGTTTGAGGTTGATATAGTGCTGTTTACATTATTATTTTTTAAAACAGACAATGAAATCAAATGTTGAGTGAAATTAGGCATCAAATTATTATCATAGTGAACCTTGGAAAATATTTTTGATATTTTTCAAGACAATTATGGCAGATTACAGTCACAAATATATTTTGTATCCCTAAAAATAATAATAATAATTGTTAAATAAATAAATATAACTATTATAACAATTGAAATTTCAGAAACTGTAAACAAGTTATATGTAGAGGTCATGATCATGCATGCTGGTTTATTTTTTTTCCCTATTTTGTGCAATAGAGGAAACATTTAATATGACAAGCAGACAGATTTAGAAACAACTGACTTCTCTGTCTCATACAAGTTTCGCACATGAGATGTTGAGGGTCTGTTTCATCAGGTTTATCATGCTCAGAAATTATTCTGTTCTCATTTTGGCTCATATTTGATTTAATTTGCATTGAGTCTGTTGTTTTCCTGTTTTAATCTTTATTATATTAAGTATTGTATAAAGCACTATCGAAACAACAGTGACTTGACTTGACTGGATCATAAGCAGCATGCAGAAAAAGCAGATAGTGGTAAAATGCGAATAATCAAAATCAAAATAATTTTATTTCATTTTTATAATTTTATTTTTAAAATAATAGTTTATCTAAATTAATTTCTTATATATATATATATATATATATATAATAAAATGTTAAAATAAATAAATACAAATTAAATAATAGTAAAATAAATATGTAACTTAATAGAAACTATTATATATTTTCCAATTAATAAAAAAATTACTAATTTGCATTTTTTTAATCTCACAATTCTGACTTTGTTTCTCACAGTTCTGAGAAAAAAGTCACAATTAAAATAAAATAAATGAAAAAAAAAATCACAATTTACAGAACCTTACCTTTTTTATTTTTAAATCTGTGGTAAAACAAAAAATAGAATTACGAGATGTTAGAATTGTGAGGAAAAAAAAATTAAATTATGACATATAATTTAGAATTAAAAACATTTTCTTGGTGGGAAAAAAACAGAATTGCCAGATGTAAAGTCTGAATTCTGAGGGGGAAAAATTCAAAATAAATTAATAAAATTCAACTTACCTGCAGACTGAGAATGGTTAAATAAATAGGCTTGTCAGCCTTTAAAAAAATGAGAAAAAACCTTCTATATCAAAACAGTGATATTGCAAACTGGTATTTCTTATTATATTATTTTAATTTATTGTCTTATTCATAAACAAGCTGTTTGTAGCGCAAAAGGTTTACTGTTTACTAGGGGTGTAACAATACACTCACGTACCAATAGATTAAAATAAATTAAATAAATATTAAAAAAAGTTTTATATACATTTATTTATAATATAAATATATATATATATATATATATATATAATACATTTATTTAAACTAGATTGAAATAATACAAAAATAAATAAATAAAAATAAAATAAATTATGAACACATCTATCAGTATGGTAATATAGTCAGTAGAATAAATATGTAATTTAATAGAAACTAAATATTTTCCAATTAATTAAGAAAGTAATTTATCTCGCAATTCTGAGAAAAAAGTCACAATTAAAATTAAAATAATATATAAAAAAATCACAATTTACAGAAGAAAATTCAGAATTGTCCGATAAAACTCGGAATTGTGAAAAAAAAATCAGTTACCTATTTTTTAATCTGTGGTAAAACAAAAATTACAAGATGCTAAAATTGTGAAAAAATAATATATAATTTCAGAAGTCAAAAACATTTTCGTGGTGGGGAAAAAACAGAATTGCCAGATGTAAACTCTGAATTCTGATGGGGAAAAAAGTCAAAATAAATGAATAAAATGCAACTAACCTACAGATTGAGGATGGTTAAATAAATAGTTGTTGATGTAAAAAGTCATGTTTACAGTATTTTGTCCCAAATTCATCAGAATCTAGACCGATTCCGACATAAGGAAAGTTACACAAATTCAAATTTGATGCAACCCACCCAAATTGCGTTGAGGGGTTACAAGTTCTTGTTTTGAGTTGTAAACTCTGAAGGAAAACCATTTGCCAGTTCCTTCTCCATTTGGCCTGTGTGTGTCTGTAACGCAGGTTTCTCAAGCCGCTGCGGATCTACAGCAGTACTGCCTCCAGAACGCCAGTAAAGACGCGCTCCTGGTCGGCGTCCCAGCTGGAAGCAACCCGTTTAGAGAGCCACGCTCATGCGCCCTGCTCTAGAATGAAGGTACAAGTTCATATGAGAGACGACAAACACCTCACAGCTTTATCCAGCTTGTTTTTAACATCCAGGTCTTCCAGCGTCACTCGCTTCTGGTTATTTTAGCTGTACAAAAACAGTCTTATACCATCGTTATACTGATTGATGTTGCAAACTGGTGTTTCTTATTATATTATTTTAATTTATTATCAGATTCTTAAAAACGCTGTTTTGTAGTGCAAAAAGTTTTACTGTTTACTAGGGGTGTAACAATACAACCACGGACTTACTACTGACAGATTAAAATGAATTAATTCATTAAAAAATAGATTAAAAAATGTCATTTTTAATAAAAATGCACCGCCACTCAGAAGTTTGGGATCAGTAGGATTAAAAAATAAATAAATAAATAATTATATATGCGAATCAAGGTTAATTAAATTAAGTTAATTAAATACAGGAAAAAATGTACTATTGTGAAATATTATTACAGTTTAAAATAATGGTGTTCTATATTAATATGTTTAAAAAAATAATTGATTCAAAATGCAAATTCAGTTTTCAATGTCACACGACTCTTCAAAAAATCATTTTAATATGCTGATTAATTATTATTAATGTTGGAAACATTTGTGCTGCTTAATATTTTTTTTTTAACCTGTGATTCTTAATTATTCTTAACCTGCATTTATTCAAAATATAAATCTTTTCTAACAATATAAGTCTTTGCTATTACTATTTATCAACTGAACACATCCTTGGTGAATAAAATATTCATTTCTATTTTATTTCTATTTTGAATAAACGTTTTTCTTTTCAACTTTTTATTTGTTAAAGAATCCATCAGGGGAAAAAAATCACAGGTTCCAACAAAATATTAAGCACAATAGATAATAAATCAGTATATTAGAGTGATTTCTGAAGGATCATGTGACACTGAAGACTGGAGTAATGATGCTGAAAATTCAGCTTTGTATCACAGGAATAAATTACATTTTAAAATATATTCACATAGAAAACAGTTATTTAAAATTGAAATATTATTTCACAATATAATTTTCTTTTGTACTTTTGAACCTTTTTGTACCTTTAAATTAGATTGAAATGCTAAAATTAATGTAAATAAATAAAAATAAGATACAAATAATTAAATAAATAATCAAATAAACAAAACATCTATGAGTATGGTAATGTAGTCAGTAGATTAAAGTCACGATTAATTGATTCAAAATAAAAGTTTATGTTTGCATACTATATGTATATGTGTGTACTGTGTATATTTATTATGAATATATAAATACACACACATAGATGTATATATTAAGGAAAAATATGTAATTTATATGTCAAATATTTATATATATTTGTGTTTACATACAAATACATACAATGCGTACAAATATTTGTACAAAAAATATACATATTTTTTTATATTTGTGTATAAATATGTGTGTGTATTTATATATACATAATTACATAATAAATATACACAGTACACACACATATAGTATGCAAACATAAACTTTAGAATAGATTAATCGCGACTAATTGTTTTGCTGCTCTAAAATAAATTCACAATTTACTGAAGAAAAGTCAGAATTGGCAGATATAAACTTAAAGTCACAGTTACCTTTTTATTTCTTAATCTGCAGTGAATCCAAAATCTAAATTGCAAGATGTGAATTTAGAACTGTAAGGAAAAAAAGTCAAAATTATGAGATATAAATTCAGAAGCATTTTCATGGGGAAAAAATGCTGAATTGTGAAACAAACTCTGAATTCTGAGGGGAAAAAAATCAAAATTGCAAAATATCAACTCTGATTTCTGGAAAGAAAGTATGTTTATGTACGTGTTTATATCTAGCAATTGTGGGAGGAATAAATTTCATTTTAAGATATATTCACATAGAAAACAGTTATTTAAAATTGAAATTTTATTTTACAATATTACATTTTTTTCTGTAGTTATGATCAAATAAATGCATAAACATCTTTATAAAACATTACAAATCTTACTGATCTCAAACTTAATATATTTTTATTAAACAAAGGTAATTGTGACTTTTTACTAAAGAAATGTACAAAATTTGTTGTATTAAATGTATTACAATTTCTAAAAAAGAAAAGTCACAATATAAAGATATAAACACATACATAAACATACTTTCTTCCCAGAAATCAGAGTTTATATATTGCAATTTTGACTTTTCCCCCTCAGAATTCAGAGTTTGTTTTACAGTTCTGGTTTTTTTTTTCAACATAAAAATGTTTCAGAATTTATATCTCATAATTTTGACTTTTATATACAATTTTTATATATTTTTGTTATATTTTTCATATATATATATATATATATATATATGGTAAAAAATCTGGAATCTGAGAGTGCAAAAAAATATAAAATATTGAGAAAATCACCTTTAAAGTTGTCCAAATGAAGTTCTTAGCTATGCATATTACTTTTCAAAAATTAAGCTTTGACATATTTACGGTAGGAAATTTACTAAATATCTTCATGGAACGTAATCTTTGCTTAATATCCTAATGATTTTTGGCATAAAAGAAAAATCACTAATTTTGACCCACACCATGTATTTTTGGCTATTGCTACAAATATACCCCAGCATATATATTATATATAAACAAGCTTCCATAGAAAATAGCTTACTGCTGCATTGCAAAAAAAGCTAGGATCTAGCAGTCCTGATATTTGCTGATATTTGAGCGACGAGCAGTAAAGTCGATATGTGTTTTAAAAGTCTCTTTTTGAAATGTAAATAAGGATATGTTTCGTCTCCGCTCATTTGTATATTAGTCCTGGAGCTGCTTGCAGCTCGTCATACTATTTAAATCTAAACTCATTTAACCCAGATATTCTCAATAGTCATACGCAGCTGTGTGGGATATTATTTTTAGCTTGGAGCGTTGGACTCGCATCCGGCTTACTGTTGGGAAGCCTGCTTTGGGAAGCCTGATCCGACTCTTTTACATCAACAGGAAGTTGGGTTTAGAGGAATGGGGGTAGTAGAGGAAGTCCTGGGCTAACAAATGGTGCATTTTGTATGATTCTGCATTGCCTTTTTATAAAATGCACATTATTCTTTATAAATGTGGCTAAGTTGAAGTGAGTCACGACAGCGCAGTCAGCCAGAATTAAGACTGAGGAAGGCATCTGTTGAACTTCTGCTCTTGACCAGCATGAGTTCGGCTTTTCTTCGCCGTCTGTGGTTTGATGCTATACTTAGTTCTGCACGAGATGTCGAAACGCGTCTGGCTTTTTTAATGGACTTGGTCAAATCATTCAAATCTCCCTCCGTGCATCTCTTTTGCATGCTGTTCATAGATGTACATGAAAATCCAACGCAAAAGTGAGTCATATGGATTGGTTTCATGATGTTTTTCCTTGACATTTGGAAGTGTTATTGCTGAACATCATCCATTGTCAAAGTCAAGTCAAAGTCAAAGTCTGCTTTATTGTCAATTCTGCTATATATACAGTACATACATACAGAGAATTGAAATTGCGTTACTCTCAAACCCTAGATACATACAGGTAACATTAACAATAACAAGAAGTAAAATACAATTACGTACAAAAATAAATAATATATAAAAATATATTTATAAATAAATAAATTGTGCTGCATAATAATTTTTTTTCAATTTTAGAGTGAAATATTATGTCAAAATGAATTGAATACTAAATGTTTTTATTTATTTTTCACATTTATTTTCTTTCTTTTTTTTTTTACAGGGGAGAGGAGGCAAATCAATGGAACGCTGATATTTTATATTATGCAACAACTTGACATATATTGTGCAAATTTGTGCCTTAAATTTCTTATATTTCTTTAGTATTTGTCTTATGTGTTAAAATCTTTAAACATTCAGCTGTTTTGGTTGTATGCCCCTGAATTATATGAAATTGAAGCATTGATTCATATGAATGATTTGGATGTATCTTTTTTATTATTATAGAAGAAATTATTTAATTATTTCAAAATTATTTGTTTTTGTCAACTTAAGCGTGCTAATTGTGAATGTTTACTAGTAGTAAATGATTAAAAAAATAAGAAATAAATTTATATTTCTGTATCTGTATCTATATCTATATTTATTTTTATTTTTACAAATAGTTTTGTTTTATTTTTCACACACACACACACACACACACACACATATATATATATATATATATATATATATATATATATATAAGAAGTGCTGGTAAACAATTAATCGATTAATCGCATCCAAAATAACATTTTTGTTAATATAATATCTGTCTGCATACTGTGTATATTTATGATGTATAAATAAAAACACACACATACAGTATATATTTGGAAAACATTTACCGAAACAAGTACCGAAGGCACCTGTTGTATCCATTAGCATTCTTTTCTTCTGCTCTGGAAGTCTATGGCAGCTCATAGAACCGCTTCCGGGAAAGTTGTGAAATTTGGCACACTGATAGAGACCAGTCTCAATATTAACCATAGCAAGTTTGGAGTCTCTAACTCAAACTCTCTAGCGCCACCACTTGTCCAAAATGTCAATTATTTTATGCTAATAACTTTTGATCCGTAAGGTCTAGAAGGAAAATATTTTTTTCCTCTGAATCCTTGGCTCATGCCAAGTCAAATTAACACTCAAGATCAAAAAATCTGAAAATTTAAAATCATAAGTTTTAGGTTTTTTCTATTTTTAATAGTTTGTAAAACCCATTTTTTTTTCGAACTCCTCCTAGATGGTTTGTCTGATTATTACCAAAATTGGCTCAGAGCATCTTCAGACCATGCTGGCAAAAAGTCATGGAATTCAAGTTGGTTAGCCAAACTGCTCTCGAATAACACGCAAAAAGAATTCTACGAAAAGCGCACAAAAATGGTTGTGAGGCTATATCTCCGCAATGATTTGGCATATTGAGGCCAAACTTGGTGCGTGTTATAAAAATCATGACCTGAGGTTACCTGCAGTGTTTTGGCGCAGTGCACCTAATGGTCAATAGATACAAAAAGTGGCTATTTTTGCTTATAACTTTTCAATAGTTTGGCCAAAAATCACAAAACTTGGGTACGAACCATACTGAATTTTCCAATATCATCCATTTTGGGCATCTGCCATTTTGAATTTTGTTGTAAAAGGCTATATTTTATAAACGCATTGACGTATCGTTACAAAACTTGGTATGAGTCTTCGGCACCATGCCCTGACAGTACTCAAAACGTTTGGAGGCAGCACCACCTTGTGGTCAAAAGTTATATATTTTTTTGAATGTTAACTTTTAATAATAACTTTTTGTTTAAATAACTTTTGTTTACAACAGTAATGAAACTAGTCTTGATATATTCCTTGGGTTATGCCGAGAACATCGATACCAATTATGCCATAATTAGATGAACCTCCTGTCCGCCATTTTGATTTATGTTGAAAACCTACTTTTCCGAACTCATCCTAGACCGTTACTCCAATTTTCACTAAATTTGACTCCGATCATCTTCAGACCAGGCTGACAAAAAATCATCGATTTCATGTTGTTGCCCCTTAGGAAACGGTTTTCGTTTTGGGCATCAACAAATTTGCTGGAAAGATGCCAAACTGCATCTGAGGCTGTATTTCTGCACAGCTTTGACATATTTGCACCAAATTTTGTATGTGCCATTGGTCAAGAGTACTAAATCATTCATTAATCTTTGATTATGAAATTTCCAAAAATGCGAATAACTTTTGATTGCATTAGCCTATTGTACTGACATTGATCTCAAAATATTACTTGGGTCAGGCCGACAACATAGATACCAATTATTCCATTGTGAGCCATTTTGCTTTATGTTGAAAACCTACTTTTTCAAACTCCTCCTTGACTGTTGGTCCGATTTTCACCAAAATTGAATCAGATCATCATCAGACCATTCTGGCAAAAAGTTATGGATTTCGTTTCTATAGCGCCACTACAAATTTGAGGCGCGATGCAAAAATGACTCTAAAGCTGTATCTCTGCAAAGCTTTGACATATTAACATCAAACTTTTTGATAACAGCGCCACCTACTGGTCAAAAGTGATAAGCCACTAAATCATATTACTAGTGGTTGTATTTATGATTTTTCAGCCATCAGCCAATCATCTTAAAATGGTTTTAATTGCTCATTTCTGCAGTTGGTCTGATGCTCCATTCCATGCTTATATATATATATATAAATGTGACCCTAGAACACAAAACCAGCCATAAGGGTCAATTTTTTGAAATCGAGATTTATACATCATCTGAAAGCTGAATAAATAAGCTTTCCGTTGGTGTATGGTTTGTTAGGATCTGACAATATGTGGTCTAAAATCTGTAATCTGAGGGTGCAAAAAATATAAAATATTGAGAAAATCACCTTTAAAGTTGTCCAAATGAAGTTCTTAGCAATGCATATAACTACTCAAAAATTAAGCTTTGACATATTTACGGTAGGAAATTTACTAAATATCTTCATGGAACATGATCTTTACTTAATATCCTAATGATTTTTGACATATTAAAAAAAAAAATCACAAATTTTGACCCACACCATGTATTTTTGGCTATTGCTACAAATATACCCCAGCGACTTATGACTGGTTTTGTGCTCCATAATATAAACATAACATATTTTTCTTAAATATATACATGCACGTGTGTGTATTTGTATATGCATAATACATATACACAGCACACACACATATTATTATATATTATGTACTCAAAAACTTTTATTTTGGATGTGATTAATCATTGCCCGGCACTAATATACAGATATATATGAAAAATAAATATATTAAGTGTGTTTCAAATACCTTGCTTTGGAATTGAAAGAAAAGTTAAAGGTGTATTTAGACTAAATCAGTAAGTCTTGGAGGGTGTAATTAGATCACACTTACATCTCTACACTATTAAGAGCACAAACTCTACAGGTTTAAATGCAAGAAAAGATGTGCAAAAGATGAAGGACATGATAGACTCGTTGTTTTTCTCTCATGGGCAAATAAATGAAGTGTATGCATGAAATGAACCTGTTGCTCTGGTGATAATCAGGTCAATCTGGGTGGATGCAAAATGACTTCTGTAACAATTATGTCTGTGAGCCATCAAGCCACTTATTAAGTGAGGAACAGGTCTTTATCTGTAGTTTTAGTGTTCAAAATATGAACTGAAACATGTAGGTTTGCACCGTCATGAGCAACCAGGAAACATCAGGGAATTTTATGATGTTTCCAGTGATGGAAATGTCCATTTGTCTAGTCATGCCCTGCTCGATCAGTATTTCCACACCATTTCAGTGAAAGGAAACATCTACATCCTGTTCCTTTTCGTTGCATTATTCTAGCTCTAAAAATGTGGAGATAAATTCACTTCTGTGACACTGAGAGTCACAGTAAGCTCACTGTGCATCTTTTGTTCTTTCAAACCTTTATGCATTTGAATATTGCCCACATTTCTCAGGTACATCATGCAAATTTGGTTGTCTGTTGTGTAACAGATACACTCATATCAGCATATTAGTTGTGTTTAATAATAAATAGCGTCCATAAACACAATCTGCAGTTCATTTTAAGATTTCTAAACAGATTTATAACTTGCTTCTGTATCAGTATCACTTCCCCTCTCCACAGAAGCAAGCATTATAAATAATTTTTTGCTCAATTTTGTCTATTTCCTCAGAGAATATTACTTCCGGACAAAGATGGTCAGATATGCAACACACAACACATACACAAAACATTTCAAACTTGTTCACATCATAGATATTGGGGAAACAAAGGATTCCCACGTTTTCATGGTTGTTCTTCCTCCGGGGGTCACTTAATTTTGTCTTTTGCAGAGATATTGGCTACTTTTACTGTTTCTGCAGTTTATACTGAAGCATGTGTGCCTTTGGACATGTACTTACTGTATACTGCCTTTTATTATATTAAAAGTAGCATGCAAAACAGTATGAAATATGCAACAAACTGTGTACTAGATGCATATACAGAGGCCCAAAAATATTTAGACGCAAGTAAGTCACACTTAAAATCTTTGAAATTCACTGTAGAAGAAAATATCATCAGAATTAAAATTTTAAAGCATTATTCTCAGGAATAACTTCACTTAATTCACTTTATTTTAGGTCTGTGAATTAATCACATCATCTATGAACAAGTTATGCTAAGATTTCACAATCATGTTTTGCCAAAAAACTGATCTTGTGCTATTTTTCTTTTAAATGAATGATGCTTTTATATTTTTTGTTATTTAATGACAATCATAAATTAAAACAGAGCTTTTATGTTTAAAGCACCGCACCAGTGAATTTAAAACTGGCATTACAGCTATGTTTACAACATAGATACTGGGTGGAAAAAAGAAATACATTTTACATTTTCATGGTTGTTCTTCCTCCGGGGGTCAATTATTTTTTGTCTTTTGCAGACATTGGCTACTTTTACTGTTTCTGCAGTATATACTGAAGCATGTGTGCCTTTGGACATGTACTTACTGTATACTGCCTTTTATTATATTGAAAGTAGCATGCAAAACAGTATGAAATATGCAACAAACTGTATACTAGATGCATATACAGAGGCCCAAAAATATTTAGACACAAGTAAGTCACACTTAAAATCTTTGAAATTCACTGTAGAAGAAAATATCATCAGAATTTAAAACTGGCATTACAGCTATGTTTACAACATAGATACTGGGTGGAAAAAATAAATACATTTTACATTTTCATGGTTGTTCTTCCTCCGGGGGTCACTTAATTTTGTCTTTTGCAGAGATATTGGCTACTTTTACTGTTTCTGCAGTTTATACTGAAGCATGTGTGCCTTTGGACATGTACTTACTGTATACTGCCTTTTATTATATTAAAAGTAGCATGCAAAACAGTATGAAATATGCAACAAACTGTATAATAGATGCATATACAGAGGCCCAAAAATATTTAGACACAAGTAAGTCACACTTAAAATCTATGAAATTTACTGTAGAAGAAAATATCAGCAGAATTAAAATTTTAAAAGATTTTTTTTAAGTGAAGTTATCACTTAATTCACATCATTTGTGCTCAGTGAATTAATTACATCATCTATGACCAGAATTTTTACATTTTCTTCCCCCAGGGGTCACTTTATTTTTGTCTTTTGCAGACATTAGCTACTTTTACTGTTTCTGCAGTATATACTGAAGTATGTACTGTATACTGTGTGCCTTTTCAAATCTTGAATGTAATATGTACTTACTGTATACTGCCTGTTATTATATTAAAAGTAGCACACAAAATGTGCAACAATCTGTATACTAGATATATATATATATATATATATATATATATATATATATACATATATTTAGAGGCCCAAAATATTTAGACCATAAAAGGTCTGAATTTTATTATAGAAGAAAATATCAGCAGAATTTAAAATTTAACGTTTTTTTTCTGAAATAACGGTAGCACTTTAATTTGATGGTCTTTTCACAATCATGTCTGGCCAAAAAAATTTACTTTTATGGCAAAAATCGTTAGGATATTAAGTAAATATCATATTTTTGTACATAATTTTTGATAAGTAATATGCATTCACTTCATTTGGACAACTGTAATGGCAATTTTCTCAATATTTATATTTTTTGCACCATCAGATTGCAGATTTTCAAATAGTTGTATCTCGGCCAAATATTGTCCTATTTTAACAAACCATACATCATTATTCAGATTTCAGACAATGTATAAATCTCAAGTTAAAAAATATTACCCTTATGACTAGTTTTGTGGTCCAGGGTCACATATGTTAAAATGTAATTTATTTCTGTAAATCAGGATTCTTTTATGAATAAAAGTAAAAAATAATAGCATTTATTTTAAATAGATTTCTTTTTAAAAATATTTCTGAAGGATTATGTGACACTGAAGACTGTAAAAATGGTGCTAAAAATTCAGCTTTGATCGCAGGAATAAATTACATTTTAACAGATCTAATTTAAATTGTGATAATATTACACAATATTACTGTTTTTATAGTATTTTTAATCAAATAAAGGTGAGCAAAAGAGACTCTCAAAAAAAATTAATAGTTTAATCAGTATTGTATTTTTATGAATCAATGTCTGTGTTGTAATGTAATGATTGTGATATTGTGGTTTATTCTAATAAATAAATAAATAAATAAATATATATTTGAAGTGACTGAAGTTTGGACGCCTCTTTAGCGCCCCCTGCTGGAGGATGTACTGCAGTACAGCTGTGGTTTTTGCGCCTGCGCAGTAGGTCCATCATGAATTGTAGTGGGCGGGGCTTGTTTGAGCGGCTGGGAGCAGCTTCAGATCCGCTGTGAGTGTGGATGGGTGTGTGAAACTCCGATACCCCGCAAATCGCTCAAAATAAACCCGGGGAGACGTTCAAGCACATATACGGCTGCCTCTCCGCCGGGAGAGGAGGAGCAGCGGGAGGGTTTCGTTTCCTGGACAGCCTGACCGTGCGGGGGAACCGAGCCGGGCCATGGCGCGGGACTATGATTACCTCTTCAAGCTGCTCATCATCGGCGACAGCGGTAAGGAAACACCGAGGATGAGAGACGGGAAACAGGCCTCGGCTGGGTTACAACGACACTTACGTGAACTAGAACCAATTCAGATGCGTTATTTGCATTGGGTGTACACGTAATACAGACAGTGATTCATTTGACAGCTTATAAATTATATTTGAGGAGGTCGATAGGGATGTTGTTTCGGACTTAGCTCATGTTATGGGCCTGTCAACAGTTTAGAGTTTAGAGTCATTCAGTCTGGGTGTGTTCTCAAATGTTTTTTTAACGTCTAGTAAAGCAAAATATTAATATGTTACGTTGACTGGCATATAAGTTGAACTGTCTGTGACAGAAGTGATGTATAAACAAACTAGATACATCAGTATTAGTGTTAGTATTTATCATGTAATTGTCATACTGATATATAAAGGAATTAGTTATTTATTTATATATATTTACATATATATATATATATATATATATATATATATATATATATATATTAGTTAAATGTTTTTTGAACAGTGAGTCTTTTCTGCTCACCAAGCCTGCATTTATTTGATCCAAAGTACAGCAAAAAACTGTAAAAGCTTGAAATATTTTTAATATTAAAAATAACTGTTTTCTATTTGAATGTATTTTAAAATGTAATTAATTCCTGTGATTAAAGCTTCAGTCTTCAGTGCCACATGATCCTTCAAAATCATTGTAATATACTGATTTGCTGCTCGAAAAACATTTATTATTATTATTATTATTATTATTATTATTATTATTATGTTGAACAGCTGAGTAAAATTTATACAGGGTTCTTTGATGAATATAAGGTTCAGAAGAACATCATTTATCTGAAATGAAAGTCTTCTGTAGCATTATAAATCTATTTATCATCACTTTTGAGCAATTGAAAGCTTCCTTGTTGAATAAAACTATTAATTCAAATGTACTCACTGTTTTAAACATTGATAATAATAATAATAATAAATGTTTCTTGAGCAGCAAATTACATATTAGAATGATTTCTAAAGGATCGTGTGACACTGAAGACTGGAAAAAATGCAGATTTGATCAGAGAAATAAATTATATTTCAAAATGTATTCAAATAGAAAGTAGTTATTCTAAAATGGTAAAAATATTTAATTTTTTACCGCTTTTTTCTGTATTTTGGATCAAATAAATACAGGCTTGGTGAGCAGAAGAGACTTCTTTTAAAAAAAAAAAATAATAAAATATTACTATTCAAAAAACTTTTGACTGATAGTGTGTATATATATATAAAATCTAAAATAATATACTTACATATTATATAGAATGTGAATGACTATAAAAGTATGAATGTGAGTTAAGACCACAGAGCTTATGAATGTCATTTCATGTATTCGGTGTGAAGCTGTCATTTTTATTTATTTATTTTTTTCCACAGGTGTTGGCAAAAGCAGTTTACTGCTAAGATTTGCTGATAACACATTTTCAGGTAAGATTAACACGTCACATGTACTTTTAACTAACATTAACTGTGAAAGAAGTACAAAGTGCATCGCTAAAACTCATATATGAGCTGAGCTGCAGTAAGCTGACTTCTACAGCTTTGCACATAATTTAATGCAGGTTAATGTAATAAAGGTTACGGTAATACTAGCAAATGTATGGCTTAAGATAACAACTCTTCATTATTGCTTATTTCCAGGAGCATTTGTGATTTTTATGCTGATTTGTGTGTGTTGTTGCAGGTAGCTACATCACCACGATCGGTGTGGACTTCAAGATTCGCACGGTGGAAATAAACGGGGAGAAAGTCAAGTTGCAAATTTGGGATACAGCGGGACAGGAGAGATTCCGGACGATCACCTCCACGTGAGTGATGCATTAAACCGATGCTGCTTTTTATTCCTGCTCATTTTTAGGATGCTGTCTTTTTGACAGTTTTGAGAGCAGCATTGCATGCATCCTAATGAAATGTCCACAAACTGAAGTCACAAAGGTTTCAGAGCGAAGCATGGTGCCATGTTCATTTACACAAGAGCAGATTGTGATTTGCCAGTGTTTTTAGCATTTCAGAGCATCTTGGTTCACAGTAAATGATCCTTAGGAACTCCATCTGTGATGAGTTTGAGTTGCTTTAATGTGCATTTGTGAACACAACATCTTCACAAACATATAATGAGAACAAAACAGAAGGTTTAAGGGCTCCCTGCAGTTTTCCACTAAAATAAACATTTGATGGTTTAACGTAAAAAAAAAAAAAAAAAAAAGACATTAAAAAAGTTTACATTTGTGCATTTATAAGACACTTTTATCCAAAAACATGTAGAAATATTAGTAAAATTCTATATTATTTTTCTTGAATACATTTAATTTTTATTTACTTTTTAAAAAACTTTATTTGTGTAAAAATTATAGCATTTATATAATCGCACACACACACACACACACATATATATATATATATATATATATTTATATAATAGTTCAAAGACGAAAAAGGGTTTAAGCATAAAAACTATTTGTAAACAAGTTGTAAACAACAAGCAGTGTAATACTGCTTCAAATTGTTGTTGAAAAAAAAATAAATAAAAAGATTTAATTTGATTTGCGTTTTTGTTTTTCTGAGCAAAAAAAAAACATTTTTTCAGAAGACACCCATTGTCAAAGGCATATTTACAACAATTTACAATTTACATTTTTATATATAATTTTAACATAAAAATTTACATTATGTAATATTATTTCAACCAAATTTTCTTATTTGAAACCTTAAAAATAGACTTTCTATGGACATAAAATCACTTTTCTAAATGTCTTTTAATGTGGGCATCTTAACGTCTTTGACCCATATACTAATATTATAATAAATACAAAAAAAGTACTATTATAAATACTGATACTAAAATACTAATATTTTTTTAACACTAAAATATAGATATTTTTCTCCAAACCTTTTTGACCTTTCTGCTCTGGTTAAGAGTGCCTAGTTGGTTAAATGTCAACTCTCTTGGCCTCTTTGTTTACTCGTACGCATTTGCTCCGGTCCGGCTAGTTGCTCTTGCGTACATATGGGTGCCGTTTGCTTCGTGGCAGATTTGAACCGGTTGTTCTGATGAATAGAGCTCATATGTGCTGGAGCTGTTATTTTAAGCTGGTATTTTAACTGTGAACTGTTTCTAATTCTTAGAATACCCTTGAGCAAATATGCCTTAAAATAAGGCATGTTGCAGTGTTTAAGTTATATTTTTAAAGTGATATCTGAATATCACAATCAAACGGAGGCACAGCAGGTTTTAAAGTGTCTTGTTTCCTCTTTCAGGCAGTGGAAACCGCAGGTCGAAGCTGCCTTCCTTTAAACACTTCATACATTCGGTTTCAATATACTTTGAGGTGTGTGAAGAGAGCATGTTTGACTTCATGCTTTCTAAGACGGTTAGAGAGCGTGAGGATTGAAGGAAACTGTAGCATTAAATCTGATCAAGATTTGAAGTGCCTTAGCGGTTTTGGAGTAGTTATTAAATTATTAAATATTGTTTCAAACCCTTGCTTCTGTGGGAGACAAAAATATTTTTTTTGCGGATGTATGTCAATATTGAAATCCCAAAATCAGTCTTTAAGTCTATTTAATTTTAGTCTATAATTTTTTATTAATTTTTATCTCGCCGACCCTTTTAATTGTTTTAATTGATTGATTTTTATTAATAAATTAAAATAAAATTAATCTTGGTAATAGTACATCGTCATTGCTCGCAAAATGTCAAAATCTCTGGTAGCCCTTCGGGCAGGTACTCTTTAATTTTTGGTAGCCCGAAAAAAATGTAACTAGCCCAAATAAAGAAAAAAATACCTTTTTTTAAAAAAAAAAAAAATAGAAAAATCAGATAGGAGTCTAAATGTCAATCAAAAATATTTTAGAAGGAGAAGGAATTTTATTTCACTATTTACAGGAATCTGCAGAATTTTTAAATATCAATTTAATGCAATTTATGACCCTTTTTAAGAGCTGCACAAGTAAAATGAACACAGTATGAGTGGGGTTTGACAATGTATGGTAGCATATTGATTATATTCATTAGTGATTTTGCAAGCCCTGATCTTGCCTATTACGTTCTGCCAGTGTTTACACAATAAATAGTTTGAATTGTATTTATTAAGTGATAATTATATCTGACAACAAACTGCAAATTGCAAAAAAGCAATTCAATTTAATAGTTTGGGCTCTGTTATTTAAATGATTTTTTTTTGCTTCTGTTGGAGACTTTTTTTTTTTTTTTTTTTTTTTTGCGGATGCATGTCAATATTGAAATCCCAAAATCAGTCTTTAAGCCTATGCTTTTTCAGTTGATGCATTAGTAAAATTATTTAATTTATTGTTTAATTTTTTTATTTGACTGATTTTATTAAAACATTTAAAACAAAATCAATCTTATGTTTTTTCGTTTTTATCTCGCCAACGTTTAATTTTTTTAGTTTACTGATTTTATTAATAAATTAAAATAAAGTTGATATTGATAATAGTACATCTTGGCTATAACATTCTGTCAGTGTTTACACAATAAATGGTTTGAATTTTATTTATGGTTAAGTGATAATTATATCTGACAACAAATTGCAAAAAACAATTAAATTTAATAGTTTGGGCTCTGTTATTTAAATGATAATTTTTTATTTTTTTTTGTGGATGCATGTCAATATTGAAATCCCAAAAACAGTTTTTAAGTCTATGCTTTTTCAGTTGATGCATTAGTAAAATGATTTATTTATTGTTTTATTTTTATTTTTTAAATTTGACTGATTTTATTAAAAAACTATTTTATAAAAAGCAATTAAATTTAATAGTTTGGGCTCTGTTATTTAAATGATTTTTTTTAATTTAATTTTAATTTTAATTTTTATTTAGCTTTGCATTGCAGCAGAGACTTATTATATGTATAATATTCATTATTATAATAATTATTTATTGTTTGTAATTGTTATTATTCTATTATTCTATAATAGTAGTAGTAGTAGTAGTAGGAATAATAATAATTATTATTATTTTGTAGTTGTATTGATATAAAATCAATATATAGCAAACCTGGAATATTTTAAAATCACATTGATCTTTTACATTTAATGACATTTACCATTGTACATTTAATTTACTAATATGCATATTATAATGAATGTTCCTTGAAACATTTAAGATAAATCAGCTCGAAAGCTGTTTATTATTATTATCATTATTTATTTTAGCTTCGCTTTGGTGTTTATTGCAGAAGAGGCTCTCTCACCTTTAATATTTATTTTCAATATTCTTATAACTGTTATTATATTTTATATGTATATTGTGCTGTATTTTCAAGACATGCAACACTGAGTTCCATCATGAGTGAATCACAAAGGCTGCTGTTGATGGCGTTGCTGGCGTTTTCTGGTATGTGAAGCGCAGAGATACGGTCTCCTATTAGAATAAGTGAATTTCAGCTCAGAAGCAGCCTCTGTTATGCCTCATGGGAAAGAGCTCTCGCTTTAAACCTGCTGACGCCGTCGAAACCTGACGCTGTGTCTTCAGAACATAAATGATCCTCAAATCACGAAGATAAATGTTTGACATGGGAACTGATGATGTGTGCCTCAAGTAAAGTCACCTCAGACTACCACTTCCTGTCTGTGATGTCAGTCATAGGAAGTGAGAGTTGTGGGTCACCCTTTCCTTCAGAAGATGTGCTAATCTAGCGCCAATTAGAATTGAATGCTTGTTTTTTATTCCAAATGCTGCACATGTTAGAGTCCAGATGGACTTTTAGCATTTTCAGTGTTGATTTAAGGACAAATCTGTGTGTTTAAACATGGTAAAATGTGTTAAATGTGTTAAACTACATTCTTATTGGTCATTGAGAGCATGATGAGATTATCTAAAACTTAATAAACACTGAATATTTCGAGTTTAGTGGATGCCGTGCGTTCCAGTCCTGCGGAAAATATTTCTGTTGAATTTAATGTGTGTATTTGGTTTTTTAATCGCTTTTTTTTTTTCAAAATATTTTCTTCTAGTCCTCCTAAGATTTGTAAATGAAATGTTTCAATAGTCTACAATGAAAAATAAATGTTCATAGTTATGTGAGTAAATTGCTAAATATGTTATTACTTGTATAAAATGTTTAATTTGTTTTCAGAGTTATTTATTTTTATTTTGCATTTTTATGATGAATTAAATAGCTTTTCATCAGCTTTACAGCCTCTCTTTTCTGGAATGAAGCCAAATTATAAATGTCCTGACAAAGTTGTGTTTGTGTCCATCTGTGTGTCTATCTCAGATCAGGACTTTTGTTGTGGTTTTATTTTTGTATTGGTAAAGATTCCGAGCCTTGATGTGGTTGTGTTTGTGTGGTGGTCTCTTTCAGGTACTATAGAGGCACTCATGGCGTTATAGTGGTTTATGACGTCACCAGCGCAGAGTCGTTCGTGAACGTCAAACGATGGCTTCATGAAATCAATCAAAACTGTGACGACGTTTGTCGAATATTAGGTAAATATATTGTTTATTTATTTTTTAATTTTTTTTTTATTTATTTCACAAAGAAAAGTTGACCTTGACAAAATATTTGGATACAAATATTTTTCACCATCAAGATTAAGGTTAAATGTATGTGTTTAGGGGAGTGTGATATTGACAAAAAATTATATCTCAGTATTTTCTGGGATAATTAGACAATATTTTATTTATTGTGTGTTATTGTGCTGATATCTAACTTTCGTATACTGTGTGGTCATTTCAAAGCATTCATAGAAATTATTCACTAAGTTTAAATTTTTTTTTTTTTTTATGGGCATTTTTACCTTTTATAAAGCCATTTTTTTGCTGAAAGTGTTCATCATATTTTGAGTCAAATTCTTACATTTAATGTCAGTTTAAATGACATTTGGGCTGTTAACAAACAAACGAAACCAGTATCAGGGTCATTCCTGGGATTTGGTTCATTTTCAACTTGGATTATACATTACCAGTCAAAAGTTTAGACACACCCTCTCATTTAATGTTTTTTTTATTTAAGAAGTTTGTAATGCTTATCAAGACTGTTTTCACCTGATCAAAAATACAGAAAAAATATTGTAATATTCTGAAATATTATTACAATGTAAATATGTGTTTAACTATATTAATATACATTAAAATGTAATTTATATCTGAAATTAACGTTGAATTTTCAGCATCAATACTCCAGTCGTCAGTGTCACATGATCCTTCAGAAATCATTTTAATTTGCTGATTTATTACAATTTTTTTTGGAACCTGTGATACTTTTTTTCAGGATTTTTTGATCAATAAAAGGTTACAAAAGAACAGCATTTATTTAAAATAAAAAGGTTTTCTAACAATATACACTACTGTTCAAAGGTTTGGGGTCAGTACATTTTTATTCTTTCTTTTTTTTTTAAAGAAATTAATACTTTTTTCCAACAAGGATGTGTTAAATTAATAAAAGTGATGGCATAGATTTACATTGTTACAAAATATTTATATTTTGAATAAATGCTGCTCTTTTTAACTTATTCATCAAAGAATCCTGAAAAAACAATCACAGGTTGCAAAAAGATATTTGGCAGCACAGCTGTTTCCAACATTGATAATTCTAATAATAAATCAGTATAATAGAATGATTTCTGAAGATTCACGTGACACTTAAGACTGGAGTAACAGCTGATGAAAATTAAGCTTTGCATCACAGGAATAAATTATATTGTAAAGTATATTAAAATAAAAACCATTCTTTCATATTGTAATAACATTTTGCAATATTACTGTGTTTTTTCTGTATTTTTGATCAAATAAAATATATTATTTTCAGTTGTTTTTCCACTTTAGACACCTTTTTATAAAACAAACATGTACCTACTGCTCCTGTGTCCCTGATAACAATTTAAAGATTAAAAAAATTTAACATTTATCATAATCTTCACATTTTTATAGGACTGAAGCTAAAAATATACAAATTGGGTAGCTATGGTCTCTTTATTTTTTTCAGCTAAAACCACAATTTTATTGTTTTAGCCCTTAACATGTCAGATGGTAATCAGCAAGAAATACTTTTGTTCTTAATTGCCTTCCCTATATTTTTCTAAAAATATTAACGTGACAATGTGTGACGTTAGGCTTGGGCGGTAATACGGTAATATGGTATACCGCGGGATCTAAAAATAGCAACGGTATCAGTTTCAATACCGTTATACCGTCATAAAAAATGCCTAAAAATGCGTATGCGTGATTGTCATCACGTGACAGCGTGGAGGAGAAAGAGAGAGAAGGGGAAAGATGGCGAGTCGTGCACCAAGTGACCTGGTCTCGAAAAAGAACACAACTTCTGCAGTTTGGCAGTATTTCGGGTTTCGACCGAACGAGAAGGGAGAGGCGGTAAATACGAACGAGTAGGGCTGTGACGGTCGCACTGACAACCGCGCCACCGCGGTCGTCGGTCGCCACCGGCGGTAATGTACTTGACGTCACACAATCTATAACAAGCATAAAATACAGTGATTCTGCAGCATTCATTATGCCGTGGCAGCGGTTAGTGTCCCCCCCGTCGGCAGCAGGAAGAGATCTGCGTTCAAACACACGCAATAGACCAAAGCTGGCAAAGTTCCGGAAAAAAACTATTAGGCTACTATCAATGTGTCGGAGGGAAATAAGGAGATACTTAAATGAATTGTTCATAAACTATTGTAAACTAGTGAGCCAGTGTGGCAAAGATTAAGTTGACGATCCTGACTCACCATCTGCTCACTGGAGAGAAATGCGGCTCTACGGTTTTTATAAAATATCAATAAAATAAAAAAAAATGTTTTCGATTTAATTTTTTTACGTTTTTTTTTTTCTCGATATATTTATCCTGATTGGAAGATAAGTATTGATGAGTATTGTTTGTTTTCTTTATTTTTACAAAAACACAAGATTTTTTTTTTATATTGTGAGTGCATGCAAATAAAATTAGACCCTTTACAGTTCCGGATGATATACTATATATGCTTACCTTTATGAGCAAGATTATGGCATATGCCTATTTTCATTTTTTTTGCAAGTGATCGCGCTGGCGCCTCACGTAGGCTAATGCAAAGCGCATTTAGCTTCCACTCTCCAACAAACGACTGTATACACATAATAGCACGCATTTATGTAAGTTTAACATTTAAAATAACATTTAAATTTTCTTTAAGATTTTAGCTATTTTAGGCAAGTCGAGATGATTTTAGAATGCAAATTGCATCAAAAATAATCATCTCACCGCCTGTTGCTGGCCGCTGGTTCATTAATGTAAATTAAATTAACAAAAGCTTTAATTTAACAAACAAAAAATATTCCAAACATATTTCTAAATTAACTTTATGAAGAACCGAAACGAAAAATAACCCTGTTCCTATTAAAAACAAAACTGAGCAATTGTAATTGATGCAACAGTGTAATGAGGAAGAGACACGGACTCCAGTCGTTCTCGGTCGGTAATTTTGATGAGCCGTCGAACAAGGGCTGGGTGAAGTTGTTACGAATTTATGACACGAATGTTTGTTTAATATTTACCATTCTTATTTTGGCTACTTTCTATATAATTTATATTAGGCCCTATCATTATTTTACTGTTTTGTAGGCTGTTTGTTCACTGACTGCAATAATACACGCACCTTTGTTACTTTTTGAGCCTCATTTTGTATGTTTCAAAACTGTGTGTGTGTGTGTATATATACATATATATATATATAAACAACACCGCACTACCGACGGTAGTTGGTCCATAACCACAGCGGTGGTAAAATCTGCCACCGTCACAACCCTACACGTCTCTGCGCGAAAACTGTTCTGGATGTTTATGTTAATTTAATTCTGTTTGACTGTTGTATTTGCACTTTTTTATAAACTGCTATTTGTTGCTAATAAAAGTTGTTAATATTGTTGAGCATGTTATTTTGTTATTGTTTCAGTATTAGTGTTTGGTATTCATTCATTCATTTTTTTTTTTATTATTCACGGTAATACCGTATACCGAGGTAAAATATGGAGGAGGTTTGACGGTATCAAAATTTGGATACCGCCCAAGCCTATGTGACGTGGTTGGTGACTGTTTGAAGGGATACATTGCCTTAAATGTACATTTTTGGTTTTGTTTCTCTCTCAAATTATCCCCTTGTTTCTGGGTCAACAAATCTGCATGAACAACACTGTCTTACCTCTGCAAACGTGGGTGCAATTTCTGATGAATGACGCTTGTCAACGTTTAAGTGGACATATATCACCAATTCTATTTAAAGCAAACATATGCGTTGTCATGATTTTGAAGTGTATATATATTCATTGAAACATGACTATTATTTATATACAATGAGAAATACATATATTTGTGACAAGGTTGTGGTTTTTCTGTTCCTCATGTAGTGTAGCAGAGTAGGCCATATATGACAGCAATAAAATAAGTACATTGTGTATCCTTATGTATTAAAATAAAATGTTGAAAAAGCAGTAATCTTTTAAAGCAATCTTAATTTTATGTGACGGGGTTGAGTTGTTAACCTTGAAAGTACCCTCCCTGACTATAACATGCCTCAAAAATATATAGAAAAACTATAATTCTACTAACCATTTTCTGCACCATTATTAAAGAGACCTGGATGATGTCATTTCTGGTAAATGAGTAAATGATGTCACATAAGAGTGGAGTCTAAATTATTACATTGTGACAGGGTTGAGTTCATAGTATACTTTAAAGTCTGTTTTTTATAAAATGTTTAACAATTTTTTTTGAAAAAAAAAAAAATATATATATATATAATTTTTTTTTTTTTTTTTTTTTTTTTTTTTTTTACAAGAAAGGGACACAAATAAATGCTTACATTGTTGCCAAAACTCACAGACATTTTTTTTAAATAATTTTCAAAGTGCGAACTCAGTGAAGTGCCTCAGGGACATGACTAAATCTTTTTTTTAAAGAGAGATATTATCTATAAGACATTATTTTATGCTGAAACATTAAAATGCAAGAATCCTTTTTATTCCTTATAATGGGCATCCCAAAGTTTTGTGAAAAGCTTCTGACAATTCATTTTTGTGAACCACCACTTTAGAAACTCTGGGAGACTGAAATAAAAAATATATAGAAAAACTATAATTCTACTAACCATTTTCTGCACCATTATTAAAGAGACCTGGATGATGTCATTTCTGGTAAATGGTGTCACATAAGAGTGGAGTCTAAATTATTATTTTAGAAACTCTGGGGGACTGAAATATTACTGAATCCCGGGAATGACCCATTAACAAAATTCATGATTGCAGTGCAGAGGAAACACAGAAGTTGCATCTGGCATTTAGATGTATTTCCACATGTTAATGCAGCTCAGAGGGACATTGTATCCTGCAGTTACAAATGCATAAATAATGTTTTGATATTTTAAACATAAAACATTGAACACTTGAAATTATTAAAAAAAATGAAAAGATATTTTAAATGTAAAATTAAATCCGCCAGTAGATGGTAGGTGTGAGTCATTGCGATTGAACCGAATCATTTAAACGGTTGATTCATTCAGGAACGAAACACCGTTCAAAACAGTGCTGTGGCTGTGCTTGGAATGATTTTTGTAAAAGTTTTGCAAAATGAAGCAAAAATAGGTAATATAGTGTCTAAAACATAAGTCTCTAAATATGAACTTCTTGTTTATTGATAAAAATCAACATCACATTTGTAATCATGCTGATTTTTGGAGAAAAAAAACGGCACTCTTCGTGATATTGATATAAATATATACATTTTCTACCCCCATATTTTACATTTTGTGATCAATCTAAATGCATTTTTGATGGAATAAATTGCAGTGAAAGAACGCACTGTAAATGCGTATGCGCACTTGTCTAACTTGGTCACCTAATGTATTTGTGCACTCTGTAGGTGTGTTTTGTTTGTTTTTTGGGATATACACACCCCTATATATATTTGTTTTTCATGTTTAAGAAGGTTTTTTTTTTAGCTTTTTGTCTCCACAGCTTACTTTACAGTGTAACAAATACATTTATACAAGTAATAATGTTCTCAATTAATACATGGTTGTACGCAATTATTATGCAATTAGGAAAATGCATGTATATTTAAGCTGTTTCTTATTCACATTGTTGTTGTTCATGATTTGTATAGTTCATTATGTGGACCAGGAGAATTTACACAATTTAATGTATTTATTTAAATGGCCTTTTTGTTTAAATATGGTAAAATTAATCTCAGCTCTTGTAGGGCATTTTCCTTTCAAAATTCTCATTACTGTAATGCTGTTATTGTTTCTTATTTGGTTATTTTTTTTAGTTAATTTTTACCAGCATTGCAGTAATGAGATTTTTTTTTTTTTTTTTTGTAGGAAAATGTCTTTAAATGACTTAAATTACTCAAATACAAAAGGTCTTGTCTTATGAATAATAGTGGTAAACAAAAACTAAATAATGGTCCTAATTATAGGCAGAATTTTTCTTTATCTTTGTTTTCTTTCATTTTTAATATTTTGTGGATGAAATATGAACTTGACTTTTCTTGATGGTATTTTATCAGATTTAGTCTTTATGAACTCTGTGATGAATGATGGGTACTTTGCTCTACAGATGGACCTGTTTTAGTCATTGGTTATGTTTGATTTTAATGCTCATTTCTTTTGCTCTGGATTCAGTGGGTAATAAGAATGACGATCCTGCCTCTAAAGTGGTGGAGACCAATGACGCGCAGAAGTTTGCTGAGCAGATGGGCATCCGACTGTTTGAGACCAGCGCCAAGGAGAACGTCAATGTTGAGGACGTAAGTAAAGCCATTTACACACTATTAGATTCAATATTATCAAGTTACAGAAAATAAAACCTTAAAGTAGTCAGATCATGAAAAAAAATATTTGGGGAATAGGAAATAATGACATTTGGACTGATTTGGTGCTGCAAATCACATTTATTTCTACAATTATTATATATAGTTAACTTAAACTAAACGCACGCAAGACATTTTCAAAACTTGAAATTAAATAAATTAAATTAAAAATGAATAGAAAGTATGTAGACACATTTAAGTTTCATGTGATGTATTAAAATAAGTCAAACTGAAAACTAAAAAATTAAAAATGAATTAAAAAAGAAATTAGGAAAGCTAAAAAACATCAAAACTAAATAACTATGTATTACAGAAATTATTACAACTTTAAAATTAAGTTTTATGTGATGTACTAAAATAAGTAAAACTTAAAACTAAAAAATTATAAATGAATAAAAAAATGAATTAAAAAAGGTTTACAATGTATTAAAACTGTAGATATATTACAAAATTTATTACAACTTTGAAATTTAAGTTTTAAGTGATGTACTAGGTAAAATATGAATAAGTATAAGAGCCAGATGTACTAAAATTAGTACAATGTGAACTAAATAAAACAAAAATGAATAAAAAGATTATAATTCTTAAAAACTATAAATATAAAATTAAATTCTAAAAAAATAAAAATGAATAAAAAAAATAAATTAGAAAGGTTAAAATTCATCAAAACTGTAGATGTATTACTAAAATTTAGTGTTTTAAGTGATGTACTAAAATAAGTAAACTTATTAAAAAACCAAAACATTTATAAATTATGAATTTAAAAAGTCTTAATTTATTAACTAGATGTATTACAAAAATTATTGAAAGTTTAAAATTAAGTTTTAAGTGATGTACTAAAATAAGTAAAACTAAAACTTAATAAAACAAAACAATAATAATAAATAAAAACTGTAGATGTGTTACAAAAATTATTAAAACTAAAATAAAAAAACTAAAATTAAAATAAAAAACAAAGGTAAAATATGAATAAAAAATATGATAGTAAGATATAAAAAAAATGAGTACAACTTGAACTAAATAAAACAAAACAAAAAAAGATTATAATTATTAAAAACTATGAATATAAAAAAAATCAAAAAAATTAAAAATGCTAAAATTAAAAAAGGCTAAAATTAATCAACACTGTAGATATATTACAAAAATGTATTTTTATGTGGTACTAAAATAAGTAAAACTTAATAAAACTAAAAAATAAAAAAAAGAATAAAAAATGAATTTAAAAAGGCTTAAAATGTATTAAAACTGTAGATATATTACAAAAATGACCTTGAACTAAATAAACCAAAAATAAAATAAATAAATAAGATCATAATTATTAAAACTATAAATAAAAAAAAATAATCTGAAAATAACAAAAAACAACAAAATTAATAAAACTTTCAAATTAAAATGAAAACAGAAAGTGGAAAAATAAAAATAAATAAATATTATTAAATTATATTAAATATATTTATATATTATATTTAAAATTTTATATTAAATAAAATATGAGTTAAATCTATTACAGTAACTCATGATTCTAAAGTAACACTGTATACGACAAAAGTGTACAGTGTGGGCTTTTTTCGTATAATTTTAAGCAAATGTTTAGAAGTGCATGTATGTTTTGTTTTTATTCATTCACACGGTCTCACTGATGTGTTGTTCTGTCTGTTCTGTGCGTCAGATGTTCAACTGCATCACTGAGCTCGTCCTGAAGGCGCGGAAAGAGTCTGTGGCCAAACAGCAGCAGCAACAGCAAAGCGAAGTCGTCAAACTGAGCAAGAGCAGCAAACGCAAGAAGAAATGCTGCTAATGAACCAGACTCAAATAAACACACATGCACACACACACACACACACACCCTTAGAGAGCCAATCGACAAAATGCCACTGAACTGACAACAGCCAGACAACTTAACACATTTAAACTGCCCATGAGAGACTAGTAATGACAGATATCTAGAGATTTACTAATGATGAGGACGCTGGGAGAAGATGTTTTAGGATTGGATTCTAGTGGCATCGCACATCATCGTCGTCTGTTTTTCTAGAAGACGCTCGGAAAATAGAAAATGAAATGGTTTGCATCTTCGTGATTGTCTGCGTTGCACACCGCTGTGGAATCAAACCAACATGGCCAAACGTGAGCGACCGCAGCGTTACGAATGTGACGAACCCATCAGGACCATGTATAAGTTGGAGAATTTTCCTGTTTTTTCGGTCTGGCCACTATGGACCAAACGTGCGCTGCTCTGCCAACTACCAAGAGACTCTTGTTTTGCCTTTTTGCTTTCTCTTTTGTCTTTCGTTTTTGTAAAATTGTATTTTTTTACTAACAAATTATACAATCAAACACAATAGTGCTTAGTAAATCTGGTGCCATTGACTGAAAGTTACTATATTTACAACGCTGGGAGGAAACGCTCAATGTTACGTGCAAAGACATGCATGAAAGCGCAGATTTAGCGAATAGTTCATGCAAAAATAAATAGGGATGGGACGATAAATTTTCCCAGTGCGTCGCAATTATTTCTCAAATCGTTTCTGAGTTTAGTTTTGAACAGCAGATGGCACTTCTTGCTTTACAAAAAGCCGAGCTTTGCTTGTTTCCAAATCCTTACACGCACTTGAACCTAAAATAACCGTTCATACAATTGTTCACAGTGCGCTGTTTACATAAATCTCATTCTGAGTCGAGGTTAAAATACATGGCTCAGCCGAATGCACAAGTGCTCTTCAGCACTCTTTTTCGTGAGCGTTTCAGTGTCCGAATAAACACTAGATTAGAGCGCCATCTGCTGTTAAAATGATCCGGAATCGATCCACAAGTCGATTTATTGTCCCATCCCTAAAAATCAATTAGCTAAAGATGTCCGAGATGTAGATGTGTTTGTTTCTTCATCAAATTTGGAGATATGTTCACCGATGGATCCTCTGCAGTGAATGGGTGCCGTCAAAATGAGAGTCCAAACAGCTAACATCTTGAGAAGACAAAAGCTGAAACAAATCCATCATTAAGATGTTTTAGCTACAACACAAGTCCATAATCTATACTAAAAGTAGGGCTATCAAACGATAAATCTGGATTAAAAGTTTGTTTACATACTATATGTGTGTGTTTACTTTGTATATTTATTAAATACACACACATACATGTTTATATTAAAACAAAATATTTATATGTATATATGTTTATACCTGTATACCATTCAGATTCTAAATAAATATAAATATTTTAATTCCTCAATATATATATGCATGTGTGTGCATTTATATATGCATATTAAATATACACAGTACACAAATATATAGTATGTAAAATAAACTTATTTTGGATGCGATTAATCATTTGACAGCACAAATTAAAAGTATATCTGAAAATCTGCACAGATCAAACACCGTTTACAAGCCAAACAGGTGTTAATTAAACTTGACTTGTGGATTATTGTGATGTTTTTATCAGCTGTTTGGACTCTCGTTCTGATGGCACCCATTCACTGCATCACTAAGGATCCATTGGTGAACAAGTGACAGAATGACACATTTCTTCAAATCTGATGAGGAAACTCCTCTACATCTTGTATAGCACTTTCAGTAAATTTTATTTTTGGCTCAACTGTTCCTTTTTCTGCAAAATTCAGTTTTCATTTACTTGCCCTCGTTCGATTTCCTCAGTGGATCACAAACAGAAGAGTAAAAGTGTGCTTTCACTTAACGGAGCAGAGCAGCGTGAACATTCGGCTAAGCGTCTCCTTTTGTGCTTCACATAAGAAAGCAAGTCAAGCAGGTTTGGGATGACACTGAAGACGAGTAAATGATAACAGAATGATCATTGTAGTGATCTCATCGCTTCTTATTTTCCAATTTGAACGAGAAGAGTGACCTCTGTAAAGCGAATCATGACTGTAACCTGCTGTATTTGACTCCTCAGATCTTCTGAATGCAATCCAGTTCCTTTTCAGCAGGAATATCCAAACACCAGCGGCACTTGCGACTGAAATATCACATCCTGAAGAGCCGAGTGACGCTTTTAGACCCTGATAAATAATGACAGTGACAGACTGTGGGAGCGAATGATTCTTGCTTTGAGGTGTTCACAGGGGATCTGCGACAAAGTCCTTACGAAACCACCGTTGTGCTAATTTATGTGTTCATATCGTTGAACGTCTGCTCTGTATGACGCACCTAAACACGCGAGCGAACGCGCATATCTGCATGTGGACACCGACACATGCGTCTGTGTGCTTCTGTTTAGCGTAATGATCTGGTGTACACTGGAAAAGAGGAAGTGTTACTCATATTCATTGTCCCAACACGAGTCTAACGATAATAAACATTTTAAGAGAACTAAATGTTTAGGTTTACTCATTGTCTTTACTAAATGAAATGGTTCTGTGGTTGTTTGGCCACAAGGTGTCGCTCTAATACAGCATTATTTGACTCTCAGTCTGACGCTTTTATTTGATTCAGATCTACATTTTGCTTCGGTGTTGAGATGAGCACTGACTCTGGATTGTTTCTGGAAAAGCTTTTATCCACTTAGTGTTTAAATACATTTTCAGAGACATTAAAAACTTTCGTAAAATAAAATGAACAGTAAACTAATTTATGTACATTTTTAAAAGATATTTAAGAATGAAAAAAAAGGTTTTGAATTATGAAAAAATTTGAATTGGTTAATATTTTTTTTCTCGCTGTGACAAACTCTTGCAGTCTGATGCTTTTATTTGATTCGGATCTACATTTTGCTTCGGTGTTGAGATAAGCATCGACTTTTAGCCAGTTAGTGTTTAAATACATTTTCAGAGACATTAAAAACATTCATATCAGTCAAGGTGCCATTTGTGTCCCTTATGTTCAATGTGTAAAGTAAATGAACATTTAACTAATTTATGTAAAGATATTTTAGAATAAAAAAAGTTTGAATTAGCTAATATTTTGAAATGTTTTTATGTCTCTAATGCATATTAAGTGTGCAATAAGTTGTGTAAGAAATACAGTAAAAATTGTGAAATATTACAGTTTAAAATAGCTGTTTCTGTGTGAATATCTGTTAAACTGTAATTTATTTCTGTGATGCAAAGCTGTATTTTTAGCATCATTACTCCAGTCTTCAGTGGCACATGATCCGTCAGAAATCATTCTAATATGCTGATTATTTTCAATTACTTTTGTGGAAACTGTGATACACTACCATTTGAAAGTTAGATCTAAATAAGACTTAAAAAAGAAATGAATACTTTTATTCATCAAGGCCACATTAAATTGGTCAAAAGTGACATTAATGACGTTTATAATGTTGCAAAAGATTTCCATTTCAAATAAATACTGTTCTTTTGAACTTTCTATTTATCTGTGAATCCTGAAAAATCAAATGTATGATGGTTTCCACAACTGTTTTCAACACAGATAATAATCAGAAATGTTTGTTCTGTTACATTGCTTAGTTAGTTTTTATGGAAAGTAGTGTGTTGTGTTACTTTTTAAATCTGGGCAGGGCTTGCTTGTTTGTTTTTAATATAAAAACGTTTGATTCATAGCAAATGTAAAAGCCCTTTCACACCAAAATGAAATGAAGTGAATAAGGCTACGGCTAAAGTAAATTCACATCTGTACAGTAGAACTGTAGGAAAAGAAAGTTCAACACTCTTCAGCAATGAGGGAAAAAAAGCACAAATGTTAATCAAAACTAAACTTTGCTTATTAGTACACTGCACAACATTTTCTTACTTAGATTTTTTTGTCTTGTTTCCAGCCAAAATATCTAAAAATTCTTAAATCAAGAAGGATTTTCTAGAAAAATTATTGTTTTTGCTTGAAACAAGCAAAATAACCTCCCAATGGGGTAAGCAAAATAATAATAATTTTTACCCCATATAATTTATTACCCCACTGGCAGATTATTTAGCTTGTTTCTAAGCAAAAACTCACTTAAATTTGACTTGTTTTTCTGAAAACAAGAAAATAATTATTTACTTGTCTAGAAAATCCTTCTTGATTTAAGATTCTTTTGATATTTTGGCTGAAAACAAGACAAAAAGTCTAAGTAAGAAAAGTATTTTTGCAGTGTACGGTTGAATTGGATCAACAAAGGTCAGCAGCGAAGTCTTTGCTTAATTAAAAATGGGATTAAAAATTTAAAGGAAACAAAAAGTAACTGGCGTTACTTTTTTGGAATATTTACTTGAAAATGAAAAAGTAATGTGTTACTTTAGTTACTTGTAAAAAGTAACACTAAAGTAACACTTGCGTTGCTTGTAATGCGTTACCACCAAATTGATCAATTTAATGAATAAAAGTAATCATTTTTTTATTTACACCTAACTTTCGAATGGTAGTGTATCACAGTTTCCACAAAAATCATTGAATCATTGAAGTGTTTTTCTTTACAGTAAATAACTCTTGCATTGATGTTTTATGTCTTGTTTGTTCCAGACCAATAGAAATGTATTTGTGTCCAGACAACCACCCAGAATATCATGCATGATTGCAGTGAGATTTGCATGTTCTTAAGCAAGTGTTAAATCTAGCGTGTTTCATGAAGATGTACTGTAGTTTTAGCTCCAGATGCCCTCATTTGTCGTCCTGCTGGTGCGGTGACCTGTGAGGTCATGTCCGCTCGTCTGCTCCATCTGCTCCTGCAGGAACGTGAACAATCACATCTACTTAAAGTAAACAACTGAAAAAAAGCATTAACAGAAGCTGTACAGTGTGGAAGATGTGTAATGCACTTAAGTTCACTGTGCAGAATGATGACTCATGCACTACTCAAGTCTTCTGAGGTCATATGATGCTCAGGCCATTCAAGCTTTTTCATCAGATTTGAAGAAATGTCATTCCATCACTTGCTCACCAATGGATCCTCTGCAGTGAATGGGTGCCGTCAGAAAGAGAGTCCAAACAGCTAATAGACAGTGTTGGGGGTAACGCATTACACTGCAAAAAATGCTTTTCTTACTTAGATTTTTTGTCTTGTTTCCAGCCAAAATATCAAAAAATTCTTAAATCAAGAACAAATTTCTGGACAAGTAAAAATTATTGTCTTGTTTTCAGAAAAAAAGAAGTCAAAATGAAGTGAGTTTTTGCTTTTGCCAATGGGGTAAGCAAAATAATTTTATAAATAATCTTATTTCAAGCCGAAATCAAGGTTATTTTGCTTACCCCATTTGGAGATTAATTTGCTTGTTTCAAGCAAAAACACTTAATTTTGACTTGTTTCAAGAAAAAAAACAAGACAATAATTTTTACTTGTCTAGAAAATCCTTCTTGATTTAAGAATTTTTAGATATTTTGTCTGGAAACTAGGCAAAAAATACACTGCAAAAATACTTTTCTTACTCAAAAAATCTGAGGAAGAAAAGTATTTTTGAGGTGTACAGTTGAATTGGATCAACAAAGGTCAGCAGCAAAGTCACTGGTTAATAAAAGAGATTAAATTCTTAAATCAAGAAGGATTGTCTAGAAAAGTAAAAATGATTGTTGTTTTCAAAACAAAACAAAAAAAGTCAAAATTAAGTGAGTTTTTGCTTAGAACAAGCAAAATAATCTCCCAATGGGTTAAGTAAAATTTAGTCTTATTTAAAGATGAAAATTATTAAGATTATTTTGCATACCCCATTGGGAGATTATTTTGATTGTTTTAAGCAAAAACTCAATTAATTTTGACTTTTTTTTCTGAAAACAAGACAATGATTTTTACTTGTCTAGAAAATCCTTCTTGATTGAATCATTTTTAGATATTTTGGCTGGAAACAAGACAAAACCACTGAGTAAGAAAAGTATTTTTGCAGTGTACGGTTGAATTGGTGTGAAAGGGCTTTTAGATTTGCTAAGAATCAAACTTTTTTATATTAAAAACAAACAAGCAAGCCCTGCCCAGATTTAAAAAGTAACGCAAAAGTAACACAACACATTACTTTCCATAAAAAGTAACTAAGTAACGTAATTAGTTACTTTTTTAGGGAGTAACACAATATTGTAACGCATTACTTTTAAGAGTAACTTTCCCCAACACTGCTAATAGAAACATAACAATAATCCAGTCCATCAGTTAATATCTTGAGAAGACAAAAGCTGAAACAAATCCATCATTAAAACATTTTTAACTAAAATACAAGTCCATAATCTATAATAACGCTTCCTCCAGTGAAAAAGTGGTCTGGTCTGAATCAGGAGAGAAACTCTGTTTACAAGCCAAAACAGCTCTGAACAACAGGAGTTGGAGTTTTTCACTGGAGGAAACATTATTATGGATTATGGACTTTTAGTATTTTAGTAAAAAAGGTCTTAATGAAGGATTTGTTTCATCTTTTGTCTTCTCAAGATGTTAACTGATGGACTAGAGTGGTGTGGATGCTGATGAGGTTTTTATCAGCTGTTTGGACTCTCATTTTGACGGCACCCACTTACTGTAGAGGATTAATTGGTCAGCAAATGCTACATTTCTCCAAATCTGATGAAGATTTGATGATTCATTTGTCATGAAATTCTTAATCTGAGACTTGTAGCATTGTGTCGTGGTTGTTCTAATGACCTGTAAGTGCTGCTGATATCTATAGTGTCTTGTCTGGGAACTCATATGATTTCTATTTTCTCTCTTATGTGTCTGTAATTTCCCATGTCCCTCTCCATCTCCGCTCGGAGAGGCTGTTGCCATGGTGCTCACAGACATCACCAGGGAAACCAGATCTTCACAAGCCAGTGAGACTCAATGAGAGAAATGTTGTTTTCTGCGGCTCGTCAGATGTTCCGTGTCAAAGGTCAAGAGTGTGGTAATGTAACCTGTGTAGTATATAGAGAGAGATGGTGTGATGCCAAACTCAATTACACCTTAAACACTTCTGTTCTGAGTTCTGATTCTGAGATTTATGGAAGCCTGTTTCTGCCACAGAAAAAAAAAAAAAAACTATTTACAGTGTATATATATATATATATATACAATACCAGTCAACTCTCATTTAATGTTTTTAAAAGAAGTTCCTTATGCTTATCAAGGCTGTTTTTACTTTATCAAAAATACAGAAAAAAAATAATATTATGAAATATTATTACGATGTAAATCAATGTTTTTCAATATTAATATACATTAAAATGTAATTTATATCTGTAATTAAAGTTGAATTTCCAGAATCAGTGTCACATGATCCTTCAAAAATCATTCTGATATGCTGATTTATTATCAGTATTTTTTTTTAGAACCTGTGACATTTTTTCAGGATATTGATCAATAAAAGGTTAAAAAAGAACAGCATTTATTTAAAATAGAAAGGTTTTCTAACAATATACACTATTGTTCAAAAGTTTTTTGGTTAGTAAATTTTTATTCTTTCTTTTTTTTTGAAAGAAATTAATTATTTTATCCACCAAGGATGTGTTAAATTAATAAAAAGTGATAGCATAGATTAACATTGTTAGAAAATATTTATATTTTGAATAACTGCTGTCCTTTTTAACTTGCTATTCATCAAAGAATCCTGAAAAAATAATCACAGGTTGCAAAAAAATATTTGGCAGCACAACTATTTCCAATAATTCTAATAATAAATCAGCATATTAGAACGATTTCTGAAGGATCACGTGACACTTAGGACTGGAGTAACAGCTGATGAAAATTCAGCTTTGCATCACAGGAATAAATTATATTGTAAAGTATATTAAAATAAAAAACATTATTGAATATTGTAATAACATTTTGCAATATTACAGTTTTTTTTTTCTGTATTTTTAATCAAATAAATGCAGCCTTGATGAGCATAAGAGACTTCTTTAAAAAACGTTAAATGGGAGGGTGCGTCCAAACTTTTGACTGCTAGTGTATTGACTGGTAGTATTTAATTACTTATTACTAATTACTTTCTAAATCTTGACAAGTTAATGATACAAGTATAGACATGAAACAGTTCTTTTAATTCTTTCAAATAAATAATAGATAACTACATAAATTATTCTGGTCATACTTTAGATTAGTGTCCAATTCTCACTATTAACTAACTATTAATTATGACTTTTGCCTCTATTTGCTCCTAGTTACTGATACTAAGTAAAGCAGTTGTTAAGTTTAAAATTTGGAGGTTGAGGATTTTAAATAAAGTCTTGCAGAATAAGACATTAATAGAAAAATTGTGCTTTTTAAGTAACAATAAGCCAGTATCCCAATAATATTTATGCTAATAACCAACTAGTTAATAGTGAGAATTGGACACTAAAGTGTTACCAATATTCTTATTAACTCACCAAAATATTTGAAGTGAGAAGGGTGCATAAAAAGCATGCATTTTAAGATTAGACTACATTTTGATGTAAAATCCACTACTGTGTTGTGAATGTACGGTATGTTTTTGAATAATTATATTAATGCAACATATTTAACAACTGTAACAAACAATATGAAAAACGTGCAAAATAAACACATGAATAAAGTAAATAAAAATAAATTATATTATTCAAAAAACATTTTATATAGTCCCTAGACTATTTAGAAGCAGCAAATATATATATATATTTTTTTTTATTAAAACAAAGCTCAAGATTGTTAAGGAGTATGTGATGGTAATTAATGCCATTCCCTCAGAACTAAGGAAATTATTAGGAAATTATATAGCTAGATGAAAAACCAAATTTAGATTTCAGTCTTAAATTGGAAGGTGTTAATATAAAAGAAAAAAATTTAATAATGATCATCTTAGAAAGATTTGCCAAATTTCCAGTGTTCCTTTAGCAATTGGTTTTTGGAGAAAATTTCAAGATGTCAATTGGAAAGAAACGGAAGACGTTTTTGTATCGCTAATAAAATTAGAGAGGTATCATTCAAGATCGTTCATCGTATTTATCCTTAAACAGATCATTGCAAAGTTTTGTAAAGACTTTGACTTGAAGTGTGTTTTCTGTAAAGATGAAAATGAGAGTATTGTCCATTTATTTTATGATTGTATTTATACAAAATTGTTTTGGCTTTTTTTTTTTGTTAAACAAAGTACTAATGTTGAATTGCAAAAAAAAAACACATTTTACACATTTTAAAATAGAAATTTGTCACTACCTGTATACATAAAAAGAAACCACAAGTAACAAAGCAAAAAACAAACAAACAAAAAAACTGTATGAAATTGATTTTTCTTGGTACATGCGTATGGATATGTGATTTTTATTGCTTTTTATTTTATTTATTGTTTTGTTTATTACTATATTCATTTCTATGTTTAAAAAAACAACAACAACAAAGTTTTGTCGCAGAGAGTGATGTTTGTGGGCGGAGCTTAGGCGGACGCTGTGACGCACTTCGGCTGCGTCGACCAATGAATAGTCGCGCTGAACGCGCAAAATTTGAAATTCATCAGGAAGTGTTGAACGTTTCCACACAGCGGTCAGTCAGTCAGTCAGTCCGCAAGTCAGTCAGCTAGCGATGTTCATCTAAACGCGATTAATCTACACAAACTGTCATTTACCGGTTAAAATATCCTCACATGAGCATTTGGTGAGCATATATCTAATCTTATTTCAAACTGAGCTGATATGTCTGTTAAACGCGACCGTTATGAACAGTAAATAATGAGGGAAAGTGTCAAACTGAAACATTTCTGCTTTAATAACGATGTCAATAATGTCAGGTAACGTTAATCTCATTATGAGTGATTTCAGAAGCGATGGCAATTAATTTTTACTAATGTTAAATATTAAACCTGTTTGTATAGTGACATGGGGGGGTTGCTGTCATGGTCAAGTGTTTATAGTTTGAAATGAAAATGTCCGTTAATCACTTTAACAGATTCATGGTTCAAATAGATTTAAAGTTTATTGTTTGCTATTGACAGTTTAGTTTATTTGATGAATTTGTTCTGGTATTCATTATAAATGTTCCTGTTGTTTGACAAATTCACTTTTACAGTATTTATTTTTTCATTTTAATATAAACATAAAAATGTGTGTATTTAAATGATTGTACATGAACTATAAAAACACTGCTTGACGTCAACTATGTAACGTTAGATATGTGTTTATATGCCGTGTGTATATAAATAAGCTTTTAGTTTTTATTGGAGCCTTGTTTTTATAACATTTGGGTTTGTCTACAGTAGTAAACATTTGAAGTGGATCAAAACCTTTCATCAATTTTTTTTTCTAAAACAGTTCTTGTCTTAGGACAACTTTTTTTTTAAGATTTATTTTTGGTCTTTTTGGCTTTATTGTGATAGGACAGATCATAGCTGACAGGAAGCACAGGGTAGGGTCAGGAAAGATCCATCTCGGGCAAAAATGAGATAATGATACTGAATGAATGCTCTGGACACATTTTATACATCCATCAAATACCTCTACTTCAATCACACTAAAATCCCACCCTCAGCCCAATCAGAAGTACAAGTAATTACAAAGAAACCTATACATCAGAGCCTGATAAAAATGCATTTTTTAAAGAAAGATGTCAGATGGATTTGGAGGCTTTTGTATCTGAACTCTTCATATATTATCATTGCAGCACTGATACAATTTGCATGTGTCTTAAATCCTGGTGAACTGCCTACTACTTAGATAACATGTTTGGGCATTGTCATTTTCCCGTAATTGCTGTCAAGACAGGCAGCTGACTATTGACATTGTGTAAAGACGTCACATGTATTGCTCATGTTTGTCTTGCAGTAATGTTGAAGTTTAAATATGGAGGCCATGGCAGTGTTAAGGATCTGTCTGCTGTCGACTCCATCACAAGCCGCTGCGCTCGACTCAATCAGCTGCTGCAGGTGAGCTCTCATCACCGGTTTAGTATGTCTGAGACTTGAGATCATCTACAGTTGCACTCGAAATTATTCAACCCCTTGAAATGCAATACATTTTTCTACAGAGAACAACATTGAGTGAAAACAATTCAACAAACACATCAGCACGCTTTTAGAGAAAGTTTATGGTCATAATAAAAAAATCAAATTGGCTCTAAATGTCCATGTTCAAAATAATCAACCCCCAAAAGTAAAATTTGGTTTACAATCTTTTATTCTTTAAAACCACCAATAAATGCTGCCTGGAAGTGCTTAGAAGCTTCTGTCAGCTCTCTACTGCAATCTTGGCCCACTCCTTGCCTGAAAAAGCTTTCAGATCACTGATAATCTTTGGTTTTCACTTTGCCGCTGCTTTTTTAAAATTCAAATATTTTCAATGAGAATTAAATCTGGAGACTAAACAGGCCATTTAAGAACATTATATGGCTGATCCCTGAAACAACCATAAGTAGATTTGGATGTTTACTTTGGATTTGGATGATTGTCCTGCAGGAAAGTCTGTTGATTATCAGTCTATGGGCCAAAGGCATCACAAATACTTTAAAGAATCCATGATGTCCTTCATATGCTCATGCTCCACTTCCTGCTACAGTAAAACAACCCCATAACAGGACTGGCCCACCTCCATGTTTGACCATGGAGATGGTGTGCTTCTGCTTGTGAGCTTTGCCTTTTTTGCACCAGACATACCACTGATTCATAGGTCCAAAAAGTTCCAGTTTGGTCACATCACTCCATAAAACATTCTTCCAGAACTCCACAGGTCTATTTTAGCATGTTCAAGTCAGCCTTTTTATTCTTCTTGGTCAAGAAGTGGTATTTGGCAAGATGACTCAACATGAAGGCCATATTTGTCCTGTGTTCATATAATTCTCTGCACTGAAATGTTTTTCCTCCTTTTGTCAGGTCATCCTGGAAGTCCTTGGTTGTACATTGCAGATTTTTCTAAGTTGCTCTGATCAAACATTTTATGATATTGTGCTTTTTTTGTTGTTCAACACCCTCAAAGGTTTTCTGATACAACACACTTAGACTAAGAAATAAGGCTAACAGCTGCATCTCTAGGAACTTTTAATGTATTGGAAATCTTCATATAGCCTTAGACTTTCTAAAGTAATCAAATTATTTCTTCTTTATAGATTCTCTATAGCTTTTGTGAGAGCTTTGTCCACTTTGCCATATTTGCTACTAACTTCAGCACATACATGGGCTAAATGTATGCATGTGTATCAGCCCAAGCTAATTCTGTTTTTTAAAAAGAGTTTCTAAAGGCTTAATTGTGTTTTAAGAATTGTGTTCCCTACCATAAAAATAAGTCTTAAAGACTTAAAACAGCAATGTTGAATAGGGGTTGAATAATTATGACAGCTGTGTTATTAAAATCTTATAACTCAAAAACGTTACATTATATATTGACATTGACACTTTTAATATGCCAGTAAACTATTGTAGATGCAGTTTTTGTAAAGTCCTGGATCATTAGAAAAGCTTGTATTTCTAAAGTACTGTAGTCACTGCAGGTTGTATATGCAACTGTATGCTAGCGTTCCACTAAAAGATGGCAGAATAATCTTAGTAGAAATAGACATTTAGAAGGACGCTTATTGAAGATGTCATCGTGTTTGAAGGGTTCAAAGGTCAGGGTGTCAATCTGCATTTAAAGCTGTTATTGTTGTATTGCTGTAATAGTTTTTGTCAATTAAGTTTTTTTTCAGTAGAGAGTTATAATTTGATTTTCAAATTAAATTTGTGTCAGTTGTAATACACTAACAAAAGCAGTCAAATGTCAAACTTTTCTGCTGATGAGAGGCAGAACTGTAAATCAGGATTTAAGGTTTTAAGACAAAAAAAGAATCAAACAAATAGTTGTAATCATGCCTTTGTGATGTTTTTCTGCTAAATAAGGGTTAATTACAAGACAAAAGCAAAAATGTTACAAAAATGTAAGAAAGTGTGACATGCTCCAGCAAAACAGACACCATTTCCATATAAATATTGTGTTTTTAAAGTGAATGTTTGTGTTTTTCAGGGTAAGTGCGGCGTGTCAGGCTCTACTGGAGTGAATGGAGTGACCAGAGAAACTCTGATTGATGCTTTTCTTCTGCTCTATCAAGAGTGTGCCACACCAGAGCTCATGAAGATCAAACATGTGGCCAACTTTGTCAATAAATGTAAGCGTCATAATATGACCTTAAACTGAAATCAGTCAAATAGCCATAGTGACCAATTGTGTGTCTCAGATTCTGAAGTGGTGGCTGAAGTTCAAGAACTGCTTCCTGGAAAGAAGGATTTCGAGATGAGGGGGATTGTGGGAAGGGGACACTTCTCTGAAGTGCAGGTGGTGAAGGAGAGAGCAACAGGAGACGTTTATGCCATGAAGATCATGGACAAAACTGGCCTGCGTTCACAGGACAATGTGAGTCAACTCCACACCTGAGGCATTATAATGTGGTGAAAGCTTTGTGTTGCTCCCCAAAAATTCAAGGGACTATACAACATAAATGATATAGTAACTTGAAAAGTGCTTGAATTATTGCAAGACAATGTATCTATGAAATAAGCGTTCAGTTTTTTCAACAAGCACATCTTTTTAATGCAAAAGAAATGCCCCTATTCAATGCTGATGGTAACTTTTAAGTATTTATTACAATATATACAGATGAATTGATCATTCACACATACAATGGTGTGAGTTGACTGGATGCTTTCAGCTGATTTCCTACTGAACTCTCACCAACTGCACTGCAGTGCTTAAACTATTTCAAATATAGTGAATTAAGCGCCATCATAATGCGCAGTGTTTCCATCTAACATGTATTTTGAGCTGCAGCTTGTCATATTAATGGAGGTTTTCACTAATTAGCAGTAGACTGGTTACCTCACCTGAATATTTTCATAGATTTGTGTTGGATGTTATCTTTGGAATGAAAATATTATTATTTTATTTCAGGGTTTCCACGGGTCGTGGAATTTCTGGAATATCATGGAATTTTAGAAGGTCTATTCCAGATATTGAAAGTCAGGGAATTTTATATTTATTTTGTTCAAGTCATGGAATATCAGGGATTTTTGTTTGTTGCTTTAAGTTTCAATTGATCAAAATGTAATTTTTCTATACTATGCATATTTTTAATGTGTCGTTTCACACGTTTGCCTATTGTTATGGTTCTGAAAACATAAAAACCATAAATTAAATTCTGTAGAAATGGTACAGAAAAATATGTGCATTTAACAGTTAAAAGCAAAAAAAAAAAAGTAGTGTATATGTGTTTTGTACTAAAAACGTCTGTAAATAAAGCTTGCAAATGGATGGATCTGTTCATTATGTCATGAAAATTCAGCTTTTTAATCAGGTAAAGTCGGGGAATTTGACATTTGGCTTTGAGTGGGAACCTTGTTATTTGTAAACATCATACTTTTTTTTGCTAATTTCAGTTAATGTCATAAAACTAGTGAGCTAAGATAGTGGAAGTACTGACAGTGTCATGTAAACATGGCTGAAGATGCGAAAATTGAAACAGATGAACCGAATCATTTGAGTGAATCATTTAAGCTGGAACTGCTCCGATTGATTCAAACTCATGACCTGCGATCGTTCAGTTCAAGTGATTCACTATCAAAAAACAGGATTTTGACATGGCTTGTAATGATTTTAAAATAGCACTTATAGTGATGGGTGAAACAGGACTTTTTGAAACTCTGAATTAGCTAAATCTTTGCATAGCAAAATGACTCACTGTTTTAAAGAATTGTGTAATCAGATCGGGAGCATGGGTCGCGAAGCATTTAATTTAAATCAGAACTTTGGAGCGGATTCGCGATTCATTTGATTTAGATTGAAACTGCGGAGCATATTCGCAAATCAGTTGAGCCAGATTAGGACTTCGGAGCTGGTTCGCGAATCATTTGATTCCAAAATTTCATTAACATTTTGCTAACGTGACAGTACCTTAATGCCAGCCAACACTCATGGTTTTCTGCTAGTTCTTGACATTTATTTGCAACATGCTTGAGAACTGTTCAGTGCCATCACTGAGCAATAAACCTAACCACAGGTTACCCCAGGATGATTTTCATCGTAATAAATGCATAAAAACATCAACTAAATGAATGTATCTGTTGTATGTACATATCCCAGGATCTTATAAAACAATTATTTTATTTCTTTTTTTAGGTGGCATTTTTTGAGGAGGAGCGAAGCATCTTAGCTTTGAACTCCAGTCCGTGGATCCCTCAGCTCCAGCACGCTTTCCAGGACCAGGACCACATCTGTCTGGTGAGTGACCACTTTAAACCAGAGTAGGAGATTTTCAGATGTCAGTTCAGGCTGCTGGAGTCTCCTCTGCTTTAAATAATGATTTTACTATGAAATCGGACTTGAGTAATAGTGCAGGTTTGTTGCCAAATTTCAGTGCATCACTATCAGTGTTTAGTAATTAGTTTACTCCAGTATTTTGTTACTTCATAAATCCTGTTTTGAAAGATTGTTAATAAATTACATTGCATTTGGAAGAAATTTACAGTATACAGTAGCATTTACTAAAAAAATACAGTTTAAGTCTGAGTGCTGAAATAAACATGTGTCTGCAGTTTAAAATAGGTCTCAAATTTACAAAGAAAGCTTTGAGCACTTCTATTGCATCCTTTGGTTGTTGCTACATTTGCATGAAAATCAATTGAACTCATATCAACTCTTTTTTGATTTTGCTGTAAATCACTGTGAGTGTGACCAACCCTTTAGACAGTGATCGAGAGAGACTGATGAATGAACTTTAATGCGAGAGTGGGAGATTTTCAGAAGTCAGTTCAGGCTGCTGGAGTCTCATCTGCTTTAAATAATGATTTTAATATGAAATCGGGCTTGAGTAATAGTGTAGGTTTGTTCTTTAAAAGACATTTAATGCAATACATTTTCATTAAACACAAAAATGTACAAGACCAGTTAATAAACACTGAAATTAAGATTAATGTTTTAATTTATCCCAAAATAAATTGTGATTACGTAATCTAACTAATACGCCAAGTTTGTTCTTTAAAAGACAGCATGAGATGTTGACATGTTGGGCTGTTTAACAAGATGCATTTCCTTATGCAACAGGAAGTTTTAATGACACATATCAAAGGATTTATTGTTTTGATTTGTGCTGGTTTATAGTAGATGAAACTGGGATGATGTTTTTAACATCCATGATGCACTTCACCTTTAAGAGCATAGGAAAAACATGATCCGGCTTCTTTATTTAGCTAAAACTCCCTTTGTGTCAGCGGTGGGGCGTAACACGGTGCTTTGTCTGTCTTTTAATGGATGTTTGTGATCATGGTGGGTGACAATACAGCGAATGTTCACAGTGTTCTCGCCCTGCTCCGTAAAAACTGTGTCTGCGTCTTTCATCTGTATAGAGCTACAGTCTGACCTGAAGATGAGGACATGAAGTTTACTTCAAAGTTTAGATTCAGAATTATAGAGAATATTTCCTGTAGAGAGAGACATGTGAGTTCTTCTTACATCATCTGATGTGACACGTTTCTGAGAATTGAAGATGCTGCATGAGGATCAGGACTTGATTGAACTGTTTTGGTTGGATTTATGAGGCTCCTAATAAAATTAATAATACTTTGTTTATATTTTATATACCTTAAGGTTTCTTTTCAAATACATTATACATAAAACAATCCAAAGTGGGGAAATCAGACTGAATTTTGTAAGTAATGAACTTCACCAAAATGAGTTTTATTTACAGAAACATTGAAAACGAAATTATTATGACATAAATAAAAATATTGTATTATTTTTCAATTGCCAAAACTTTAGTGCATCACTATAAGTGTTTATTATTTAGTTTACTCCAGTATTTTGTTGCTTCATAAATCCTGGATTGAAAGATTGTTAATAAATTACAGTATACAGTAACATTTACTGTAAAAAAAAAAAAAAAATACAGGTTAAGCCTGGGTGCTGAAATAAATATGTGCTCCTTATGTCTGCAGTTAAAAATAGGTGTCACATTTACAAAGAAAGCTTTTAGCACTTTATTGTATTGCATCCTTTGGTTGTTGCTGCATTTGCATGAAGTTCAGTTGAACTCAAGTCGACTCATTTGCACACTCTGTTGCTGTAAATCACTGTGAGTGTGAGCAACCCTTTAGACAATGATAGAGAGAGACTGATGAATGAACTTTAATGCTCTCAGAATCATTCATTTAGATCGCTGGGTCTTTGTTCACTTGTTCTTATGGAGGGAAAGCATGGAAAGACGGTCTCACATTTCCTCATGAGAGAACACCATGTTCTCAGCTCAGTGAAGCATCAATCCTTTCAGCTGTATTGTTCATATAAATGTCTTGTTGTTCTTTTTAAGACCAGCAGAGCGAACCCTCAGCATCCAATCCCACAATCCTTTACTGCATGGGGAACCTAACTTTCATCTTCTTGGTGGCCCTTTAGTAGTGAAGGACTTCAGCTTTTGTTTTTCAGAGAAGTATTGTCGTCATTAGGACAACAGACATATTGTTTTGATGCTTTGGCATGTAGGTAAACTTAATAAATGCTTGACAAAAACCGAACTGTCTTGGAAAACTGCTAATCTGCCAAAGCAATCTGTTTTAAAGCAGCAAATTCCCCACAGCCTTAAGTGACATTACACTTTCCATTATAAACTAATGGTTTACTTAACTTGGAATGCCCAAAAATGGCCATTTCCTACCGTCTCATTTGATACTCAGTTGATTTACTATTCAAATTAAAAGAGCCATTAATTTTTGAATGTCGACAGCTTTTCGAATCTCTTAATCAGTTAAACCATTGTGTCACAAAAGAATTTACTGTTTTGAAGCATTTAAATTGGATTGTGTATCATGAACCATTTGATACAGATTGGGACTTTGAATCATTGCAAATCATTGGATTTATATCAGGATTTCAACACACATATCAAGTCATTTGATTCAGATTGGGACTTTGGAGTGTGGATGGCAAATCTTTTTATAATTTTTTTTTTTCTCATCTTTTTAAAACATTTTTTAAATTATCTTTTTGTTAATTGATTTAGATTTCAGAGTGGATTTGTGAATGTTTTAATTCAGATTGGAAGGTTCGGAGTGCATATCGCAAATCTTTTTATTCAGTTCGGAACTTTGGAGTGCGATTCGCGAATCATTTGATTAAGTTTGGAACTTTGGAGCAGGTTCGCAAATGTTTTTATTCAGATTGGATCTTTGAAGCACATATCGCAAATCGTTTGATTAAGATCGGAACTTCGTAGTGAGTTTGAGAATCCTTTGATTCAGATCTAAACTTTGGACCGTGATTCGCAAATCAATTGATTTAGTTTGGAACTTTGGAGTGGGTTTGCAAATGTTTTGATTCAGATGGGAATGTTGAAGTGCGTATCACATTGTTTGATTCGGATTGGAACTTCAGAGTGTGAAACGCAAATCATTTGATTCAGATCGGAACTTCGGAGTGTGAAACGCAAATCATTTGATTCAGATAGGAACCTCTGAGCGGGTTTGCAAATTTTTTAATTCAGATAGGAACTTTTGAAGGGCATATACAAATCACTTAATTTGAATCGGAACTTTGGAGCGCGATTCGCAAATCATTTGATTTAGTTTGGAACTTTGGAGTGGGTTTGCAAATGTTTTGATTCAGATGGGAATGTTGAAGCGCATATCACATTGTTTGATTCGGATTGGAACTTTGGAGTGTGAAATGCAAATCATTTGATTCAGATCGGAACTTCTGAGTGGGTTTGCAAATGTTTTGATTTAGATGGGAACTTCGAAGGGCATATACAAATCACTTAATTCGAATCGTAACTTTGGAGCATGATTCACAAATCATTTGATTTAGTTTCGAACTTCAGACCGGGTTCGCAAATGTTTCGATTCAGATGGGAACTGCGAATAGTTTGATTTGGGTCAGAAATATCACAAATAGTTTGATTTGGGTTGTTTGATTCAGATGCGAACTTCAAAGGGCATATCACAAATTGTTTGATTCAGATCGGAACTTCGAAGTGTGGTACACAAATCATTTGATTCCGATTGGAACTTTGGAGCAGGTTCGTGAACGTTTTTATTCAGATTGGAACTTCAAAGCACATATCGCAAATCTTTGATTCAGATCGTAACTTTGGAGCAGAATTGAGAATCACTTGATTCAGATCAAAACTGATTCAGAGTGCGATTTGCGAATCATTTGATTTAGTTTGAAACTTCGCAAATGTTTTGCTTCAGATGGGAACTTTGAAGCGCATTTCACAAATCTTTGATACGGATCGGAACTTTGGAGCGTGGAACATGAATCATTTGATTCAGATTGGAACTTTGGAGCGGGTTCACAAATGTTTTGATTCAGATTGGAACTTTGGAGCATGGAATGCCAATCATTTGATTCAAATTGCAACTTCAGAGTGGATTTGAGAATCATTTGATTCAGATTGGAACTTTTGGAGTTTCTTCAAACTCTTGAGGAGATAATCTACCTAATATACCTTACGTAGATAATCTGCATTAGTTTTGACAAGTGTCAAACATGCAAGTGTTTGAATCTATATTAGTATAATAGTAGATGTGTTGTATTTACATGTGCATAGCTAAATGATCAGGGAATCCCTAACCTTAGAAAAACGGCGCTTATAGTTCCAACATTGCCTGTTTGGAATCAGTGTTGAGTCCATTATAAATGTGTGTTTTTGTGTAATATTGCACTGATGATCAGAAGCACAGACAGTGATTAGCTGTTGCCCCACGCAGTATCTGTGGGGTGTGGTGGAGGTTTTCCAGCTTCTCATGAGGGCAAACGCATGAAGCACAAAGTGACTAAAGAGACGATTTTCTATTTCTGCCACCTCCCTCGTTCCAGACGCCCCCGGCAAAAGAGGGGGGAAAAAAACGAGTAATCTGTCTTTACCCGAGCGATGCGCTGAAAAGACCCTCGCTAGCTTGTTGCTAGGATACGTGGGCTAGAATTCCGCGCTTGCGGTTCGTGTCCCGCCGGCTTTGCTTTCCATTCATGTTCTCTTGTGTGTGTTTGTGCGGACATGTGCACACGCACGTGTGTGTTTTCACACTCTGTTCTGTATGTGAATGTGGTGCTGATTTGCCCCAGAGCCCGTCTCACAGGGGCAGATCACATCTGGAGCACATGAGGAGCCCGATTGAGTTTTGGTAACAGTGTGGAGGGAAGTTTCTGATGAAGAATGCATTCGAGGGACTTGTGATGATGCTACTGTCTGTGTGACACTAATGCTGTGTGTGTGATTTGAGCTTGTGTTGTATAATGTTTGTGTGATGTCTGTGTGGTCAGTATGTTAGATTACATGTTTAAGAAGGATGAAATCTGTCAGTCTGTCTGTGTAACTGGCAGTGGGATTTCGCATTTTAATGGCTTGCCAATATGTCAGTTGCATCACCACTAAAAATGGATCTGTTGTTTTGTATATATAATTTGAATGATACCAGTAATTTCATCATCATTTTTTGTCATTTTTGTTTAAATATATTATGAATAATAATGTATTAAAATTCTAATAATAAATAATGAGAAATAGCAAAAAAATGAAGAATAGCAAAATATTATCTGTTATCAATTGTATTTTTTTTCATAAATATATGTCAGTATTTATTTATCTAAAATATTTAATTATTATTACATGTAATAGATGTAATGTAATTTAATATTTTTATTTATAATATCATATACAAAATATATTGTTCGAGATATTTAAAGAAATTATTCGATGATTTGGGTTGAAAAGAAAAAAATACAATTATTATAATAGTGTATTTTTTATTCATAAAATTTATATTTTTATATATATATATATATATATATATATATATATATTTGATATAAAATACATAATAATAATAATAATAATAACAACATTTATTTATTAATTATTGTTTTTTTAATTCACATTTTTATTTATTTATTTATATTTATTTATTCTGGAAGAGAGACTAAATTCCAAATGTGTTTACCTGCTACAAGTTCATTTTAACTTTTATGAATAAGCTAGCATATGCTAGACTCAGTTTTAATTTTTATACTTTTATAGAGAGATTGTCTGTTGTCTTGTTTTGTTTTGTGGAAGAGAGACCAAATTATACATTTAAATTTTGAGATTATGCACACTTTACGACAAAACATTTTACAAGAGGTTTCAAAACTAGTTGATTAAATGTTGAGTAAATCTGAAGAAACAATTCATAGCATGTTTAAAATTTTGCTGTCTAATGATTTTTTTTTCCAACTTTTTATTTTCCAGTGACATGAATGTACTGTGTTTTAGTTTGCTATATTTTGTAATTTGTAAAATAAGGGTATTTTATGATACTAAATTATATTTATGGAATAGTTTGATTCATTTATTACCAATTAACCACATTAAAACTGTATAAAAATGTATAATCAAATTATATTTTTATATAAAAATTATATTATTATTATTAATAATAATAATAATAATAATAATAATAATAATAATAATAATAATAATAATATTTATTAATTAATTGTTGTGTGTCCTGAAATAAAAATATTTAATATCTGACAATATGAAAAATGTGTGTTTTATATATTTTTCTTTTTCACCATTATTAGAAGTTTTGTCTCTTATAATGTTTCATCAAAAGTTAGTGTACTTATTTATTCAGGACACATGAGTGTCAAGGAAGAACTTGAGAAACATGTAATTTGTGATCAAAACAATATTATCATTATGTGCCATTTTGCGTGTATTTAGGATGCCTAAATGCTATGAAAATAGTCTTGGCGAGACAAAGGATTCAGACATCATTATTCCAGAACTGCTTCAATTGTCTTTTTTTCCTACTGCAGGATGTGATCAGACACGACACATCATTTGAGGTGTGGTGGAAATCTTCACAAGATAAATGCTAAAAACAACAGAATTGCTCTGTGACGCATGTAAACGCACTGGACATTGTTAGCAGATGAATTAAAGCAGTGTGTGAAGTGTGTTTTAATGAGAAAGCGAGACAGTTTTCCCCTCACATGTTTCACGTGGCTGAGTCTTGTATAATCTCTCGGGAATTTTGGGACGTAGTTTTAATGATTCTGATCACTTTCATGTTCTATTCCAGTAAAATGACTCCGGCTATTTTGCATCCGCTTATAAAAACATCTTATTTATGTATCACTCAGACGAGACTCTTGCCGATGCTCAATTAGAGATGCAGCGCTGCTGTAAATCGCCAAATAATCACGATAAATAATTAACCGTTTACATTTGCATATATTCATGCATTAGTTTCAGAAATCTGTTTAAATGTTTAGATCTTTTATAAAGTCATTAATTTGAGCCCGTGGTGTGGTTTCGGGCTGATTTTGTCACAGATACTGCGCCTATAAATAACCACACAGTCATTCATATACCTGCAGCATTCACATGGCTCTCTCTGTGATTTTTCTCTGCTGTTTTTCCTTGGGTTCGCACATGCGCCACTCGCTCAAGATGCAGTTTAGGCTAATTAGCTAATTGTCTAATTAGAATGATAATGGTGTAATCACAAGCTTTTATTTAGAATGTGTGATGGAGACGAGCTGCTAATTAAAGCCATGTGTGTCGACCGGACAGAGATGGTTAGTGCACTAATAGATTCACTTACAGGTGATTATTACGCAAGATCACGTTGTGAGATCTGCCCTACACCTGATGCTCACGTTCACACTTACTGTAAACTCCTTATGTGCGTGTTTCATTGCATTAGATTAAATGTCAAAGCAAGTTTCATTTATAAAGAAAGATTGCACATGCACGCTTTATAAACAAAACATTTGACCAAAGAGATTTTTAAAGAAAAAAAAATGACATAGTGTTTAAAATTTTGCTGGCTAATGCAACAATTTTTTTTCTCTGGTGCTCCCAATGTGGACCTAAAAAAATGACTGAACTTTTATTTAATTTTTATTTTAATAAAATAAATGCACCATATTTTAATTTGCTATTTTTTTTTTAATTTCATATCTTGCATATTTAGTTAATTTATGTTGCTAAATTTATTTAATAGTTAGTTATTCATTTATCACGTATTTACCTATTAAACCAAATTTAAAAAGAAAGCTCATTCAGTAGAGAATTTGATTTGTATACGCAGTTAATTTAAACTTTTATGAATAAGTCTAGCATATGCTTTTGTTTTGTTTTGTTTTGTTTTGTTTTGTTTTGTTTTGTTTTGTGGAATGGAATGGAGATCAAATTCCAAATGTGTTAACCTGCTTAAAGTTAATTTGAACTTTTTATGAATAAGCTGGCATATCCTAGAATTTTTTTTATTTTATACACTACAGAGAGTTATTTTATTTCCTGGAAGAGAGACTAAATTATACACGTTTACCTGATCAAAGTTCATTTTAAGATTGTACATGCACACTTTACAAACAAAACATTTTGCAAAAAAGGTTTCAAAACCCTAGCTGAAATGTTATTGTAAAAATAAGTAAAAATCCTGTAGAATGTTTAAGTTTTCTGTCTAATGCAGAATTGCATTAATTGTTTTTTTTTAATGAAATTAATATTTTGTATTTTAGTTTGGTCATGTTAATTTAATAGTTTGTAATTTGAAGGGGGTTTCATGGTAATAAATTATATTGAAATGGGTAGTAAATGAATTCTTTTTCTTTTCTGCTGTCTTTTTTTGACTGCAAACAATGTGCATTTTTTCTGGACCAATAAAGCATGCCATGATTTTTTTGTGTCTATGCTCACATAGCAAATGACACACTTTACAAACAACATTTTGCAAAAGAGGTTTCAAAACCCTAGCTGAAATGTTATGAGCGAAAATGGTAATGGTACTAAATTATATTTATGAAATGGTTAGAATTCATTTATTACCTGTTAAACACTTTAAAACTGAGAAAATCAAAGCCATAAATCTAAACATATGTTTTATGTTTATTTACAGCAGTTTATTTACTAAAAAATTCATAAAAAGAAAAAACACTTTTTTCCTTGTCAAATATGACTCAGCATCAGAGGGTTATGTGTCCAAAAGATTTTGTATGCCACTTTATATAAAGTAAAGAGAAGTTTTTCCACTGTTTTTGACTCATATTTAATCCACTGCATCAAATGCATGTTGATGTGCTGCAGAAGTTTGACGTGTTTCTGTGTTTTGTGCAGGTGATGGAGTTTCTGCCTGGTGGTGACCTCATGGCTTTGATGAACAGATATGAAGATCAGATAGATGAGTCTATGGCTCAGTTTTACCTGGCGGAGCTCGTACAGGCCATTCACTCGGTCCATCAGATGGGATATGTTCACAGGTACAACAAAACACACTCCAAACTTCATTTGGACAACTTTAAAGGCAATTTTCTCAATATTTAGATTTTTTTTGCAGATTTTCACATAGTTGTATCTCGGCCAAATATTGTCCTATCCTAACCATACAGCAATTCAATATTTAAAACATTTATTCAACTTTCAGATGATGTAACTTCAAAAAATTGACCCTTATGACTGGTTTTGTGGTCCAGGGTTGATTAAATAAACACCTGAGTGGGTACTAATTTTATTTTATTTTATTTTATTTTATTTTATTTATTTTAATATACACTAGTAAACATTTGAAGTGGATCAATACTCTTCATCAAAGTTGTCCTAAAACCAAAACAATACCTGATCTTGTCTTTTTTGATCCACTTCAAATGTTAAACTATATTTTCATTTATTTTTTTTAAATTGTATTTTACTGTATTTCTTTATTTTATTTGTTTATTTGATATTAACATTTAAAATTAAAATTTTAAATGTTTACCTGCTAAAAGTTTGATTTCATGGACTCTAAAAAGAAATGTAATTTAATTTAATTTTCATTTTAATTGTACTTTATTTAATTTAAATTTTTTCATTTATATATATATTATAAAAGAGAGACTCAAATGTCTAAATGTTTACCTTGCTTTATGTACTTTTTTCCAGTTTAGTGAAAGAAAGACTCAATTCTGAATGAGTTTGACTGATATGAATTAATTTGGCAAATGCTATCACTTTGAGTGATTATAAATGTTTGAACTAAATGTGTTAGAAATGAGTATGACTTTTTTCCTCATTTAGGTTAGAGTTTTTATTACATCCTCTTCTCCTTTCTGCATTTTTTTTTCCTCATTCATTTCTGCTTCTCTTTCTTTCATCAGAGATATTAAACCAGAGAACGTTCTAATCGACCGGACGGGTCACATTAAACTGGCCGACTTTGGATCAGCAGCCAAATTGACTGCTAACAGAACGGTAAGGAGTGTGATGTTATTCAGAACATTTAAGAGTTTGGACTCAGATGAATTAAATGTTGTGTCGTTATTTGGGGCAGGTGATGTCTTCCAAGCTCCCAGTGGGCACTCAAGACTTCCTGGCCCCTGAGATCCTGTCCGCGCTTAACGGAGGGCCAGCGTGCAGCTACGGCCCCGAGAGCGACTGGTGGTCCCTGGGCGTCATCGCTTATGAAATGATCTACATGAAATCGCCCTTCGCTGACGGCACGTCCACAAAAACCATCAACAACATCATGAACTTTCAGGTAAATCTTGCAGCTTCTGCTGATGGCATGACATGTTTGGAGTTTCAGTCTGAATTACACTTTATTTGTCTTTCAAGCTAATACCTAATTTAATGAGTAGGTGCAAAAGTGATTTGTTTGCACCATCATTCCGGACTGTTTCATTTTACTGCACAAATTGTTTTATTTTAGTGCAGTAAAAATGTTTCTACAATGCATATTAAATTACATATGATTTTTCATGTACTTTTCAATGTTAAACAATGTGAAAACATGCCTTTATCATTTAGAACTTTTAATAATTTTACTACTTTTCTTCATTTAATCATTCATTCATTTAATTATTGTTCAAATTCCTGGAAGAGAGACTGAATTCTAAATGTGATTACCTGCCAAACGTTACTTAACTTTTTAAATAAACTAGTTTATGCTCTAGTTTAGGCTCCAGATTATTTCAGATTTGTTTTACAGTTATATATTGCATAGAAATGATCACATATAATATGTATTCAGAGATAATGAAGGCATGTTTTTATTTTTTATTTTTAATAATTGTACTATTTTACTTATTTATTTAAATTATTTATGTTTTTTTCCTGTTTCCTGGAATAGAGACTGAATTCTAAATGTGTTTACCTGCCAAAAGTTACTTTTAATTTTTATTAATAAACTAGCATAAAATAAACTCCACTTTTTATTATTTGATTTTATTTTTTTGTTTTACAGTTATATATTGCATAGAAAATATTTACATATCAATTTTTTTTATTTATTCAGTGATAATGAAGGCATTGTTTATAATTTTACTATTTTACTTGTTAAAAATGTTTCTTTCCCCTGTTTCCTGGAATAGAGACTAAATTCTAAATTGGTTTACCTGCTAAAAGTTAATTGTAACTTTTATGAATAATGTAGCAGATGCTAGACTCCCAATTTTATTTAATTTTACATATTTTTTGTTTTTAGTTTTTTTTATGATAATTTTTTTCCTTTTATTTAATGCTAAACAATGTGAAAACATGGCTTCATTATTTGTAGCTTTTAATGATTTTTTTTTTTTACTTATTGCATTAAACATTTTGAATGTGCTTGAAATCAATGGCTGTTTAGTTGAAATTATGGTTCTTCTAGTTTAAAGTAAATATAAATCTTCCTTTGAGTGCAACATTAATGCATAAATATGCTGGATATTGTTGAAGAGGTTTGAGAAATATCAATAAATATTAATTTTAATTTTATCAAGTCACATTTATTTCTGTTACGCTTTATACAATCAATTTGTTTCAAAGTAGCTTCTCATTAATAAACAGGAAAGTAACTGTATTAATGTTGTAAAAAATTAATTATGAAACAAATTCAATCTATAAAAGCAGCTCTGCAGGCAACAATAGTGTCACTATTCAGCTCATTTTAGTTCAATGTTAAATTCATTTCAGCTCAATAACAGTGCCAATGTTGTAAAGTTTAATTTTGTTCTTATCTGATCGTGTCAGTGCAGTCAAATTGATAATATTACAGAATATTAATTATTTTAAAGTTATATAACCCAGCTCTGCCCACCAAAAAGTGATGTTTTCTTCCTTGTGTTTTGCTCCCAGCGTTTTCTGAAGTTCCCAGAGGAACCCAAAGCCAGCGCTCAGTTTGTCGACCTGCTCCAGAGTTTGTTATGCGGATCGCGGGAGCGTCTGGGATACGAGGGCCTGCGCTCACATCCGTTCTTCTCCTCTGTTGACTGGACCAACCTGAGACACGGTAAGACCTTCGGTACTCGGAGTTAAAAGTTAATTCGTTCTAAAACACAATAAAGCCGCCCCGCCATCAGAGCCCTCGTCAATGTGTCTGCAACATAATTTTTCCTTGTACCTTTTAATTACGGGTTATTAATCTTTAGACTGACTTGCTGCTATTTCTGTCGCCTTTAAAGTGATTACTTCTCTGGTGTAATTGCTGGATTTGTTATAGTGGGGTTGGGATGTGTCTGAGTGCACAGATTGCTCTGCAGGTTTAAGTGAAACACAGATGATCTGAATTAATTCGTTAAGCCTGTGGCGCAAAGCTCAGAGTTTCTTCTATATCTGCTTTTAAGACTTTAGGATTGTTAGCGCCGGGTGGGCAGCATGAGCATCATCTTAAATTACCGTATTTGTACTTTATTTTGCAGTAAACATATTGCTGTAGTGATATTTGTGCATTCTGTATATGTAGCAGTGGATAATCAGTTGGTATCATAAGACAACATTTGGAGTCACACTGATAACAAACTATGTTTATACGAGAATAAAAAGCCACCATATGCTTAATAATGCATTAACTGGTTCACACACATAAACACACACACTCTTGTGCTCCTCTGGGGGCAGCGGGTGGATTTCTGTGGCATTAGTCAGATTATGGAGTGTGCAGGTGTTCTCACAGAGAGAAGCGCTCAGATAGTCACACAGCCAAACCCTAATGAGATAACACACACAATGAAACACGCTCATCTTTTGCTCATACTGCTGAGTTTCCTGCAGGATTTTGTTCTCAGCCTTCAGTGGTGCTGTATGAACAACTTGTCTGTAAATACAGGGTTTCCATGGGTCCTTAGAAAGTCTTAATTTTAGTTGTATCAAATTTAAGGCCATAATAAGTCTTAAATGGTACAAGAAAGTCTTAATTATGATTTCAAAAGGTCTTAAATTTGGGAACAGAAAGACAAGAATTGCAATATTGCTTAATTGACTAGGGCCTCATGAAATCCATTTTATTTTTTCCCAAATTCTGTTTTTTCCATTTAAATTTTTCCATTTTTTTTCTGTTTGAATTTTTCTGGACTCCTTTTTAATGGTTAAATAACATCTTATTAATCAAAAAAGCATGTCCAATTAATTAAAATCATGAAACTTATACAATTTAATATTAGTTTATTAAAGGTTTAACAAAAATGACATGTATAGGGCCCTATGCAATTTAGCATTTTATTTTTACCAAATTGTGGTTTTAGCATGCATAACAACTTTTATTTATTCTTTCAATAGCCTTGTGTTTTTTTTTTTTAATTCACTCAGAAATTCTGTGTTGTGTATTTGTATTAACAGAAGCCGTAAAAAAAAAAAAAAAATCTTTTAATTAATGAAAATTACACAAATTTTATTTTTGGCAAGTAAAGGGGATTTACTATTAAAAAAAAAAAAAATGAAAGAAATATTGTGTAATTATTTCTTTAAAAAAGAACGTTTTATTTTTTTAACAGTAGTAGTAGTAGTAGTCTTAAGTAGCACAGATATATTTGTAGCAAAGACATTGTATGGGTCAAATTATAGATTTTTCTTTTATGCCAAAAATCATTAGGATATTATTATTCTCAATATTTAGATTTTTTTTGCACCATCAGATTCCAGATTTTCAAATATTGTATATTGACCATATATTGTCCTATCCTAGCAAACCATACATAGATGGAAAGCTTATTTATTCAGCTTTCAGATGGTGTATGAATCTCATATTCTTTTTTTCTCAATTTTTTTTGTGGTCCAGGGTCACATATATAATATAATATATATGTATATGTATATGTATATGTATATATAAAGCAAGCACTTTGAGCAACAAAGGAACACATTTCACATTGTGTAGAATAAGAGGCAGGTGTATTCTTTTCTTTTACACTCTAAGACTTAGGGGGGCTTAGTTCACCCATAAATAAAGTGTCATAATTTTTACTTCACCTGTGTTGTTCTAATGCCATATGCCCTTCTTTTTTGAACCACAAAAGGAACATTTAAAAAAAAAAATTCCTGCTCGTGCTTGTATATATAATGGCAGTGAATAAAAGCTTTTAAAGCTTTTAAAAAAAGGACACAGAAGTATCACAGAATGGAATCCTGACCTTGGCCTTTGGTTTGCGCATTCATGAGACACTATTAGCGGTACATTTCATTCCAACTTAACCAGAATGATAAAGCACAAAAATGCTATCCGTGTACTTCTATTTCATTATGTTTGTTGCAACAAGAAGTTTTCACACTCACATCTGTCATTCTGACTGTCATTAAATTAGTTCCAGTCCAGAGATATACTTAACTCACTGAACAAAGTACATGGATAGTTTTTTGGGGGGATTTCTAGGCATTGTATTTCAAGTTGGGTTTTTATCAATCTTGTTTTTTCAAAAAATTGTGTTTTTCCTGGTTGAATGAACTGCTGTGCACAGAATCTTATGAACACCCAGTCATTTACAGAAGACCAGCACAGATCTATTCTAACATACACTATCATATTTGATTTTTTGGTCCCGGTCACTGATGTGGTAATCACTGTCAGTCATGGCTTTTACTGATTCAGTGTCGCATTTAATTTGATTCAGGGTTCCCATGGGTCATGGAATTTCTGGAATATCATGAAATTTTAAAAGGTCTGCTCCAGACATTGAAAGTCAGGGAAATGTATATTTATTTTGTCCTAGTCATGGAATATCAGGGATTTTTGTTTGTTTCTTTACATTTTTTGTTAGCATTAATCAAAAGGTAATTTTTAATCAAAGGGCATTTAACAGATAAAAGAAAAGAAAAAAAAATTATGTGTGTTTTGTACTAAAAATGTCTGTGAACAAGTAAATAAAGCTTGCAAATGGATGGATCCATTCATTATAGGTCATGGAGCTTTTTAGTCAGTGAAAGTCAGGGAAAAATCCGGGAATTAAAATATTAAACCTGTGCACATTTTTCTATTTGGTTATTTTGAAAAAGTTTCAATTCAGTTGAGATATAGATAGATATATGCTACGGAGGTTAATTTGTTAATTGTAAAAAAAGGGTGAACTAATCCTTTAATAACTTGATAATCTGCGAAGAGGAGTGAGATAAAATCCTGTGCAAACCTGGTGGCCAACTACAAGAAAAGTCTGATCTCTGTGATTGCCAACAAGGGTTTTGCCACCAAGTACTAAGTCATGTTTGTCAAATGCTTATTTCACTCATTAAAATGCAAATCAATTTAGATTTTTTTTTTAAATTATTTTTTCATTCTTATTCTGTCTCTCACTATTCAAATAAACCTACCAATAGAATTATAGACTGTTCATTTCTTTATCAGCGGGCAAACGTACAAAATCAGCAGGGGAATTCTCTTTCCCTCACTGAGTATTTGCATCAGACATCTTGATCACTGATAAAATTCAGCGTTTAGCTGCTACCCCATGAAAAATATCGCTAAAAATAAGGACAATTGTTGTTTCTGTGTGTCTGATGCGATTGTGATTGATCGTGCGTTGAATTGACCTGAAGCTCAGAGGCTTGTTATTGCAATCATAGTGTCATTTTGTCAGTTTCCTGAGATAAATCGACCCTATTGAGACGATTATCATATTCAGATGAGCTGATGAAGCGCTCTGAGCGTCTGCTGAAATCATCACGTGTCTCCTGCAGTCGATGTGCTCGTGCCACCGATGTGATTTGTTGTTGTTGTTGTTGTTGTTTTTTAAATAAATAAACCAATTGTGTAAATGTATGAACAAAAAACCCAGCGGCAGATACTGTGTGTGTGTGTGTGTGTGTGTGTGTGTGTGTGTGAGAATACAGCTGTTTGTGCGGATGCAGCTCCGCGAGTGTGTGTGTGTGCGGATCTCGCATCGGGTTTTGGCTGTGACTCACGCTGATTAGCCAAGACTGCTGCAGTGAGAGAGAGAGAGAGAGAGCGGGCGAGCGAGTTATTGCGCTACAGTCTCATCACTGAGACCCCCGTCTCTCTCTCTCTCTCTCTCTCTCTCTCTCTCTCTCTGTTTCTCCAGTCTGTTTTTCTCAGCAACCACCTCACAGGTTTTCTCCTCTCGTCTCCTCCAGCTCTCCCTCCGTTCGTTCCGTCTCTGCGTTCCGAGGATGACACCTCCAATTTCGAGGAGCCCGAGAGGCCCCCCCGCCCCACGGCCGCTGCCCAGCGAGATCATCCTCGCGCAGGCTTCCACGGACGAGACCTGCCCTTTGTAGGGTGGTGCTTCAGCCGGGCCCTGACTGCACTGGCCAAGTCTGAGTGAGTACACACATACACACATGCTGGTTTTACTAGTCTAGTCACAGGTGGTCCATTGGTGCGGAGACGGCCACATCACCACGGCGACTGTCACCAGGCAACATTGTGGCTGAATGCGAGGTATTGCTCGTGCGGGGAAAGCTGCGGTTCGCTCACTTCACGTGTCTTTAAGATGAATGAGAGGGAGCCGTGTGTGCGCGCCGCTGTTTTTGTATCGGGAGACTCGGAATATCTCATGCATGTGTTGCCATGTGCATGCAAGGGAAACGGGAAACCCTTGTCCGGCGTGTGTGTGTGTGTGTGTGTGTGAGATATGATCTGTAGCACAATGAAAGCCTGTGCGTAAACATTGTGTAACGTGATCGGCTCTGTTTGCTGCGATGTGGTCAGCCTTCAGTCTGTTGTTTTGCTCTGCATTTGCTTCTGAGCGTGTGGCTTGGTGTTTATTGATCGGTGAATCTCACATAAATCTGTCAAAATCACGTCCAGGTTGTGTTTCATCCCTGAATCTGAGGAAAAGCATGAAAACCATATGCTCATTACCATAATGCAAAAAAATTACCATTACATTCCTAATCATTTAATGTAATTTCCCCAATTCTAATCACTGTATGCTAAAATAATTCTCATTACTGTGATATTTTTTCTAAAATTTCATTTTATATTTAATTTCCCCCAATTCTCATTATTATATTGCCAAAAAAAAAAAAAAAAAAAAAAATGTGTGTGTATATATATATATATATATATATATATATATATATATATATATATGTATATATATATGTGTGTGTATAAAAATATATTATTTATATAATATATATAAATAATATATTTTTATTTTATATATTAAAAATATATTATATTATATTATATTATATAAAAAATATATATATATTAAAAATGTAATGTATATTTATTAAATATAATATATATATATATAATATATATATATATTTTTTTTTCATTAAAAAAAAATACATATATATTCTCATTATTGTAATGCAAACATAATTCTCATTACTGGAATGTTCTTTTTATTTCATGTTATATTTAATTTCCCCTGGTTCTTATTACTATGATGCATAACTTATTACTGTAATATTTAATTTCATTTTATTTTTATCCCCCCAGTTCTCATTACTATAATGCAAAAAATAATTCGTATTGATATTTTTTAAATTTGATTTTATATTTCCCACAGTTCTCATTACTATAATGTAATATTTTTTTTCATTTCATTTTACCCCCACCCCTAGTTCTCATTACAGTAATGCAAAAAATAATTTTCATTACTGTAATATTTTCTTTTTTGTTTTTATTAATTTTTTGTTCAATTCTCATTACCATAATGCAAAAGATTCTCATTACAGTGATGTTTTTTACATTTTATTTTTAATCTAATTTCTTTAATTCATTATTATAATGCACAAAATCTCATCACTGGGATATTTTTTGCATTTCATTTTGTATATAATTTCACACAATTCTCATTACTATAATGCAAAAAAAAAAAAAACACTCATGAATGTAATATTTTTTTACCATTTTATTTGTATTATTATTATTATTATTATTATTATTTTATTTTATTTTTTTTTTACTTTATTTTACACTTTTAATTCCCCCTAGTTCTCATTACTATAATGCAAATATAATTCTCATAAGTACTGCAATATTTGTATTTTATTTTATTTTTATTTAATTTCTCCCAATTCTTATTACCATAATGCATAAAACTCATGACTGTAATTTATTTTTTTATTATACCCCAAACAACTCATTACTATAATGTGGAAAATAATTGTGAATTATTTTAACGCCTTTGGTAGTGGTTGCTGTACTGTTTTTAATTGGTTGATTTTACTCATAATAACTGTTGCAATAATAGCATTGTCTCAAATGTAAAACATCTGGATGCATTACAGTAATGAGTGAGTGAGTGTGTGTGTGTGTGTGTGTGTGTATGTGTGTGTGTGATGTGCTGGCCAGTGATTCCCTGTGTCTCTGAATGCATTCATGCGTGAGTTTATTGTTACATGCGGCTCTGTTCCTGCATGCCTTCAGATCATGATGTGTCGAATCAGGTGAAGGTCTCGGTTAGAAATCTGATCCGAAATGAGCCATAAATAACACGTTTGTTTTTCCCAGGAGCTGAAGGGAAAGGGAAAGAGAGAGGGTGAGGCGATGCTTCATAACGTTAGTCAGAATGAGAATGAACCCAGAATGCATTTCTATGGTAACCAGGGTTCGTATCCTTCCCACGCTCCCCCCTCCAATCTCCCTCTACCCATTCATATTCTTATTTTCTCTCTAATCTTGAAATGCGTATTTGTCCAGCCGCGTGTCACGTTGTTGCGGTCTCCATCATATAGCATTTCCAGCAGCATGAAATCCGCCAAATGAAACACAAACGGCTCCAGCAGAGGAGCGTGGGAATGTTAATGCAGGAGCGCAGCTGCTGATTGGTGGATGGGCTCCTCTGGAGATACGCTGCGATATGAGAGCACTGGATCTGTCTTGAGACAAACAGAACATCTGTAATGAGCGATACAGGTCGTAAACCACCCTCACTGCGTTTCACTGATGCACGTTTCAGAAATGCATTGTGGACGCAGTAGGTGTGTTGTGTTGAGCGCTTGACATGACATTATTCATGTAACGCACATCTCTTTCATAAACACAGACATAGCCATGCATTCTTTTTGCGCTGCGCAGCTGACTAGCGCATTCATCAGGAAGTGCAATAGAAAAACATGCATTTATCAGGAAATGCAATAGAAAAATGTGCATTCATAAAGCAATGTAATAGAAAAACATGCATTTATCAGGAAGTGCAATAAAAAAGCATGTATTCATCAGGAAGTGCAATAGAAAAACTTGCATTCATAAAGCAGTGCAATAAAAAACATGCATTTTCAGTCAGTGCAAAAGAAAAACATGCATTTATCAGGAAGTGCAATAGAAAAACATGCATTTATCAGGAAGCGCAATAAAAAAACTTGCGTTCATAAAACAGTGCAATTAAAAAAAACATGCATTTGTTGGGAAGTACAATAGAAAAACATGCATTCATAAAGCAGTGCAATAAAAAACATGCATTTATCAGGAAGTACAATAGAAAAACATGCATTTTCAGCCAGTGCAAAAGAAAAACATGCATTTATCAGGAAGCGCAATAAAAAAACTTGCATTCATAAAACAGTGCAATTAAAAAAAACATGCATTTGTTAGGAAGTACAATAGAAAAACATGCATTCATAAAGCAGTGCAATAAAAAACATGCATTTATCAGGAAGTACAATAGAAAAACATACATTTATCAGCCAGTGCAAAAGAAAAACATGCATTTATCAGGAAGTGCAACAGAAAAACTTGCATTCATAAAGCAGTGCAATAAAAACATGCATTTATCAGGAAGTGCAAAAGAAAAACATGTTAATGCAGGCAGCGTATCTCTGTTATCTTATTGTAGGATTGTTGACATACTGTCCAGTCCTGTCTGATCGGGTTGCAATTTTACCTTTTCACACGTCACCTTTGTGTGTTTGCACACTACAGATCTGTCATGACAAAGATGCTGCAAGTCTCTTTCATTAATAACAGATTTGGTAGGACAAGAAATATCATAGCTTTTGTCCGGTGAAATGTGCATTGGAACTATGGAAATATCAGGGAATTTTAAAGGTGAAGCATGACATTTCAGATATTGAATATGATGTGCACAGCACTAGCTATGCCAAGGGCATTAGTGCATTTCCCAGAAAAATGCATGAAACCGATCAAATGTAAATCTTGAATGCAATGTTAGTCACTCTGGATAAAAGCATCTGCTTAATGCATAAATGCAAATACATTAATCCCATCGATTTGTAACTGAAATACAAATGTAAGCCATCTCTATATCTACAAATGTCAGCGTCGACAGTAAATCAGCCAACATTTGTTGTCTGAGAACTAATTGTCTCCCAAAAGAAAGCGAAGCGCTCTGCTGTTATCATAATGTTTTAGACATCAGCGATCGCTGCATGCTCTTTAGTCGCATTTAACATTTTACCCTATTGTGTAGTAAAAGCGCGTTAATGATATGATGTATGTCATGCTGAAGTATCTCTAGAGAGATGGCTTGTTTTCGGTTGAGTCAGTGCTCTAATTGGAGTGTTTCCTGTCTGCTGCAGGTTCATACTGTAATGACCGGCCGAGAGTAGGTGGTTTTCTCTTCTCTCTGTGACTCACGCTTCGTCTGACTGACAGGCTGTAGAGGTGCATTGCTGCTTGGATAATTCAAAGGCCAATTGGTTTATCAGCAAATGAAAAGTTTGTCCAATAATGAGACTTTGGCGTCATTTTCTCGCCCTCATGTCGACACCTGTGTTCACGCAGTGTTTTTCCAAGCAGAAACCAGCTCCTAAAACACTTTACTTTGAGTAAATGAGGATAGAATTGTGATAGTTGGCCGGGTGGAGCATTAGAGCACTTTATCTGGCATCTGGATTTCAGAGCTGCGATTTCACGCCGCAAGCGATGGTATCGTATTTTGGTTCCAGCAGGAGTTTTCACAGCTTCACCTCAACAAACCCTCTGATTATCTGAAGTATTTTAATACGGTGCTTTATGATTCTGACCATATCTGATCTGGAAACAGTGATAGGATGGTTTTCTTCTATTCTTCTGTTAATATGTGGATGGCTGCTGACATGTTAGACATGTTTTATCGCATCGGTTTAAAGTGCGTGACTCACTCCAGCCCCCCGATCGCTCTTGAGTAGATTAGTTTTTTTTGCATGCTGATTAAAACACATTATTTTTAGCAGTTGAATCTGGTTTGAGATCTTATTACAGGTATTATGAATATGATCAGTCATATCTGTATTAACATTGCGCTTGGCAAATGTAAATTTTCAGCCATCTATTGTAAGTGTTCTATCTAAGTGTTTTTGCATTGAAATTTATGACATATTCAAAAAAATGTTTAGATTAAGGCTTTGAAATAAAATTGTTATTCTTATTAGCAAATGTGTGCCAAAATAAAATAAAAAAAATAAGATTACGATATTAAAGTTGTAATATTTTGTGAATAAAGTCGAAATGCACTGAGAATAAAGTCAAAATACTAAGAGAATAAAGTCGAAAACAGCTTAATATCAAGAATATGATATTTATTTACAAACAGAATGGGAACAACCTTTTATCTACACATTTTATCAACACACAGCGCCGTACTCACTTTAACCCTTTTTAATACTACAAATATATGTGGGATTATTAGCATAAATCGTAAAAATGTGTTATGCTCACGGGGACAGCTTGGAATAATATTTAATGTCTTCTTCGACTGATCTTTTCGATGATATCTTTTTGTACTGCGCCAGCCCCCCAATAGCAATACGCTTTGTGCTTTTGGTTCTTTTAATATAAAACAAAGTCTTAATAATTTGACATCATTTAAGCGCATAACATTTCAACTTTATTCTCGTAATTTCGACTTTATTCTTGGAATATTTCAATTTTATTCTCATCATTTTTATTTATTCTTGAAAAATTACAACTTTATTCTCTTAATTTTCTCAAAATTCTCCATTTTTTTGTACTTTTATTCTTGTAATTTTAGATTTTATTTAATTTTTTACACTGCACTAAAACGCTGTCTTAAGAAATAAATACTAACTGCATTAAAAATATTATGGCTTCCAAATAAAAATCTTCTGAATAGCAAATCATTAAAGCATTTATGACGACATGAAGAAAAAGTTCAAAATTAAATATTGTGCTTATTTTAGTGCTTTTTATTTGTCCATTGAAGTTTCAAAAAGATTGTCATACTAGCTGTGATTTTTGTCTCGCGTTTCGTCGGTGCAAGTGTTCAGATGATTTAATAGTGTCTGATAATAATGTTAAATATGAATAGTAATAGTGTTTAATAGCTCATTCAAATATAAGCAACAAAAACATGGTTAGAGTTTTTGGATTTTTGAAAGTACATGTAAATGACATTCATTAAATATTCTTTCAGAGCAAATGCATTAAATATCAGGATGGATTATTGTTAAAAGGCCAGAAAATGTGACCCTGGACCATAAAACCAGTCGTAAGGGTTCATTTCAATATGAGATTTATCTGAAAGCTGAATAAATAAGCTTTCTATTGATGTATGGTTTATTAGGTAGTATATTTGGTTGAGATACAACTATTTGAAAATCTAAATATTGAGAAAATCACCTTTAAAGTTGTCCAAATGAAGTTTTTAGGAATACAAATTACTAATAAAAAATAAGTTTTGATATATTTACAAAATAATCTTTATGGAACATGATCTTTAATATCCTAATGGTTTTTGGCATCAGTATGTTTGACCCATTCAATGTTTTTTTTTGGCTATTGCTATTATAGACTGGTTTTGTGCTCCAAGGTCACATATGGAGGAAAACAAACAAGTTTGCTTTGGTAGGAAAGCATCTGCTATGATCATAAATATCAACCTGTCTTCACTTGTTTCTCTTATTATGATTTTAATATTATGTGTGAAGACCAATCTCAATTTGAAGTGAAGTTCATCAGCTATTTCTGTGCGCATGAAATCTGTAACGGTGGAAACAGGGATAGTTTCATCCTGCAGACGGCCACTTAGATGCTACCTGCCACACTCATTTGCCTGACCTTTCTCGATTTCGATCGAAGTAGCTCAGCCTGTGTGAGCGCCGCAGGTTGACAGTGTCACCGCAGGAACATCGGGAGAACATTTACCGAACATAGGCTGTGAGTCAGCCCCGTCTTTGTCCGTCAGCCGCGCTAAGAATAGCCGATGTAGGAATGCATCAGCGCTCCAGCAGATCAATAGCTACTGTATTCACAGAATGCGTAAGTGTGTTTACATCCGCCGCAGATGCCGAGAGTTAGTCAATGCCACTGACGCCCACTTCAGGCAAAAAGAGCATGATGCGAGTTCGCACACGATGACGTGCTCCAATGATCAATAGTTCAATATTAATGATGTAATAATTGAATTCCACCTGAAACCTTTATTGACGCCGGCTAATGTGAGATGCAATTCTCAAAGGTCAGCGGATGATATTTTCCCATTGCTGTTTATTTTTCCGATTCATCTCTGAGAATCTCTGAGAACACATTCTCAAAGGGCTCAGTTTGAAATGCATAGCTTATAATTACAGATTGAGCCCAAACACACACACACACACACACATACACCCCATAATCGAGTCGGTTGTGGGCCGTTCTGATCAGACCCCTGGGATGCGTCGGTTTCTCCAAAGGGAAGTCTGTAAGCGCTGGGTAATGGACTGCTTTACAGCAAACAGGCAGAACCTCTAATCTGGTTAGACCCCACTGGTATGATGCCGTGGAAAGCATATTTAGAGCTGGGGCGTGTTTGTGTGCGTTTAGACGCTCTCGAGGGGGTCTGGAAGTGTCTGCTTTTCCATTTCACAGCTCCTTCAGTTGTGTTTTGATAGGACGACACGTGCCGTTATGCTCCTGTAATCGCAATTAGGGCTTTATGATTTGGAAATGCTGACAGAATTATTCCACAGATGCACAAATTCACTGTATAAAGTGGAATGTCACACAATTTTGGATGAATAACTCAAAAGTGGGGTTGTAGAGTTAATCAAATTATGATATGTCAGTATTAAAACACAAAAAGTTGCTATTTTAATATAAAGCCTGCATGTAGGGTATACTTCAAGTAATAACAGTACAAATAGTTATGCAGTTTATTAAAACAAGTATTTAAGGAATATCACAGTTTTTTGTCTGTTCTGTTTAAATGTAAAATGTAAACCTCCCCTAGTAGAAAAGTAATAGATTTATAATGCATTTATTTTATGCAACTTGAAGTATATTTTAAGTATTCTTCAAGCCTATTACCATATTTAATGACATATCACTTGAGACTTACTGATAATAAAATTAAAAAAGTTGTAATTACACTTTATTTGGAGTACTACTGGTGCACAATGCACATTTCTTAATATTAAGCCTAAAATATGTTTTAATGTCACTATTGATGAAGATTATATGATCTTTAAATAATATCTGTCTTTAAATGCTAAATATTTAAAGTGTACCTAAAGTATGAATAATTCCACTTTAGCATAATCAAATTTACTTTAGTTAGACTTCTGCACAATTAAAGTGCATTAAGTAAAAATGTTTTAATGTGCATAATATGTAAAAGCATTTGTAGTATACTTAGCATGAAATAAATGCATTTTAAATACATTTCAGTATATTTATTTTTTTCACTAGGGTTTGGTGTAATAAAAGGAATTTAATTTGATTACTTTTTAAAAGGTGAATTAATTTGTTCAATTGTTATGCTTTGATTTAATAATAAATTTGTATTAACTCATAAAACAGAATCCTGAAAAATTAAAACGTACAAAAAAAAAAAAAAAAAAAAAAAAAAAATATATATATATATATATATATATATATATATATATATATTATTGTTAAAATATTAATAAATTATTAAATTGATTTAAAGTATCAGGCATTCAATTGAGTAGGCATTCTTTTTGATTTATTAAAATGTCATTACACCAATAAAATGTAATCAATAAAAATAAAAATTTGGGGGAAAATAAAACAAAATTATTCAGAAATAAAAACTGATTTCATAGTGTCCAAAGTGTAATTTGTGTTAATTTACTATCATTGAGAGTACTATTATAGTATACTATTACTATTATTTAAAAAAAAAAACTAATATTTTGAATGTATTTTAAAGTTTTTTATTTTATTCTTTTTTTTATTTTAGTTAACATGTTATTAATTTTGTTTTGTAATTTAGTTTTTGTTGTTTTTATTAGTTTTTTTTATGTTTATAAAGTTTAATTTTATTTGAGCTATTTTAGTACGTCAAGTTACACTAAATTAAAACAAGAAATATTGCTGAATAAAGCTGAAATTAAAAGGTTTTTTTCCAGTTATCATTTATTTTATTTCAAACAATGAAAATATAATTTTCTTCTTTTAATTTTAGTTTTAGAATTAGTTTTAGGTAACTAATAACCCTGTTGTCAACTACTAGAAGTAGTTACTCCTCAGTAATCATTTTGTCGGCAGTCTTGGCTTCAGATATATTTTTCACATTAATTTCCTCCATGGAGATTTCAACAAACTCTTCAATCGAGAACCATGAACCAAACCAACTGACTCACAAGGTGAATCACAACCTTTTGATGAAAATAATTCTTTGAACATCTGAAAATGAGACAAAGACTGTCTGCTTAACAAGGTTAATGAACTACAGCTTTCACTCAAGGTTAATGGAGTTGAACTTCCATTAGAAATAAATGTAGTATAGTAGTTTTTGAGTGTAGGCAGACTGACTGGATTACATCAGCCGCAGTGCTTCATGGGAGTGGGTGGTCACCACCGAGCCTTCTTTCTGTTTCCATGGTAACAGCGACTTCTCCGATTATTGGATGTCTCTTTAGGATTATGGGTTGTTTAGTGTATTCACCAGCAATTTGGCTTTCAAACATGATTGATGTCATAAAATGAAGCCGACGTGTGTCTCTACAGAAGCTGAACATCTTCAGAATCTGGAGTCATGAAAGGTTTATACATTACAGCTCTCTCTATGGAGGAAATTAATGGGTTTTCTTCTCTTCTGGAGCCCTAGTGTTGTGTTCTGTACAGATGTGAGATAATAATACTATCTAAAATGTCAGTACTAGTGAAACCAGACTGGAGCGCTTTTACATTTATGCATTTGGCTTAATTGACGCTTTTATCCAAAGTCTTACATTGCATTCAAGATATAAATTCATGAGTTCATGCATTTCCTGCTGTATTGAACCCCATGATGTTTGCTGTTAAAAATGGCATTAAAAAGCCTTAATTTAGATTTTACCCTGCATTATATTGTCTTCTGTAGTTAAAGTTATTGTATTCTAATTAATTGTTTTTCTGTTTACTACTACTTTATAGTTTGTTTGAAGCAATTTGTATTGTAAAAAATGTTGTATAAATAAAAAAGGTAGTTCTTAAATATATCTTTAGTTAGACTTCAACACTACTTCCAGACAATTAAAGTGCATTAAGTACAAAAAAAGTAGTTGTTCCAATTTAACGGACTTTAATATACCAGTTTAGTATACTAAAAATACAATTGCATGGTATTTTTATTAAGTACATAATATGTAAATGTATTAGTAGCATACTTAGCATCACCTTACATTGCATTCAAGGTATAAATTTATATGTATAAATTTACATGAGTTCATGAATTTCCTGGGAACTCAACCCCATGATGTATGCCGTTAAAAATGCCATTAAAAAGCATTAAATTAGATTTTACACTGTATTATATTGTTTTCTGTAGCTAAAACTGAAGTTATTGTATTCTAATTAATTGTTTTTCAGTTTACTACTACTTTATAGTTTCTTTGAAGCAATCTGTATTGTAAAAAGTGCTGTATAAATAAACAAAGGAAAGGAAATCCAATATTGACTAAAATTATAATACTGTACTATACTCTAATGTGCTATTCTGCACTGTTTAGAGCTTAGTTCTTAAGTATATCCTTAGTTAGACTTCAACACTACTTCTGCACAATTAAAGTGCGTTAAGTACAAAATAAAGTAGTTGTTCCACTTTAGCGGACTTTAATATACCAGTTTAGTATACTAAAAATACAGTTGCATGGTATTTTTATTAAGTACATAATATGTAAATGTATTAGTAGTATACTTAGCACTACCTTGCATGGCATTCAAGGTATAAATTGATATGTTTCTTTGAAGCAATCTGTATTGTAAAAAGTGCTGTATAAATAAAAAAGGAAAGGAAATCCAATATTGACTAAAATTATAATACTATACTATACTATGATGTGCTATTCTGTACTGTTTAGAGCTTAAGTATATCTTTAGTTAGACTTCAACACTACTAATGCACAATTAGAGTGCATTAAGTAGAAAAATAGTTTAGTAGACTTTAATATACCAGTTTAGTATACTAAAAATACAACTGCATGGGATTTTTATTAAGTACATAATATGTAAATATATTAGTAGTATACTTGGCACCACCTTGCATTGCATTCAAGATATACATTTATGAGTTTATGAATTTCCTGGGAACTCAACCCCATGATGTATGCCGTTTAAATTAGATTTTACCCTGTATTATATTGTTTTCTGTAGTTAAAACTGAAGTTAATGTATTACTACTACTTTATAGTTTCTTTGAAGCAATGTGTGTTGTAAAAAGTGCTGTATAAATAAAAAAAAAAAAGATAAGGAAATCTAATATTAACTAAAATTATTATACTATACTATACTATGATGTGCTATTCTGTACAGGTCAGAGCTCAGTTCTGTAGTTCATTTGTTCATCAGAGGTAGTTGGAGTCGACAGCATCTGTAAATGACCATGTTTCTTCAGGAAGAGCTGAAGCTGGGAATCTTTCCAGAGGAAGCTCAAGAAATGGACATTGAAACATTGTGAGGGACACACCATATCAGTCATTCGAAAAACTAAAAAAGCATGTCCAAAATGCTCTTGTCTCTATTTTCAGACATCTCCTTTAGCAGGAAACACTAAGAAGTTTTATGTGCACACACTGTTTGGTCTACTTAGTGTTATAATACTGTAATAATACAGTTGACGGTTTCTCTGCGATTTAAGCTCAGTTTAAAGGTCTTTAGGACTCTGCGGACGAGCTGTCAGAACGACGGTCAAAGCAAATATTCACAAGCTGCTGAGATTGGTTCATCTTCCCCTCCGCTGCAGTATTTTTGTCAGTTTCATTCTCTCTCTGTCTCCGTTAGTAATGTCTGTTGTGATTGTGCGGCGGCTGGGATTTCACTCTTTATTTTTGGAACACGTTTATCCGTCAGACAACATTTCGTCAGTTCTGAATCACTGACATATGATGCATGTGGGAGCTGGAGTTGTTTCCTGTCTTTGTTGGTTTGTTCTGAGGTTCACGTGGCTTTTTATACCGTCGTAGGCGGCCGGTTCTCTATATTTAGGTGTTCTTTGTGCCTTCGTTTTCTCTGTGGGAAGTTTTCTCCTGCTATCCATTGGTACTTCCTGAAGAGCGTCTGTGCTGCTTTCCAAATATTGCTCATCAGTTTTTGACTCGAGTGTGGGAGGAGTCTATCGGTTTTATTGACCAATGGCAGACATAGGTGGAGTGAAAGGGGTGGGAGGAGTGTGGAAACCTGTGTGGAATCAGTCATTATAGTTTTACTTTAAGTAGCTTAAAGTACTTAAATTTGACTTTTTGAAATTTAAAGCCTGGAAACCCCTTGAAAATGGCAATATTCCTGAAGAGGTACTTGAAAAGTGCTTGAATTATTGAAAGAGAGTGTATCTATGATTTAATTTTGTGTTTAATTTTGTCACTAAGCACATATCTTTTCACGTAAAATTCACACAATAAAAAAAAAACATACCTTTTTTCGCTTATTTCAGTTAATGTCAGAAAACAATCAAGCTAAGCAAGTAGTAGTTTTGAACAGATGAAGCGAATCAATTGAGTGAGTCATTTACACTGGAATCGCTCCGACTGATTCAAGCTCGTGACTTTGATCATTCATTTCGAGCAATTCACTAGCAAAAATCAGATCAAATTAAAAGAGCCATTTATTTTCGAATTTCAGCATCGACTGTAATGATTTTAAAGAGCTTTTCATAACTCTGAGTCAGTTAAACCATTGCGTTGCAAAATGATTCACTGTTTCAAAACGTTCCGGATCGCATATTACAAATCTTTTGTTTCAGATTGATTGATTGATTTATTTCTTTCACAAGGGACCATGTACATTAATCAACATTCATGAATGTAAATGTACCCAAATTAGCCCGAGGGCTAGTTTTCATTGGTAGTCCCTTTGCCAGATGTTTTTAGGCCAAAGAAAAAAAATTAGATTTAGATTGGAACGGGTTTGTGAATCATTTCACGAATTGGATGATTCAAATCCAATGATTCGCAATACGCGTTTTGAAGTCCCAGTCTGAATCAAATGATTTGCGATACGCAAAGTTCCCATCTAAGTCAAACGAATCGCGATCCAAGTCCTGATCTGAAATGATGGTTTGCAAATCATTATTCGGATCAGGAGTTCAGAGCATGGATTGTGATTGATTGAGATTGGAACTTCGAAGTGGGTTTGTGAATCGTTTGTTTCTCAGACATAAAGGTACAAAAGCTGTCACTGGGGCAGTACCTCTTCAAAAGGTACATGTTTGTACCAAAAGGGTCCATTTTGTTACCTTAAAGGAACATATTAGTACTTAAAGTGTACATATTAAAACCTAATAGGTACAAAAGTGTACCTGTTGAAAAGGTACAGCCCCAGTGACAGCTTTTGTACCTTTATTTCTGAGATTTTAGACTTTATACTTTAGTAGTAATACTTCAGATGTGCTTCATTTTTTTTTTTTGCATTTTTCTAATAGTATTTATATAAAATATTTCATAGCATATTTTATTTAATAAAATTTTTAATAAAATAGAAGACATAAGTGAGATGAGTTTCTTGAAACTACTGGAATTTCATTTTACACTATCTGTATGAAACCTGTTTTATTTTCTTCTTTCCTTCACAATCTTTCACGTTTTTTCTTGGTTAAAAAGTATATCAATTGTCAATTTGTTTAGAAAATAACATATCGGTTCGTTAGATAAGACCCTTTTCATTGGCTGGGATAGTTTAGAGCTCTTTTAAGCTGGATTTAAATTGCATTTTGGACGTTCAAACTTGGGGGTACCATAGAAGTCCATTATATGGAGAGAAATCCTGAAATGTTTTCCTGACTGAAAAAAGAAAGACATGAATATCCTGGATGACAAGGGGGTGAATACATTATCTGAATTTTTTTGTTCTGAAAGTGAACTAATCCTTTAACAATTTCTTTGAATTTGAGTGTGAAGTAGATTGACAATAAATTGAAACCTCAATTCGAATTAAAATCTGAATTGACCACAACAGTGTATATGGCATTTATACTGAATGGAGGTTTATCTGAAAGTTTAATGCAGTTATTCATGAAACTTGCTATTAGATCATGTGTTTTTCAGCTGCATGTTGGTTCTGGTGTACGGTGGTGATTTGTGCTCAAAGGATTCAAGAATGCATGCTGCATGGATGGCCTTTTATACAGTTAAATGTGACCCTGGACCACAAAACAAGTCATAAGTGTCAATTTTTGGAAATTGAGATTTATAGATCCGACAATATTTGGCCGAGATACAACTATTTGAAAATCTAAGAGTGCAAAAAAATATAAATATTGAGAAAATCGCCTTTAAAGTTGTCCAAATTAAGTTCTAGCAATGCATATTACTTATTAAAAATTATATTTTGATACATTTACAGTAAGAAATTTTCCATATAACTTCATGGAACATGATCTTGATATCCAAATGATTTTTGGCATAAAAGAAAAATCAATAATTTTGACCCATACAATGTATTTTGGCTATTGCAATAAACATACCCATCGACTTATCACTGGTTTTGTGGCCCAGGGTCACAAATGATGTCATCAACATCTAAAGAGAAAATACAGGTCAACTTCCTGTTTTACATGAGCAAGTGACATCATTAAACAAGTACACACTGATGAAAGAGTAGTTACGTTCAGTTTGGAAACCACAGTAATTGGATTTCAAAATGTGCAGAACTCAAACAAACACGCGTGTGTAAATGCAGGACAGTTTTTGTTGTGTTATTACCCTCCAGCCCTGTTTGGAGTTCTGGTGTAATCAGCACTTTAGCAGCGCAAGTGTGTGTGTGTGTGTGTGTTTCCCTCCTCAGCACTTTCAGCTGTAATGAGCCAATGTCTAATGGCGGAGAGCGAGATCTCAGAGTTTAGATCTCTGAGGAAGACAGAAGAGTTATATTATGAAATGAGAGACTGTAAGTCAACAATTGTCTTGGCGTGATGAGGACGGTCTGTTCGTGTTAATGAACTCATGGAGAAAATACTGAACTGCATAATGCTTAAGTGCTAATCTGACACAAATATAACTCTGTTTTCATTTCCTTGTGGTTTTGTGACACTCCTGATGAGAATGTTCCCCGACGTCTAATTCATGTCATGTTAATTAATGGACGCCACATAAAGATGATGTTCTTTGGTTTTGAATGAATGAACTCTCATTCACATGAAACTAATGGAGTGTGTAATGAATGCAAAAGGCTGAGCAGATGTGTGTGGGATGTTCCCTACATACAGTAAAAAGTAAAACAAAAACACTCCTTCAGGCTTTTTCTTGGAGATTTATAACTAGAGGGGTGTTATGCATATGCATGTCTGGTATGGTTCTAATCAGGTGTGTTTTTTTCTTCGTGTTGTCAGATCGGTTGGGGCAGGACTCAACTCTCCTGCCAAGACCAACTCCATGGAAAAAAAACTGCACCTCAAAAGCAAAGAACTGCAAGACACTCAAGACAAATGTCACAAGGTAAGAAAGCAGAAATGAATGAGCACAGATAATAAACTGGAAGTCATTCCTCAACAAAATTCACATGTTCAGTATTGCACATGCGGTGGAGGGTGATGCATTGCACCAGGAACAATATTAGAATAGAGTTTCAACATTTTGCCTCAAGATGACTTTGTTGTTTACAAATTGTAAGACTGGGTTTTGAATGATTTTACACTTCACAGATATGCATTCAGATTCAGTCTTGATTCAATTTATTATTGATTAATTTAGATATAGATCAGGTGCTTCTTACATTTATAATACATGTGTAAACTATACAGAACCCTATGGATTTTTTTTAGTCTAATCTTTTTGAAATTTTTCCTTGCAGTTTCATACAAAACTCAGAATTGCAATTTTATCTCACGGTTCAGATTTTCTTCTCAGTATTGTGAGTTTATATCTCATAACTCTGGATTTAAATATTTCAGTTTAGTTTATATTTCATAATTCTTTCTGTGCTTGCAATTCTGAAAAGAAAACAAAGTCAGAATTCTGAGTTTATATCACAATGCCCTGTTTTGCAAAAAAAAAAATGCAATGAAAAAGGACAGAATTGTTAGATATAAAATTAGAATTCTGAGAAAAAAGTCAGAACTAAATTATTTTTTTTTACTGTAATAGGCTAAAATTAGCAATGGATTTGTATACAAACATTTAAGGTATTTTTTTTTTTATAATATTAGCATTATAATAATTATAACCTTTGGATGATATAATTGTTTCTGCCCCAATTTGGTGTTGGAATAGAAATATTTAAACTGGCTATACTAAAAACATTTATGTTTGATATTTTTTTTTATGTTTGATACATTTTTTTTTAACTTACTTTAAATGTTGAAGATCAGGTTATCAGGTAAAGTTTTCTAGCTGGCTAATGAGTTTGTAGACATTGAATGGCTTTACCAAGGTAAATAACAGTGATCACAAGCTGTTTTTATTGACATCTTTTCATGGTTTAAACACGATTGATCAATTAAATTAGACGCAATTTATTTCAGTAAGTTGTTCTGTTTCATTCAACACCTTCTGATGATCAGTCATGTTTATTTGGTGCTGTAACTAGTAGTAAAGATCAGATGATCTGTTCTATTGGATGTGACTACAGTCATCTTTCATTGACATTAAAGAGTTAATTATTGTTTGCATTTTGTCATAGAATTGCTTTTTTTTTTTTTTTTTTTAAAGCTCATACTTTTTTTTTTTTTTTTTAATACCAAAACTGACAAAAAACAAAGCTTATTGTGTTTACGAATGGCTAAATGATTGATAATGGCATTTAACAATCAATATTGGTGCATCAAAATGAGAATCAATTAAAATTGGTCAGTTGATATCATCAGCGCAGCTCTGCCAAATTGAGTACGAGTCACAAAAATGTGCTAATGTCACTGAATCTGCTCATGCGCTGGTGTGTGAGGTCATGGTTGTGTGGTTGTGTTGGCGTTGTCCGAGCGCTGCTGTAAAATGCATTTAGACCTGGTGCTTGTGTTTGTGGCCGCTCAGATGGAGCAAGAGATCTCGCGGTTTCAGCGTAAGATGACTGACCTGGAGTCAGTCCTTCAGCAGAAAGATGTGGAGCTCAAAGCCTCCGAGACCCAGAGGAGCATCCTGGAGCAGGACCTCGCCACCTACATCACCGAATGCAGCGTGAGTGATGCACAAACACTCATTTTGTAGCATCATAATAGTCATCCATTAACCATAATACACTTTATTTATAGAGACAAGCAATTTGTGCTTTAAAGCACAAAGGCCAGTAAATTAGGGATGCATCGATTTAAAGGATTGCTTCAATTCCAAAATAAAAATGTCCTTAATTTACTCACCCCCATGTCATCCAAGATGTTCATGTCTTTCTTCTCTTCAGTCGCAAAGAAATTACGTTTTTTGAGAAATGCATTCCAGGATTTTTCTCCATATAGCGAACTTTAATGGTGCTCAATGGATTGAAGGTTAAAAATGCAGTTTCAATGCAGCTTCAAAAGGCTCTAAATGATCCCAGCCGAAACTATCTGTTATTTTCTATAAAAATGTACAATTTATATACTTTTTAACATCAAATGCTTGTCTTGTCTAGCTCTGTGATGCGCATGCGTACTCTATGCACTTCGGATCAAGACAGTCAAGGGTATGTTGAAAAAGTCCAATCTTATTTTAACCAGAGCGAACAGAGCATGTGCATCGCAGAGCTAGACAAGACAAGTATTTGTGGTTAAAAAAGTGTATAAATATTATTATTTTAAGAAATGGCTGATCGTTTTGCTAGATAAGACCCTTAGTCCTCAGCTGGGATTGTTTAATGGCCTTTGAAGCTGCATTGAAACTGCATTTTTAACCTTTAATCTGTTGATCACCATTGAAGTCCACTATATGGAGAACAATCCTGGAATGTTTTCCTCAAAAAACAAAACACTTAATTTCTTTGTGACTGAAAAAAGAAAGACATGAATATCTTGAATGACATAGGGGTGAGTAAATTATCAGGAAAAAATTATTCTGAAATTGGAGTAATTCTTTAAGGACATGCTGGCAAAATATCAAAAAATGAAAAAAAGATAACAAATAAAAATAAATTATAATAATTGTAATAGGAAAATGAATAAAGGTATAAATGACTTGCTGACACAAATGCAATTTATTTTAATTAAATTTAGTCCTGACTTTATTTTTGTATTACTTATTTATTATTTTTTTTATTTTACAGTTTTTTTTTTTTTTTTTTCTTCTTCTTTTTTTAATTTTTATTTTTATATTTAAGCATTTATTTGCATGTTTAAATAATGGCACATTTATTTATTTATTTGCATAAATGCATACTTCATAAAAATAATTATGCAAATAAAAATAAATATAAGAATAAAAATAAATACAGAAAATAATTAATAAAATCCAAATACAATAACATTTAATATATAATAATATGTAATACAAATTTATTTTTACAATTTTATTTTAGTTAATCATTTTCTGAAATGCCTGCACCAAAGTCTGTCATCAGAATGATTCGGTATAACTGTCTCACACCACTGAATCCCAAACATCAGGCATCCAAATGCAAATAACATGACAGCATTTGCTATTGCATTTCACATACAATGCTCTAAGGCACAAATCATTATTATTTAGGGGAAAACCTTCTTAAAATGTTTCAATTATTAGTGATACTTTGCACCAGTTTCCCATGAAGTGAAGTTTGTGTTCTCTTAAAGACATGAGATAGAAAATGCTTTTTTGCAAATATTTTATCCAATAAAAGAAAAGTTTTATTCACAAATTTGAATGGAAACATAGCTAATGATGTGTTGGGGATCATGATCTATTTCCAAATGACTGTAGATGAATTCATATGCATCTAAAAATAAACCAAGAGCCATTACTACTAACAGATGATTCTTGTCTCTTACTAACATGGTCACAGATATATTATGCATCCTTAATCAAAATAGATGTACAGCATTATTCACTAATATTGGATGTTAAATCTGGTCAAATTATTTTAAGCCAGTAAAAATGTACAAATAAAAGCCTAGATTGGTCAAATTTGAGATCATAAAAGTAAAGTAAGTTTGACTGTCCCTCTGCTAACTGCTAGTTCTTGGCCAGAGTAGTGTGTACTCTCTGACAGCACAGCTTTATAAGTACACACTCTTTGATGGACATTATCTGTTGTTTTATATGTAGAACAACAAAACTGACTCGATTTCATATCTGTGCTCTTGATGTTCTGTCTTTAATGCAAATACACCCGCTGATAAAAGCGCTCTTGGCACGCTGTTCAATTTTTGTTCTGACCTTGTGTTCGAACCGCTGCTGCATCTCAACATAACAGACGTGTGTGTGTGTGTGTGTGTGTGTGTGTGTTTAGAGTCTGAAGCGCAGTCTGGAACAGGCTCGTGTTGAAGTGTCACAGGAAGATGATAAAGCTCTCCAGCTCCTCCATGACATCAGAGAACAGAGCAACAAACTCCAGGAGATCAAGGAGCAGGTGAACAGATGCACTTCACAAAACCTCACTTTAGTACAGAAAATGGTAACACTATTCACTATTAAATAGTTTCTGATTGGCTGTTTATTAGTACTTACACTGCCTTTTTGGGATCAGTACGATTTTTAATGCTTTTAAGGAGGCTTTTCTGCTCCTCAAGGCTGCGTTGCATTTATTTGATTTAAAAATACAGAAAAAACTGTAATATTGTGAAATGTTAATGCAATTTAATTTAATGTAATTTTGTATTTTAATATACTTTAAAATATAATTTATTCCTGTAATGCAAAGCTAAAATTTTAGCATCATTACTGCAGTATTCAGTGTAACATGATCCTTCAGAAATCATTCTTAAATGCTGACTTATTATCAGTGTTGGAAACAGTTGTGCTGCTTAATATGTGATACTTTTTCAAGGAAATACATTAAAAAGAACAGCATTTATTTAAAATATAAAACTTTTGTAACAATAAACACCTTGTTCAAAGTTTTTTTCTCTCTTTGAAAAAAAATTACTACTTTTATTCAGCAAGGATGTGTTAAATTGATAAAAAGTGATAGTAAAGACTTTGTTAGAAAACAAAGTCTTCTGATTTCTGTTTTGAATAAATGCTGTTGTTTTTAACTTTTTATTCATCAAAAAATCCTGAAAAAAGTATCACAGGTTACAAAAAATATTAAGCAGCACAGCTGTTTCCAACATTGATAATAAAAGTAATAAATCATAAATGATTTCTGAAGGATCATGTGACACTGAAGAAAATTCAAATTTGCATCACAGAAATAAATTACTTTTTAAAGTATATTAAAAATAAAAGACTGTTATTTTGAATTGCAGTACTATTACTTTTTTTCTGAATTTTTGATCAATTAAATAGAACTTTGATGAGCATAGGAGACTTTTTAAAAAAAAAACATTGTCTTAATGATCCCAAACATTTGAGCATCTATTTGTAATAATAATCATGGCTATTTGTAATTAAAATAATCATTGCATAATTATTAATGCATCCAGATTTAAATCTTACCCTAAACTTTTTAGTAGTACGGTATCCAAAATTACGACAGCTTTTAGTGCCACATTTAAAAAAATAAATAAGATTATGAGAATAAAGTCGAAATGCTTCGAGAATAAAGTCGAAATGCTTCGAGAATAAAGTCGAAATGCTTCGAGAATAAAGTCGAAATGCTTCGAGAATAAATATTTAGACTTTATTCTCATAATTTATATTTTACGCTTTAAATATTTTGACTTTATTCTCATAATTTCTGTTTTATTTTTGAAGTATTTCGACTTTATTCTTATAATTTCAACTTTATTCTTATCATTTCGACTTTATTCTCAAAATATTACAACTTTTGATCAAATAAATGGAACTTTGATGAGCATAAGATACTTTTTTTTTTTTTTTTTTAAGTCTTAATGATCCCAAACTTTTGAGCGGCTGTTTGTAATAATAATCATGGCTATTTGTAATAAAATAATCATTGCAAACTTTTTAGTAGTAGAGTATCCAAAATTACGCTTGTTTTTGTGCCACATTAAAAAAAAAAAAAGAAAAGTAAGATTACGCTAAAGTCAAAATGTTTAGAGAATAAATATTTAGACTTTATTCTCATCATTTCTATTTTATTTTTTAAATATTTCGACTTTATTCTCATAATTTCAACTTTATTCTCAAAATATTACAACTTTAATCTCGTAATCTTACTTTTTTTTTTTTATGTTGCACTAAAATGCGGTCGTACAAAATATTGGGCAGCACAACAGTTTTCATTATTATTATTATTAATCAAAATTAACTTCATGAATGCTGAATGGGAGAGTACCACAAATATATATTTTCCATTCCGATCTGCTCAAATAGCAAAAGAGAACTCAACAATAGTGTTTCAAAAAAAGGAAAAAAAACTGTCAGACTGATAACGGCATTTAGAAGAGAGAACAATGACAATTGTAATATGATGCACTGGTGATGTTATACAAAGCATAGTGTTATAAATGCACATACAACATTTAAAAAATCTAAATCTTAAAAGCTTGAGGAGTTACGGTGCTGATGACCGAAACGCGTCATCGCAGTCTTGCGAAAAGGGCCCATTAGAATAAGTACATGGTCACACACGCTTATGATTATATAAGTCTGTATTATCTGTCCAGTGGCGTCCTGCAGCACCTCCATTAGCTCGACTTTATTAGCCGTTCATTTGCAGAACTGAATCCAGTAATTGAGGCCAGGCTGAGGAGACTCGTCTAAACGCCGGCTAATCACTAATCATCACACATCATTAAGTTCCTGCACAAGAAAATCATGTTGCTTTTTCCTCGGTTTCCAGGTTTATTGGTGTTTTTCTTTTACACATGTAGTCGTTTGTTCAGTTATTGTGTTACACAAACACGTGTTACAGTGTAGGATGTGATTGACATGTTTTGTTGGTCTTGGAGAAAGATTTCTGCCAAACAAACACAGTCTTAACCGTTCGTCCATTAACTACTGCTAAAATGATGGGTTGATAACAACAAGGTCTACAATCTGAATATTGTTTTTTAGGACCAATAATCATTTTGAATCTGGAGCACAAAACCAGTCATAAGTAGCATGGGTATATTTGTAGCAATAGCCAACAATACATTGTATGGGTCAAAATAGTTTTTTCTTTTATGCAAAAAAATCATATTAAGGATTAAAGATATTAAGCTTAAATCATGCTCCATAAAGATACTTTGTAAATGTCCTACTGTAAATATATCAAAACTTAATTTTCGATTATTAATATGCATTGCTAAGAGCTTCATTTGGACAACTTTAAAGGGGATTTTCTCAATATTTAGATTTATTTTGCACCCTCAGATTCTACATTTTCAAATAATTGTATCTCGACCAAATCTTATTCTATTCTACTCCTGTTCTAACAAACCATACATCTATGACAAGTTTATTTATTCATCTTTCAGATGATGTATAAAAAATTTTACCCTTTATGACTAGTTTTATGGTCCAGGGTCACAGATTGTACTAAAGTGATTTTACAGTAACTCACCATTGTCTATTACTTGTTTCATCACTAGTTAATTATATTAGTCAGAGCTCATCTCTACAGACACGTCAGCTGAAGATCATCACTCAAAACTGCTTTGATTTGTTTTTGATTTCTTTTATGAGGAGGATGAATCTGTGACTGTCTTTTGTGAGAGAAGAGAGCAGATGCTCATTGGACGTGCCGTTTCCATGGAAACAGCTGTAATTGTTTATTATCTTTGGGTCGTTGTGCAGGATTATAATGGAGGGTAATTTTAAACGTAATACTCATATGAAACACCAGCTTCTTATTCAGCATCGTCACAGATGATCTTCGGTGTCTTTTTGGGTTTTTCATGACTTCAGAGTACTTGATCTCAGACTGCTGTCTTTTCTGCAGTGTTGGAAGTATTAGTTTGTACAAGGTGCTTCAAGTGCTTGAATTTGACTTTTTGAAATGTAAGGCCTGAAAACCCTTAAAACTAGCAATATTCCTGAAGAATATTCCTGTCTTGAATGACAGTGTATCTATGAAGCGTTTCATTTTGTCAATAAGCATACCGTTTTATGGAAAATTCATGCAGTTCAAAAAAACATACCCTTTTCGCTTATTTCAGTTAATGCCAGAAAACAGTCGAGCTAAGCAAGTAGTACTTGTGACAGTTTCATGTGAACATGGCTGAACCAAATCAATTGAGTCATTTACGCTGGAACCGCTCCGATTGATTCAATCTCATGGCTTTGATTGTTCATATTAAGCGATGAACTAGCGAAAACCAGATCAAATTAATAGAGCCATTCAAGTTTGAATTTCAACATCGCTTCTAACAATTTTAAAAAGCACGTAATGATGGGTGAAATGGAGCTTTTCAGAACCCTGAATTAGTTAAAGTCCCCATGAAATCAAAATGAAAGTTTTTTGGCTTTTGGTAGGAATATGTTAGTCTTAAGGTTATCTATAAGCTAGTGTGCTCCACAACAACGACAAAATTTGCGTTTACAAGATATGAGCATTCAAACATTAGTCTCATCACTTCCACCAATACCAATCAACGATTTTGATGACATCATGCTGCACTTCAGCTTCTCATCAAACCTTCTGTCCAATCAAATGCTCTCTAGAATCCATAGCGTCCCGCCCCCTACACTATAAATAGGCATTGAAGATGCGGCTGAGATCGGTCACTTGTTCACTTGTTAGTGTTTTCTGTATGGTGAATGGCATGTAGTGCGCAAAGTAGGCGATAGGGACTGATTCAGTGTAGATATGCTTTCCTTCGGGGCAAATGAGGTCTGGTTTGGCATTGTGTCACGCGAACCACGGCAGGCCGCAGTCTACTCTGGAATATGGTTCCGGTCCAGAGACGCGATAAACGCGTTTTTTAGACAGTGAAAGCAGTACAGTTATAAAAACAAAGAAAAAACAAATTAAGTATACACACATACAATACCCTTAAGGAAATTAACCGTGTATACGTAGTAATACTTTGCATGTTCTTCAATTTATTTTTGCCCTTTTTTGTGGATTTTTATTTATTTGTTTCTCTTTGAAAGAGAAGACATTGTTTGATAAATGAGATCTCTGATTACAGTCCTTAAAAATCAAAAAAGTCCTGCAATTTCATTTTACAGTATCTGCACAAACCCTGAAGTATGTTTTTCATTTGTTTTCTCCAGAAGGATTTCTACAAGTTTTACAGTTTAAGGACATGAAGGAAACCAACCAGATCATTGCTCAACAATATATCCTGTGCAGTGAATGGGTGCCGTCAGAATGAGAGTCCAAACAGCTGATAAAAACATCACAATAATCCACAAGTAATTCCCACCTTGAGAAGACAAAAGCTGAAACAAATCCATCGTTAAGACGTTTTTAAATTCAAACCATTGCTTCCGGCCAAAATATAAATCCATAATCCATAATAACACTTGCTCCAGTGAAAAAGTCCATCTCCTGTTGTCTCTCAAATCAAAATCTAGCCGCATATTTGTTTAGAGCTGTTTCGGACTGTTTTGTAAACAGTGGTTGATCTGTGGCAGATCTGTGGTTGATCTTTTTCAATGGCAGAAGCGTTATTATGATTATGGACTATTTTGTAAAAGTTGGACTGGAGTGGTGTGGATTACTTGTGGATTATTGTGATGTTTTTATGAGCTGTTTAGACTCTCTCTCTACTGGCATCCATTCACTGCAGAGGATCCATTGGTGAGACAGTGATGGAAAACTTTTCTCTAAATCTCTTTATTTTACACACTTCTATCACATAAAGGAATTTAACCGAATCATCCACCTCATTTAAGAGCAAAACAAAAAAGTTTTAAGTGCTGATCTTCAGGTACTGTCTATAGAGATGAAACTAGTGACTGTTACAGCTGGTTTATAAGTCAAAATGGGTTTTATTATGAATTTGATTAGTCTGATTGTTCATATATGATGGGAAAACAGATCAGAAGTGCAGATCTTCAGGCAAACATGATGCTGTTTGAGTTATGTTAGGTTTGTGTATGTGTGCATGAACATGAGCTCAAGGCATTATGGGGAATAATATTTCACTCACTCAACTAGAAACAAGAATTAGTGGATAATCCTGTGCTGGCAAACCTCATTTTTAAACCCTGAGCATGTTGGGATCTGAGAACGGCTTTGTCACAAATAGGGAAGATTTAGAGAGAAGAACAGCAGCAAACTGAGCCATCAGATGGAGAGATGTCATGTTTCCAGCCTGACTGTTTACTGTTTTCCATTGCGGTCTATACATCAAAACAAAGATTTAATAAAAAAAAACTCTTCTGCTCACAGAAGGTGCATTTATTTGATCAAAAATATAGTAAAATTGCTAAATATTATTATAATTTAAAACAACTGTTTTCTATGTGAATATTTGTAAATATATAATTTATTTCTGCGATCAAAGCAGAATTTTCAGCATCATTACTCCAGTCTTTAGTATCACATGATCCTTCAGAAATCATTCTAATATGTGACCCTGGAGCACAAAACCAGTCTTAAGTCACTGGGGTATATTTGTAGCAATAGCCAAAAATACATTGTATGGGTCAAAATTATTGACTTTACTTTTATGCCAAAAATCATTAGGATCATTAAGTAAAGATCATGTTCCAGGAAGATATTTAGTCAATTTCCTACCGTAAATATATCAAACTTACTTTTTGGTAAGTAATATGCATTGCTAAGAACTTAATTTGGACAACTTTAAAGGTGATTTTCTCAATATTTTTGTTTTTTTGCATCCTCAGATTCCAGATTTTCAAATAGTTGTATCTTAGCCAAATATTGTCCTATCACAACAAACCATACATCAATGGAAAATGTATTTATTTAACTTTCAGATGATGTATAAATCTCAGTTTTGAAAAATTGACACTTATGACTGGTTTTGTGGTCCAGGGTCACATTTTGCTGCTTAAGAAACATTTCTGATTATTAGCGATGTTGAAAACAGTTGTGCTGCCCAATATTTTTGTGGAAACAGACGGAGACAGATTTTAGTTTGCAGGATTCACAGATGAATAGAAAGTTTTGAAATAAAAATCCTTTGCCGCATTATAAATGTCTTTACTGACACTTTTGATCAATTTAGTTCGTCCTTAATGAATAAAAGTATTAATTTCTTTAAAAAAAAAAATCTTCTTGGCTACAAAACTTTTGAATGCTAGTGTATACTGTAGCTTGCAACGTTTATTATGTAGGCCTTTGTTGTATTTTAGCATTTATTAGCATTCTACACATTTTGCTCTTGTTTAATTGAAGAAATGAAGTGTCTTACTGGTTGACATCTCAGCAGATCTGATCCACAGCACAGCCTTCACTGTCAGTGTCCTCCGATCAATATCAGCCCTATTCAATCTCAAGATCCTCCTCTAACAATCAGTCCCTTCACACTGATCTCTGACTCTCTCTCACACACACACACACACACACACACACACACACACACACACACAAACACACACGAAAAAAAGCATAAGTTATTTTGCTGAAACATCTCGTTTCGATTGATGCTTCTCTGAAAGAAGTGACTGAAATAATCACAAATGTGATAAAAGTTACAGAAATGCAATTTGCAATTTGAATAAATGCAAATAGGATTTTTTTCATATAACAAATAGTTAATAAAGTACACTATGACACTTTGAGTGCAGAAATCTGACTGGTTTCTTATCCGTTTAATTTACTGGTATGTATGACTAAAATAAAGATCACATTGCATTTATTAGTTTGTTTATAATAAAACTGTAATCCAAGATGCATAAATCTTAAATTTAGGCTTAAATATTGACCTGCAGTTTTATTGTTTAATGCATTATGGAGGCTCTAGTGCTTTTACAGTGTGATATTTCATGGACACATAATAAGTCTGTCATTTTATAGTGATGTTTTGCATTAAAGTTCACTTACATCAGCATTAAATTACTTGATGATGGATCTTCAGAGTGTGATTATGACTCAAACATCTATATCGAGCTGTCCTGTGATTTGGCAACTAAAGCATCGTTTGTCTCTTAAATGTTTCCTCGTTGGATCCAAACTGAGATGCCGTCTTTGGTTGAACTGAAGTGACGCGAAGAGCTTGTGAAAGTGCGTTTAGTTCGTTTGCGTGTGTGTTTCTGTCAGACCTCTAAACTCGGCACAATTAACCTCGTGAGACCCGCCGGCTTCACAGAGAATCTCAGCCAGTAATCATTCACATTATATTTCAGTCACTCTCTGAAGCCGCTCGTTTAATTCCTTAATGCATCTTACTCGCTCAAAACCCTCATTAACCCGTCCGGCTGCTGTCAGCGGGTCATTTCACAGGAGCACCAGAGCTTTATCAGAGAAGACATGCACATGGACATCTTGTGCTGCTCGTAACCTTTAAACATTGTGCCAATTGTCATAAAACAGAAATTAAAAAAAAATTATTAAAAAATGTCATATTAAGCAAAAAAAGAAAATGTAAAACTGAGAAAAGAAAAGAAATGTTGACAAAAATAAGTTTAAAATAATAAATGTATGAAATTACTAAAAATTAAACTAAAATGAATGGTTGAAAACTATGCCAGTATGTAAGTAATACTAAAATAACACTGCTTATAACCAGGTTGTTAACGGAAATGGATAAAGTATAAATATAAATAGATAATAATAAATAAATAAATAATAGATCAAATGTTGGCAAGTAACTAAAAATGAAACTAAAATCAAATTAACTGAAAATAAACACTACCAGTCCAAAGTTTGTGAACAGTAGATTTGTAATGTTTTTTCAAGAAGTCTCCTCTGCTTACCAAGCCTGCATTTATTTAATCCAACGTACAGCAAATCAGTAATTTTGAAATATTTTCGCTATTTAAAAATACTGTTTTCTATTTGGATATATTTTAAAATGTAATTTATTCATGTGATTTCAAAGTTAAATTTTTAGCATCATTACTCAAGTCACATGATCCTTCAGAAATCATTCTAATATTCTGATTTGCTGCTTAAAAACATTTATTATTGCTGTTATTATTATGTTGAAAACAGCTGAGTGACATTATAAATGTCTTTATTATGACTTTAGATCAACTTAAAACAAATAAATAAAAGTAAATAAATTCCTAAATAAAAGTATTAATTTCTATAATTTATTTTATATATATATATATATATATATACACACTGACTACAAGCTTTTGAATGGTATACTGTATAATGTTACAATTTGCTTTTTATTTCAGATAAATGCTGATCTTTGGATCTTTCTATTCATCAAAGAGTCCTGACAAAATTTGCTTAACTGTTTTAAATATTGATAATAATGCTAAAAATGTAGCTTTGAATCACAGGAATAAATTGTGCATTTTAAAATATATTTAAATAGAAAGCAATTATTTTAAATCACAAAAATATTTTTAAAATTTCAATTTCTGTACTTTGGATCAAATAAATGCAGGCTTGGTGAGCAAGAGAGACTTCTTTAAAAATCATTAAAAACTTTACTGTTCAAAAACTTTGATGAGGGGTTTAGCATCATGGCATCTTTGTTTCCAGGCAGAACATTAAAGAAATCCTATAGAATTCAACCGATCTGATGAAGATGTGACGTTTGAGGCTGAGACTACTGAGAATGTGCATTTGATGAATATGTCTTTGTCATGTGTGTGGATCAGGAGTATCACGCTCAGCTGGAGGAGATGCAGGTGACCATCAGACAGCTGGAGGAGGACCTGTCTGCCGCCCGCCGCCGTAGCGACCTTTACGAGACCGAGCTGCGAGAGTCAAGGCAGACCAGCGAAGAGCTCAAGAGGAAAGCGGCCGAATACCAGCAGAGGATCCAGAAGGTGTGTGTTTGTGTGTGTCTGTTCAGTTAATGAGCAATAATGATGCAAATATCTAGAACAATCACAACTACAATAGGGTCATTTCTTGTCAAATCAATCACATTTTAAAATCTTTTTTATTTTGCTAATATTTTTTTCTGAAGAAAAATAAAGCCAAGTCCTAATCCCAGCTGAACACCTCTGGTGTGATTTTTAAATGCAGACCTTGAGCCAAAAACTCAGACCAAACACCAATGACTTGTGCATATGGGTACAGTCATTTTAGACACTTACAAAACTGAAGCAACAGAGATGGAAATACAATTTTTAAATACATGAATTATGCTTCCATCTTTGTTGCTACGGTAGTGCCTTTTTCTGTTCTAAAGAAGGGGGTGTCCCAATATTTTTGTCCATATAGTCTATGTACAAGTCATTGATGTTTAGTGATGAGTTTTTGGATCAAGGTCTGCATTTAAAGTCACACCAGAGGTGTTCAGTTGGGATTAGGATTTTGCTTTATGCAGACCAGTCAAGTTCTTCCACACTGACTGAATCAAACATTTCTTGACCTTGCCTTATACACAGAGGTATTGTCATGCTAGAATAAAAAAGGGCCCTGTCCAAACTTATGCTATAAAATTAGGAGGACACAATCAGGCTTAAACATTAAGATTAAACCAGTTCATTTTGGCAATATAGTGTCATTATTTATGTAACTATACTCAGAAAATGCAGTTATCTAACTGATGGATCTTCCTGGCCAGTATATACAGTACTTTTCATTTGTGTATGTAAGGGATTGTTCTTTATGATCCTGTCGTGTGATTTTGAGTGTTGTGTTTGTGTATTGTGTTCAGGCGAAGGAGCAAGGGAAAGCGGAGGTGGAAGAGCTGCTCTCTAAACTCGAGAAGGTACAAATCACCATTAAAAAAAGCAGTGACTGAAATTCATTTGAAATCTGTTTGTGTCCCTCCAAATGAATAATTGAGCAGGCCAGTGGACCACACGTTCTCAATAATTCATCCATCATCAGATCATACACTAGACTCAAACCACGCTAAACGCCCTCTTCTCAGGGATGGACAGGACGTCCCTGTGGGCTCTTTTATCTCTGACTGAGAGCTCAAATAGATCCCATGAGAGCCGTCACTGTAAGATCATACAGGTGCTCAATTATTATTATTATTATTATTAATAAACCATCACAGCTCTCAGAGTGATGCAAAAACGGGAAACTAAAACCACAGAAAGTAATCAAATCTCAAAATCATGGAACTTTCCATAGTGAGTAAAAATAATTTTTTGTATATGTGTGTGTGTGTGTGTGTGTGTGTGTGTGTGTGTGTGTGTGTGTGTGTTGATGTCAGTGTCAATCATCCTCATTGATGCTCTTCATGCTGTGAAATCTCTCTCCGGTCAAGTGGTTTCATTTTGAGAGGACACTTCTTCATGAATAAATGTTTTTATAAAATGTGATGAGAAGCTCATCTGTTAAAACTAGACACTCATGCACCATGTTTTACTGATCATTTGCATTTGCTATTCAAAGCCACCACATATTTGTAGAAATACCCTTTTAAAAATGTATGTCATGTGTTTACTTGAGCTGTAGATATAGAGTTCACAGATAACATGATGCTTGGCTAAATAACTATTTTAATTCATTGTCTACTCTAATTCACTGTAAAACATATCGAACAGAATGCACTGATGAAACATTGACTTTTGTTTTATTTCATATTGGCATTAAGATGGAGCATTTGAGCAAATATGTCATTATTTGAAATAAACATTAAATGAAATAAAAAAAACTAGTTTCAGCTGCTTAGGCAACATTTCTCATTTTAATACAGTTTCTCTTCATGTATTAAAATAGTTGAGTAAAAATGAAACTAAACTATATAGACATAAAATATATTAAAAAAAAACTACTGAAAATGTCAAGCTTTTTTTATTTAAATTTTTTTTTTTTTACTAAAATTAAAATATAACCAGATTGAGATTTCAGAGTGATTTCACCAATCTTTTAAGTTTTTTTTTTTTTTTTAAAACAGTAGAAAACATCAAACCATTAAGGCAGTTCAGTTATAAAAGCAAAACAAAGAAAGAAGAAAGTAAGGAAATGCATAGAAATCTCTTAAGAAATTTTTCTGTGGTTTTACTATAGTAAAAGTGTAGTATACTTGTAATACTTTAGAAGTAATACTTTGCAAAATGTAATTTATTGCTGCGATCAAATCTGAATGTTCAAAAAACAAAAATACTGAAAATTGTACAATATTACAATTTAAAATAACTGTTTCTATGTGAATATCTGTTCAAATGTAATTTATCGCTGTGATCAAACTTGATTTTTCAAAACTAAAAATACAGTAAACATGTTCAAATATTATTATAATTTAAAATAATGGTTTCAATGTGAATATCTATTTTCAAAATTCAAAAATACAGTAAAAATGTTACAATTTTATTGCAGTTAAAATAAGAGTTTCACTGAATGATTAAAATCAAATGATTCGCAATATACAAAGTTCTTATTTAAGTCAAATGATTCGTGATCCAGTCCTGATCTGAAATGATGGATCGTGAATCCATGATTTAGAGTAGGATTTCATAGCGATTTCGCCAGTTTTTTTAAAAATATATATTTCTTCTTAAAAAGTAAAAAACATCAAACCATTAAGGCATGAAAAAATTAAATACTGTAAAAACTGCAAAAGATTATTACACTTTTAAATAACTCTTTGTATGCGAATATCTGTTAAAATTAAATTTATTTTTTACAACTTTATTACAATTACAATCGCATGTGCTTTACTTTATTTTTTTATTAGTACATTTTTATTTATCCATTTCTTTTTTTTTTTATTTGAAATGGAAAACATTGTTCAATGAGTAAGATCACTGATTGAAGTCCTTAAAAATCCAAAAAGTAGTGCTTGAGAAGTCTTTGAAAGTCCTGGAATTTCATTTTACAGCGTCTATATATAAACCCCTGTGATAAATAAATATAACTATTGGTCAATACCTCTATAGTCATCAATAAATCACACATCATTACTGATACTTTCCAATATATATATATATATATATAAGTTACCACATATTTATAGAAATGCACTTATTGTATTGTATTATTTTACTTTAATTTTAGGCTATATTTTTCAGCCTGATCTGACGGATGCAATTAGTAGGTAAATAACGGTTGTACCGAAAAAAAAAAAGTCCGTAATAAATGACTAGTTTAAATGCAGTACACTGCGATCATTTCTAGTTTCCACACTGTCCAGGTGCTAAACGTCTCTTTGAAGCATTGCTTTGTCATTGGCTTCACCTGCGCTGACATTTTAATTTCCTCTAATTACACACTCGTCTGCTGTGATCGTCACAGTGTGTGAAATAAGAGTGACTTTATGAGCTTCTGTGTTCCAGACAAACGCCGAGCAGCAGCTGAAGATCCAGGAGCTGCAGGATAAACTCTCAAAGGTGTGTGTTTAATTCTGCTGTACGGACTGCTATTGTATTGTATCTAATCAAAGTCTAACAACATCCTGTAAACTCAACAGAGAGATCAAAACACAAGCATCTGTATTGAATTTAAATGTTTTGCTGTTAAACTTCAGAGGATCTAAAGGTCACCGACTGACCTTTTGGTCCAAACTAAGTGTTACATGAATAATGTGTAGAATATTTTGTATTAAAGAACTCTGCATGTGTTTGACCTTTGACCCTGCAGGCGGTGAAGGCGAGCACAGAGGCCACAGAGCTGCTGCAGAACATCCGCCAGGCCAAAGAGCGTCTGGAGCGAGAACTGGAGCGTCTGCGCAGCAAATCTGACCCCAGCGACACACTGCGCAGACGCCTGCGAGAGACTGAGGTACGACAGGTCTCTGATATGAGTTTACAATGACTGATAATCACTAAAACACACAATACAGACTGATATTGACACACTTTGTTGACACACTCAGTTGGTCTAATCTTTAATTGGTCTGAATGAAATAATTGTTTATCACTACTGGATGAGTAAAACATGTCTGGATCATTGTTCACACCATAATTAAATAGGACAAAATTATGGTTGCATCATGAAAATAAAGTTTTTGGAGCAAAACATTTTTTTTTTCTTTTGTTTGCGTAACAATTTTTAAATTCTGTAGTACAGCAGCATCTTTTGCTTTTCATTTATATTTTTAATAATTGTCTAATAATTCTCAATAATAATTCTCATTAGATCTCATCACTTTAATACTGTATTTTTGTTTTAATTTAAAATAATTTAAAAACTGTTTCTATGTGAATATTTGTCATTTATTGCTTCGATCAAACCTGAATTTTCAAAAATACACTAAAATTGTAAAATATTACAATTTAAAATAACTGTTTCTATGTCGAAACCTATTAAAATGTAATTCATTGCTGTGATCAAACACAAATTAAAAGTACAGTAAAAATGTACAAATATTATTACTATTAAACCTGAATTTTCAAAAATACAGTAAAAATTGTAACATTTTATTACAATTTAAAATAACTGTTTCTATGTGAATATCTTTTAAAATGTAATTTATTGCTGCGATCAAACCCGGTTTTCAAAAATACAGTAAAATTGTAAAATATTATGATTTAAAATAACAGTTTCTATGTGGATATGTTAAAATGTAATTTATTGCTGTGATCAGACATGAGTTTTCAAAAATTTTAAATACAGTAAAAATGGTCAAATATTGCAATAAAAAAAACCCTGTTTCTATGTGAATATCTGTTCAGGTGTAATTTATTGCTGCAATCAAACATGCATTTTCAAAAATACAGTACAATTTTTTACAATATTATCACAATTTTAAAAATCTGTTTCTGTGTGAAAATCTGTTCAAATGTAATTTATTGCTGCAATCAAACCCAGATGAAAAATAAATTAAATTCTGTAAAAATTTTACAATATTACAATTTAAAAAACCTGTTTCTGTGTGAATATCTGTTAAAATGTAATTTACTGCTGCAATCAAACATGACTTTTCAGCATCAGTACTCCAGTCTTCAGTGTCACATGATCCATTTAATGCTTCCTTGCACAATAAAAAGTATTAATTTCTTTAAAAACAAATCGTACTGAATCCAAACTATACAGTACAGCAAATATTTCCATTCTGTTTTTTTCTTTGATTAATATTTGATTTACAATAATGATAATTTGAGTGTTAAAAGTGCTGAATTGTCATGAAAATGTCACAAAGCAAGTTCAGGTTACTTCCAAATGAATGGACCTGGAATAATCATTAACCCACTACTTTCTTAATTTGTCTCTAATGTTCAGGAGGGCAGAAAGACGTTGGAAAACCAGGTGAAGCGTCTAGAGATGGTGGAGCGCAGAGAGAATAAACTAAAGGACGACATCCAGACCAAATCCCAACAGATCCAACAGATGGCTGAGAAGATACTGGTGAGAGAGACGGATCGGACTAGCAAAGATTAAACCACTAACACGCCTCCTTAACCAGCTGACCTGTAACCCACACACACAGATCTCTCTTTGCACCGTCATCCTTGTGCGTCCGTCTTCTCGGTTTCCCACAGATTAGCATATGACAGAACAAACACACACACACTAACAGGATGTCCCATCTGCTGCCACACACACACACACACACACACACACCTCTGCACCTCTCAGTGAGGAACACACACACCTTCATGCTGTCCCATCGAGCAGCACACAACTTCTCAAAGCAAGTTCATTTCTTCACCTGTTGATGGGATTTTACTGCTGGATCTACTTGTTAACTTATATTTTGTGTGTGTTTGTGTGTTTAGGAGCTCGAGGAAAACTTGCGGGAGACTCAGGCCACAGCGCAGAGGATGGAATCACACCTGGTCCAGAAAGAGCGACTCTATGAGGACAAAATCAAGGTAGAGTTGAACAGATGCTCACAGTAATGTGTGTAAATCACTAGTTAATGAAAGATGTTTGACGTTTTGGGTCAGTGATTATTGCTTGTCAGGGCTCGAAATTAACTTTTTTACTTGGTAGCACTGGTGCTCCCAACTTCAAAAGTTAGGAGCACCACTAAAAATTTAGGAGCACCCACCAACAATTAGTAAAAAATGTACTTGTCCAGGTAAAAAAAAAAGCCCTTTTGTTTTTGGCGTAAATGTAATCCATTCCAGTATCACTATTCTATGAGGTCTTACTTTGATTAGCATATTTGTGATATTTGCCTTAAACTTTTTAACTTCATGAAGGCCAATATTTTCCTAACCTTACTAAATGTACGTGTCATTATTTACGTCAATACATTTAGTTAGAATAATTAGACATATTAAATCAGTATCAACAAACTCCATTTTTCCAATACAGAGGAAAACAAATCCTAAGTGCATTTAAATGTCTTTACTGTTTAATGAAGATAAGAGGTTCCAAAAAAGGCATTTGTGCAATAAAATTGCAAATGCATAATGTTATAAAATTAAAGTTTTAGTTTTTTAAACATATACATGTAAATTGTTGGTAAAACGCAACAATTTTTAAAATATGAAACCGAACCACCAATAGGTGGCGGTAAGAGACCGTCTTAATGAATAAGTCACGGATTCAACCAGTTCGTTCAAGCGGTTATTCAGAATGGCTCGAAGATTCATGACTGTTCTGCTGCGCCTTTGCTTACAACTATTTTCGTTAGCAAAATGGTCAATGATGTGTCTAAAATTTAAGTCAGTTAATATTAACTACTAGTTTATTGAACTGCTGTTGTCATATCGTAATGGTGCTTGTTAGTGTAATGTTTCTTACCTATATATGTTATATGCAGTTTTTTTTATCTACTACAGTATGTTTGTTTCTTTCTGTTTGCTGTTGCGCCTATTAGTTTTGAGCCTCAACTGAAGCAACCTTGATGCTGTCCGTTTTCAGTCACCGTTTAATACAGTCAGAATCATCTCAAATTTCGGTGCTGCGCTAGTTATCGTTTGTTATTGATTTTTTGATCGGGTTACTGTCCGGTAGGGCAAGTAAAATTCTCTTTCACCAGTGCCATTATTTGTAACGTTAGGCAGTTTGCAAAAGAAATTTGTCAGTGTTCTTTTCATTTTCCCTCTTCTTCAGCTCTTTACATTTCCCGCAGTAGTTAGCAGAGTGATTGACAGCTAATATTAACCAATCTAAAATCTGCACGGCAGACCGGTCACCGTATCAGCATTCAGTACACAGAAGCCACATACTGTGAACGTTTTTAGAGAAATGAAAAGAGGTCGCACGACAACAGTTACATGTACTCACAATGCTCCCAAATATATTTTGAGGTCGCATAGATAAAATTTCGGCGTATGCGACCAAAATGGTCGCAATTTCGAGCCCTGCTTGTGAATAATGCTGCACGATTAATCGTATTGCAATTGCGATGTCAGCCTGTGCAAGTATATGAAGGGAAAATGTTGCAATTATATTAAATAAGTGTGTGGACTTGAGAACACATGCTTTCTGAGAACACTTTGCTGATTTTCCGCTAACAAAACAAAGCAAAAAAAAGAGAAAAACAAGCAAACCAAAAAAAAAAAAAAGATTTATTGGTTTGAGTTTGAACGACAATTTTATATCGTTTTTTGTTTTGTTTTGTTTTTCCATTCTGCATAAATGTCCCTGCTTGTGACAATGTTTAAAATATTTTATTTTTGTGAAAAGTGTATATTTTTATTTATTGTTTTATTTAATTTAGCTATACTTTTGAGAAGTTTACATTAATGCAAATTTAATTCTGTAAACAATTATTTATTTATTTTGAAATTTTTAGTTTTACAAATACACATTTCAGCATTATTACTAACCTGCGTGTGCATTTTCCATAAACATCCATCAAGTTGACTAACAATACCATTTATTATAATCGCATATCGCAATATTGACCTCAATAATCGCAATATGAACATTTTCTCAAATCTCTACTTGTGAATGAGATTTATGATGTTTATTTGTTTATATTAAAGTAGATTATTTTTAGTAAATGTAACATTATCAAACTATTGACTATTTCATGCAACAAACATGAACTTTTCTGTCTCCTAAGATGATTTTACATAAAATCAGTTTAAAAATAAGAGTACTTCTATTCTTCAAGGATGCATTACATTTAATCAAAAGTGTCAGTAAAGACATTTATAATGTTACAAAAGATTTCTATTTCTTTGAAGGATTAAATGTTTCCACAAAAATATTAAGGAGCACAACTGTTTTCAACATTGATAATAATCATAAATGTTTCTTGAGCAGCAAGTCGGCATATTAGAATGATTTCTGAAGGATCATGTGACACTGAAGACTGAAGAAAATTCAGTTTTGATCACAGGAATACATTTCATTTTAATAGATATTAACATAGAAACAGCTATTTTAGATTGTACAATTATTTAAACATTTTTACAGTATTTTTTATCAAATAAATGCATCCTTGGTGAGCAGAAGAGAATCTTTCAAAAACATTAAGAAATCTTACCAACAACAAATTAGAATATCTATAATCAAATCTTTTGTTGTTTCTTTAATGAATTACCTACATTCAGAGCTGGGTATATTACTTACTAATTGTTATTCGATACTGATTCCAGATTAAATGACAAAATTGTAGTTAGTAACAAAATTTATTACACTGGAGTATATTTGTAGCAATAGCCAAAAATATATTGTATGGGGCAACATTATTTTCTTCTTTAATGCCAAAAATCATTAGGATATTAGTAAAGATCATGTTCCATGAAAATATTTTGTACATTTCCTACCGTAAATGTATCAAAACGTAATTTTTTATAAGTGCTATACATTGCTAGAACTTCATTTGGACAACTTTAAATGCGATTTTTCTCAATTTTTATTTTTTTTTTCAGATTCCAGATTTTCAAATAGTTTTATCTCGGCCAAATATTGTCTTATCATAACAAACCACACATCAATGGAAAGCATATTTATTCAGCTTTCAGATGTTGTATAAATCTCAATTTCCAAAAATGGACACTTATGACTGGTTTTGTGGTCAGTTAGATCAAAAGTAATCTAAAAGTAGTCTGATTATATGTTTATCAGTTGGATAATCTTGTACCATATTGACATAGAAATACAAAGGGTACGAAAATATATTGATATTTTGCATTAAATTGCATTAAACATTAGCTATATTATGTCAAACTTGTGTTTGTGAAGGAACTGCTGGGGTTTATGAGTTTAATGAAAAGCTAATAATTAATGAAATAATAAAAATGTTAAATAAAAAGAAATCATTTTAAATCAATCAAAATAAAGACTTATTTAAAAAATGAAATATTTTATTTGTTTACCTGCATGTCATGTGACCATAGCTAGCGTCAGAGAACCAATGAACATGCGAATGTGATAATTATTAAAATATAGATTTTTTTTAAATCTCAGGTTTACTTAAAGTAAATATATTGGGAGAAAGAGGTTCTTGAGGAATTTGTGTATTTTTAATGGTTGAATGACAAAAGCCTTCCAAAGACAGAAATACATGGTTAAATATTTTAGTTGATGCAATTTTAAAACACTTCTTGAACACTTGAAAACTTTCTGAATTAATAGAAGCAGTTGGCTATTTTAGAAACAATTTTTGATGAAGATGAAAAAGAGGAATTAGGGAGAATCAATAATTGTGAATATGTAATCATGTAATCCATAAAGTAACTGTAGTCTGATTATAAGTTTTTTTTTTTTTTTTTTTTTTTTTTTTTCAAATTAAATTTTATTTAAATGACTTAATTTTTGGAATCTTAATACAGATGATTGATTATTGATGTAATCAGTTACTACCCAGCTCTGCCTACATTTTATTAAATAAAAATGATGAGGAAAAAAAGTCATGTTTTAATGCATGTGGTGTATTTGTGACCAAAAAAAAAAAAACGATCATGTCAAACATTTAGAGTTTTTCCAACTAAAGTTTCTGTTTGCTGAATATGCGAATGAGACGTGACAGGAGCACATCTGTACAACAACAGAAGAGAAACTGTTTGAGTTGATTTAATTACGATTTTCACATTAGCTGTCCATATCCAATCGCTTAGGAGTTCGGAAACAATCCATTTCTTCTCGTTTTTATCAAATCAAAGTTAATGGAGTGCTAATTAGCAAACAAACAAACGTCATTTCCATCACGCACAACATCAAAACTCCACAGCAGCACATGTCATATTCGTTTCTGAAAATGCCTGCTGTTCTGTTACATGATGATCATCGTCTGTAGATGCATGCGAGATGCCTGACGTCTGTGTCTGTGTGCGCTGCAGGTTCTGGAGGCTCAGATGAAAGCAGATCTGGCTGATAAAGAGAGTCTGGAGCACAAACGAGCCCAGCACGAGCTGGAGGCGCGTGAGAAATGCAAACTCATCAGTGAGCAGAAAGCTGTGAGTGCCTCGTCTTCATCTCACATCAAACTCAGACTCCTGACAGCCTGAAGCGTGTGTTTGTTTGTTTGTTTGTGTTTATGAAGATCTCAGGGTTTAATTGTGTTTGCTAGAGACACACTCACTAGTTCATCCAGCAAAATCTGGTCGCTTGGCGCTTTGAGCTACTAGAATCCAGTCCAAGACCAATCAAATTAATGTCATTAATTAAATAATAAAATGGGTATTTGTTGGGTTTATATTTATTAGTGTGAAATATAAACTTTCAGGAACATGTCCAGGTCATATTTCATCTCAAAAGTGAAAGAGAAAATACAAGAAATTATATGTTATATAAAACATGAAAATAAAGCTTTTATATTATCCTATTTTTTTTAAATGATATCATATTTTCTGAACCTTTAACTAGTCATTACTGTAATTTCCCTACTAATTTTTGGTTCCCAGAATGTTAGTTTTTGATTCCTAGAACATTATTATTATTTTTTTTTGGCTGGTCAGTAAACTTTTCTTCCCAGTTCCCAGAACCATTGACCATTCCTAGGATGTCAATCTAACATTCCCAGAACAATAGTTTTTGGTTTTTAGAACATTATTCTAATGTCCCCAGAACATTTGTTTTTGGTTTGTAGAATGTTACTCTACTGTTCCTAGAAAGTTTTGGTTAGAATGTTACACTAATGATCTGGAAATGTTAGAATAACGTTAGTGTAACGTTCTAACCAAAACTAGCTTTCTGGGAAACAAAAACTAACTTTCTGGGAAAAATAGAGTAATGTTCTACAAACCCAAAACTAACATTCTGGGAACCAACAACTAACATTCTGGGTATGTTCTACAAATCAAAAACTTTCTAGGAACCACAAACTACTGATCTGGAAACATTAGAATAACATTAGTTTTTGTTTCCTAGAAAGTTAATTTTTGTTTTTTAAAAAGTTAAACATTCCTCTAACATTATTATAACTTTCCCAGACGGTTATTATAAAATTCCCAGAAAGTTAGTTTTTGGTTTTTAGAACATTATTCTAATGAACATTTCCAGATCATTAGTGTAATGTTCTAACCAAAATGAGCTTTCTGGGAAACAAAAACGAAAGTTCTGGGAAACATTAGGATAATGTTAGTTTTTGGTTCCTAGAAAGTTAGTTTTTAGTTTTTACAACGTTATTCTAACATTATTCTAATGTTCCCACAATATTACTTTTTTAGCAAGTTATTCTAACATTCCCCTAACATTATTATAACTTTCCCAGACTGTTAATCTAACATTTCCAGAATGTTAGTTTTGGGTCCCAGAAAGTTAGTTTTTGATATTTAAAACGGTATTCTAACTTCATTCTAATGTTTCCAGAATGTTAGTGTTTGGTTGCCAGAACGTTAGTTATTGGTTAGAATGTTACTCGAACGTTATTCTGACATTCCCTGATCATTAGTTTTCAGTTTGTAGAACATTCCCAGAATGTTAGTTGCTGGTTTCCAGAACATTTGTTTTTGGTTTGTATAACACTACTTTAATGTTACTGTAACATTATTCTAACGTTCCCAGAACATTAGTCTTAGTTTCCCAGAAAGTAAGATTGGTTAGAAACGGTACACTAACGTTATTGTTACGTTTCCAGATAGTTAGTTTTTGGTTTTATTCTAACATTCCTCTAACGTTATTATAACATTTCCCTAACATTATTGTAACATTCCCAGAACATTAATCTGATATTCCCAGAACGATATTAGTTTTGGTTGGAACGTTACACATTATTGTAATGTTTCCAGATCATTCGTTTTTTGGTTTTTAGAACGTTATTCTAATGTTATTCTGATGTTCCCAGAACATTACTATTTGGTTTCCAGAAAGTTCGTTTTTGGTTTTTACAACTTTATTTTAACATAATTCTAATGTTCCCAGAACTTTAGTTTTTGGGTTTTAGAATGTTATTCTAACGTTATTAAATCATTCCCAGAAATACGATTAAATCCGTCCATTACCGTACATTTCTTCAGCACCAAATAAAAATGACTTGAACAAAATGTATGGTTTATAAAATATTATATTTATTCTAGTGCTGTCAAACGATTAATCACGATTAATCGCATCTAAAATAAAAGTTTATCTTTACATAGATATATTTGTGTACTGTGTATAATTATTATGTATATATAAATATACACACTTGCATGTATATATTAAGGAAAAATATTTTAGATTTATATCTAAAATATTTATATTTATTTATAATCTAAATTGTATACAGGTATAAATATATATACATAGAATTATTTAGTTTTAATATATACATGTATGTGTGTGTATTTATATGTGCATAACAAATATACAAAGTAAACACGTATAGTATGTAAACATAAACTTTTATTTTTGGATATGATTAATTGCGATTAATCGTTTGACAGCACTAATTTATTCACAGATATCGACAAAAGGATAAGAAATTGCTTGATCTAATTTCAGTATTTTAATAAATGCTGCATTATACAAATTTCAGGGCTGCACAAAACCATCTGCAATTTTATCATTATGATAACAGAATATAATTCATAATTATTTATTTATTTTTGGGGTGAAGTGGGACCTGAGAATGTTTTTTGCAAGATTCACTCGTATCATTTTCTATCCTTTTAGCCCTTGATCCAGTTAACTTGTTAGACTTCAGCTAACTAGATTACCGTCCTCTATCTTCCAGCTGATGGCATGCTCACATGCTCAGCGTCTGAAAGCACAGGGTAGTTTAATATGATGCATTTTTAACATTTACATACTCAAGTAACGCTAGAGTAGCTTAAGCAAGCAAATAAAAAGGCTGCATTGTGAAAAGTATATCATTTGCATTAGTAAAGTTCTGATTTAATTAGTTTTCATTAAAACTCAGCTCATGAGCTCTTATGAAGCAGTGTTATTAAAAGTCAAGTGTGTAATTTGCAATACTAGCGACAACAAATAATGTTTCCCAAACTCTCCTGCCGCCTCTTCTGCCCACGCTGATGGTCGACTAACATTTAAGAGTAGGTAAATCTGCATCCTGATGCTAGATTTTGTGTGTTTTTCTCTACAGACCATCAACGCAATGGACAATAAGATGAAGAGCCTGGAGCAACGGATCGCTGAACTCTCTGAAGCCAACAAACTGGCGGCCAACAGCAGCATTTACACACAGAAAAACATGTAAGAGCCCAAAACACCAAAGTGGAATTAAAAAATATGTTGATGTTGTTTAAAAGATGCGTCGAAAATAACACAACAAAAGCATACACTGTCAATTAACAACCTTGTAGCTCACAGTAGTCCTGCCTTTTAAAAATATGTAAAGTTATTATGAAAAATCAGTTCCTCTATGGAGAAAATGAATGGGATTTTTACTTCTGGAGCTGACTGTTATGCTAAATTACAGTTTAGGGTATCAGCAGCTGCTGTTGTTTGTAGTTTTAGGTCGTATTGGAACAAATAGGTGTTTATCCAGAAGATATTTAAATACTTGTTATTGTAGATCTGCTAATGACAAACTAGGGAAGCATTTAGCTTGTAATAAATGTTAAATCTCAGCATCTCTGCTGCATCGTTCAACTTATAAATCAAGTGTTTTAGATTTAATGGGTGATTGAGGAATAGGAATGTTTGCAATTTAGCTCAGCAAAAATAATTTAGCAGCTTTGAGAAACGCCACCCTGGGGATGCAGCAGTGACTCTCTGGATGCTTCTGAAATTAGTTTATTGAAGGAGAAATCTAATTGACGACTTTTACTGGAAAACAAGGCATCTAACACACGAAAATCTGAGAAATAAAAATGAATCGCATCTGTAAACTTCAGCGTGTGCTGGTGTTTTTTTCTCAGGAAAGCTCAGGAGGAGATGATCTCAGAGCTGCGGCAGCAGAAGTTTTACCTGGAGTCGCAGGCGGGAAAACTAGAAGCTCAGAATGCCAAACTAGAGGAACATCTGGAGAAGATGAGCCAGCAGGAGCAGACCAGGAAGAGCCGCATCATGGAGCTGGAGACCAGACTCAGAGAGGTGAGATGAGATCCAATCGCTGCCAGTGAACTTCAGACGAAATATACCACTTTGTGGTGTGGTGATGCATTGAAGTGAATGTCTGTACATTAACATTTTAGCGATATAAAATCTATTAAAAAAAAAACTCAAATTCATTGTTAAAATATTACAGTGGTGTTTTAGTGCCATGTAAAAAATAATAATAATAAATAAGTCATGATATTTAGAGAATAAAGTCAAAGTACTACGAGAATAAAGGCGTTTTAGGTAGGTCTAACATTAGTTTTTAAGTACAGAAACTGAATAAAATTCAGTTTCTGCACTTAAAAATCTAAAAAAGATCAAATTTCACCATGTGTTGGGTTTTTCTAGATTGCATCACATATTAAGAAAGTGCTGTCACTTTAAGAGAATTCACTAATCCAGTGCACTGATACTGAACATTTAGTAAGCAAAATAAACAAATGTCGTACATTTTGTTTGTTCTTTGTGTCATGTCAGACTACTGTGAATCTAACATAATACAATCTGGTTAATGTGCTATCATAATTATTAAAAAAAAAAAAAAACATTGCAAATTTTGTGCACATTTTTGGAAATTACCAACACAAAATAAGACGTTAGGATTGCAAAATTCACAAAATCCTGGAGGGACGTTATTAAATGCGCATGTTAAAGCAGAGAGGTGAGATGAGATCCAATTGCTGCCAGTGAACATCGGACGAAATATACCACTTTGTGGTGTGGTGATGCATTGAAGTGAATGTCTGTACATTAACATTTTAGTGATTATAAAATCTATATAAAAAAAAAAAAACCTCAAATTCATTGTTCAGATATTACAGTGGCGTTTTAGTGCCATGTAAAAAAAATAAATAAATCTAAGACTGCGTAAGTCATGATGTTTAGAGAATAAAGTCGAAGTACTATGAGAATAAAGGCGTTTTAGGTAGGTCTAACATTAGTTTTTAGGTACAGAAACTGAATAAAATAATCAAATGTAAAATAGCATTGCATATTTTACATTATAAATTAAAGATGAATCTTTATTAAAGTTACAAAAGCTATTTAGTCAAGAGCAGCGAGTGATTTCCTAGTTGTTGCTGTTTGATTAATATATGATGCGATCTGGGAAAATCTGTCGGATGTCGCGCTGGCACGTTTTCAAAAAAATTAAAAAAAATAGGTTGAATGCCAATTTTTTTTGTCAAAATTAGGATTTCATTAAATTATTATTCTATAAAATCTTGTCTATCATCTCTGAAAATATCTTGGCAAAATTCACTGGTTTAGTGCAGAATTAGTTTTGCAGCAAGCAGAAATTACAGTCTTTTGCGGAGGTGCTTTCTCTTAAGTCAAGTCAGCTTTATTTATATAGTGCTTTTTACAATACAAATTGTGTCAAAGCAACTTTACAGTATCAATAGGAAAGTAATATATCAATAAAGCAAAAGAAACTTTAAACGATTTTAGTTTGAGGAAATTAATCAATAGTTCCAAATTAATAAACTTTTTGTCCCCAATTTAGTTTTCCCCAATTTAGCTGTTGTCCCCAACTGAGCAAGCCATAGGCGACAGTGGCAAGGAACCAAAACTCCATCTGTGACACTGATGGAGAAACCTTGGGAGAAACCAGGCTCAGTTGGGGGGTCAGTTCTCCTCTCACCAACAAACAAGTAGTTTATACTCCCATACAGACCTGTAGAGGTGGTCTATATGTACTGACACACCTTCTGGATACAAACTGGATCAGGAAACTGCAGTGGCCAACTGTTCAGGATTCATACTGGATCTGACCTCGGAATAAGCAGCATTAAAACAGTTAACCTATCACATATCAATAAACCACGTAACATATTTAATAAAGGTGTATCAATGCACATTCCCCGCCAGTCCTGTGTAAACTACGGCAAGCAACATTTTCTATTTATTTATTATTATTATTTTTTTAAACCGTAAGATTGCGGAGTGCAAGAGATCAACGCAGTCGGAAGAAGCTGCTCTCTCAAACGATCTCACTCGTCTAAATTTGCACAATCCTGGTGATATCAGTGCCTAAATGATGTTATAATGGACTATTTCACGTCCAGAGATGAAGGATCGGATGAAGAAGTTACTAAAGAGGAGGAGTCCGATGACAGTCTGTTATATACACAGTGCGCAAACAGTTCGCTTTTCTACATGTAAACTACAACTACAAGGTACATTATTCGTGCTATTTAAACATACAAGGGGTGATCAAAAGTTCGGAGACTATACCCATGATAAACAATGGAAAACATACATTAGTCTGTTTGTGTAATGATGCTGTATATACTCCTGACGTCTCTCGTTAAACCCGTGATGTTAAAGTGAAAGCCGTCTCACTTTAAACTCATTTTTCTCAAAATTCCATTCTTGAAAATCATAGCTATTATCCAACTTCAGAGAGGCATAACTTTTGTTACGTTCAAGCTACAGACAAAATAGTTTTGGAAAGGGCTTGAACCCAGCTTTCATATGGTGTCATAGTCTAAAAAGGATCAATTTTCATCATGTGTTGGGTTTTTCTAGATCGCATCACATATTAAGAAAGTGCTGTCACTTTAAGAGAATTTAGCATGCAAAATAAACTAACGTCGTACATTTTGTTTGTTCTTTGTGTCATGTCAGACTAACATAATACAATCTGGTAAATGTGCTATCATAATTATTATTTAAAAAAAAAAACATTGCAAATTTTGAGCACATTTTACCACCAAAAAATTAGACATTAGGATCGCAAAATTCCTGGAGGGATGTTATTAAATGCGCATGTTAAAGCAGAGATGTTTGACAGCAGTGTGTGTGTTTCAGATGGGTCTGGAGCACGAGGAGCAGAAGCTGGAGATCAAGCGTCAGGTGACTGAGCTCACGCTCTCTCTGCAGGAGAGAGAGTCTCAGATCAGCAACCTGCAGGCCGCACGACACGCACTGGAGAGTCAACTACAGCAGGCCAAGACCGAACTGGAGGAGACGACGGCCGAGGCTGAGGAGGAGATCACTGCACTGAGAGTGAGACGCATGCACATCACACACTGCACTACAGATGTTCACAAACCAGTATCCACTGAGATTTTAATTTAATATTTCAATAATTGTGTAATAAATGTTGGCTGATGATTGCTTCAGGGTTATTATTTGAAGAGTTCAGATGCAAAAATGAGATAATGATACTGAATGAATGCTCTTGACACCTATTATACATCCAGCAAATACTTTTACTTCAAACTCGCTAAAATCCCACCTTCAGCCCAATCAGAAGTACCAGTACTTACATAGAAACCAATACATCTGAGCCTGATAAAAATGCATTTTTTAAAGAATGATATCAGATGGATTTAGAGGCTTTTGCATCTGAACTCTTCATTTAAAGGGTAAACTTAAAGGGTACATAACATACAGTTTCACCTAATCTCATGTTAATCCTGAGTACTTATAAAGTAGTAATGTATCCTTAATATCTCCAAAAAGTCTTTAGTTTTATCATATTTATAAAAGAGAAATACAGCTTTCAGATTTTCTCCGGAAAAAGCAGAGCTTCTGGAGGCGCGCTGTGGGCGGAGTATCTGTCAGTATCAAACAATGTGCAAATCCAGCGTCGAACTGGGCCTCGTATATGAAACGTTCGTCAGCAAACACACACTTACAAAACAAAGTTATCTTTGCCGTACAACCAAAACCACACTTCTTTAGAGACATTCTTCCCGGGTGAATGCCTTGCAGCAGTGCACTGAGTGCAGCCAAATGAAGTGTGTTGATGGGCGCGCTCTCTTTCTCACGGTCTAACCGATGTGATCGCGGGCACGCTTTTCCAGGAGAAATGCTCGTATAAGGAGTTCCACCATTGTCTACGTCATTAAAGCCAAGATCCAAAAAAAACAGCCGAAACTTGTACCAAACCGGAAGTAAGATTTTCAACGCCATTCGTCTAAATTATTTTTAAATTAAACTTTGTCTAAATTAAACTTTGGCCATGTTTAGCATGAGAATCCAACTCTTTAACACTGTGAACAACACTGAATATACCAAACACCGTTGTCCCCCCCCTTTAAACTATGTATGGTGCTTTGCAGCAATAACAGAAATAAATTTTTACATTTTAATTTAAATCAAAGTTTACATTTTTTTTTACTTTATCTGGGCATTTTTACCTTTAATAATGCTAATAGTTTTCTAAACTAATTAAATGTATGCACCATCTTTTGTGTAAAATTCTTAAATGTAATCAATAAATTCAAATAGTAAGACATTATAGGGCTGTTACCAATCAAATGAAATCAGTATCAACAAAATGTGTTTTTACTAATTAGAGGTGACATTTAGATGCATTTACACAAGCTGTTTAATGTAGGATATGAATGCAGTTACTAATGCATAATTAATGTTTTTGTTTTAAAAAAAAACCCTTGAATGCTAAAATTTGAAATTATTTTGGGGAAATAAAGGAAAATATACTTTAATAATAAACCTTAAATCACCCGAAGGTGGTGGAAAATCACTGCATGAGTGAGTCATTCATTCAAATGATTCATTCAAACTGTTCAAAGGGAAAAAAAATCTGGAGCGGGTGTAAAATAAGCTTGGAAACCTGAATTTTGACTGTTTTTGGTGCAAGAGACCTGGACTAACATTAATAAGTGAGTTCAGGGTTAGAAGTGTAGACTAATAAGCAGATATATCTGTATGATTCACACACATTCACACACAGCATCTCATCTGAGCATCATGTGTGTTTCCTCTTCCTGCAGGCCCACAGAGATGAGATTCAACGCAAGTTTGACGCATTGAGGGACAGCTGCTCAGTAAGTGTGAGAGAAAGAGATTGAAACTGTAAGGTTTCAATGGTGTGTTGTGCTCGCCAGCGGGATTTCAACCTCCGCATTTAGCTTGAGGATCCTCAGGGATCGGATAAAGAGCTCAGAGAGAAACTATTGATTAAAACAGACGAAGAAAGCAGAGATCTAAACAGCCGCTATCTTCTTCTGTTGGCCGTGAGCCCGAGTGACACACAAGACGGTCGATATACACTGGGGAAAGTTGCTGTCACCTTTATGCCTCATTTATCTCCGATCACAGACCCCAGATCAGTGAGCTGCTTGAATCATTTGACCTCTTGCAGGACACATACAGCGCTGCGATTCATTCACCTGAACCTCTCCATCTGCAGACATTTGCCATAGGAATAACAATTTGAAAATGTGAAAAAGGCATCATTTTGCATTATTGGAGTCATCATCTTGTATCTATCATCTCTATAGTAGTTTCAGTGCATAATAATGGCAGTATATCTGCCAGCGGTGATGTCACTGTAATATTTGCAGTAGAATGATTCAGTGTTCAGTAATGAATGGCAGTGTTCATTTTGACCGCAAATTATGATTCGCCATTTAGTTTTAGTCATATTTTAGTAATCTGAATTGTTTTTAGTTTTACTCTAGTATTAGTCGACTAAATATTATACGATTTTAGTCGACTAAATCTACAATAAACGGAAAGCAGTGTTACATTGATATAAAATAAATGGCATTAATTTTTTGTTCGTTTACATTGATGTTGAAGTTACATTTTCAGATTTGTGACATTACTTTAATGAAATGCTAAAACACTGATGGTCACTTTCAGAAGATGCTTTCTTTTCCTGGAAGGAACGTGAAACATATATATTGGTTATGTAATTTTCATTTTTAAATATTTTAAAATATAATTTATATTGATTTTGCACATTTAAAGCAATATCGCATTGCATATCGAATATCGCATTATTTCACAAGGTATCCCATTTTGCATTTTTCGTCAATATCGCACAGCCCTAATCCAGTGTTACTTTCGTTCCCGAATAATTTTCGTCAACAACATTTTTTTCACAGATGAAAATGAAATGATAATGAACAAATGATTTTTGAATGACAAAAACTGTGACAAAAATGCACTGGCATTTTCGCCAGCGAATAAAAACAAGACGAAAATGTTGGGGAGGGACGATTTGGAAAGAGATTCATTCAGAAAAATCTGTTGCGTAGTAGGAGGTTAGATGCGTACAAAGCGGTGGGACGTAAGCTAAACTACACTTTCTTGCACATCTTATAAAACGTAAAAAAAAAATGTCAATATGTGGGAGAAGTGCAGACATATAGATAAATATGACGACGCAAGAAAGAACTAATTTCGGTCTTGTTTTCTGAGTGCAGACACAAAGAAAGCACGTCTCACACTCTTTTGTGTTGCACGAACTGAGAAATACACACAAAATGTTCTTTAATTATCCGTTTTGATGAGTATTCATGTAAACGCAGCTGATTATGACTTAAATGAACGTAAACAGTAGGGAGAAAGTGTATTCCATTGCATTTGTGCATTCGGTTTAAAGGGATAGCAGCCACATTTAGCTGCTATTGTCCAAGTCACTGATGTTAATCAAGCAACAAAAGAAAGACAGAAAACTTACATAGCCCTAAAGATGAATCTAAAGTCATTTATAGAAATAAACATGTCTGTTTGAAAGACTATGGTAAGCAAGTTACTATAAAGAATGCATCATTAGCCGATTAATTAAAAGGAAAAGCCTTGTTCTTTATGAGAAGTGGTTTTATTTCAGTTTAATATTAAGGCATGTTGTGTATCACCGCAGTTAAATTGTGTTTATCATGAATAAACCTTAAAATCGAACCTATATAATGAGTTTGGAAATTTTAGAGAAATGCTTAATCATTGTATTGCACTGTAACTAAACCCATTCAGTTTTAGCTGACTAAATTTACTGTAGATTTAGTCGACTAAAATCTTGTGATATTTAGTCGACTAAAACTAAAAACAATTCAGATGACTAAAATATGACTAAAGCTAAGTTAACACTGCCCTAATCCCTAATGCATGTTGATGAGGATGATGATGCTGCTGCTGATGAAGCTGAGGATGTGAATGATGTGGACTGTTGTCACAGGTGATCACGGATCTGGAGGAGCAGCTGACTCAGCTGACCCAGGAGAACGCCGAGCTGAATCGGCAAAACTTCTACCTGTCCAAACAGCTGGACGAGTTGACGGTGGAGAGCGAGGAGAGACTGCAGCTCAGTCAGGACGTGGACCGTCTGCGCAGAGAGGTGGCCGACCGAGAGATGCACCTCAACAACCAGAAACAGGTGCGCAAACACCTCTGCTCATCATCTGCACACTCAAACTGATGCTAAAACTACTTTAAGTGAACTCAGTCCTCTATATGTGGAGAAAATCCAGTTCTCTTTGCATGCACTCTTCCTGAAAAGTGGAGTCACACCTCTTTTTGATTGTTTTCAGGGTTTCCATGGGTCTTTAAAGGAATAGTTAACTTCCAGAACAAGTTGTTCATGTCTTTCTTTCTTCAGTTGTAAACAAATAGTTTTTTGAGGAAAACATTTCAGGATATTTCTTCATATAGAGGACTTCTATGGTGCCCACTAGTTTGAACTTCCAAAATGCAGTTTAAATGCAGCTTTAAAGAGATCTAAATGATCCCAGCCGAGGAAGAAGGGTCTTATCTAGTGAAACGATCTGTCATTTTCTTAAAAAAAAATGTATATACTGTTTAACCTCAATTGCTGGTCTTGTCAAGTTCTGCGATGTGCATGTGTAGTCTGTGTGCTTCGTTTCAATACAGTTAGGGTATGTTGAAAAACTCCCATCTCATTTTCTCCTCCAACTTCAGTCGTTCTACATCTGTTTTATCGTTTTTTTGTAAAGGGTGTTCGTTTGATTGTCTTTGCATGTTCACTTTATAATCACTGGGTCGGTACTCCTCCAGTGATGTAGTATGATTTTAAAGTTGGAAGAAAGTGATGTAAAAATCAGTTATCACTTTCTGTCTCTAATAATACACTGCAAAAAAGGCTTATCTTACTTTTATTTATCTTTTATTTAGCCAGGAGAGTCCCATTGAGACTTCAGTCTCTTCTTCCAGGGAGAACTGTCTTCTACTTACTATTTTTGTCTTGTTTCTAGTCAAAATATCTAAAAATGCTTAAACTAAAATGCATTTTAGTGATGGGAAGTTTGGATCATTTTTACCGACTCAGATCTTTGAGTCTCGTTCAGCAAAATGAACAAATCTTTTTTCAAGTCATTTCGTTCATTCCGTTCATTTTAGCAAAATGTAATTAAAATGTTACATGTTACTTCCCTAACACATCTACTGTTTACAAAAACGTTGATCACACTACAAACTATAAAACTATAATGCTATAAGAAACAGAAAAGTGCATTTTGCTTAAAACAAGACTAAATATCTTGTCGTTTTGCTTATCAAGTAAATTCATCTTAATTTAAGAATTTTATGATATTCTGACTAGAAACAAGACAAAAATACTAAGTAAGATTAGCCTTTTTTTGCAGTGTAGATGAGATTGACATGATCCAAACATATAATGCAATGCAATCCGATGATGATTGAGAGATGAACAAATAAACGTTCCTCAAAAGATATGAGATGTTTTGGAGGCTTTGGAAGATCATTCCTCCGCTGAGGAATTTAAAAGTAAAGCTTCCGGAAATGTTCCTCAAAAGATCCTAAAGATCAAATTTGAGACTAAAAAATGATTCATGGAGAATCAAGTAAAGCCAAGCTGCTTCAGTCCAGTAAATGTTAATCTGGAAATATGACTACAGTTATTCTGACGTTTTACTTGAGAAAAAATGTCAAGATTTGACAGGAAAAAAACATGAAAGCAACAGCTGAAGGTGGAAGTCGTTTGTACAATTAATACTGAGCCACTTCTTAAGGTGTATTGTTTTTGCGTCTGTGTTTTTGCAGAACATTGAGACTCTGAAGACCACATGCAGCATGCTGGAGGAGCAGGTGGTGGAGCTGGAGAGTCTGAACGATGAGCTCCTGGAGAAGGAGAGACAGTGGGAGAACTGGAGATCCGCTCTGGAGGATGAGAAGGATCAGGCGGAGCGCAGAACCCGAGACATGCAGAGACTGCTGGACAACGAGAAGCAGAACAGGTACCGGATGCACAAGTATCTCCTTTAATTGAATAGAGTTTAGCAGCATCTTCATGTTAATTGGATTATGTTCATCAAAAGTGACAGTAAGGACATTTTAAAATGATTTCTATTTCAAAGTAAATGCTGTTCTTTTGAACTTTCCATTCATCTGAGTCCTGAAAATAAATTGCATCACAGTTTGCATAAAAATATTGTGCGTCACAACTGTTTTCAACACTAATAATAATCAGAAATGTTTTTTGAGCAGCAAATCAGCATATTAGAATGAGTCATCTGATCACAGGAATTAATTACTTTTAACTACATTTTTACACAGAAAGCAGCTATTTGAAATTATAATAATATTATAAAATTTTATTAGAATACAATTTTTTTTTTACAGTATTTCTGATCAAATAAATGCATCCTTAATGAGCAGAAGAGACTTTGAAAATCATTAAAAATAGACTATAATGATTTATTTCATATCAGTTGATATTAATAATTATCATGATAAATGTCAAATTTTTAAAACTTCTTTCAAGTTTAAAGGCAGATTTTTGCTCCAATGCGAAAACTGTAAAAAACAGACGATTAATTGTGGTTTTAAACTATTCTTTATGGTCAGAACATGAGAAACTCTTCATGTTTTTGAATTCTTTACACTTTTCCAGTCATTTTTACTTAACTAAATAACTGAACAAATACATATTCCAATATGGCCGCCTTTGCAGCATAAATATTTATTGAACTCTTGTTATCATTTATCGTGGACGTTTATATCGTGCAATTTTCATTATTGATTTATTGCCCAGCCATAATTAAAAATCTTTCTGATTCCAAACTTTTAATAGTGACTTTGGTAGTTTGTGTAATTACAATTTTTGCTCATTCAGTGAAAGTCATTGGTAACCAGTGTTGGGGGTAATGCATTACAAGTAACTCAAGTTACGTAATATTACTTTTTTCAAGTAACTGGAGAAAGCAAAAACACACTTAATTTTGACTTGTTTTCAGAAAAAAACAAGACAATAATTTTTATTTTTTTTGCAGTGAACTAATAAGCAAAATTTACTTTAGCTGATGTAACATTTGTGCTTTTTTTCTCATTACAGTTCTACTGTACAGACGTGAATTTATTTTTTCTTTAGCCTTAGCCTTATTCACTTAATTTCATTTTAGTGTGAAAGGGCTTTTACATTTGCTAAGAATCTAACTTTTTTATATTAAAAACAAACAAACAAGCCCTGCCCAGATTTAAAAAGTAACACAAAAGTAATGTAACACATTACTTTCTATAAAGAGTAACTAAGTAACGTAATTAGTTACTTTTTTTAGAGAGTAATGCAATATTATAATTTAAATATGCATTACTTTTGAAAGTAACTTTCCCCAAAACTATTGGTAACTAAAACAGTTTTGTCTTCAAAATACCTTGTTTTACTTTCCACAAAAGAAAGGTTTGAATTTCAAACTTTGAAACACCATTAAGGTGATATTTTTTATTATTATTATTATTTTATTATTTTATTTTTTTCATTATTTAATGAAATGATACGCTATATAAAAAACTAAATCTGCCAGCAGGTGGTAGTAAATGTCTTTATGAGTCATTTATTCAATTTGTTCAGAAGGCGGATTCATTCGGAAATGAAGTAAATGGATTTATTAATGGTTCAAAATGCACAATTCGTTTCGTATCTTAACACCCGAGCAACAATTCTACTTTGGCTATGTAATCATGATCTCTGCAAAATTGAGCAAAAAAAGATTATATTGTGTTTAAAATATAACACAATTTAAACTTTCAATTTACTGAACTGTTGAATAAAATCACATTTAAGCTCATGATATTCGGGACAAAATCAGGACTTGTGTAATATTGGTCTCCCTGCTCGTGTGATATCGCTTGTAATATGATAGAAACATGAGACAAAAACTCATTCAGGGCCATTTTGAGCAAGAATGTCTTGAATTTTAGGGCATAACTGCATTTATGAAGTTGTTGCCCTGCATCTTATTTGTCAACAGTCAACTATATGAATTATAAGACCATATGTGACCCTGGACCACAAACCAGTCATAAGTGTCAATTTTTCAAAATAGATTTATATATGCTCTGAAAGTTGAATAAATAAGCTTTCCATTGATGTATGGTTATGGTATGGTTAGGATCAGACAATATTTGGCCGAGATACAACTATTTGAACTGTCAGAAAAACAAAAATATTGAGAAAATCGCCTTTAAAGTTGTCCAAATTAAGTTCTTAGCAATGCATATTACTAATCAAAATTTAAGTTTTGATACATGTACAATACAAAATTTACAAAATATTTTAATGGAACATGATTTTTACTTAATATCCTAATGATTTTTGGCATAATTTTTTTTTTTGATAATTTTGACCCATACAATGCATTTTTGGCTATTGCTACACATATACCCCAGCGACATAAGACTGGTTTTGTGGTCCAGGGTCACATATGAAGAGTTCAGATGCAAAACCCTCTAAAAGTCATCTCGGTTAAAAATGAGATAATGATACTGAGTGAATGCTCTCTACACATATTATACATCCATCATATACTTTTACTTCAAACTCGCCAGAATCCCACCCTCAGCTCAATCAGAAATACCAGTACTTACATAGAAACCTATACATCTGAGCCTGATAAAAATGCATTTTTGAAGAAATGTGTCAGATGGATTTAGAGGCTTTCGCATCTGAACTCTTCATATACAGTACTGTATAATCACATTATTTTTACTTAACTAATAAAGTTAACACGTTAAACTGACAGCCCTACTATTTTCATGTCATATTGTGGTTTGACTCGACCCTGTTCCTCCAGGTTGCGAGCAGATCAGCGCAGTACAGAGTCCCGGCAGGCGGTTGAACTGGCCGTAAGGGAGCACAAGGCCGAGATCGTGGCTTTGCAGCAGGCCCTGAAAGAGCAGAGACTGAAAGCCGAAAGTCTGTCTGATACTGTGAGTTACACGAACACACTTGCAACAGTTTGTCCTGGTTTGCTCCGGCCCTCCGTCTGCGCCGTTAATATTCATGCCAATATGGAATTTAACAAGCCGCGATTAAGCGCTACAGCTGATGGAGATTAATTAAATACTGCGGTGCACATGAACACGTCGCTGCGCATTAGCTGAACATTGTGAATAACAAAAGCCTTCTGTTGGCTCAGACGGGCGCTGCTGTGGTGTTTATTGTGTTGTGGTGATGTTTTCAGCTTAATGACCTGGAGAAGAAACACGCCATGCTGGAGATGAACGCAAGGAGCCTTCAGCAGAAACTCGAGACGGAGAGAGAACTCAAACAAAGACTTATGGAAGAGGTGAAAACCAAAAATTATTCAGAAAGCAGATATAATTTTTGCTAGTGTGTGCAGAAAACACTGGAGTTAATTTATGTAAGTGAGGAAAGCAAAATAAGCTGTGACACATTATGCCCCAAAATTCATCAAAATTTGTGGCCATAAAAAATATTCAGACACTTTACTTGCTAATGTGAATTTTTTACACAGCAGACTGAACACAATTAAGCATTGCTTGGTAATTGGGCAACAAACTAAGTACAGATAGTTGTGTAAATATTGTCATACTAACATTTGTCTGTATTTTTGGTTGATTGTAATCTATTACATACCTTTCTATCAAAGTCTGACATTATCAAGATGAATTTGTTCTGACACAGTTTAACTCTGTGTTCTTGTCATATTTTATTACCATTTTCTAAATTATAGCGAATAAACTGATGTCAGAAATGTTAAAGGTGTCTGAATAAATTTGGTTTGACTATATGGAGGCCAGCTATAAACCGCAATTGTTCTCAAACATATTCAGTATGTATATGCAAAAATATATTTCTTTATTTTTCCATGGATTTAAATTGTACATATATTTAATATATTCCAACTAAAATAAGAAAAGATAATATTAAAAATATTAACAATATTTATATGATATGTATGTTTGTTTATTTTGGCAAGGACCTTAATTGTTCTCAAATTATGACTTTATTGTAATATAATGTTAAATAATATGCAAATAATATTATTAATAAAATAAGAAAAATGCAAAACAAATATTAAAAGCATACATATTATGCAACATGTATGCAGAAATATGTAAATATGTGAGTTTATTCACTTTGTCATGGACTTTATTTGTTGTCAAATTATAATTGCAGACTTTATGGTAATATATTAATGTGTAATATAATAATATAATATTCATAATACAATTAGAAAAATGCAAAACAAATATTAAAAACATGTTGTGCAAGTATGAGTTTATTCATTGACTTTAATTGTTCTCAAATTATAATTTATTGTATGTTAAAATAAGATAAAAAAATTAAAAACACATATTTATTCACTTATTTATTTATTTATTTTTGCATTGACTTTAATTGTTCAGATATTACTTACAGACATTATACTGTAATATGATATTGTGTATTAAAATAAAATAAGTAAAGAAAAAAAATAAAACTATATATATATGTATGTATATATATATATATATATATATATATATGTATATATATATATATATATATATATATATATATATATATATATATGTATATATATATATATATATATATATATATGTATGTGTATATATAAAACATGCATGTTATATGCAATATATGTAAACCAAAAAAAAAAAGTTGCTTTTTTTATTCTTAGAAATTTACAGCTGGTTATACCTTAAAGGATTACTCCACTTCCAGAGTAAAGATTTCCTTTAGATAATTAACGCATGTCATCCAAGATATTCATCGCAAAGAAATACGTTTCTTGAGGGAAATATTCCAGGATTCTCCATATAGTGGACTTCAATGGTGCTCAACGGATTGAAGGTTAAAAATGCAGTTTCACTTCAGCTTCAAAGGGCTCTAAATGATCCCAGTCAAGGAATAAGGGTCTTATCTAGCAAAACGATCAGTCATTTTCTTAAAACAAATGAATATTTATACACTTTTTAGCCACAAATGCTCATCTTGTCTAGCTCTGTGATGCACATGCATACTTTGTGCTCTCCGGTTCAAAATCTATCAAAATCATCCTACATCACTGTTTTACTTTTTTTTGGTAAAGGGTGTTTGATTTCTTTGCAAATTCACTTTGTAAACACTTGGTTGGTACTTCCGCAGCTAAAATTCTGCTCTAATCATCAATTTTTTTTGCTGAGATCAGAAGTTTTCTTTGCTTATGATACTATGATGTAGTTAAAAATGGATGTAGTCATAAAATCAGAAATCTTCTGAAGAGGTCACAGAAGACTCATATTACTAGCAGCTCTTTTTCTGGACTGATGGATCATTATGTGTATTTGTGTATCAGCAAGGGAAGCTGCAGCAGCAGATGGACCTCCAGAAGACGCACATCTTCAGACTCACGCAGGGATTGCAGGACGCACTGGACCAGACCGACCTGCTCAAGACAGAGAGGACCGACCTCGAGTACCAGCTGGAGAACATACAGGTGTCAACACACACACACACACACACACACACACTTGCCAACCACCTCCAGATACCATACATATCACAATAAATGTCATAAGTCTAAATGTCATAATGTCTGTCTCAAGTTTAGAAGTAATGATACTGTTCAACTGTTACAATGAAACACAACCACAGGAAAAAATTATGATTTCCAAACAGGTTTCCTGAACGCTTCTTCTTTCATTGGTCAGTCAGACCGATAGTCCTGCCCTCAAACTCACATGACTGAACATGATTTCATCAACATTTTTTTTCACAGACGAAAATGAAACTATTACGAACTAAAATACTTTTTGAATGACAAAAATCTACTGGCATTTTCGTCAACGAATAAAAATGAGACAGAAATGTTAGATAGGGATAGAGATTCATTCAGAAAAATCTGCTGCGTAGTCAGGAGGTTAGATGCGTACAAACCGGTGGGACACAAGCTTAAATACACTTGCTGCACATCTTATAAAACGTTCAAAATGTCAGTATGTTGGAGAAGTGCAGACATATGGATAAATTTGGCGACGCAAGAGAGAACTCAATTCGGCCTTGTTTTCTGAGCGCAGACACTGAAGCACACACACAGAAAACACGTCTCACACTCTTTCGTGTTGCATGAACTGAGAAATGCACACAAAATGATCTGGAATTGTCAGTTTTGAGGAGTATTCACATAAACACAGTCGATTAGGTCTTAAATGAACGTAAACAGTAGAGAGAAAGTGTATCAGTGCAGTGCATCCATTGTATTTGTGCTTTCGGTTTTAAAGGGATAGCAGCCACATTTAGTTGCTATTGTCCAAGTCACAGATGTTCATCAAGCAACAAAAGAAAGACAGAAAACTACACACTGCTCTTGACTGAATCACTTATGTAGCCCTAAAGATGAATCTAAATTAATTTCTAGAAATAAACATGTCTGTTTGAAAGAATGAAGAATATGGTAAACAAGTGACTATAAAGAATGCATCATTAGCCGATATAACCATTGGCATTTCATTGAAAAGAAGACCATGTTCTTTATGAGAAGTGGTTTTATTTCATCGTAATATTAAGGCATGTTGTGTATCACCACAGTTAAATTGTGTTTATCATGATTAAACATTAATATCAAACCTATAGTTTGGAAATTTTAGAGAAATGTTTAATAAATGCAGTGCACTGTAACTAAACCCATTCAATTTTAGCCGACTAAATTTACTGTAGATTTAGTTGACTAAAATCTTATGATATTTAGTCAACTAAAACTAGACTAAAAATAATTCAGATGACTAAAATATGACTAAAACTAAATGTCATTTTAGTCAAAAGACTATGACTAAAACTAAATTAAAATTTGCTGTCAAAATTAACACTGGTGTTAAGTACTAGGTTGACCAACTATCAGTTATCAAAATGTGATAAAATTATGTCTTATTTTTTGGATTCAGCTTAGACTAATCTACAATTTTCTGTAACTAAATTAAAAAAATATGACCAGTCTCAAAGAAACAAATAGCTGACTAACTTTTTAAGACTAGTCTAAACCTTTTATGCAACCTGCCCCAGAAGTAGGACTGCTTGATTATCAAAAATCATGGTTATTTTAGTCAGTGTTGTAATCATGACTATTTAACACAATTAGGAATGGGTGATAAGATAAATCTTACAGAATTTACAAATACAAATGTAGATGTTTTTACGTATTCAGGTGACTGAATATACATAATAAGAGTGACACTGCAGCAGAGATGGACGTCAGAACTGAGCTTATGAGTGTGTGAAGAGTTTATAATTATCATATAACACACTGACAGCTCACATTCATTCACACATTAGATTAATGAGCTGCTCACACACACCTCATAAAGCATCAGACTGCAGCGTTCAGCATGTAAAGGCTTTTTTTGTTTGTTTTTCTGCTTGCCTCTGCTTTATAAGTAGTGTTATTTTTCAAAAATAGTCATTAAAGTCAGTATAAAACTGTGGAAGCTTGGTTCCACCACAGGGGGGGAAAGTATAAAAGGTAATTGTGACTTGTTATCCCTTTACCAAAATGGATTTCACCAACAGTATTGGATGAGCACAAAAAATGCTTAATATGATAATATGAAGTCCACAATATATTTGTTGCAATATTTAGTGCAAAAAAAGATTTTGTACATTTTAAAGTTAAATTATTCAAATGTACTTTGAGAGTTCAAAATTAAGATTTGATGCCTGAATTTTAAAGGGGACTCAGCCCTCTTTTTATTTGTGATATACTGAAATGAATAATTATAAATGACTATTACTATAAATAAAAATAAATATTTCATAGGTATATTATTTTTGCTTTACACTTAGGGCTGCACAATTATGACAAAAATCATAATTGTCATGTATTCCCTTGAAATTGTAATGGCGATTATTAATTACGATCATCACAATTTACATTGATTGTTTTAAATAGCTTTATATCGTTGTTTGAAGCAACTGCATGCCATAATTTTATATAAAAATAAAAAACAAACTGAAAACACTTTTCCTGAAACACTTTTATTGCTTTTCTCGTTGCAAAAGTTGAAAAATAAATAGCCTATTGAGTCTAAATATTTAAGTATTTGGCACAAATCCACAAATCTGAATGGCTATTTAAATCATTTAAACACTTCAGAAACCGAAAGCTGTTTTGTTTATGGGGTTTCTAGGGTAATGGCTGCATTGTTTAGCGCCATCTGCTGTCTGAATGAATGTGCGCTTTCATCCAGAGCGTCTTCATGTGCTTCTCATCCGTGCTTGTTTACATCAGAGTGCACACCCGTCTTTGACCAGTTGATGGGAAAAGGTATCTTAAAATGCATTAAAAATTCTGAATAATTTGTTAGAAATAATTATTTGTGGTATTTTGATGTGCAATATCGTGCATATTCATTAGTCTAGTCGTGATTCGCCTCTTTCAGCGTGGCATGCTCTAAACATGCCTCTTAAGGACACAGAATAATGTTCTTTTTTTGTAATCATGGCTTTGAATGATTATGTAATAGTGGTATCCGTAATCGTGATTGCGATTAGAAATTTGATTGTGTAATTTGATTTTTCTTCATATTTTTTTGAAGAAAAAGCTCCAGTTTCAGTAAAAACTGGCTTGCAAACACACAATTTACCACAAATCGAGTATTGATGCTATGCATAGAAGTTTTTTATTGATGCAGCCCTGGGGAGCAGAAAATATTTATTTCAAAAATGTATTTAAAAAATTCAAACTACTGACAAATAATGCATAATAAATGCTCTATTTACAATACAGTAGGGAAATTACAATACTTCTTTCCGAAGCAATTCATGCTGCACTTTTAAGCTTTTATTTAGGCAGAAACGAGACTTAAGCTTTAATTTTGAAATAAAAACTCCAGCTTCAGTAAAAACTGGCTTGCAAACACACAATTTACCACAAATCTAGAAATGCTGTAATTGTCTGCCGCGGGGGAAAAAAAAGCATAGCAGTGGAAACAGTTTGTTTGACAGATACTGTGGCAAAACATAAAGCCCCAAAACACAACTTTAAAGACCTTTTATGTTAGAATAAGAAGTTTAAATGTATTTGCCCAGAAGACCTATTGTTTCATATCGTCATGTGACCACGATAATATCAAAAGAGTTTTGCTATTGCAATATTATGGTTTTGATAATATCATTACATCCCTAGTCAGTAACCATATTGCGACTCAGACTTTATTTTAACGCTTTTCCTCCTCGTCTCTCCTCAGGCCGTCTACTCACACGAGAAAGTGAAAATGGAGGGAACCATCTCACAGCAGACCAAACTCATCGACTTCCTGCAGGCCAAGATGGACCAACCTACCAAGAAGAAGAAGGTATGTGAGACAGGAAGTGAGAGAGAGAGACAGGAGGATGTTAATGAGGCTGTGACAGCAGTGCGTCTCCTCAGGGTGTCTCAGAGTTCATCTCATTCATGAAATCTATCTCATTACAGTCTGGTGTATATTTAAGACCGAGTTTGTGTGCTTGATTTGTGGGATTAAGTGTTTCTCACTGAACCTCAGGCTCTTTGCAGTCTGGAATGAACTGTTTTACAACTCCTGCTGTTGTATTTGTCTGCTTGTGGAAAGCACTAAATCTAGAACTAGCTTTATTAAAGAGAATAAAATGGTTTCCACAGTACTAGAAATATCAGGAATTGCTGCGCTGGATGTCATCGAAATGTCTAAAATCAATATAAATACCCTTAAAACCATTATTAATAAATGTGCATCATATTAGAATGATTTCTGAAGGATCACGTGACACTGAAGACTCAAAAAGTGATGCTATGCATAGAAAACAGCTCATTTAAATTGTACGTTTTGATGCAGCCCTGGGGAGCAGAAAATAATTATTTCAAAAATATATCTTACTGTATAACTTAAAAATGACAAATAATGCACATTTTTAAGTTATACGGTAAGTTACTAGCATATTATAGTATGCTATTTTTAGTTTTCTTATTTTTAGAAAAAAGCTACCTTAAATATTAATTAATTCTATTCTTATTTTTAATAACTTAAACCTGGTTTTGGCATAAAAAAGGAAGAAGCTGGCATTGTGTTAGAAAGAAACAAATGAGAAGTAATAAATAAATAATTGAAAAATAAAAACAAAGTACATCACTTAAAAAAAAAAATAAAATAAAAAAATATATATATATATAATTTACTATATTTTACATTAACTATTTATTTCAAATGCATATATATATATATATATATATATATATATATATATATATAATAGATTATATAGTAAAAATAAACAGTACATTTTAAATAATAAATATGTAAAAAAATTAACATTAAACACTTAGTTTAAGTGAAAAATGAATATATTAAAATGTATACTACAAATACATTTACGTATTGGTATATTTAAAATCTGCTAAACTAGACTATTTTTGTACTTAATGCACTTTAATTATGTGTAGTTTTACTTGTATACAAGTAATGCATACAAATATTTTTTAAATATATACATATGTGTATTTATATGTGCATAAAAAATATACACAGTTCTCACATATAAATACAGTATGCAAACATAAACTTTTATTTTAAATCGATTAATTGCAACTAATCGTTTGCACCTCTAATTGTGTGAAAATAGTGTTGAAGTCCAACTAAAGATATTCTTAAGTATATTTGCTAAAGTGGAACTATTGCAAGTATACTTTGGGTACACTTTAAATATTTTGCATTGAAAGACTAATGTTATTTAAAGATCATAAAATCCTCATCAATAATGACATTAAAGGGATAGCTCACCCAAGAATTTGAAAATGTTATGTTTATCTGCTTACCCCCATGACATCCAAGATGTAGGTGACTTTGTTTCTCTTGTGTTCAGTAGAACACAAGGATTTTTAACTCAAACCGTTGCAGCCTGTCAGTCATATAATTGCCAGTCAATGGGATCCACAGCTTTGAGAGTCAAGAAAACACACACAGACAAAACCAGATGAAACCCTGCGGCTCGTGAAGAGAATACTGTTCGGTTTCTTGCACAGAACGAATTTTATGTCTTAAGACCTCAGTGTATCGTCACGAGCCGCAGGGTTTAATTTGGTTTTGTCTGTGTATGTTTTTTTGACTCAAAACCGTGGATTCCATTGACTGCCATTTAATGACTGACAGACTGCAATGGTTTGAGTTAAAAATCAGATAAAAAAAAAAGCAGATAAACATCAAATTTAATTTTTTTGTTGAACTATCCCTTTAAAACATATTTTATGCTTAATATTAAGAAATGTGCATTGTGCACAAGTAGTACTCCAATTAAAGTTTAATTGCAATTTTGATATCAGTAAGCATCTTGAGCGATATCTCAGTAAATCGATCTATATTTAGTATAAAATAAATGCATTTTTAAATCTATTATTTTTTTAATAGGATAGCTAGCAGAAAAAACACTAGTTTTGGTAATGTGTTAATTTGGTTTGGTGTGTTTAAGGGTATTTTCGGGCGACGGCGTGAGGAGGTGGGCGTCACGGCTAACGGTGCCACTGCGCTGTCATCTCAACCCACTGTTCCCCTCCAGTACAGCGACATGAAATCGGCATTAGAGAAAGAGCGATCGCGCTGCTCTGAGCTGGAGGAGGCGCTGCAGAAGATGAGGATCGAGTTGCGCTCCTTACGAGAGGAGGGTGAGTCTTCAGTTTCTGTCATCATTGCTCTCATCATTCTATCGGTCTTTAATATTTCCATATATCTCTGCATAAATATGACCCAAAACATCCTGAAAGTAGATGAAGAGCCGTGTTGGGGAAAGTAATGCATTACAATATTAACTAATTATACAATTATAATTACAATTACTTTTTATAGAAAGTAATGCGTTACATTACTTTTGCGTTACTTTTTAAATCTGGGCAGGGTTTGCTTGTTTTTAATATAGAAACATTTGATTTTTAGCAAATGTAAAAGCCCTTTCACACCAAAATGAAATGAAGTGAATAAGCCTAAGGCTAAAGGAAAATTAAATTCACATCTGTACAGTAGAACTGTAGGAAAAGGAAGTTCAACACTCTTCAGCAGTGAGAAAAAAAAGCACAAATGTTAGTTAATCTAAAGTAAGTTTTGCTTATTAGTACACTGCAAAAAATACTTTTCTTACTTAGACTTTTTGTCTTGTTTCCAGAAAAAATATCAAAAAATTCTTAAATCAAGAATTTTCTAGACAAGTAAAAAATTATATTCTTGTTTTCAGAAAAAAAAAACAAGTCAAAATTAAGTGAGTTTTTGCTTAGAACAAGCAAAATAATCTGCCAATGGGGTAAGCAAAAAAAAAAACAACAGAAAACAAGACTATTTATCTTACCCCATTAGGAGATTATTTTGCTTGTTTCAAGCAAAAACACTTAATTTTGACTTGTTTTCAGAAAAAAACAAGACAATAATTTTTACTTGTCTAGAAAATCCTTCTTGATTTGAGAATTTTTTTATATTTTGGCTGGAAACAAGACAAAAAAGTCTAAGTAAGAAAAGCATTTTTTTGCATTGTACTAATAAGCAAAACTTACTTTTGATTAACTAACATTTGTGCTTTTTTTTCTCATTGCTGAAGAGTGTTGAACTTTCTTTTCCTACAGTTCTGCTGTACAGACGTCAATTTTCTTTAGCCTTCGGTTTATTCACTTAATTTCATTTTGGTGTGAAAGGGCTTTTACATTTGCTAAGAATCAAACGTTTTTATATTAAAAACAAACAAGCAAGCCCTGCCCAGATTTAAAAAGTAACACAAAAATTACTTTTTAGGGAGTAATGCAATATTGTAGTTGAGTCCACCATCAGGAGAATGAAAAATTGCTTGCTAAAGATGTGGACAAGCCAGAGGACTATTGGAGAATGCTTTAATGGATGGATGAAACCAAAATTGAACTTTTCAGAGAAATAAACACACTGCATTTCAGCTTAAGAATCCTATCCTATCTGTGAAACATGGTAGTGGTAGTATTATGGCGTAGGCCTGTTTTGCTGCATCTTGGCCAGGACAGACTGCCATTATTGATGGAACAATGAGTTCTAAATTATATAGGAATATATATTATATAGGACACCTGTTTAAGAACAGAGTCTTAAGAGAACGTGGGTAATGCAGCAAGACAACAACCCCAAGCACAAGTCATTCTACCAAAGAATGTTTAAAGAAGAACAAAGTTATTGTTTTGTAATGGCTGCGTCGAAGTTCAGACCTTAATCAAATCAAAATGTTGAGGAAGGACCTAAGCAAGCAGTTCATAGGAGGAAACCCACCAACCTTCAGTTACTGCAGCAAAAGGCGGTCACACCAGATACTGAAAGCTTCACATACCTTTGCAACGCACAGATATATAACACTGGATCAGTTTTCTCAATAAATAATATTTTTCTCTCACTAGTTTAATTGGGTTCTCTGTCTACTTTCAGAAATTACATGAAAATCTGATGATGTTTTGTGTCGTATTTATGCAAAAATATAGAAAACTGTACAAACGTTCAAGCGGCACTGTATGTGTTGTTTGATGTTGTCTCTTCTCTGTCTCTCAGCGGCTCATTTTAAAGCGCAGGAGCACGTCGCTCCATCCACGCCAGCGTCGGCCCGTCAGCAGATCCTCATGTCGGCCATCGTGAAATCTCCGGAGCGCCAGCCCAATCCCAGCAGCCTCCTGAACCCGTCCAGCTCGGCCCGCCGCAAGGAGAACTCCACACCTGAGGGTCAGTACAGCACCGACAGAGAGTCTGTGCTTCATACTCACACTTAAATAGAAGCACACATACAGTTATTTGGCTGTGATGTGATTGGTCAGGCGTTTCTGATAATACCAATAAAGATTTCAGATGGTTTGTTGGTTTTATCAGACTATAGTGCAGATATTATTTATTTTATTTAGAAAATTGATTCAAAATTGTGTAACGCTGGTCTTATTGTGACATAGTTTTATAGATTCATCAGTACAGATTATTTCATACATAACAGAACCAGATCATATTTCACAGCAAAAAGAAAAAAAAAGTATTATATTGAAAATTATATTTTTTAGGACCATCAGTTTTTGCATTGACACTATTTTCATGAATATTTAACACATTTAATCAAAAACCCTCACTAGTGTTATTCAGAAATGTTAATTGTGTGTTTAATTACGTTTAAAATAATTTAAATATGCCAATTCCTACAATTATTTGTTAGAATGACAAAGTTTTCTATAAAAATTATAGTTTTATATATAAATACATTTGTATGTATACATTTTTGTTCAAATAAATGATGTATGGTTTACATTTATTTATTAGATTACTAAACTACATGTGTTAATTCATTTACTTATTTAATTACAACTACATATACACTAACAGCCAAACGTTTTTTTAAAAAGATTTCTAATGTTTTTTCTGCTCACCAAGCCTGCATTTATTTAATTCAATGTACAGCAAAAAACGGCAAAATTGTGAAATATTTTTATTATTTAAAATAACTGCTTTCTCTTTGTATGTATTTTAAAATGTAATTTATTCCTTTGATTTTAAAGCTGAATTTTCAGCATGATTATTCTTCTAAAAAATAAAATCAGGTTTCTTTAATGATTAGAAAGTTCAGAAGAACAGCATTTATCTGACATAAAAAGCTTTTGTAATGTTTTAAATGTGTTAAAATTATATTAATATAGAAAGCAGTTATTGTAAATAGCAAACATATTTCACAATATTACTGCTTTTGCCGTATTTTGGATCAAATAAATGCAGGCTTGGTAGCAGAAGAGAAGTCTTTAAAAAACACTAATCCTACGGTTCATAAACTTTTTGACTGGTAGTGTATATTGTTTATTTAATTGTATTAATAATTATTAACAATTAAATGAATATTTTTGTAGTACTAAAATATTTTTTTCTGCCTTTTATTTTGCTAAAAATAAAAAAAAATCATTGATCAATCAGTCAAATTAATGCATTGCGGTAATGAAAATAAGAATAAAAATAACTGACTCCAATATATAAATATAAAAATGACTCCAGGAACGTTGCTGGGTATTAAATGGTTATTTTGGGTGTTTAATTGTCATGAAAATAATGTTTGCGATGCAAACAATAATGTAATTAAAGTCATTAAATACGCTTTATATAGATTTTCATATTTCTTTTGACTTTGTGGTGATATAAATGTTTTCAGGAGGTTCCTGTAAACTTAGTTTCATGTTGTCGTCTTTATTAAAGCTTCATGTTTTAGCAGGTCCAAACTAAAGTGTTAACGCAGGAGATTTCAGTCTCACAGATGAATGAAGCTCCTGTCGTCTGTAGATGAGGAGTATTTCAGTGGTTTTCTCTCTCTGTGGCTGCTTCTGTCTCTCTTCATGTTTCTATGGGTGTCGTCCTGCACTCTTGCTTTCTTTCTGCGTCCTGCTCCGTCAAATCTGAGAGCTGTTTCTCTTCTGCTCTTTCAGAAAAGAGGAGGGTGACGTTTGAAAGTAAGTGTCTCTCGCTCTCTCTCTCTCTCTGTTCCAACATCTCTGTTTCTGTCGCTCATCGTCTGCTGTCGCTCTGAGATCAGCATGTAGTTTAGGCTCGTGTGGTGATGGGAGTCACGTCTGAGAGACACCAGACAGGAAGAAAACACAGAATAGCAAAAGGGCCATTCACACAGAATGCATTTTTGATTTGATTTGAAAAGCGCAAGATGAGGGCAATGGAAAAGCGCATGGTCTGAAGAGTTTCCAACAAAAAAAATAAATAAATAAATAAACCTGTACCAAACGTTGTCTTTGATAATGCCTAAACAAATATCTAAATCCACAGTTTAATAAAAATAAGTAATTGTCTTAAAACTACTAGAGAATTTTAAAGCATTTTATATAAAGCTATATAGGAATCTAGTGGCTAAACCTTTTTCACTCTTACCAGATGGCACTAATCTGACTTCAAAAATTGTTTTTTTTACAGTTGTCTCTATTTTAACGTGAAATACTGCCATATTTGAAAAGTAATATAAAAATCTTAGATTTTTTTTATTAGTATTATTTTCAATGGGAAAAACTGATTGTAACTATTGCATAAATATTAATTAGTACCATGACATTCTCTCAAAATAAAAAAAAGTACTCCATAAAAATTTAATGGAGCAATAATATGTATTACATTTGATTTTACTGAAAATGTATTAAAAAAAGTTTTGACCGTGAGGGTTGAATAAAAAGCGTGCAGTAAGATTTTAATTGTTTTTTTTTTTTTTTTTTTATTTTAAAGAAGTCTCTTCTGCTTAAGGCTGTGTTTATTTGATAAAAAAATATATACATAATAAACAGTATTTATTTATTTATTTTTTAAAATAACATTTTGTTAATATTCATCAGCCATTACTCAAGTCAAAAGATTAGGGTCAGTAATTATTATTAATACATCTCTATATATATATATATATATATATATATATATATATATATATATATATATATATTATTTATTTATTTTAAATTATTTTTTTTTTTTACTTTATAAAGCAAGGATGCAAAGTCAAATTGATTAAAAGTGATATTAAGTAATTATGTTTATAGGATAATTATAATAAAGATTTCTATTTTAAATAAATGCAGTTATTTATATTGTATTTTTACCATTGTTTTTTCTTCTAATTGTCTATTATATTTTTTATGTTTTATATCATCAAAGAATTCTGACAAACGTATCACAACAAATTAAGCAGCAAAATCTCTTTGCAACACTGATAATAAATCAGAATATTGATAATATTCTAGAGTAATAGCTGATGAAAATTTAGTTTTGTATCACAGGAATAAATAAATATTTTAAAATATATAAAAAATAGAAAATGTTATTTTAAATTGAAATAATATTTCACAATACTACTGTTTTTTTCTGTATTTTCTATCAAATAAATGCATCCTTGGTGAGCAAAAAACACTTACTAAGAAGAGACTTTTTAAAAAGTAAATTAAATCTTACTGATCCCAAACCTTTGAATAGATAGATAGGAGCATACATTTCTGCAGTGATGAACCTGGAGCGCAAACAGTGAATGTGGTTCGGATGGCCTCTCGCTCTGTCTCTGTCTTTTTTCTTGGGTTCTGCAGCATGTTGTGTCTTTTTTTAAGATGATTGATGATTGAATTTCTGCTCTCAGGATTTCTGCTTGTCCATCTTTCTTTTATTCTTGAGCCTGATGCGCACGGACCTGCATGCGATCGCTGGTGATGTTTCTCTGCGCTTGTTTTGCTCGGATCGAGACGGATTGTTTCTCTGCTGCTGGACTGTGATGAGTTTTATTTTAGGCTGTGGATTTGACATCATTCACACTGAGATGCTCAAGAGGATATTAACAACCCACACTAACTAACTAACCGTCTATCTGTTTGTCTGTAGAGTATGGGCGACGTGTGAAGGAGCGAATGCATCACAACATCCCACATCGCTTCACGGTGGGACTGAACATGAGAGCGGCCAAATGTGCCGTCTGTCTGGACACGGTCCACTTCGGCCGACAGGCTGCCACGTGTCTGGGTACAAAAACACAATACACACAAATACACATGAGATATACACAGGTTTTATCAGATTTAGCTCACTTCTGAAAAGAATTGGTACTGATAATTTTTTTTTATATATATTTAACCAGGGGAAGTCATATTGAGACTATAGTCTCTTTTTCAAATGCTTTCAATGCCCTGGCCAAGAAAGGCAGCACTTAAAAACTGTAAATAAAAAATAGAATAGTAAAGGAGAAAAACATCACGAAAAACATACCACAACACCTAACAAGGACAAAAGTTAAATACAACAACAAAAAAAATATAACACAATAACATAAGTACATACGCTTACATACACAACCATTTAAAAGTCTGGGGTTGGTAAGATTTTTTTAGATTTGGAAAGAAATCTTTTTTTGATTTATTTGGGCAAAAATGCTGTACAATTGTGGAATATTATTCCAATTTCAAATAACTGTTTTCTATGTGAATATCTGTAAAAATATAATTTATTTTTGTGATCAAAGCTGAATTTTCAGCATCATTACTTCAGTCTTCAGTGTCACATGATCCTTCAGAAATCACTCTAATTTGCTGATTTGCTGTTCAAGAAATGTTTCTGATTGTTATCAGTGTTGAAAATAGAATTTTTTGTGAAAATCGTGATACGGTTTAATTTTCAGGATTCGCAGATGAATAGAAAGTTATTTATTTGAAAATAATTTTTTTTGTAACATTATAAATGTCTTTGCTCTAGGGCTGGGCGATATGGCCAAAAAATGATCGCAGCAATTTTTTTCATATCAGTTGGTATCGATAATGTCACGATAAATGTCAGATTTTTTTTTCTTTCAGGTTTAAAGACAGATTTTTGTGACAGTTAAATGTGGCTTTAAAGTGTTCTTTATGGTCAGAACATTAATTCATGTTTTTATGAATTCTTAACACTTTTTTCCATTTTTTTTTTTTTATAAAATAAGTATCTTAATAGAAAAAATAATTTCTTAATTCTTAATGTTTTAATTAATAATACCATTTCAAATCAAGAAACAGGTTTGTGTTACCTGATGATGATAATAATAATAATTATTATTATTATAATAAAAAAATGGTCTCTTGGAAATGATTTAGAATCAGTAATATCTGTAAAAATTCTAGCAATCTCATTTTTATATGGTGAAATTTAATTATTCTGACTTTTTTTTATTCTTTTTTATTAACCATTGCTCTTCCATAGTATCATGAAAATAACAGTTAAAACCACAAATATAGCACCTCAATACCATGGTAAAAATGTAATATGGTTCCAAGGTATGAAAAACAGTAGTCTAAATACATTTAGTATAAATGCATAAACACTATAGCTTAATCACAAAAAAATTGTAATTATATTCCATTACTACTCCTTCAATACATTTATACATGTCTACATTAATAATATAATACAATTCGATACAAGACCACTGTGCTGTTACAGTAAATCTATGGTAAATGATGGCGATTGTTGATTAAAAAGCCTTCCAACTGTATGATTGAGCACAGTGTTTCTCTTGTTTGTTAGCACGGTTTCATCTTGCTATGAAAAGAGTTATTTATGTTCTTCACTAAATCCATGCGAAGTTCGCTCTGTGCCACCATTTGAACTTTAATTAGAGCGGATAAATTGTTCCGAGTGGAGCACTTTGACTAGCGCTTTTATTGAACTCTTGTTATCATTTATAGAGGAAATTCATATTGTGCAATAATTACCGTTATCGGTTTATCGCCCAGCCCTACTTTGCTTCCACTTTTGATCAATTGAATGCGTCTTTGATTCATAAAATTCTTTAAGAGAAATCTTGTTGACCTCAATTTTTGTACAGTAGTGTAGGTACACACATAAACGGGCATATTTAACAGGGCCTGCTCACACAGAGCTTGGTTTTGTGCTGCTTTTCCATTGTTTTTTAAAGTGCACATACACTAGATTGGCCTCTTTTATTGATCTTCCATGTGTTTTTATGTCTTCTCATCTCATTTCTGCTGTTTTCTCGGTCAGAGTGTCGTACTCTCTGCCACCCCAAGTGTTCTCCGTGTTTGCCGGCGACCTGCGGCCTTCCTGCTGAATACGCCACTCACTTCTCTGAGGCTCTGTGTCGGGATAAAACCAGCTCACCTGCGCTGCAGGTCAAAGAGGCCTCTGGTCACGTCCGTCTGGAGGGCTGGATGAAGCAGCCTAGGTGCGTTAAGATCAGACTGCTCATTATGTGTATTTGTAATGTGTTCTAGGTCAGTTGGATGCAAATTAATTTTCAGTTGTCAGAAATGCTGGTTAGTCTATCATTTTTACATATATGTGACCCTGAACCACAAAACCAGTCGCTGGGGTATTTTTGTAGCAATAGCCAAAAATACAATGTATGGGTCAAAATTGCAGATTTTTCTTTTATGCCAAAAATCATTAGGATATTAAGTAAAGATCATGTTCCATGAAGACACTTTGTAAATTTCCTACTGTAACTATATCAAAACTTAATTTTTGATAAGTAATATGCATTAAGAACTTCATTTGAAGATGAATTTCTCAGTATTTGATTTAAAAAAAAAAATTTTTGCATACTTGCATTCTAGATTTTTTAAATAGTTGTATCTCGGCTAATATTATCCTATCATAACCATATATCAATGGAAAGCTTATTTATTCAGCTTTCAGATGATGTATTAATCTCAATTTTGAAAAATTGACCCCATGGCTGGTTTTGTGGTCCAGGGACACATATTTTTGACTCTTTCTCCATTTTGGATCATAAACATGCATGCAACATTTCCGCATCCAGTAAAAAAGTAAAACTAAATAAAAAAAAACAAAAACTTACATTTAAATAAAAGTAATATCTTCCTGAAGTACTAAAATAACTGAGATAAAATAAAATGACTAAAAGCTGAAATTTAATAAAAGCTATATAGACAAAAACCAAAGTTGGTAAAAATGACAAACACAAACAAAAAAATACTTTGTTAAAAATCTTAACTGAATATTTTTATTGTATATTTTATGTCAGTTTACAAAGACTGCAGATAAATACAGACAGTGTTAGGGGTAACGCATTACAAGTAATCAGATTACTTTATTAAAATCAGATTAGTAACTAGTGAAGTAGTGCTTTTTAATTTACAAGAAAATATCTGAGTTACTTTTTCAAATAAGTGAAATATTCTTTATTCTCATCCTATTTTTATTGTCTCTGTGTACTTGAAGCTAATGACACAAAAACAAATTCCTTGTATGCGCAAGCATACCTGCAATAAAGCTCTTTCTGATTCTGATTCTGCAAAAGTGAAATGAATAAGCCTAAGGCTGAAGGAAAAGTAAATTGAGGTCTGTACAGTAGAACCGGAGGAAAAGGAGGTTCAACACTCTTCAGCAATAAGCAAAATGAAGCACAAATGTTAATCTAAAGTAAGTTTTGCTTATTAGTAAGGCTGAGTTAGATCAACAAAGGTCAGTAGCACAGACATTGGTTTATAAAATGGGATTAAATACATAAAGGAAACAAAATGTATTTATATTTTATATTTTATTATATATATTTATATTTTCTTGGAAATGAAAAAGTAATGCGTTACTGAGCTAGTTACTTGAAAAAAGTTATATTATTACGTAACTTGCGTTACTTGTAATGCGTTACCCCCAACACTTTCAGTGTTTATGTGTGTTTTGCACTAAAAATGTCTTTGAATGAGTAAATAAAGCTTGCACATAGATGGATCCATTTATTATAGTTCATGGAAATTCAGCTTTTTAGTCAGTGAAAGTTAGGGAAAATCAAGGAATTGTACATTTGGCTTAAAGTGGGAACCCTGAATAGAGTTAAAGTCATAATGTGTGAGAATTGCTAATGTTAAAGTTTTACAGAATCCATTTGAGTTCAGTTTGACCTGCACCATGATTTTTAACAATACAAGAGGTTAAATTCAGCAGATTGTATTAAACATCCTGTCATTGAGGGGCTGTTTTGGATGTGTTTTTTTAGGAATGGTAAAAGGGGGCAGCAGGGCTGGGAGAGGAAGTATGTGGTGCTGGACGGGACTAAATTATCGATCTACGAGTCTGAGCCGACAGAAGGTAAACAATCACTCATCAGATCACTCAGCATGGTGTGGTTCAGTGTGTTTTCTGATCTTGTGTTTTTGTGTGTGTGTTCAGACTCTGTGAAAGCACTGGAGGAGTTTGAGTTGTGTTTGCCGGACGGCGAGGTGACGGTACACGGAGCCGTCGGAGCCTCCGAGCTCATCAATACGGCCAAATCAGGTCAGAACAAACACTGCAGGAATACTCCATTTACACTTGTGTTCGCCAGTTCATTCTGCTTTTAAACCGTCTGATAATGGAAGGGTTTATTGTGTCTCAGATTTGACAAGTATCATGTAGATAAACTTGTGTTTGTGTGTCAGATATCCCATATGTGTTGAAGCTGGAGTCTCATCCTCACACCACATGTTGGCCCGGTCAGTCTCTGTACTTCATGGCTCCCAGTTTCCCAGATAAGCAGCGCTGGGTGGCTGTTCTGGAGTCAGTGGTGGCTGGCAGCAGAGGATCCCGAGAGAAAAGCGAGGCGGATGCGGTGAGTGAATGTTTTCCTGCAGAGGCACCATGTTAATGAATCCTTCAGACTGATAATTTGGTGTTTTGGGGGCCTGAAGAAGTTTTGACATGCCCTGGACCCTGACATTTGTGCTTTTTCATTTGCTTATAAAAGGCTAAAGTCTGAAAACACTGTATTCAGCACAAACTGGTCTACAATAATATGTGACCCTGGAGCACAAAACCAGTCATAAGTCGCTGGGGTATATTTGTAGCAATAGCCAAAAATACATGGTGTGGGTCAAAATTATTGATTTTCTTTTATACCAAAAATTATTAGGATGGTAAAGATCATGTTCCATGAAGATTATTTTGTAAATATCTTACCATAAATATATCAAAACTTAATTTTTGATAAGTAATATGCATTGCTAAGAACTTCATTTGGACAACTTTAAACGTCTTTTTCCTCAATATTTTACTTTTTTTGCACCCTCAGATTCCAGATTTTCAAATAGTTGTATCTCGGTTCTCATACATCAATGGAAAGCTTATTTATTCAGCTTTCAGATGATGTATAAATCACAATTTCAAAAAATTTACCATTATGACTGGTTTTGTGGTCCAGGGTCACATATTTGAGCAGCATGTATGTACATGATTGTGCTTTTGAGAAAGCAACGTTTACGCATGGTTGGTGAAAAACAAAAAAAATTGAAGTCACTGAAATAAGGCCATAAAACATATACAAAACATTAGCTCAAGACTTTTGAGAACTTGATCTTGTAGCATAATTTTGCTTTAAAATAATGTGAAAATCATCATTTACTCATTTATAGAAAACAATATATTGATTTACATTTTTGAAGACACTTTTGGTATCGAAAGAACCTATGCGAGGAGGCGTGAATGATTATGAATAATAGTGTGATTCACACCTGAGAAGACGAAGGCCTGCATAATGAGCCTTTTAGTCAGGTGTGTGATTGAGAGGGAAGTTTTACAAGGAATGTTAGGACAAAATAAACTTGTGTATATATTTTTGTTTTTTATTTAGAATATATCTAACTGTCACAAAATAATGAGAAGAATAATAAATAATTGAGATTAAACAGTTTATTAGAAACAATCAAAGCTGAATTTCAAGGCTGAATTTTTAGCGTCATTACACCAGTTACATGATCCTTCAGAAGTCTTGCTGCTCAAAAAAAACATTTATTATTATTGTTATTATAGCATGATTAATTAATATAGTGTTTATTAATATTGTCTGGTTAGCTTTGTTTATATTTTGTTTTTGTTTTGTTTTGTTTTGTTTTTCATTTTAGTTTTAGTAATTTTTTTATGCATTTGTCATTGTTATTATATATTTAAATATTTATTTTTCAGTTTTCGTAATTTTAGTACTTTTCTATGCTGCACAAAAGCCTCAACTTACTTAGTATTTTTGTCTTGTTTCTAGTCAAAATATCTAAAAAATCTTAAATGCCTTTACTAGATGAGCAAAATGGCAGAAGATATTCAGTCTTGTTTCCATGAAAAAAACAAAAACTAAATTAAGTACACTTTACTTAAAATAAGTACAATTATCTGCCAGTCTTGTTTTAGGAATATTTTACTTAACCCACTGGCAGATAAATTTACTTAAGTTCAAAATTAAGAACATTTCACACTAAGTATCTTGTATTATTTTGATATCTAGTAAATGCATCTTAATTTAAGATTAGACTAGAAACAAGACAAAAATGCTAAGTAAGATAAGCCTTTTTTGCGGTGTAATTTTTAAATCGAATATTTATATTTTATTTTAATTTCACCTTCAGTTAACAAAAACGTCCTGTGAACAAAATGATACTAACATTATTGTTTTAGTATTATTTATGTACTGCTATAGTATTTATTCAGCAGATTTATCTTTTATCTTTATCATTTATCTTGAATTAGCGTTAACATTATTTTTCATTTTAAATTGAAAGTTTTGTGCTTTTTTTTTTTCATTTTTAGTTTTTTTTTTTTTTTTTTTTCAAAAAAAAAATATATGTGTATATATATATATATATATATATATATATATATATATATATAACTCTTTTTTTCAATTTTATTTTCATTTTAGTACTCCAGCATACTTATTTTATTTCAAATAGTTAACAAGGCAAGCTTTTAATCCAACATTAACAGTTTATATGGTTTCATCTTTTTTAAATTGAGTTTAATTTAATTTTCATTTTTAGTAAACAAAAACAGCACTGGAACACAGACTTTTCACACATTTTTAATATCTGTCTGCTTAAGGATTTTGTCTAATTTTACCAGTTCAACTGACCTTCATCCAATTTAGTTTTTTGCTCATCTGTCATATTTTTGCATCAGTGGTGCAGTGTTAAAATTATTCCAAAAGATACCAAGATAAAACAACCTGATCCATTTTTAGAGATCTGAAGTTAGCAGAGTCAGATTGTGTGATGATCTCTAACATTGTGAGTGTGATTGTGTTCTGAACGCTGTAGGCCGGTGTTAAACGTCAGAAGACTCTCTCGCCGCTGGTTCAGGTAATCAGATGATTGAGGGAAGCTCATAGCACACTCGCTGTCATGTGTGTTACCCAGCATGCTTCTCTGTTTGGTGCCCGTGTCGCTTGCATCATCAGACTGCGAGGAGGTCACATCTTCATCTTTGCGTTCCTCTGAATGTACATCATCCACAGACACCAGTGTTTCCTGCAGCTCAGTCTTCAGGAAAGCAGAAATTCTTGAAAAGAATGCAAAAATAATGAATAGACAATTCAGATGTCTTTATATCGTGACATTCTCACAATAACACACAACCAGTATAGTCTAAATCATGAACAAATGACATTTGAAATGTTCATGAATCATTCAGGCTTTGTTCACACAGCAAGTTGAAGTGTTCATTCATTGTTTTGTTTTTCGTTTTAGATATATGTCAGTATTCATGGAATAATTTCAGACTTGATGTACTTTTGTTCATGTGTGACTCAAACTGAAACAGCACACACTTCTGTAGGAAACACTGGCAGATCCTGAATGCAATCATCTCGCTGTCTGCTGCGAGCGGCTACATCTGTCTTGAACTTGTGCTCGGCTTCAGCGTTAATGAATGCTGCTTTACTCAGAGAACTGTGCATCTATTGTGTTTTAATTGTCATTTCTGTTTGTCTTTTGTTGTGTGAACAGAAACTGCTGGGAAACTCTTTGCTAAAGCTGGAGGGAGATGATCGGCTGGATATAAACTGTACTTTACCACTGACTGACCAGGTACAGCACAGTGACACTAAATAAATAAATGCACTGTGGTTATTAGTAACACAGAATAAACATAATCGCCTCTTTTATAATCCTCCCTCTCTTTAAATGTATCTGTTTATTATTTGATTTAATTTTGTTATCAGTAGATGTTTAAATAATATTATTTGAATTACTAGGAATTATTATGAATCATAAGAGATGTGATTTTTTTTTTTCTTTTATTATGTATATAATTATGTGTTGGTGGTGGGGAAAAAATGTCTTCAAGAAAAACTCAGTTGTATTATGTGTTAAATGTGCCTTTTTTTCTTTTTAATTGAAAGACATAATAAAATATATGAAAAAAATAAAATAAACTTGAATAATAAAACTAAACCCACAGACTATGCATTGTTCAACATTATAAAAAATAACTTAAATAAATCTACTATCTACACATTAATCAGCATGGTAAAAAAAAATCCACTACTTACACAATTTTGCCACACTTTAAAAAAAAAATATATATATATATATATATATATATATATATATATATATATATATATATATATATATATAAATAAAAACACACAAATCACCTATACAGTACATTACTCAACATTGTAACATTTAATGAACATAATAAGAAGAGATTGTAGCAGATAAATGTTAGTTTTTACTGTTTGATGTGCCTTGTGATAAGCCATGCAAACAGTGTATATTCAATATAATACTGTGAATGTGAAACACTTGATCACCTGTGAGTTTAAGGTTTGATTTGTTATTGAAGACAAGTTTGAAATGAACTTCAAAAAAGCTTTTGTTCTACAGTCTCCCTTTAGTTTTCTGTGAAACTGGATTGTGAAAAAAATACAGGGTTCGTAGAAGGTGCTTAAAGTGCTGGAATTTTAGTTTTTAAAATGTAAGTCCTGGAAAACCCTTGCAAATAGCAATATTCCTGAAGAGGTACTTGAAAAGTGCTTGAATTTTTGAACAGCAGTGTATCTGACATAAGTGTCAATTTTTTCAATAAGCACTTATGTTTTCATGCAAAATTCAAAAAACACACCTTATTTCAGTTAATGTCATAAAACTAGCGAACTGAGCCAGTAGTAATACTGACAGTGTTATGTAAACATGGCTGAAGATGTGAAAAGAAGAACAAGACAAACAGAATCAACTGAGTGAGTCATTTACGCTGGCACCGCTCTGTTCAAGCGATTGAATCCATTCAGTTCAAGCGATTCACTAGCAAAAACCAGATCAAATTAAAAGAGCCATTCGTGTTTGAATTTCGACATTGTCATGCTTTTAAAAAGCATGCATAGTGATGGGTGAAACTGAGCTTTTCAAAGCTCTGAAACAGTTGAACGCAAAATGAATCATTTGATTCAGATCGGGACTTTGAAGTGGGTTTGTGAAACTTTGATTCAAAACAGATTTTTGAGCGGGTTGTTGAATCATTTCGCGAATTGAATGATTTGCGATTTGAGCAACGAGTCGTGATCTGAAATGATGGTTCGCATATCATTTAGACTTCAGAGAGCGGATTGCGAATCATTTGATTTAGATCTGGACTTTGGAGCGTATTTGTGAATCATTGGAATTAGATCAGAACTGTGTATTGTGAATCATTTGATTTAGATCGAAATTTTGGAGAGGGTTTTTAAATCACTTCGCGAATTGAATGATTTGCGATTCGCGCACCGAGTCCTGATCTGAAATGATGGTTCGCGAATCATTGTTCAGATCGGGACTTCGGAGTGGGTTTGCGAATCTTTTGCTTCAGATCGGATCTTCGGAGTGCGGATGGCGAATCATTTGATTTAGATCAACATTTTGGAGTGGGTTTGTGGATCATTTCGCAAATTGAATGATTCGCGATCTGCGCACCGAGTCCTGATCTGAAATGCTTTGCAAATCATTGTTCAGACTGGATATTCGGAGTTTGGTCACGAATCATTTGATTTGGATCGAAATTTTGGAACGGGTTTGTGGATGAATTCGCGAATTGAATGATTTGCGATTCGCGCCACGAGTCGTGATCTAAAATGATGGTTTGCGAATCATTTTTAGTTATGTGACTTTGGAGTGCGGATTGCGAATCATTTGATTTAGATCAAAATTTTGGAGCGGGTTCGTGGATCATTTCGCAAATTGAATGATTTGCGATCCGCGCACCGAGTCCTGATCTGAAATGATGGTTCGCGAATCATTGTTCAGATCGGATCTTCGTACTAGGTTTGCAAATATTTTGCTTCAGATCTAATCTGTGGGGCGCGGATTGCAAATCATTTGATTTAGATGACATTTAGGAGCGGGTTTGTGGATCATTTCGCATTTCCACGCACCGCAATGATGTTTCGTGAATCATTTGGCTTAGGTCGGATTTTCGGTGCACGGATCGCGAATCATTTGTTTCAGTTCGAATTTTGGATCAGTTTTTTTTTCTGTAATTTTTTTTTTTATTAAACAGTGTAAAACATCAAACCATTACTGCAGTGCATTTATACAAAAAATGATAGAAATTAATAAGTTCCTTTAAGAATTTAAGTAATTAATCATGGTTTTACTATAGTAAAAGTGTAGTATCCATGTAGTATCTGCGTTTATATATATATATACACACACACACATACAGTTTTACTACAAATACCATGGTTAAACTTTGGTTAATGTAGGAAAACCATGGTTAATTTGTGGTTACACAGTTGTTTATTTATTTTTTTAAGTAAGGGATGTGTTGCGAGGTTAACAAAAAAGTACATTACATTTACACCTTAGATGACACATAGGATGAATATAAAGACAGTTTTTTTAAGGATTAACAGAGGTCTTCATATTTAAAGAGAGGACTATAGTTTCCAAAATCGCTTATTTTTTTTTTTAAGAGTGTAGAATTTGGTAGAGATGCTATGACACCAATGTCCAGACACTACTATATGGTCCCTAGCAACAATTTTGACCTGTTATGTCCCCACCAATGCCAAAACCTATTGCCCTTGCTTTGAATGTATACAATTGTATATAAAGTTGTAAGCCCAGGAATTTAACTTGAATTTAATCTGTATGAACCCTGTCATCTGTGGTGTTTCAGATCGTGCTGGTGGGCTCAGAGGAGGGTCTGTACGCCCTGAACGTGATCAAGAACTCTCTCACACACATCCCGGGACTCGACTCTGTGTTCCAGATTCAGATCCTGAAGGAGCTCGACAAGCTGCTCATGATCACCGGTCAGTGTCCACTTCTTTGATTCACATGCATGACATAATTTGATGATAAAGATAAAAAAAAAACAAAAAGTTGTCTACTAACAGGATGAATCAGCACTGTCTAAATGGTTTGAGTGGGGTTGGTTAACCATATGTGTGTCTGTGTGTCAGGTGAGGAGCGTGCTCTGTGTCTGGTGGACATCAAACGGGTCAAACAGTCTCTGGCTCAGTCTCATCTGCCGGCGCAGCCTGATCTCAGTCCCTACATCTTCGAGGCGGTGAAGGGCTGCCATCTCTTTGCTTCTGGAAAGGTGAAGTCACACATCAAGCACTTTATCTCAGGGTTCCCACAGGTCATGGAATTTCTGGAATATCATGGAATTTTAAAAGGTCTGTTCCAGTCATTGAAAGTCAGGGAATTTAATATTTTTTGGTCCAAGTCATGGAATATCAGGGATTTTTGTTTGTTGCTTTAAATTTTTATTTCTATTTATTAAAATGTAATTTTTCTATACCGTTTTTTTTTATCGCATTGTTTTACACTTTTTTATGGTTAGGCTATTTTTCAGTGCCATTTTATTGCCTTTCCACACGTCAACTGACAATCACTTAAGTCAAATGCATTCATCAGGCTGTACCTGATAACTAAGGCAAACATGCCAGGAAAATGTAAATTTCAAGAGCTTTGGCTATAAAATGACCACTTCAAAGACTGGGTGTGAAAAGCAAAAACTAAATGTGAAGAAATAAAAAAAATTGAATGATGAACTTGATTACAAACAGAAAATCCTTCAGATTATTTAATCCCTGAAATCATAAAAAACAAATTAATTTGTGTAGAAATAATACAGAAAAAGCCAGTTTCCACCACTAAATAAAAAATAAAAAAGGTTATTGTGACTTGTTATCTTACAATTCTGACTTATTTTCTCACAATTGCATGATACAAACTCGCGATACTTTTTTTTTCTCTTAAATTGTGAGATATAAACTTGTCATTCTGAGAAATAAAGTCAGAATTGTGAGATAAAAAGTTGCAATTGCGAGTTATAAAGTCAGAATTGCATGTTTTATCTTTATCTCTTTTTTTATTTAGTGGCAGAAACGGGCTTCCATAGTTTTGTACTAAAAATGTCTGTAAACAAGTAAATAAAGCTTGCAAATGGGTGGATCCGTTCATTATAGGTCATGGAAATTCAGCTTTTTAATCAGTGAAAGTCAGGGAAAAGTCAGGGAATTTGACATTTGGCTTAGAGTGGGAACCCTGTTATCTGCACGCAACATATGATGCTGTTTCTGTTACAGAGTCTAAAAGAGATGCCCAAGTTATTTTAGTTCTTTAGTTTACTTCTAGTTGACGACTGCCAACATTTCTCATTTTCATTTAGTTCGATTTTTTTATTGAAAATTTTGATTGTTGATTATATTATATTATATTATATTATATTATATTGTATTTATTAAGTGCCTTTTATTAATATTTTGAGTTGGCTTTTTTATATTTTCAGTTGATTTTTATTAACATTTATATTTTAATTTAAGGTAATTTTAGTGCTTTAACAAGAGTTGACAAACATTTTAATTTGAGCTTTAGTAGTTTTACGTGCTTTGTTTTTATTTTAATTTATATATTTACATTAGTAATTTAAATACTTCAACTTATTTTATTTCAGTTGCCAAGGCATTTCTAATGTTTAAGTATTTTTTTTATTTTGGCTTAATTTCAATGAAGAAAAAACCCAAAATGTTGTTAATGTTGTTTTAGTATTTTTATATATTTAGTTTTTATTGATGTTTTAAATTGGCTTTTATTTTTTTCAGTTTTCATTGAACAATTTTTTAGTACAAGTACAAGTTAGTACATTTTAGTATAATTTTAATACATTAGTAATAAATACAAAATCAAAATATTAAACAAAAAACTTTAACTAAATGAAAATAAGAAATGTTGCATTGGCAATTAATTTAAACTAATTATTCAAGTTGAAAATAAGTTTAAGTTGTTTCTAAAATTACATGCTATTATGTTTTTTATTAAAATTTTGAGTTGGCTTTTATTTTTATTTTTACATTTTCAGTTTTCATTTCATTTTTATTTTAATTTTAGTACAGTTTTATAACATTTTTGGTACAGTCTAAATACAGTAGTAATTTTAGCACTTCAACTTATTTCGATTAACATTTCTAATGATCATTTAAGTTTTTAAGTGCAAGCTTAATTTAATTTGAATTTACGTTTTATTTCAATGAACAATTATTCATTATACAATAACAATAATAATTTTATCAATGTTTTGAATCATTTTCAGTTGATTTTTATTGCTTTTCTGCTTTAATTTCAGTACTATTTTTAGTGATTTTAGTGCTTTAACAACAGTTTACAAACATTTTAGTTTGAGTTTTAGTAGTTTTGTTATGTGCTTTTGTCATTTGTAGTTTCTTTTTATTTCAGTTTTAGTTTAGTAAATATTTCAGTTAGCAACATTATATTTTATTTCATCTTTATTGTAATGCATAAAATGTTTTTAATATTTTTAGTAGGCCACACGTACTTGTTTTTATCATAATGCTCAAGACTGAAGTGTGTGTTTCAGATCGACACATGCATGTGTATCTGTGCCGCGATGCCCAATAAAATCACAATCCTGCGTTTCAACGACACACTCAACAAGTTCTGCATCAGAAAGGTGACGTATAAAAACTGTATAACTGTATAAACACCATGCATGTGTGTTTATTCCTCCCTTCAAGTGTGTATCCTCTGCTCTTCCGCAGGAGATCGAGACGTCTGAACCCTGCAGCTGCATCCACTTCACCGGATACAGCATCATCATCGGCACCAACAAGTTCTACGAGATCGAGATGAAGCAATATGTGCTGGAAGGTGAGATGATCCACACAAACATGCTATAACTATCCGTTTCATCCCACTGTTGCTGATGAACTAAACTCATGTGTGTTCATTCAGAGTTCCTGGATAAGAACGACGTGACTCTGGCTTCGGCCGTGTTCGCCGCCTCGTCCCACAGCTTCCCCATCTCCATCATACAGGTGTCCAGCGCACCTCAGAAAGTCGAGTACCTGCTGTGCTTCCACGGTGAGTTTGTGAACATGACAGCCGTGTGAGACTCTAAACATGTGTGTGAATCTGTGTTTGACGAGTGTGTCGTTTGCAGAGTTCGGCGTGTTTGTGGACGCATACGGCCGCAGGAGTCGCAGCGATGACATCAAATGGAGCCGCCTGCCTCTGTCCTTCGGTAACACTTAGTTTTATTCATCAGTGTAACGTCTAGAGAGCTAGTTTCATTTGATGGTTTAGATCTGTGCACTTCAAATGTGACACTGAAAATGAAAGCATATCACAGAGTAAACCGTTCACAAAAAACAACAAATCACTCACATGATTTAACGCAAATGATTATTCTTAACGTGATGAATGTTGTGGATGCTCAATTATGGCAAAAAAAACTAAATCATTACTTTTAATCACAATGAATGAACAATCACTGATCATCCATTATTAATATACCAAATAAATGATTAAATATAAATGTATTAATAATTTATTATATTTGAGAATATATTATAAATACTCAATAATAAATTATTATATATAATAATTTATTATGTAAATGTTTGTAGTAAATTGTGTATATTAAAATATTTCTGTGTATGAAAATGAATAAAAAATGTATTTATTATGCTATATATATATATATATATATATATATATATATATATATAATAACCTATGTAAATAATATTTATTAATATTGTTTAACATAATACATAATATTATTGTCATTTTTATTTGTATATGTACAAAATATAAATATATAGATATATTATTATAATATAAGATAATTATATTAATTCACCTGGAAACCAAAAAAGAAAAAAAAAAAAAATATATATATATATATATATATATTTATTTATTTATCTATTAATTATTATTATCATTATATATTTTTACATATAAAAATAAAAAAATGAATAAAGAAAGATGGATAGATAGATAGATAGATAGATAATTATAATAATTCAACTGGAAAACAAAAAGGAAAATGAATAAATATGTATTTGAGATAGATAGATAGATATAGATATATATAGTATATGTAATTTCTCTATGATCTCATTTTCATAATTGTTGGAAGCAAGATGATGATTGAAACAAAAGATGAAAACAAAATGACCTTCTTGGATGCAAAAATAATAAAAACAGACTTGCTTTTAAGCATAATCTCAGATAAACTAATCAGAAGTTTCATAGGGATCTATTGTTTCAATTTAATCTTGTTTGTCAATTTTTACTAACTTACATTAAATCAAATAGACTGTGTGACTCATCAGTGCATGCCATTATAAAGAAATTAAAATGTTGTTGCAATCTAAAATGGAAGCATAATTTTAAGCGAGAGTTAATTTCTATTCATGCATCATTTCAGCAAACTCATATTCAGCTCTGACTTTATTCTGAATTAAACTCCTAAACTCTTTTCTGTTTTTTCTCCACAGCTTACAGAGAGCCGTACCTGTTTGTGACGTACTTCAACTCTCTGGACGTCATCGAGGTTCAGACTCACTCTGCGCTCGGGTAAAAAAAAAAAGCCTTTCACTGTATTGTTGGTTTTGTTCCTGATGCTTGTTAGAAACGCACTGATTCGAAGGATGTGTGTGCGTTCAGGCCTCATGCTTATGCTCACCTGGACATTCCCAACCCTCGTTACCTGGGTCCGGCCATCTCTTCTGGAGCCGTCTATCTGGCTTCGTCCTACCAGAACAAGCTGCGTGTGATCTGCTGCAAAGGCAACCTGAGTCAGGAGGGATCGACCGCAGAACCACAGAGAAACGGCTCCACACGCAGGTGAGCTTATCACTCACACATAACCTTTCACTGGTAGACGCTTCATTGGGAGCAGAGCTGACAATATGGGAAAAATCTAATGCTTTGCTCTTGTTTGTAAGGCTGCGCAGTTTGTCCAAAACAAAAATCATACTGCGAAGTTTCATTTCACTCCCACAAAAATGCATTTACATTTAGTCATATTGCAGACGCTTTTATCCAAAGCGACTTACAAATGAGGACAGTGGAAGCAAACAAATCAATAAAAGACAATATGTAAGTGCTATGACAAGACTCAGATTAGCTTAATGCAGTATATGTAGCAAGTTTTTTAAAAATTATTATTATTATTATTAATATATAAGAAATGTGACCCTGGACCACAAAACCAGGCTTAAGTCGCTGGGGTATATTTGTGGCAATAGCCAAAAATACATTGTGTGGGTCAAAATTATTGATTTTTCTTTTATGCCAAAAATCATTAGGATATTAAGATTGTGTTCCATGAAGATATTTTGTACATTTCCTACCGTAAATGTATCAAAACTTAATTTTTGATTAGTAATATGCATTGCATATTACATGCATTGGTGACTTTCTCAATATTTAGATTTTTTTTGCACCCTCAGATTCCAGATATTTTTAAATAGTTGTATCTTGGCCAGATATTGTCCTATCATAACAAACCATACATCAGTGGAAAGCTTATTTATTAAATTTTCAGATGATATATGAAATCTCAGTTTCAAAAAATTGACACTTATGGCTGGTTTTGTGGTCCATGGTCACAAATAAAAAGAAAGCAGATAGAATAAAAAAAAAGAATAGAGGCAGGTAGTTTTTTTTTTGTTTTTTTTTTGCTTTTTGTTATTGTATAATACATAAAAAGAAAACCAATAGAAAAGATAGAAGATATAAAAAGAATAAAGAAACTAATTTTTTTAAAGAATAGAAATAGAATAGAGAGTGCTTGAGTTAGAGGGTCAAAAAAAAAAAGATGAAAGAGATGTGTTTTGGCCAATTCTTGAATTTAGTTTTCCTAAGAGGGAGGAGATAGGATGCAAGAAAAGGAAACAAGAACGCACAAATAATAAGGAACTGAGAAGCACCCAGACAGATTTCACAGGACAGATTTCCAGACGGTTTTTCTCACCAAAGGCTATCATATTTTTTCTTAGAAGGCTTGGAATATAGTCATATGGACTAATTGTATGGTGATTTGTCATTCCTTTTAAAGCATGAACATTTTTTGAATGCCATTACATGGAAAGAACAAACTGGAACATTCTTTCAAAGGTCACCTTTTGTGTTCCATGAAAACAAGCAAGTAATACAGGCTTGAAACAATACGTAAGTAAAGATGACAGAATTATCAACTTTATAGATGTTTATCTGTATTTAATTTAGTAAGTTACTTAAATTTGTCTGACCAAAGTGAATTGTAAATGCATGCTGCAATTAAGCATTACACACAACAAAACGAATGCAAAATATAATTGCTCAGACATTTGCATTTGTACTCTGTATCGAAAAACATATGAACTCACAGTTGCATCTTTAAGAACTTTAAGCCTTGTTTTACAGCAAATTAATTCCATCCAGAAACTCTTACAATGCAAAAACAAACACTTTGATCCATGAACGTATCTCTTATTTACCATACCTGATCTCACAGTCTGTCACAGGAAATCAACTCATGCTGTTGTGAATGATTAAGTGAAGTGTTTTCTCACATATAAATATGAGACACTGATGTGTCACTGAAGCACTATTGTCATTTGCCACATCAAAATGTGTACATTTTAAACCTGGAAGATGAATATAGTGCAAAAAAAGCTTTCAACTAAACAGTTTTATTCATTTTATGATGTGCAACATGAACATCTCATCAAAAATCTCAGAAAATGTAGCTTAGTGTTTCATGACCCATTAAAATGTTAAACCATAGAGCTTTTGTTTTAGAGGCGAATTGCAAAAAGCTTGTTTTGTTGATTTATCAACTTTAATTACAAAGTTAGAAGATGGTTGACATGTTGTGCTTTCAAGAGCAGCATTTATATGTGATTCTTTAGTGATTGTCAAAGACGGCTAAATGAATTCAGGGTGCACTTTTTTGTTATGCAAAATGCAGATAAGCATTTTGGGTTTCTTCTCACTATATTCTTAGCAGCGTGTTACATAACCTCAAGGACCTTTTCAAAAGTACAAACATTTCTTGGGCACCACAGACTATGCATTAAAGAGACATAAGACCTTGAAATATGGCATACTGCCGTAATGAAAGCCAAATTTGAAACTTTTTCTACAGTATCAGTCTTTTTTTATAGACCCTTGAATTTTGTGTCATGGTTTCTCCACCTCCACAGAGGATATGTTAAATTGGATATTAAGCATTGATATTTTCATGTTAGAGGTACTACTATAAGTAAAGCCATATTTTGAGCAAGAAGATCTGTTAGAATAATTCATGTGCATCCAGGCTCTTGTTTTATTCATAGTAAGATGGCAGTAATACACAAAGGAAATGGGTAATGTGTAAGCATGCAAAATATTCCCATGCACATGTAGTTTCTCAAGGGCACAAAAATTCTTGTGTGCATGTTAAAGTGTATTTTTTATTTATTTATTTGATTATTTTTAATTTTTGGGTGCTCTTTGTATGTTGTCACTTCAAGAAAATCAATGAAAAAACATCAGAAAATAAAAATATTTACAGATTACTGTATTTTATACCAAATATAAAGCTGAAAATAATGCTATATGAATAATTTTTTAAATATCATCTGAAAATCTGCTGAGAGGTTTTTAGTCATTTTTAGTCTGGAAAAGTATGGGATTTTGAAATGGCAAATGTGTAGGAACCCTGATGTGACCTGAAGTCTGGCTGTGATTGGTCCAGAGGTTCTGACTGTGTTTCTCTTCTTTACAGGAAGAAAAGCGCTTTCTTTATTTGTGCGAGGGAGTGAGAGATCATGAACATTTTACCTTGTGAACTAAAGTGATAAATAAAGTGTTTTTATGAGAATATCCTGAACTGCTGAATATGTGACTAGATTTAATGTGATCATTATATCATTATAATCGGGTGTTTTGAGAAGCTCTTGTGTATAATTTGACTGTTGCTCTAATTTTATCATATTATCTGAAAGCATAAATGTGTTGTAAATGTGTTATTATGGATGTGACAGATGAGGAGATGTGTTTCTCACTGTTCAGAGGGTAAGTAGTGGTGTGATTTAACTGGTTTAACAGCACATTTATCTGATTCTTCACTGGTCTGATGGGTGTGTGGTTTATTATGAGCTCTGGACGGGACACAATAATAACTGTAGATATAGATTTCATCTCTTCTCACGGGTGAATGTCTGTGAACTGTGGAAGCCTGTTTCTGCCACTAAATAAAACATTTAAAAAAGGTTATTGCGACTTGTTAACTCACAATTCAGACTTTTTTTCACATTGTGAGTGTATATCCCACAATTTTGACTTTATATCTAGCAATTCTGACTTTATAACTTGCAATTGTGTGTTTGTCTCACAGTTCTGAGAAAAAGTCAGGTACATATCTTGCAATTCTGACTTTACTTCTCGCATTTGTAAGTTTATATCTCGCAATTCTGACTTTATTTCTCACATTTGTGGTTTATATCTCACAGTTCTGAGAAAAAAAGTAGGATTTGCGAGTTTATATGATGCAATTCTGAGAAAAATTCAAGATTGCGGGTACATATCTTGCAATTCTGACTTTATTTCTCACATTTGGGAGTTTATATCTCGCAATTCTGGCTTTATAACTCTCAATTGTGGTTTATATCTCACAGTTCTAAGAAAAATAGTCAGAAATGTGAGTTTATATCCCTCAATTTTGACTTTATATCTAGCAATTCTGACTTTATAGCTCACAATTGTGGTTTATATCTCACAGTTCTGAGAAAAAAGTCAGAACTGCGAGTTTATATGATGCAATTCTGAGAAAAATTCAAGATTGCGGGTACATATCTTGCAATTCTGACTTTATTTCTCACATTTGGGAGTTTATATCTCGCAATTCTGGCTTTATAACTCATAATTGTGGTTTATATCTGACGTTCTGAGAAAAAAAGTCAGAATTGCGAGTTTATATTATGCAATTCTGAGAAAAAAAGTCAGAAATATGAGTGTATTTCCCACAATTTTGACTTTATATCTAGCAATTCCAACTTTATAACTCACAATTTATATTTCAGTTCTGAGAAAAAAAAGTCAATTGCAAGATGTAAACTCTCAACTGCAAGGGAAAAAGTCAGAATTGTAAGATAAAATGTATTTTTTATTCTGTGGCGGAATGGGCTTCCATAGTGAACTGTACTGTGTGTAAACCTTCAGTTTTGCTGTTTCTATAGCCATAAGAAATGAATTTATATGAGCCCAACATTTGAGATCTCTTAAAACTGGCCAAACAATAAACTTAAGTTGATTCAACTTATGGGTTGAAATGACTTGTAGTTTTAAGTTGATTTAACTTAAAATTTTAAGGCAGCTGCTTAACTTAAGTTTTTAAGTTGAAACTGGTGGAAACTTTTTACAGTGCACATGAAAGAAATGGACTATTTGGTGAAAACAGCATCAATGTGTTTTGGTGGAAATGGTGTATTTCTCTGAAGTAGATGAAGTCGACTGACTTAGTTCTTTCGGTCTCTCGCAGCCCAAACAAGCGCGGTCCTCCCTCCTACAACGAGCACATCACTAAGCGTCTGGCCGCTATGCCCGCCGTACAGGAGGGCATCCACCAGCCCGGGACGCCCCACCGCTACCGCGAGGCTCGCACAGAATTCCGGCGGGACAAGTCGCCCGCGCGGCCCCTCGACAGAGAGAAGTCCCCGGGTCGGCTGGAGCGATCGCCCGGCAGGATGATGGACCCTCGCATGGACCGCTCGCCGGGACGGGTCATGGACCTGCGCAGGGAGAGGTCCCCCGGCCGGGCGTTTGAGGAGCCCCGCCAAAGACTGCACACGGGATCAGCACGAACACCCATCAACACTGTCAACAAGGTCAGGACCACTAAATGGGCAAACACACAAGAATGTGTTTAGAATGTTATTCTATTGTTACTCTAATGTTCCCAAAATGTTAGGCTTTTAGAATGTTATTCTAATGTTATTAGAACATTTCCTGAATGTTAATTTTTGGTTCCCAGAAAATTAGTTTCTTGTTTTTAGATCTTGTTTTTTTATTTTTATCCTAACACTATTATAACATTCCCAGAACGTTAGTTTTTTGTTATTAGAACGTTATTCTAATGTTACTTTAATGTTCCCAGAATGTTAGGTTTTTAGAACATTATTGTAACGTTATTATAACATTCCCTGAACGTCCGTTTTTTGTTTTGTTTTTCCAGAAAATTAGGTTTTGGTTTTTAGAATGTTATTCTAACTTTACTCTGTTCATTTTTGGTTCCCAGAATTTTAGGTTTTTAGAACATTATTATAACATTCCCTGAACATTAGTTTGTTTTTAGAATGTTATTCTAACGTTACTCTAATGTTCACAGGATGTTTGTTTTGGTTCCTAGAAAATTAGTTTTTTGGTTTTTAGAACATTATTCTATCATTATTCTAATTTTCCCAGAATGTTAGTTTTTGGTTCCCAGAATGTTAGGTTTTAGAACATTATTCTAACGTTATTATAACATTCCCAGAAAATTTGTTTCTTGTTTTTTAGAACGTTATTCTAGTGTTATTATAACATTCCCAGATTGTTAGTTTTTGGTTCCCAAAAAATTTAGTTTTTGTTTTTTAGAAGGTTATTCTAATGTTATAACATTCCCTAAACATTAGTTTTTGGTTCCCAGAAAATTTAGTTTTTTGGTGTTTAGAACATTATTCTATTCTATTCTATTCTATTCTATTCTATTCTATTACTCTAATGTTCGTGGAATGTTTATTTTTGGTTCCCAAAAAAAATAGTTTTTGTTTTTTAGAACGTTATTCAAATGTTACTCTAATATTCCCAGAGCGTTAGTTTTTGGTTTCTAGAAAGTTAGTTTTTGGTTTTGAGAATGACATTTTAGCATTCCCTTAATGTTATTATATAGTTTCCCTAACCTTTTCACAGTGAAAGGAACAGTGAAAGTAAAGCTTCTGGAAAGTAATGTTTCTCAAAAGATCCTAATGATCAGATTTAAGAATAAAAAATGATTCATGAAGAATCAAGTAAAGCCAAGCTGCTTTAGTCTAGTAAGTGTTCATCTGGAAATATTACTAGTTACTCTAATGTGTACGAGATTTGACAATAGAAACACGCGTGAAGCACCAGAAGAAGGACTTCTTTTAGTGGATAAAACACTAATTTCTGAATCAGATTGCGTGTGAGAGGTTTTGATGGTGTTAATGGTGTGTTTGTGTTTTGTACAGGTGTGGGATCAGTCGTCGGTGTAGGTGACATCGCTGAAGAACATCAGATGAGGAAACTCACAGCACAACGTCCCGCTCACAAGGCCTTACAAACACAGACGATCACACACAGATCCGGCCAGCGTTTACTAAACCACACTAACACACACACTGCAGTTCTGCCTGTTGTTTGTCTCCATTTTCCTGTCCTTCTCTTTGTATACTTCCGTCTTTCTCCTGACCTTTCTCCCCACAATCCCCGGCGACAGCGTAGCGTCCGTCTCGAACGGAAAGGGAATCTTTGTAAACCTCCAGAATGTCACATTATTAATCTTGTAAATACGCCCACGTGATGTTTTTTATAAGAAGCGAATAACGAGGCGGGTCTATTTTTGTTAAAGAATAAAATACCGAATGCGAGAAACTCATTTAAACGGTCTGAAACTGCTTCAAAGTGGCACATTTTTTGCTTGAATCAAGCTGGCGTGTTCGTCGCTCTCGTTCTCCAGCTCCGGCTGCGCTAAACGTGTGTTCGGTGTGGCTCTACTGGGAACTCTCTACCGCAGTATCGTCCGCTTCTCTCGAGCGCAGAGCGAGGATGATGAACTCAGGATCCGCTCTGGTTTTCTCTCTCTCTCTCTACGACTGAAGTGCCGTGTACCGCAGCGATCATCCGCCTCATCCGCGCGCTGACGTCTCGTTCTGTCGCATGGAGACGCCGTGACGGGTTTGTTCTGTTTCTGCCTCTCGTTTCCGTTCCTTGTAACCTGACGCACTTCATTCTGCGCTAATCAACGCTGATGTTTAACCACAGATGTAGCGTTTCTTCTTTTCTCATTTTTTATGATTATGGTCCGATAGCATTATCTATAGCCACTAATAAACTAAAGTTTATCTTTATCTCAGCCTCTGCGTCTTTGTTGAGTTTCTCTGTACTTTCAGAATCTTATTTTAATGTTCAATGAGAATCAATGATTTATGCAGTGGAGCATAAGCATTTATTAAGAAAGTAGTCAGTTTTGATTTCGTGTTGACCTTATGCTGCTCTATAGTTTGTTTTTTAATATTACAGGAGCTGCATTGAGGTCCCCATATCTCTGGGACTGAATGATGTAGGGCCTTGAAAGTGAAGATTGTGAAAGAAAAGTTTACCAAGAAGTAGAATCTAAAATCATGTTGCGATATCTTTAATACTTCTTGATTTACAGGCACGCAAACTTTGGAAAAGGAGTATTCAGACAGGTATGTTCAATGCAGTTGTTTTGACAGAAGGAAACAAGATCTATTTCTAGTTTCAACATTATTTGTTCTTTAGACATTCCTCTTTAAAAGAAAATGAGTATTATCTGAATGCAAAGTGACCCTCATTTGCTTTTTGACACCTGAAAATGTTCAATTTAACGATTCACTCCAGGAAGCCATGTTGAAATTCCAGTATCTCTAGAACTGAACCATATAGGGCCTTAAAAATGAAGATTCAGAAAGAAAAGTTTACTAAGAACTAGAATCTAAAGTTATATAGTGATATCTTTAATACTGTTTGAGTTACAGACATGCAAACCTTGGAAAAATACATTTCTGGCTCTCAGACAGGTATATTCAGTGTAGTTGTTTTGACAGAAGGAAACAAGATATATATTTCTAGTTTCAATATTATTTGTTCTTCAAACATTCCTCTTTAAAAGTAAAAAGTATCATCTTTATGAAAGTGACCCACATTTTGTTTTTGATCACTGAAAATGTGTACAATTTAATTTACTCCAGGAGTCGTGTTGAAATTCCAATATCTCTGGAACTAAATCATATAGATTCAGAAAGAAAAGTTTGCTAAGAACTAGAATCTAAAATCATGTTGCGATATCTTTAATACTTGAGTTACAGGCATACAAACTTTGTAAAAGGAGTATTTACAGTATGGCTCTTAGACAGGTGTTCAATGCAGTTGTTTTGACTGAAGGAAACAAGACATATTTCTAGTTTCAACATTATTTGTTCTTTAGGCATTCCTCTTTAAAAGGAAAAAGTATCATCTGAAAGCAAAGTGACCCTCATTTGGTTTTTGATCACTGAAAGTGTGTACAATTTAATGATTTACTCTTGGAGCCATATTTAAATTCCAATATCTCTGGAACTGAACCATATAGGGCCTTGAAAATAAAGATGTCAAAAGAAAAGTTGACTAAGAACTAGAATCCAAAGTTATATAGTGATATCTTTAATACTTTTTGAGTTACAGACATGCAAACTTTGGAAAAATACATTTCTGGCTCTCAGACAGGTATATTCAGTGTAGTTGTTTTGACAGAAGGAAACAAGATATATTTCTAGTTTCAATATTATTTGTTCTTCAGACATTTCTCTTTAAAAGAAAAAAGTATCATCATTAGGAAAGTGACCACCCAAAATCATATTACGATATTTTTACTACTTCTTGATTTACAGGCACGCAAACTTTGGAAAAGGAGTATTTACAGTATGGCACCCAGGGTATGTTCAGTGCAGTTGTTTTGACAGAAGGAAACAAGATCTACTAGTTTCAACATTATATGTTCTTCAGACATTCCTCTTTAAAAGGAAAAAAATATATAATCTGAATGCAAAGTGACCGACATTTGGTTTTTGATCACTAATAAATGGGTACAATTCAACGATTTACTGCTGGAGCCATGTTTGGATCCCAGTATCTCTGGAACTGAACAATACAGGGCCATAAAAATAAAGATGCCAAGAGAAAAAGTTGTTCAAATCCAATACGTAAAAGGGCATAAAGATATCTTTAATACTTCTGGAGTTATAGGCGTGCAAACTAGAAACTTGGCACATTTTCACTATTGGCACATAATGCAACAAAGACTGCTAAAGTCAAAAAGATTTTACTAACAGACCTACTAGTCTCTGTGTGAAAATAACATTATGTAGCCAGGTCAAAAGGCCAAAAATAAATCTTTAACAAAAAAAATAAATAAATAAAATATATGAGTGAGGTCCTTAGGTTGGCTTCTAATATAAAAGTCCAAGCTGTCAAAAAACTAAAACACAATTAACTGAGACATTCACAGATTTTCATTTTTACATGAGGGACTAGATTTGGTTTAGTGTTATTTTAGAATTGTTACTATATTATTATAGTGTTTACTAGTTTTTAGTTTATATTTTCCGTTTTCATTTCAAATGTAAGTTTTCGACAAGAAGATAATGCGTTATAAAAATCTAAACAATTAAGACAATACAATGCATTTATATGTTATTAAATTAATATAACTGATTAATAATAATTGTTTAAATTAATATAATAACTGGTACTTTTGACTCATTCCTTTTCCTAAAAATGATTGAAAGACTTATATGAAGTCTATTGTTTTATAAACCTTTGTTTTTTTTTTGTATAAAAAACTGTATCTGAATTGTAAATCATGCTTGTTGCAGACATTTTGCAGTTTAATATTAACATTTTTATAATTTTTAAATCTGTCAGTATAGTTTTTTATTCATTTTCATTTTATTACTTCACATAAAACTAAATGAAAAGGAGATGTTTTGTCAACTGCTTTGAAAATGTTTTTTTTATTATTTGATATATGTATATATTAGGGCTGTCAAGCGATTAATCGCATACAAAATAAAAGTTTGTTTAGATACTAGATGTGTTTACTTTGTATTTATTATGTAGATATAAATACTCACACATACATGTATATATTAAAACAAAATATTTATATGTATTTATACCTGTATACAATTCAGATTATAAATAAATATTTTAGATATAACTTAATATATACATGCGTGTATTCATATATACATAATAAATACACACAGTACACAATTATATAGTATGTAAACAAACTTTTATTTTGGATGCGATTAATTGCGATTAATCGTTTGACAGCACTAGTATAGATAGATAGATAGATAGATAGATATAATTTCAATTCTCAATTTTGAAATTTGGGTCACTGTGACTCATTTTGCTGGATCAGGTCAAATTAGAAGGATGCAATTCCCTAAAACATCATTATATGCTTAAACATTAAGATTAGTACTCATGGAAATGACTAAAGTAGTCAAACCTGTTTATTGGAAAGGAGGTGTCTCAATATTTTTCTCAATATAGTGCATGATCTAAAAAGTCAGACAGACGTGGATCAGGTTGGCAGTGTGTTGTGCTTTAATTTCATTCACACAAACGCCTCCATAAAGCGACAGCAGCGGCGGCGGCGGCTCGTACGAACTCTGTCCGACACAGAGAGGAAAGACAGCAGCATTGTGGGAGATTTCACCAGGGCGAATACATCCAGCCCCTCGACCAGACAGCGAAGCGACAGCAGACAGGTTTGAGATCAAACAAGGATATTTCCCGATCTTCCTGATTGAGATCCTGTGCATATATTGCTGGAGTTCATCCATTCAGTTCAGCTTTCGTTACATTGGCTGTACACATCACATAATATACATACAAATGACATGTACACAGATTCAAGTGTGCAAAACTCCTCCGGATCAACCAGGGTTCGAGAAGTCCAGAGAATATGATTATAAGAGTCGCGTCCTACACGTCAAAATGACGTTCTGTCATCGTTTACTCACAAATCTGTAAGAGTTTCTTTTTTCAGTGCAACACGTCTGAAGGACATCTGCTGTCCATGCTGTCGAAGGATGGTGAGATGAATTTCAAGTCTTATTTACATGTATTTTTTTTAAGCATATAAAAAACTAGAATCTCAGGGGCTGGATTCACAAAATTTTCTTAAGAATAAAATTTGTGATCAATATTTTCAAACCCAAAGAATAAAGTTATGAAAGTTAAAAAAAAATGTTTTTCTTATAAACAATCAGACTTCCTGAATTAAAATCATCATAAATAGTTAAATATTAAATTAATAATAAATTAAATATAAAATGTGACCATGGACCACAAAACCTTATATATATATATATATATATATATATATATATATATATATATATATATATATATATATATAATATAGCCAATTATTTTTTTATTTTTAAGCCAAAAAATCATTTGGATATTAAGTGAAGATCATGTTCCATGAAGATATTTAGTAAATTTCCTACTGTAAAAGTATCAAAAGTTAACTTTCAATTAGTAATGTGCAATGCTAAGAACATTTGGACAACTTTAAAGGCGATTTTCTCAATATTTGTATTTTTTTGCACCCTCAGATTACAGATTTTCAAATAGTTGTATCTCGGACAAATATTGTCCTATCCTAACAAACCATACATCAATGCTTAAAGTGTATTTATTCAGATTTCAGATGATGTATAAATCTCAATTTACCTAAAAAAAAAAAAAAAAACTGACTCTTATTGACTGTTTTTGTGGTTCAGGGTCACATATAACAACCAAAAGAAGTTCAGGGGCTGGATTTACTAAATATTCTTAAGAATAAAATTCTTAACTGATATTTTCTCCTTATTCAAACCTAAAAAATAAGGTTAAGAATATTTTGTATTTCTAAAAATATTTCTTCAGTATGTTTTTCTTATAAACAATCTGACTTCCTGACAAAAATCTTTTTTAATGCCAAAAATCAGGATATTAAGTAAAGATCATGTTCCACGAAGATATTTAGTAAATGTCCTACTGTAAATGTATCACAAGTTAACGTTTGATTAGTAATATGCATTGCTAAGAACATCTGGACAACTTTAAAGGTGATATTTCTCAATATACATTTTTTTTTTGAATCCTCAAATTCCTTCAAATTGTTGCATCTCAGACAAATATTGTCCTATTCTATTCATACATCAATGGAAAGCTTATTTATGCTTTTTTTAGATAATGTAAAATGGACCCTTATGACTGGTTTTGTGGTTCATGGTCACATATAACAACCAACACAGAAGCTCAGGGGCTGGATTCACAAAATATTCTTAGAAATACAATTCTTAATCAATATTTTATTTTAAAAATAAGGTCAAGGCCATGTTGTATTCCTAAATGTATTTCTTCCGAATGTCTTTCTAATGAAGAATCTGACTTAAAATCATCATAAATAACTTTTAAAGTTTACAAATAATACAATATTTACAAAATTGTCTTGAATGCACAAAGGTTTAATGAATTTGCTGAAACGTTGTAACAACTCTATGAAAACATCTCAAAAAGGGACTGCTATAGAATTAATAAAGTTTTAATTGAATCATTTTTGGCAGCATTCCGCAAAAAAACCAAAAAACAAAGCGCAAGAAAGACGTTCCATCATGAAACAGATGATTTTAAAAATTACTTAGAATTTATTCAAGAATTGCTTTTAAGAATATTTAAGCACTCCTTGGAATTTATCTTAAGAAATATCTATTTTTTTAAAGAATATTTTTGTGAATTGTGCAAACATCTTGTCATTTATCTTTAGAACCATCTACAGAAGATTTATCTTAGAACTCTGGAATTTATTCTTAGAAATGTTTTCTTTCTTACAAATATTTACATGAATCGTACAAACATGGAATTTGTCGTAATTTAATAATAAGATGAACATTATCATCAAATCAGACAAATCTTAAGAAGTTAAGACATTTGTTCAAACAAATTCCCAAAAAGAAGTTAAAACGTTAAAAATAAGTCCAAAGAAGTTCATTAGACTCACCGAAATCTTAAAGAAGGTAAGACAAATCCCAAGAAGTTCATCAAGATTCAAAAAAATCTTTTGAAAGTTAAGACATTTCTTAAGATAAATTCATACAGTTCACAAAATGTTAAAGAAATGTTTTAATAATATTTTCATGAATTTATCTTTTGAAATGTCTTAGCTTTATTTCTGTTCATCTTCTTGGAATTTTTCTTAACGAATGTCATTTTAACTTCTTTTTTACAATTTTTATAACTCTTACGAACTTCTTTACATTTATTTTCAACATTTTAACTTCCTTCCTAAGAATATTTTTGTAAATCCAGCTGCTGAACTCCTGTCAAACTTTTTTTCCCCGTCAAATATTTTTTTTTTTCTTAAAAAGAATTTTTCAGGAACTGCACTTTTGAATATTCTCTTGAACTTTTCTGTGATTCTGACTCTAGATGCTAAGCATCTGCTTTAGTGTTGCACATAAAAAGTAAGTCATCCGGTGTGAGTAAGCGATGACTGAGCGCTCGTTTTGGTGCCGTGGGTTTATTGGGGCGTCAGTTGGAGCTGGCAGCGATGGGTTTCTCCAGCTCCAGGTCTGCAGGAGGAAGCGCCGGAGGGACGGAGGAGGGCCGCAGGTGTCCATAACACGCCTGACACGTGTGCTTCGGCTCACGGAGCTGCTGACTCGCCACTGACACCTTCTGGTCGCAGCAGCTGGCGCAGAAAACATTCCCACAGTTCCTACAGGAAAAAAGAGAGAGAGTTCGGTGAGTGTTTGTGATATGGCAAGCCGTTTTGACCTTTATTATTTTTGATATCAGGAATTACATTTCCACTAGTAAAAACTATAATTGTTGATATCAAGAATTGTATTTTCACTAGTTAAGTGTCACCATAGACTCCCATTCAAATGTAATTGTTGATATCAAGAATTGATTTCTTACTAGTTAAAATGTCAATTTCACGTATCAGAAATACAGTTCTCACTAGTAAAAACCTTTATTTTTGATATCAATAATTACTTTGTTACTATGGCAAGCCATTTTGACTTTTATTCATTCACAGGATATGAATTCTTGATATCAACAATTCAGTTTTCACTAGTTAAAATGATAATTCTTGATATCAGGAATTACATTTCCACTAGTAAAAACTATAATTGTTGATATCAAGAATTGATTTCTTACTAGTTAAAATGTCAACTTCACGTATCAGAAATACAGTTCTCACTAGTAAAGCCTTTATTTTTGATATTAGGAATTACATTTCCACTAGAACAAAGGTTAATTATTGATATCAACAATTCGATTGCTAATAGTGACAATGTTCATTTTTGATATCTGCAAATGTATTTCTGTTATCAATAATTAGGAGAGTAATTTTAGATATCTAAAATGGCATTTTTACTAGTAACAATCGAATTGTTGATATCAAGAATTAAATTTGAATGGGAGTCTAAATTGAAGTGAAAATACAATTGTTGATATCAACAATTATAGTTTTTACTAGTTGAAATTCAATTGTTGATATCAATAATTAACCTTTTACTAGTGGAAATGTAATTCCTGATATCAACAATTGCCGATGTTACTAGTAAAAGTCTAATTTCTGATATCAAGAATTAGCATTTTAACTAGTAAAAACTGAACTGTTGATATCAAGAATTCATATCCTGTGAATGAATAAAGGTCAAAATGGCTTGCCATAAACAATAGCAATTTTTGATATCAGGAATTACATTTCCACTAGAAAAAAGGTTAATTATTGATATCAAGAATTGAATTTCAACTAGAAAAACTATAATTATTGATATCAAGAATTGTATTTTCACTAGTTAAATGTCACCATAGACTCCCATTCAGATTTAACTGCTGATATCAAGAATTGATTTATTATAGTTCAAATTCCAGTTTCACATAGCAGAAATCAATTAAATAATAACTAATAAAAACCTTTATTTTTGATATTAATAATTACGTGGTTACTATGGCAAGCCGTTTCGCCTTTTATTCATTCGCAGGATATGCATTCTTGATATCAACAATTCAGTTTTCACTAGTTAAAATGCTAATTCTTGATATCAGAAATTGGATTTTTACTAGTGACAATGGCAATTTTTGATATCAGGAATTACATTTCTACTAGTAAAAAGGTTAATTATTGATATCAACAATTGTATTTTTACTAGTTAAATGTCATCCTGCGAATGAATAAAAGTCAAAACAGCTTGCCATATTTGTGATGCATTTCAACTTCTGATGCTGTTTTATAGAATTAGACTTACTAAAAAACACTTTAGTTTCACAATTCGTCAAATATTTTTTGATAACACTACTTATGCTTATCGGATGTATTTCAAGAGATGTGAAAAATGCAGACAAGCAGCTCTCAGATATTTACACTGCCGCTCAAAATTTTGGGATCAGTAAGATTTTGAATTTTTTTCTAAAGGAGACTTTTCTGCTCATTGCAGCTGCGTTTATTTGATTAAAAATACAGAAAAAAGCAATATTATGAAATATTATTGCAATTTAAAAAAAAATTATTTTAATATATTTTAAAATATAATTTATTTTTGTGATGCAAAGCTGAATTTACTATACTGATTTATTACTTTTATTATCAATGTTGGCAACAGTTGTGCTGCTTAATATTTTTTGAAACCTTTTTTTAAGGATTCTTTTAATGAATAAAAAGTTCAAAAGAACAGCATTTTTTCAAAATAGTCTTTACTATCACTTTTGATCAATTTAACACATCCTTGCTGAATAAAAGTATTACTTTCTTTCAAAGAGAGAAAGAAAGATAAAAATGACTGACCCCAAACTTTCAACGAGATTTGTTGAGTTTGTTACAAAAGTTTTTTATAATTTTTTTTTTTAATAAATGCTGTTTTTTTACGTTTTATTTATCAAATCCTGAAAACAAAATATCACAGGTTCCAAAAAAAAATAAAAAATAGTGTTTCCTACTTTGATAATAAATCCATATATTAGAATGATTTCTGAAGGATCATGTGACACTGAAGATTGAAGTAATCAAAATTCAGCATTGCATCACAGAAATAAATTATATTTTAAAGTATATTCAAAGAGAAAAGCACTGTTTTAAAATGGATTAACATTTTACAATATTACAGTTTTTTTTCTGTATTTTTAATCAAATAAACAGCCTCCATTAGCAGAAAAGTCTCCTTTAAAAAGCATTAAAAATCTTACTGATCCCAAACGTTTGAGTGGCAGTGTATATATCTCCACAAAATGAGCCAAATTTCTTTTACACATTAACTGTGAATGAACTACACCCCAGACTAGTATTTTCTGGACTTGACTGCTTCAGTAATGTGACTCTGAGTTCAGAAAACAGCTTTTACAGCAGCTAAACAAACTGAATTGGATTTGCACCAAATGAGCTGCGATGAAGGAATATGGTAGTGAGAAAATGACAGGCGGTGTGACGCTGGTTTAGAAGAGAAGGGAAAGACAAATGGATTGACAGAGGAAGTGAAGGAGGAAGAGGAGGAGAGTCTCACCAGGCCTCCTCAACCGGCTCTCTGCCGCTGCAGCAGAACGAGAGAGAGAGAGAGAGAGAGAGAGACACACACAGAGAGATGAGAGCAGTCATTTAATCAGCTGCTGAACTGAAATAGAACCTCATTTTACAAATGAAGAGTTCTGATGAAAAAGCCTCTAAATCCATTTGACATCTTTCTTTAAAAAATGCATTTTTATCAGACTCAGATGTGTAGGTTTCTATGTTACTTCTGATTGAGCTGAAGGTGGGATTATAGCGAGTATTTGATGGATGTATAATATGTGTCCAAAGCATTCTCTCATTTTTCATTATCTCATTTAGGACCAAGATGGCTTTTAGCTGGTTTTGCATCTGAACTCTGCATATATTTTAGGCCTGCAACAAACGATTATTTTGATAATCGATTAATCCAAATATTACTAGAACGATTAATCAACTAATCGTCGATTATTTCACTGATTAATCTGTAGAGTTTGATTATTCAGCTTTTGCAATTAGTAAAAATATGTTATACAAATTCTAACATAAATAAAGGTCACTTCAGCTTTAGAAAAGCATATTATGTAATTACAATTATTATACAATGAATTGGTAATACTTTACAACAAAGTTCATTACTTGCCATTAGTTAATATGAACTAATGAACAACTTTTACAGCATTTATTAATCTTAGTTAATGTTAATTTCAACATTTATAAAATCACAAGTTAGGTTTTTTTTTTGGTAAATGCACTGTGAACTAACATGAACAAACAATGAACAGCTGTATTTTAATTAACTAACATTAACAAAGATTAATACAAAAATGAAAGAAATGTATTGTTCATTGTCCATTCATGTTAATTAATACATTAGCTAATGTTAACAAATGATACCAGTTCATTATACAAATAGATGTATTTGGCACTCAAAATGAGATGACAGACAGAGAAACTAGCTGCAAGTTTTACAAAATAAAGTTAAGAGATAAGATGCTGTTTTTTGGATAAACTATTTTATTCACAACATAATGTCTTAAAATATCTTTCAGGGTTATGATAACCAAAACAGTACTGATCTAGATCAAGTTTTGATCTTTGTAAACCAAATAATCTCTTTAATGAAATTATTTGTTTCCCTCAAATAAAAATATTTTCTCATTTGCCAGCTCCACACTGGAGAGCTGCTTTATAACAGGAAATCAAGTTGTAATTCTAACTGAAAGCGACAGGTTTTTCATGTTAAATATCGTAAAGCTGTTTGATGTAAGGCTATCTATTGCATAATGTACTATATAAATAAACATGATGTGATCGGACATTACTGGAGTAAGTTAACGTTGCTAAACTGCGGAGCTCATGCAAACATCCACATCGTTGCAATCAGATGCATTTTAAACTGCTGCTTTCACACTGTTGTCAGTTTTTGTTGTTTATTTATGTATATTATTATATTTATTATTATTATTATCTATATTACATATATATTTATGTACAATGTATATTTACATATTCATCCAAACGCTGCTCAGATTCAGCTGCATTTGTGTCTTTTTCTCTTGAATTGTATCCAGGAGGGCTGAATCACAGTCTTGCGCTACAGCGCCACACTGGTCAAATTGCATTATTGCAGGCTCTTACATTACGTCATTTGAGATCAAACAACTACTCCACAACAAAAATATTTGTCGACAATCTTTTTATTGAATGATTCAGCCCTAATATATTTCAAAATTATTCCATGGAATGTCTGGACACTCATTAGGATATACAAGACGCTTGGCGCTCTTTTTTTCATTGTACTTTTTCTCTATCAAATTTTTTATTAATCATCATGAATTATATATCATTTGAAAGCTTAGAAGCCCAAGAATCATCCTATGAAAACTATTTTAAAATCGGACATTGCGTTACCATGGAAATGGTACTTTAAAATCTTTTGGCGGTCTCCTCCCCCTTAGCGGCGGTGTCAAATGCCATGCATTACGGTCTTTTATAATCAAAACTTTTAATAATCTTGACAAAAAACATATCATTGGAAAGGCTGACAGAGAAAATTAGAAATTTGTAACAGAAAAATGCATTTAAAAAATTATATTGAGTTTAAATGGCACCCAGTGGCGGTTTGTGGTATGACGCCCTAAATAAACTTTCACAGAAACCTACATTTTTTTCATATCAACTTCAAATTTGGAACATAACTTATTTAGACATAGGGCTTCAATTTAATAGCAAATTTAGGGTAAAACCTGTTATTTAAAATATGATTTTTATATCAAATAAAATAAAAATTGTACAGTGCATTTTGTTTATGGTAAATTTAAACCCCTATAACGTCTCTCTATAACATTTTTTTGAAAAAATCCCACTTTGCAATAATCTGCTGATTGTCTTGGATAATCAGGACATGAAAGTGCTTGGATAGTGCACTTTCATGTCCATTTTAAAAAATGGGGGTAACAGTTAAAGGGTTAAGTAAATCATGTTCTATGAAGATATTTAGTAAAATATCTTTCCTAACATTCCTAACGTAAATATGTGACCCTGGACGACAAAACCAGTCTTATGCTGCACGGGTATATTTGTAGCTATAGCCAAAAATACATTGTATGGGTCAAAATTATCGATTTTACTTTTATGCCAAAAATCATTAGGATATTAAGTAAAGATCATGTTCCATGAAGATATTTAGCAAATTTCCTACTGTAAATATATCAAAACTTAATTTTTGATTAGTAATATGCATTGTTAAGAACATTTAGACAACTTAAAAGGCAATTTTTTCAACGATTTTTTGGCACCCTCAAATTCCAGATTTGTATCTCGACCAAATATTGCCCTATCCTAACAAATCATACATCAATGGAAAGCTTGTTTACTCAGCTTTCAGGTGATGTATAAATCTCAATTTCGAAAAATTGATACTTAAGACTGGTTTTGTGGTCCAGGGTCACAAATATGAAAGGATTTCATTTGAACAACTTTAAAGGCGTTTTTCTCAATATTTAGATTTTTTGGCACCAATAGTTGAAAATCTTTGGTGTTGGTGAACCTGAAATAATTGTGTGTGTGGGTGAGAAACAGGACAGAGGAGGTGTAAAGACACACAAACAGCACATGATCACCTGCAGTGATGCTTTCTCGCCGCCAGCCAGAACGTCCTCTCGCACCCATAGCAGCGGGACGCCGGATGATCCGAGAACCACTGTGTCACATCAACGCAAACACAGGTCAACACATCAACCACATGAGCTCACGTTCACACTGCAGCTTAATTGAGACCAGTGTTGGGGAAAGTTACTTTTAAAAGTAATGCATTACAATATTGTGCTACTCCATAAAAAAGTAACTAATTACGTTACTTAGTTACTTTCTATGGAAAGTAGTGTGTTACATTACTTTTGCGTTACTTTTTAAATCTGGGCAGGGCTTGCTTGTTTTTTTTTATATAAAAAAGTTTGATTCTTAGCAAATGTAAAAGCCCTTTCACACCAAAATGAAATGAAGTTAATTAAATTGACGTCTGTACAGTAGAACTGTAGGAAAAGAAAGTATAACACTCTTCAGCAATGAGAAAAAAAGCACAAATGTTAATCTAAAGTAAGTTTTGCTTATTAGTACACTGCAAAAATGCTTTTCTTACTTAGATTTTTTGGTCTTGTTTCGAGCCAAAATATCTAAAAAATTCTTAAATCAAGAAGGATTTTCTAGACAAGTAAAAATTATTGTCTTGTTTTTTTCTGAAAACAAGTCCAAATGAAGTGTGTTTTTGCTTGAAACAAGCAAAATAATCTCCCAATGGGGTAAGCAAAATAATCTTGCTTTCTGTTTGAAATAAGATTTTTTTTTATGTTCTAAGCAAAAACGCACTTAATTTTGACTTATTTTTTTCTGAAAACAAGAAAATAATTATTTACTTGTCTAGAATATCCTTCTTGATTGGAGATTTTTTTTTTAATATTTTGGCTGGAAACAAGACAAAAAATGTAAGTAAGAAAAGTATTTTTGCAGTGTACGGCTGAATTGGATCAACAAATACATAAAAGAAACAAAAAGTAACTGACGTTATTTTTTTGAAAAAGTAACTGTAAATGAAAAAAGTAATGTGTTACTTTACTAGTTACTTGAAAAAAGTAATATTATTACGTAACTTGCGTTACTTGTAATGCGTTACCCCCAACACTGATTGAGAGTCACTGAATCTGGAGTCTTGTTCATTGAGTCTGTAGTGAAGCTCTGGCTGTTAACTGTGTGTTGAATGTCTGATCTGCTCACCTCTGTTTCCTGCTGTTCGATCTGTTCCCAGCTGGACTCAGACAGGAGATCAGTGTTCCCGCAGCGCTGCAAACAGCCCGACTCCACGTTATTCTCCCCGTCCGGCAGAGACGACTGCGACACACAGCAGAACAGGAAGTTTGAGATTTACAGCTGACTAAGATGAGATGAAAGGCCTGTTCACACAACACTAACTAGAACTAGAACTAGAACGTTAACTGTAACTTAAAAAATCTGTAGATGAAAAAATCTCCATACGCATTCTTTGTGCAGTTTTCTGTTTTCTACTTGTTACTTTGCACTTTTTGTTAGAAAATGTTAATTTACTATTTATTCAAGTTTTTTAGGGTAGCTATTTTGATACTGAATTTCCATGATCTAAATATTCTTAAGAATCTAAAATGTGTATAGGCCTTTTTGCATTATTACGTCATTTTATTATGATTATATATTTGGGATAAAATGGTCTTAATATGACAATGATATCGCTTATTGCAATTATTTCTGTGGCAATATATCGCACAACTAAAATAGTATCTATAACAATAATTATAATAACTATAACAATATCTAACATTAACCATAACTAAAATAATCTCTATAACAACTATTATAATTGTAATAACTATAACATTAACTGTAACTAAAATAATATCTATAACAATAAATATAACAATAACTGCAACATTAACTGTAACTAAAATAATTTCTATAACAATAATTATAATTGCAATAACTATAACTAAAATAATATCCATAACAATGATTATAACATTAAGCACAACTAAAATAATCTCTGTAACAATAATTATAATTGTAATAACTAGAACAATAACATTAACTGTAACTAAAATAATATCTATAACAATAAATATAATGACTATAACAATAACTGCAACATTAAATGTAACTAAAATAATATAACAATTATTATAATTGTAATAACTATAACATTAACTGTAACTAAAATAATATCTATAACAATATTTATAACTATAACAATAACTGCAGCATTAACTGTAACTAAAATAATATAACAATTATTATAATTGTAATAACTATAACATTAACTGTAACTAAAATGATATCTATAGCAATAACTATGATAACCAGCTGGAAAAAACTGCTCAAAAAGCAATATTACATTTAATCAATTGATTTGCGTTGTTATCGTTACAGTTGTGGTGTGGACTTAAGATATGGTTATAGTTATCATCCTTGGTGTGAACAGACCAGTGTTGGGGAAAGTAATATCGGAAAGTAATGCGTTACATTACTTTTCGTTACTTTTTAAATCTGGGCAGGGCTTGCTTGTTTGTTTTTAATATAAAAAAGTTTGATTCTTAGCAAATGTAAAAGCCCTTTCACACCAAAATGAAATGAAGTGAATAAGGCTACAGCTAAAGGAAAATTAAATTCACATCTGTAGAGTAGAACTGTAGGAAAAGGAAGTTCAACACTCTTCAGCAATGAGAAAAAAAAGCACAAATGTTAGTTAATCTAAAGTAAGTTTTGCTTATTAGTACACTGCTTTTCAATGCTTTTCTTAGATTTTTTTGTCTTGTTTTCAGCCAAAATATCTAAAAATTCTTAAATCAAGAAGGATTTTCTAGACATGTAAAAATTATTGTCTTGTTTTTTTCTGAAAACAAGTCAAAATTAAGTGTATTTTTGCTTGAAACAAGCAAAATAATCTCCCAATAATCTTGTTTTCTGTTTGAAATAAAAAATGTGCTTGGCAGATTATTTAGCTTGTTCTAAGCAAAAACTCACTCAATTTTGACTTGTTTTTTTTTCTGAAAACAAGAAAGTAATTATTTACTTGTCTAGAATTTTTTTTTCATATTTTGGCTGGAAACGAGACAAAAAATTGAAGTAAGTAAAGCATTTTTGCAGTGTACGGTTGAATTGGATCAACGAAGGTCAGCAGCAAAGTCATTGGTTAATAAAATGGGATTAAACATAAAGGAAAAAAGTTACTTTTTTGAAAAAGTAACTCTGATATATTCTTGGAAATGAAAAAGTAGTGCGTTACTTTACTAGTTAGTTACTTGAAAAAAGTAATATTATTACGTAACTCGCGTTACTTGTAATGCGTTATCCCCAAAACTGGAACAGACCTTAAGTAAATTAAAAATGTAAATGAACTTATTTGCATAGCATTTAATTCCAATTTAGTGATCACTGATAAAATGCAGATCACGTTTGTTCCTCACCAGCTTCCCGTTGACATGCAGACGGCTCCAGAGCTCCTGCACCTGCTTCTTCAGCGTCTCCACCTGCAGCTGATGCCCCGCCTCCATCTGCCGCAGACGCACCTGTACAGCATCGCTATGGAGACTCAAGCCGTCCTTATCCAGGTGCCCTAACGCCGCTAATCGCCCAGAAACGCCTAACGAGTGCTTGTGGGGCGACGTCGGAGAAGCGTCTCCCGCTGCCGACATCTGGGACCCTTCGTCCTGATTGACCGACGGTGGAGAAAGGGGACAAAGGGGATGCTGGGAAGGTGAGCAAACGCCGTTAAGAGTCTGAGTTGTGTGGTTTGGACTGGAAGAACTTTCCAGGGAAGATTGGCTGCTAGATTCTGACGGTTCATCTGAAGGGACGTCATTATCTAGATGCAGTCCGTTTTCATTAGTGGGCAAAATTTGTTGGGATGTAGGTTTTTCTTCAAGCTCCTCCGGCGACTCAAACGTTTGGTCCTCGCAGTTACTGACATTCAGAGCTGATTCCTCTGGGATATCGAAGGCAGGCGTGTTTTTTAGAAGATTTAGCTTCCTGTTTTCTTCCTGTGAGGTGTTTTGCATTTGGCTGTCTGTCACAGGAAGCTCCGCCCCGCTTTCTGAACGATCCGTGTTTAATTCTACAGAACGGTTTGTGTTTAAGCAGAGTCTCTGATTCAGATCGACGCTTTCTGACGTCTGCTTGTCGTTTCCGATCTCCAGGGCGAGCAGACGGTCCTGCCACTTCTCGTTCAGGTTTGGGTCGCTGCTGCGGCGGTTTGGGGTCAAACCCTCACAGGATGTGGGCAGGTCGTCATACGACCGAGTCTTTGGTAACCTGAAAAACCATCAGTGTGTAAATCACATCTCATAATAAGACAGGAAACTTCGAGTGTTTACATGCACTAGAATGTTCCAATATATATTTTTAACATAAATATTATGTTCAAGTTTCATAGGGTTAAAGTTTGTAAAAATGTATCTACTTTTAATTCTACTTTTATCTTTTACTTCTAGATCTAAATCTACTTTTAAGGTTTCAAACAAGTTTCTGGAGAATAAAATTTGGTTGAAATAATGTTACATTGTCAACACAATATTTATGAACAAATTCAAACAATATGCTTATTCTGACTTGTACATATTAAAATATATAAAAGAATAAGGGAGCATATTACATTTTATTTTAATCTATAGTTTTTATTCCATTTTCAGTTTTAGCTATTTTAGCACATAAAGTTAAACAATTAAAATGAGAAATGTTCAATTGGCAACTTGTTGAAATAATTTTGTTTTTATTTTTAACAAATATTTTATTTCAAGTAACCAAAATGTTTTTAGTTTTAGATTACTATAATAACCCTGTTTTAATTAGATTTTCTGTTTTAATTAAAATTTTTATTAAAAGTGGTCATTTTCTTTTGTGTTTTTGCCATTTTTATTAGTTTTCTATTTATTTCTCATTTTATTCAGTTTTTTGGCTATATTAATATCTATATATGTAGTCTATAGTTTTTATTACATTTACAGTTTTAAAGATAACTATAATAACCCTGAATTTGAATTAGATTAGATTTAAATTTTTAGTAAAAGTGGTCATTTTACTGTTTACATGCACTAGAATGTCCCAATATACCTTTTTAACGTAAATATTATGTTACATTTTCAGTAAGCATTTTATATTAGGGTCAAAGTGTCTACTTTTAAGTTTTTAGAGAATAAAATGTCCAAAACTGGTTGAAATAATGTTGCATTGTCATTCAGTAACACAATATTTATGGAAAAATTCAAACAACATGCGTATTTTGACTTGTCCATATTAAAATATATAAAAGAATAAGGGAGCATATTACATTTTATTGTGAATTTTTTTTTACTGACAAATTGCCAAAACCTAGGATAGTGGCATTTTTTTTAAATGTAGAATTACAAGTATTTTAATATGTCATAAATTGATTGTTGTTGTAAATATGCCTGACAAGACTGTTACACTGAATGATATTTGAGTGGGTGTCTTCTGTAAATTAGGGAAAAATGTATGATATTTATTTTTCCGCTCAGAAAAACAAAAACAAAAATGCAATTAAATTAAATAGAAAACTTTTAAACATTTTTTGGGAAACAACAACAATTTAAAGCAGTATTACACTTATTGTTTTTAAGCTTAAACCCTTTTTCGTCTTTGACCGATTAGCATTTCTGTAGTTTGAATAGTAGAACACTTCACTATGAATGTCAAAAAAATCATGGGTTTGATTTTGAGGGAATGCATGAACTAAAAAGATGAGAAAAGCACCGAATAAATACACATAAAAAAGAGCTTAAATCAGAGATATTTTGATTCAATGTTGCATAAATGATAATAATGTATATTGAAATATGTATTCATCAGTGATACTAAAACAACTCTGCCTTAAAAGCAATTATAAGTTGCTTTGAATAAAAGAGTTACTAATGCATAAATATAAATATTTCATATGCATCATGTGACTGCACTAAAGGATTAGTGCTCACCCAAAACAGAAATTGAACTGTATTGAACCGGAATACACAGAGTATGCATGCGCATTGCAGAGCTAGACAAGATGAGCATTTGAGGTCAAAAAGTATATAAATTCAAGTTCAATAAGTTCAAACCTGGGGGCACCATAGAAGTCCAATATATGTGACCCCGGACGACGAAACCAGTCTTAAGTGTAAATTTTTCAAAAATTAGGTTTATTTATATTCTGAAAGTTGAATAAATAAGCTTTCAATAGATGTATGGTTTGTTGAGATCGGACAATATTTGGCTGAGATACAACTATTTGAAATCTGCAATCTGAGGATGCAAAAAAATAAAAATACTGAGAAAATTGCCTTTAAAGTTGTCCAAATGAAGTTCTTAGCAATGCATATTACGTATCAAAAATTAAGTTTTTATACATTTACAGTACGAAATTTACAAAATATCTTAATGGAACATGATCTTTACTTAATATCCTAATGATTTTTGGCAAAAAAAATTTTTTGATAATTTTGACCCATACCATGTATTTTTGGCTATTGCTAGAAATATTTCCCAGCGACTTAAGACTGGTTTTGTGGTCCAGGGTCACATATGGAGAAAATTCCTGAAACGTTTTCCTCAAAAAACATAATTTCTTTACGACTGTACAAAGAAAGACATGAACATCTTGGATGACAGTGAGGTGAGTAAATTATCTGTCAATTTTTGTTTTGGAAGTGAACTAATCCTTTAACCTGATGCATGAAAACGGTTCATGCTGAAAATGTGTTTGGAAAAGGAAAAGCAGCACACAGATGCACATGTGTCACGTCTAGTTTACCTGCTCACAGGTGTGTCCTCGGGCGAGGCTAAGGGGGCGGAGTGTGGCACACATGACTCATCAGAAGGCGTGGAGGGGGCGGAGTTAGGCAGGTAGACCGCACTCCACAGCATCAGATTCCTCACGTGACACACCGGGTGCAAAACCTGATGAAGATGGAGAGTTTTTAAGAGGCTGCATCTTAAAAACTAGTGAGCAGCCTAGACAGACAAGTAGAACAGGCACTACAGTTTAAATTTTATTTATTTATTTATTTCATTTTTTGTGGTAAAAGTCCCACCAAGGCTGCATTTATTTGATCAAAAATACTGAAAAATGGCTAAATATTATTATAATTTAAAATTGCTTTCTTCTATGTGAATATCTGTTAAGATGTCATTTATTTCTGTGATCAAAGCCGAATTTTTAGCATCATTACTTCAGTCTTCAGTGTCACATGATCCTTCAGAAATCATTCTAATAGGATGTTTTAATTATTATCAATGCTGAAAATTGATGTGCTGCAGTGTTATTTTACTATAATTTAGACACTATTATAGTTTTTATACCTTTTTTAAACCAATATTTATATTTACCATTTTCATTTTAGTTGTAGTTACAGTTTTAATAATACTGTTGCGTGTTTTTGTCATTTGTTGTTTTTGCATTTATAGTTTTCAGTTTCAGTTTTTAGCTAAATTAAAGTGAGTAGCGTTGGCAACTTGTTGAAATAATTTTGTTTTTGTTTTTAACAAATTAATGCCTATTTTATTTCAAGTAACACAAATGTTTTTAGTTTTAGATAACTATAATAACCCTGCTTTGAATTAGATTTTGTTTTTTTGTTTTGTTTTGTAAAAGTGGTCATTTTATTTTGTGTTTTTGCCTTTTTTATTAGTTTTCTATTTATTTCTCATTTTATTTTGTTGTTGTTTTTTATGTCTATATTAATGTCTATATATGTATTCTATAGTTTTTATTACTTTTTTACTTATTTTAGCACATGAAGTTAAAGAGTTAAAATGAGAAATGTTGCCTTGGCAACTCGTTAAAATAATTTTGTTTTTGTTTTTAACAAATTAATGCCTATTTTATTTCAAGTAACACAAATGTTTTTAGTTTTAGATAACTATAATAACCCTGCTTTGAATTAGATTTTGTTTTTTTGTTTTTTTTGTAAAAGTGGTCATTTTATTTTGTGTTTTTGCCTTTTTTATTAGTTTTCTATTTATTTCTCATTTTCTTTTGTTGTTGTTTTTTATGTCTATATTAATGTCTATATATGTAGTCTATAGTTTTTATTACTTTTTTACTTATTTTAGCACATGAAGTTAAAGAGTTAAAATGAGAAATGTTGCCTTGGCAACTCGTTAAAATAATTTTGTTTTTGTTTTTAACAAATATTTTTAACAACTATTTCATTTCAAGTAACAAAAATGTTTTTAGTTTTAGATAACTATAAGATTAGATTTTCTGTTTTTATTTTAATTTTTAGTAAAAGTTTATAGTTTTTATTTCTGACATTTTTGTTACATTTGTATTGTTTATTTATTTTTCACTTCATTAGTTTTTTAATGTCTACAAAATTTATTTAATTTCAATTTCAGTTATTTTAGTACTTACTTTAGTACTTACTTTAATAATACTTACTAAAGTATTACTTTTGCAGCTAGCTGATAAAATAAGTTTCTGGTTAGGGTTTTTTATATACACATTTAAAAGTTTCTTTTATTTCAAGTAACACGTTTTTGTTTTGTTTTAGTTAACTGTATATATGTGAGACTTGATTTCAGATGTGATGTATGTGCGGTACCATCTCGGAGCGTGGTGAGTACAGGATGTTGTGGAAGGAAGTGTTGGCAGGCCGCAGTAGAGACCAAACGGAGCAGGTCTTGTCCTGAACGCGCTGCTCCTCGCGCTCCTTTACGCTGTTACACAGGAACGTCCCAAACAGACACGAGTACGTGTGCTGCACTAACTTCACCTACAAAAACACAACCAAGACGTATGAATTCTCAGTTTTAAATAAATCTGTAATGAAGATGGTTTTTATTACAGCCACCATTTAAAAGTTTACATTTCAACAAAAAACAGAAACATAACTATATCATTCATTCAGAATATTCTGATTCTTTTAGAAACTAAGCAAGTTGTCTTTATGAATGAGCCACCAAATCATTGACTCACTTGATTCATTCAAAAATGCTGATTCATTCAGAAACGAAGCAAGTGACTGTCTGTATGAATGGGCCACTGAATCATTGACTCACTTGATTCATTCAAAAATGCTGATTCATTCAGAAACGAAGCAAGTGACTGTCTTTATGAATGGGCCACTGAATCATTGACTCACTTGATTCATTCAAAAATGTGGATTCATTCAGAAACAAACCTAGTGACTGTATTTATGAATGAGTCACTGAATTATTGACTCACTTGATTCATTAAAAATGCTTATTCATTCAGAAACGAAGCAAGTGACTGTCTTTATGAATGAGCCACCAAATTACTGACTCACTTGATTCATTCAAAAATGTTGATTCATTCAGAAATGAAGCAAGTGACTGTCTTTATGAATGAGTCACTGAATTATTGACTCACTTGATTCATTAAAAATGCTTATTCATTCAGAAACGAAGCAAGTGACTGTCTTTATGAATGAGTCACTGAATCATTGACTTACTTGATTCATTCAAAAATGTTGATTCATTCAGAAACAATGCAATTGATTGTCTTTATGAATCAGTCACTGAATCACTGACTGACTTGATTCATTCAAAAATGCTGATTCATTCAGAAACCAAGCAAGTGACTGTCTTTCTGAATGAGTCACTGAATCATTGACTCACTTGATTTATTCAAAAATGTTGATTCATTCAGAAACTAAGCAAGTGACTGTCTTTATGAATGAGTCACTGAATCATTGACTTACTTGATTCATTCAAAAATGTTGATTCATTCAGAAACAATGCAATTGATTGTCTTTATGAATCAGTCACTGAATCACTGACTGACTTGATTCATTCAAAAATGTTGATTCATTCAGAAACCAAGCAAGTGACTGTCTTTATGAATGAGTCACTGAATCATTGACTCACTTGATTCATTCAAAAATGTGGATTCATTCAGAAACAAACCTAGTGACTGTATTTATGAATGAGTCACTGAATTATTGACTCACTTGATTCATTAAAAATGCTTATTCATTCAGAGACGAAGCAAGTGACTGTCTTTATGAATGAGTCACTGATTCATTGACTCACTTGATTCATTCAAAAATGCTTATTCATTCAAAAAACAAACAAGTCTTTATGAAGGAGTCACTGAATCATTGACTCACTTGATTCATTCAAAAATGTTGATTTATTCAGAAATGATGCAATTGATTGTTTTTATGAATGTCACTGACTCACTTGTTTTTTTTTTTAAATGTGTATTCATTCAGAAACAAACCAAGTGACTGTCTTTATGAATGAGCAACAATTCATTCAAAATTGTTGATTCATTCAGAAACGAAGCAAGTGACTGTCTTTATGAATGAGTCACTGAATTATTGACTCACTTGATTCATTAAAAATGCTTATTCATTCAGAAACGAAGCAAGTGACTGTCTTTATGAATGAGTCACTGAATCATTGACTCACTTGATTCATTCAAAAATGTTGATTTATTCAGAAATGATGCAATTGATTGTTTTTATGAATGTCACTGACTCACTTGTTTTTTTTTTTTAAATGTGTATTCATTCAGAAACAAACCAAGTGACTGTCTTTATGAATGAGCAACAATTCATTCAAAATTGTTTATTCATTCAGAAACTAAGCAAGTTTACTGTCTTTATGAATGAGTCACTGAATCATTGACTCACTTGATTCATTCAAAAATGCTGATTTATTCAGAAACAATGCAGGTGACTGTCTTTATGAATAAGTCACTGAACCACTGAGTGTTTCAGTAAAAAACATTTTGGTACATTACTAGAAAACGTTTAAATTCATTCCATAATAAATGCACTGAGTCTGATAATGAATCTGAGCAAGCAGCGATTAAAACAATGACAGTGAGTACCAGAAAGGCCTCGTTGAACTCAAAGGAGCATGGGAACTGTCTCTGGAGCTGGTGAACGCAGTCCAGCCACTGCAGGAACACAGGACAGCGTTCGTTCAGATCGTCCGCGTTCTCGCCGTGACCGCAGCGGTCGCCAAACTTATGACCGTAATCCAGCCACTCTGTCTCCACCAGCACCTGAAAACCCTGCAGAGACAGAATAAAACAATTCACTGACCACTCCTTATTCTCTAAAACATAAAAGTAAAGGTTTAGAAGTCCAGTGCATTTGATTTAAACTTTAAAAGTAAAAAGAGTTTGTTTCTTAAAGGGAGAATTCACCAAAAACTAACTTCCTTATGCTAAACATAAGATATTTCAAAGAATGAGAACATTTTATAATGTATATACTATTATGAAATATTTGACTATTGTACGTATAAATATTTAATATCATGAATTAAAATTATATACAATATAATTCAGTTTTTGCAAGGTTAGTTCACATGTTAAATGACACAAATGTTAATTTATATAGGTAAAAAAAAAAAAACTTGATAAAGATAGATGTGTATTTATAGCGTATGGAACTATTTTATTACTTTTTATTGAATGGTTATACTTCAAAAATTGAGCTTTGATCACAGGAATAAATTACATTTAGAAATATATTCAAATAGAAAACAGTTATTTTAAATAGTAAAAATATTTCAAAATTGTACTGTTTTTGCTGTATATCAAATAAATGCAGGCTTGGTGAGCAGAAGAGACTTCTTTAAAAAAAATATATTAAATTTAATTAAAAATCTTACTGTTCAAAAAACTTTTGACTGGTACAGTATTTCTGTAAAGCTGCTCTGTACTGTGTAAAACGCTACAGAAATGAAGATAACTAATCTAACTAAACTTAATTCATTGATTCTTTTAATAAAATGCCTACATGGCATTTTTATTTAAAGGTTTTAGCAAAAAAATATTTAAAGGTAAATATTGCCCCTTTTTTATGATGTACTGTTATACTGGTGCATACAAAAGTAAATGATTAAATATGTTTTACTTTGTGAATTAAAACCCTTTAAAAATATTAGAGTTTTTAACTAAAGTGAATTTAAAAAACCTTCTTTGATGTAGTTTAGCATTTTATATTCTATATTTTTGTTGTTATTGATGTTTTTATTTATGTAAGTGTTTTATATAAATATGTTATTTATTAATTATTTTTAAAATTGTTATCTGTTTTGCCATGAGATAGCCATTGCAGCTGATATGGCAATAAATAATAAATGAATGAATTAACTATTTGAATTAAACATTTTTAATCTACTAGGCTACAACTGTTAACCCCATGAAGCGGTTTCAGAAAAAATACATATTTATATTAATGCAATTGGCAGATGCTTTTTTCCAAAACACCTTGCATTGCATTTAATTTATACAATTTTTAAGTTCATGCATTTCCTGGAAATCGAACTCATGACTATTTTTTGGCTGTTACCGAGTTAAACTTGATGCAGTCCCTGTTTAGTAAACGTAAACCTTAAAAACCATTTCTGAGATCCTAAAGAAAGTATTTATTGAAACAAAGGAAGTTTGCTGTGTCCATAAATGCAGAAAGTGCTGACATATTAAACAGCAGTTTGCAGTCAGGCTGCGCCCAAATGTGCACTAAAATTTTACAACAGCGCTGCGAGGCTGTAAATGATGCATGGTATTCTTCTTAGGAAGTGCACAAAGACACCGCTGTGAGCTTGATGCGTTTGTGTGTGTGTGTGTGTGTGTGTGTGTGTGTGTGTGTGTGTGTGTTAGAGACCTGGATGGTCCTGTAGAAGGGATCCAGCATCAGTTTGGACAGAGCCACTATCTGCGGTGTGCGGTCCCAGCCGTCGGAGCAGTGCACCAGCACAGGCCTGCGATCACCATCCACCGCATTCACCACCAGAAGAGACGCCTTCAGCAGCAGAGACAGATGCTGCAGCCATTTAGTGCCCTCCAGCGCCGACAGCCAGCTGACCACAAAGAAAGACGTACAATCACATCATTTATCAACACATATTACTGCTTTTTTTTTGTTGTTGTTGGTGAAATTTAATATTTAATTAGATAAAAAAAAGTTTGTCATGACAAACTTTGAAGTTGACTTGAGAATAGGGATGGGTACCGAACTCTGTACTTTTATAGGCGCCGACCGAATTGCGTCGGTACTACCGAATATCGATTCATATAAAATCAGTCGGTGCTCAATTTCGGTACCTGAGAGAACACGTCTGCGTGCCGTGTGAGTCTGGTACGTAACGAAAGCGCTCTAATGTGTGGGTTTCACAAAGGTTCATGCGGACAAATGGCTGCAATATTTGTAACAGTAAGTGCAAGACAGGCAGTGCTAACACATCCAACATGAGGAAGCACGCAACGTGCATTTAAAAGTGCAGTTTATGCAATTTATTAGATAGCCGAACCCAGGGCTGGAAATGTTGTGGGACGTAGTTTGGAGAGTGAATTTCAAGGGAGGACGGCTCAGTTCCAACGGGTTAGTTTTATTTAGAAATGAAAGTGATTTCTATATTTTATCAATTCAAAACACTATAAAAGCGATCTCAGTTCTGCACATAAACGTAGCGCAAGTAGACTAAAAACGTAGCTATGGTTCACACGGCTCACGCCAGACTCCACTGCGTATTTGTGTTTGTTTATCAATTAGAATCCACTCACTTTTCAAAACGCTGGATCCTTTGGTTCAGTCCTGCAAGCTAATTAATCCTCTTATTATAACAAAGCCTGTAGACGCGCCTGTAGAATGCACGTTGAGAGCCGCCTAGTTTCACACGATAATTAAAATGAAACCGAAAGTTGAACGCGCACATGCATTCAAAAGGAATTTTAATACCCCGCGTAATTTGCGCGCATTGGGGGAGTCGCTCTCTAAACGCTATATAACATATCTAGGCTTTATAACAGGTCTCTAGCTCAGTATCATTCTTGAAAGATTTGGTCTCTATAAGCACTTTGAATATTGAGCGAGTATAGCCTATTTTGATTATGGCTGCAATTAATAGGACAAAGACAGAACTGTGTTATTTGTTTTATAGGCCTACCGGTTTTATTTACATGTTCAGTATATATGTCCCCCCACTTCTAACTAAAGTTAGAGTCACAGCAATTTAAAAATTAAAAATAGGGTAATGCTTAAAGTTTGAAAACCACTGCATTACACTATGCCCTGGATGTTATAGGGATTTATTTATTATAAGGATTGTGTGTATTATTGAACATTTTAAAATAAATAACAAAAAGTTGAAAATGAGAGGTTTGGGCGTATTATATCCGCCGAAAGTCACTTAAGCCAGAGTAAAGTATCGAAAAAGGTACCGTTGGGTACCGGCATCGAATTTCTGGATGTAAAATGATCTGAGGTACATTTTGTCATTTTAGGATGTTAAGTTTTACTTCTGTAGTTATTTTGGTGAAAGTAACTCAAAAGTAATACAGGAGTAATGTAACTTATTACAATTCTAAGACGGCAATATTGTAATGTAAGGGATTACTTTTAAATAACAGTAACAAGTAATATGTAATGTATTACAATTTGGAAGTAACTTGCACAACACTGCCGAAGAGTACGTTTAAAAAGCATTTCAGTAAGTTGTCTTTCTCAAGCCATCAGCTTTAACCAGATTCCCGCTGTGGTTTCCAGGTTTGACTCACTTGACCGGATCAGGAACTTGAGCACAGAGAGTCCGCAAACACTGGAAGCTCTTCCGGATGGAGTGGATGTTGGCCATCCCCATGAACATCACCTCGCAGTTTGGGTAATACTCTAGCGGAAACACAGGGGGCGTTAGAGAGAGGAATCATGACATACTAGCATTTATTGGAAATAATCATCTCTGCATTACCTGGACACTCACAGCCGCCCCCTTTCGCCCGATTGGCTACCGCAGCCGCGTACGAACGCGCGTCCATTATTAACAGCTTCTGAGGGGGCGTGGCATTCGGCTCCGCCTCTACGTTCCCATTGGCCGCGTGAGGATCGCCGTTGGAGTGATTGCGAACGCAGGAGCCGTTAGTCTGCGCTGTGTTCGAGGCCCGATCCGTGACGCAGGCTTTAGCGATGGCTTGTACCAAATGTTCATCGTCAGCGTTGCGCCAACCCCACCAGCTGACCTCCGGCTGACCGCATCGACCAATCACAGCGCCCGAACTCTCGTGTCTGGGTCAAAGGGTAAGATAAAGGCTGAGTGGCAGATTTTCACTGTCAGATAATGTTGGAAAAGACATTAAAAAATGTTTCAGGTTCAAGACTAGTTAAGTCCACAATAGAAATGTAGAAAGTAAAATAAATAAATAAAAATAATTAAATTAACAAGAAAAATTTAATTTTTTTCAAAAATAATTAATTAACCTTTTATGTTTTTTAAACTGTTTTATGCCTTCATTTGATTACCAAAATTACAATTTGTATTAAATCATAAATCCAAAACAATTAAAACAGACAACACAGATTTTATGAAAAAAAAACATAAATGTTTAAAAAAAAAAATTTGATTAGACATGCTTTTTAATTATTAGAATTTAATTAAACCATTAAAACAGAACTCTAAAAAATCTAAACCCAAAACACATAATTTGGGAAAAATAAAACCATTTTGGAAAAAATAAAATGGATATCACAGAGCACTAAAAATATTTTTGCAATGTTATTAAATTGTAGATGTTTCATGGTTTTAATAAATACGCTAATTCAAGTGACATGCTTTTTTATTACTAAATTTATTTAACCAGTTAAACAAAATTCAGACAAATTAAAAATAAAAAAAAAATCCAAAAAAATTGAATGAAGAAAAAATATAATTTGGGAAAAATAAAATGTTATTTTGTAATAAATAAATAAATAAATAAATAAAATTATTATAGTGCCCTAAAAATCTGTTAAAGTTTAAACTAAATTGTAAAAGTTTAATTGTTTCAATTCATTACTTAATTCATTTCATATGCTTTATTACTAAAATTGAAATCCAGAAAAATTAAAAAGAAATAAAAACATAAATTGGGAAACTATAAAACTGATGATATCGGGCCCTAAAAATACAATTTCTGTTAATCTTTTAATAAACTTTTGTTAAATTGTAGAAGTTTTATGGTTTCAATTAGTTTTTTAGTAAATTTTATTTAGCCAATAAAAAAAATCTAGAAGTATTACATTGAAAAACAAAAATGTAGAAAAAAATTAAATGGAAAATACATTAAGATGAATAAATAAAACAGAATTTTGTAAAAACAAACAAAAAATGCTAATATGCTTTTTACCCCCTAAACTTACAACAAAAATCCAGAAAAAAAGCATTAATTAAATGTAAATGCATTTTTATTGCTAAAATTTTATTTAACCTAAAAAAATCCAGCAATATTTAATTAAAAAAACTAAAATGGAGATAAATTTAAATGGAAAATACATTAAAAACATACTAAAAATAAAATGGATATTACAGGGCCCTAAAAATGTAAATGAACTGTTGTTGAAATGTGTTAATTTTATGGTTTACTGAATGTAAGCAGTGCTTTATGGGTAGTTATGCAATCCTAGTATCCTTCAGCATCTAATGAATGTGTTTACAATCATGACAGAAGCAAGCAGAAGCCGTAAACCTTAATGCTGAAGATTTATGCAGCTGAACTCGTGTCCTTTATCACCTGTAAACGACAGCTGGGATCCTCTTCCACGATCTGAAGGCTGCCACGTTCTCCAGCTCCTGGTCTGTGACCGCAGCAGGCACGATTATTTGCTCTGGGTAACTGGCACAAAGCCTGTGGGATCAGAAACACACAAACACACGTGTGTCAAGATGAAGCTGCTCTGTCTGCTGCAGCTGCTGTCAGGAGTTTAGTGTGTTTCTGGTCTTTCACCTGTAGTTGCTGTTGATGTTGGAGATTCTCCAGGCACTGTGTGTGTCCAAGCCCATCCTCTCCAGCTCTCGCTTGAACCTCCGCTGATGTCCTCCTGAAAACACACACCTCATTTTTCCTTTCAAATCATGTGAGTTTTGACTTTGCACACACACCAGATTTACAAAACACAGTTTGTTTGTGTGGATCTTGCATCAAGCCTGACACGAACGCCTACATTGCAAAATGACACTGCATTTATCCGTATTTATACACAATATTTAATGCTGAATACAGAATGCAGACTCATTGTAATGCAAAAATTGTCTAAACTGCCACCAGTGTTATTTTAGTATTATTTATATAGTGCATACAGCATACTTTATACTAGTACATATTAGTACTACTAATTATAGATCTGATTAATATTTCAGTTTTCATTTTAAGTTAAAACTTAACAAATTGTAATTATTTTAGTACATCAAAAAAATTAAATGGATATTATATTAAATGGATGTTGTTAATACATGTAAATTTGATGGTTTAGTTATTGGAATGAACAAGCTTTTTTGTACTAAAATTTAATTTTGCCAATAAAATGGAATCCAGAAACGAAATGTAAATTAAAATGTAATAGCTTTTGTTTAAACAAAACAGAATCCAGAAAAATTCACATGCAAAACTAAAATCCATAAAAAAAATGTAATACAATGACATCATAGGGCCCTAAGAAATTTTATTTCTGTTAAACTTTTAATAAACTTGTTAAATTGCAGAAGTTTTCTTGTTTCAATTAATTAGTTAATTTAATTAACTTAAACAATAAAAACGAAATCCATAAATATTAAATTGAGAAACAAAAACTGAGAAACATTTAAATGGAAAATACATCAAAATAAATAACTAAAATACAAATAAAAAATAAAACTGAATTTGGGAACAATTAAAACGGATATTATAGGGCCCTAAAAACTGAAATAAATCATTGTTAAAATGTGTAAATTTGATGGTTTCAATTAATTAGTTTTTGCAATAAACAAGCTTTTTTGTACTAAACTGTAATTTTGCCAATAAAACAGAATCCAGAAAAAAATATAATATTTAATAGCTTTTGTTTAAACAAAAAAAAGAGAAAAAAATTTAATGAAAAACAAAAATCCCCAAAAAATCATAATTTAAAATTTAATAGCTTTTGTTTTAATTAATGCCTAGCTTAGCAAGTGCAAATAAAATGTATTTTTTAATAAATGTAAGGCTATTTAAATGATAATACATTTAAACAAAAAAGAAACACATTTCACTCAAAGTTGCATTATTATAGTTATTGCTATAGTTCTGTGGTGCTCAACTGCATCCATCCTCATTCACTTTTCCTATATGAGAAAGTGCAGCATGAGCATTTTTTTTTTAATTAAAACTTTTAACAAATTTTAGTACATCTTGTGAAACTAAATGAAAACGTGAAATGCTTTTAAAAATAATAAATCTATAATAAATATAAAATATTAATTAGAATATACTTTTTTGTCGTTATTATTATATAAATATATATATATATATATATATATATATATATATATATATATATATATATATATATTATTTTTTTATTTTTTTATTTTTTTTTCATTTTTGCAAATGTTTTTTTTATTTAAGGGTTTTGTTTGTAATTTTGCTATGTGCTTTTGACATTTGTATTTTTTAATAAATTGATGTTAACCATGTAGTTTCATGGTTTTAATAAATATGTTAATTCAAGTAACATGCTTTTTTTTATTATTACATTTTATTTAACCAATAAAACTAAAATTCAGATAAATTAAAAATTAAAAAATTAAAAAATAAATTAAAAAGAAGAAAAAAATAATAATTTTGTAAAAAAAAAAAAAAAAAAAAAGTAGGACCCTAAAATTCTGTTATCAACTTTGTTGGTGCATTGTAAAAGTTTTGTGGTTTCAATTAATTTTTCGGAAAATATAAAATTGATATCATGGAGCCCTAAATATTTAATTTCTGTTAAATTTTTAATAAAAAGTTTTGTTGTTTCAATTAATTAATTAATTAAATTAACATTTTTAGTGCTAAGATTTTATTTTACAATAAAAAAAAAATCCAAAAATATTAAACTGAAAAACAAATATTGTAAATACATAATACATACATTAAAAAAATGGATATTAATAGGGCCCTAAAAACTTAAATAAATCGTTGTTCAATTAACTAGTTATTGCAGAATCCAGAAAAAAATATATAACATTTAATAGCTTTTGTTTAGGCAAAAAGAATCCAGAAAAATTTAAATGAAAAACAAAAATTCTGACTCTAATTCTATAATTCTAATGAATTTGAACTAAAATTTTAGTTTTTTTCAGTTAACGATGACAACCCTGCCTAGCAAGTGCAAATAAATTTAAATGTACTTTTTAATAAATGTAAGGCTATTTAAATGATAATACATTTAAACAAAAAATAAAAAGAAATACATTTCACTCAAAGCTGCATTATTATAGTTATTGCTATAGTTCTGTGGTGCTTTCTTTCATTTTTGGAGCTCAACTGCAACCAATCCCTTTTTCACTTTCCCTATATGAGAAAGTGCAGCATGAACATTTTTCTAAACATCATCTTTTTTTTCCACAGAAAAAAGAAAGTCAAACAAGTTTAAAACAACATGAGGGTGAGGACAGATAAGTAAACCAGTTTAAGGGCAAGAACCTGTAAAACCTAAATCGTGTGTACCTGCACGACAGATCCCATCATGCACCTCTCTGTCCTCCGCGGTCCCGCTCGCGCTACACGAGAGGAAGGCGAAGGCGAAGAGCTCCTCCAATCGCGCTGGCGGCCGAACGACTGCGCTGATCCTCCTCAGCCAATCCTGACACTGCTCCGCCGACAGGAAGTTACACCTGAACACAGACCAGACAAACCCTGCAGGTTACCATTTACTGATGATTCACTTTACTAGTAAACACGCTATTATGCTCAGTTCATCAATGCACTTTATAATGGAAGCCTGTTTCTGACATTTTCTGTAATTTAAAGTCAAACAGAGAAAAGTCAAATAATATAATTTTAACTTTTAGTTTTACCTTTTATTTATTTATTTCCAGTTCATTTCCAATGTATTTATTTCCAGTGCTTCAGCTTAAACTTATTTAATTTGCTAAGACAACATTTTTATTAGACATTTCTTAATATTTTTATATTATTTTGGCTTTTTTTTAACTATCAAAAAATATTTGTAATAGTTTTAATAATGATAACCCTTCCAACCATGACAAGTTTGAACGTGCCAATATTTTTTATTAAATTCAAGACAAATAATCATAAATCTAAACAAAAAAATGTAAATAAATTTCACACAAAGCTACATTTTATTGTTTGTGTTGTAGTTTGTTCATTATGAACATTATGGAGGTCTGTTTGTGACACAAAAAGAAGTAAATAAAAAGGTAATTTGCCCAAATTGTGACATAAACTCCCAACTGCAAGAGAAAAATCAGAATTGTGAGATAAAAAGTGACCATTAGTGACTTATTAGGGTTTTTTTTTATTTATTTTTGAAAAATTCTAAAAAATAAATATTTCATTTTGGCTTTATTTCAATTACCAAAAAAAATATTTGTAATAGTTATAATAATGATAACCCTGCCAAATATAAAAAGTTTGAATGCGCAAATATTTTTTATTAAATTTAAGACAAATAATAATAAATCTAAACAAAAAAAAAATGTAAATAAACTTCACACAAAGCTATATTTTTTTGTTTTTGTTGTTTGTTCATTATGAACATTATGGAGGTCTGTAAATAAATAAAAAGGTCATTTGTCCAAATTGTGACATAAACTCCCAACTGCGAGAGAAAAGTCAGAATTGTGAGATAAAAAGTGACCATTGACTTATTAGGTTTTTTATTTTTATTTTTTAATTTTTATGACTATTTAGGTTTAATATATTTGTAATTTTCATTTTTATTTATATATTTTTAGGTTTACGCTTCAAAACATTATGAACATTATGGAGGTCTGTAAATAAATAAAAAGTATAAAATAAAGTATAAAGTATAAAGTTCAAAAAATTATTTGTCCAAATTGTGACATAAACTCCCAACTGCGAGAGAAAAGTCAGAATTGTGAGATAAAAAGTGACCATTGACTTATTAGTTTTTTTTTTTGTTTGTTTGTTTGTTTGTTTTTTTTATGACTATTTAGGTTTAATATATTTGTAATTTTCATTTTTATTTTTATTTATATATTTCCAGTTTTAAGCTTCAGCTTCAACTTATTTCATTTGCCAAGACAACATTTTCATTAGAAAATTATAATATTTATATTTTATTTTGGCTTTATTTCAATTATTAAAAAATATTTGTATTAGTTATAATAATGATAACCCTGCCAACCATGACAAGTTTGGATGTGCAAATATTTTTTTATTAAATTCAAAACAAATAATAAAAGTCAGAATTGTGAGATAAAAAGTGTCCATTGACTTTTTTTTTTAATGACTATTTAGGCTTAATATATTCAGTTTAACAAAATATAATAAACTGAATATTAAACTGAAAATATATTCATTTCCAGTGCTTCAGCTTAAACTTATTTCAGTTGCTAAAACAACATTTCTAATGAACAAAAAATATTTGTAATAGTTTTAATGATGATAACCCTGCCAACCATGACAAGTTTAAATGTGCAAATATTTTTTATTACATTCAAGACAAATAATAATAAATCTAAACAAAAAAAATTAAATAAAGTCAGAATTCTGAGAAAAAAAGTCTGAATTTTGAGATATGAACTTGTAATTGCAAGAAAAAAAAATGTACACTATATATTCTTACAACTTTCTCAGAATTGCAAAAAGTAACTTTTTTATTTTTTATTTCATGACAAAAAAAAACAAATTGTGAGATCCAAAGTCAAATGTAAAATTGAAATGTGAAGTATAAGCTCAGAATTGAAAGATATAAACAAACATATAAAAAAGTCAAAGAAGAAAGTTGAGATATAAATGCAAAACTGTGAGATATGAAATGCAAACTTATATAGATATAAACATGTAATTGCGAGAAAGTCACAGTTACCTTTTTTTGTGTTGAAACAAAAAAAACTGAACTGTTAGATGCTAAAGTCAGAATTCTTTAAAAAAAAAAATTGTAAATTGCAGGAAAAAATGTAAATTACAGCTTTAATTTTTTATATTTATATCATTACAGTTTTCTCAGAATTGCAAAAAATCTGAATTATGTAAGATGCAAATGTAAACTCAGGATTGCAAGGTATAAACTCAGAAGAAAAGTCACAGAATTGAGATTTGTAAAATGTGTGAGATTAAAAAAAAGTCACAATCCCTATTTTATTTTATTTTTCCATTATGGAAAAAAGACTGAATTGTGAAGAACAGAAGAAATTGGGAAGAATAAACGCTGAATTGCAAGATATAAACAAAGATATAAAAAAGGCACAATTCTAAGAAAGCTGGTATATAAGTCCAATTGTGGGATATAAACCTAAAAAAATTGACTTGTGAGATATAAACATGCGATTGCAAGAAAAAAGCAGAAGTGTGAGATGTAAAGACGTGAAATATGTAAGATCAAGTCACAATTCACTTTATTTTTATTTCATTGTGAGAAAAAAAGTCAGAATTTTAAGTTTATATCTTGCAGTTCTGACTTTTTTGTGAGTGTGAGTTGTGAGATAAAAAGTAACTCATTGGTTTTTTTTTTATTCTGTGGCAAGAACAGGTTTGCATATATTATTTCAATAATAAAAAAAAAATATTTTATAATGTGTCACAAATTTTCCTAATGCAGCACTGAGGATATCATATACATATGAGACACATTTGTTAGTCAAAGCAGACGTACCTGATGAGCTTACAGTCTTTACAGGTGAGCTGCAGCTGCGTCAGATCCCTACACTCCACACTTTCAATCAGCTGCAGAGGAACCTGAAAACAACAAAAACATACAGGAACAATTATTTCAATTAGTGATGAACATCAGTGTCATTTTAGTTACTATTATAATTGTAGTAACCGTTTGAATTTTTAGTTTTATATTTTATAAATTTTATTTTATTTTATTTTAGTGTCATTTTTATTAGTTTTTTATGTTTTTTAAAAAAAATAAGTTTGGGATCACTAAGATTTCCAATGCTTTTTAAAGGAGACTTTTCAGATCATCAAGGCTGCGTTTATTTAATTAAGAATATAGAATAGTATAAAAACTGTAATATTGTGAAATGTTAATGCAAAACAGTGGTTTTCATTTTAATATACTTATGTTATTTATTTCTGTGATGCAAAGCTGGATTTTCAGCATCATTACTCCAGTCTTCAGTGTCACATGATCCTTCAGAAATCATTCTAATATACTGATTTATTACTTTTATTGTAATATGTTGGAAAAAGTTGTGCTGCTTAATATTTTTTGTAACCTGTGATACTTTTTTCAGCATTCTTTGATGAATAAAAAGTTCAAAAGAACAGCATTTATTCAAAATATACATCTTTTCTAACAATTGAAGTCCTTACTATCACTGTTTATCAGTTTAACACATCCTTGCTGAATAAAAATATTAATTTCTTTCAAAGAGAGAAAGAAAGAAAAATGTACTGACCTCAAAGTTTGAACAAGGTGTTTATTGTTACAAAGGTGTTCTATATTTTGAATAAATGCTGTTCTTTTTAACATTTTATTCATCAAAGAATTCTAAAAAAAAAAAATAAATAAATAAAAAATTATTTTTGATCAAATAAATGGAACTTTGAGCATTAGAGACCAATTTTTTTTTGCGGCAGTGTATATTTATTTCCATTTTAGTTATTTAAATCATTGTTACACTAAATTAAAAATAGAAATGTTTCTTATGCAGTTTTATTTTTTAATATTTTTAAAATATTTATTTACATTTTTTACTTATCATTTTATATTTTATTTTATTTCAGTTAATTTATTAAAGTAAAAGAAATCTGCTCTTATTTTAGTTTCAGTTTCAAACGTATTGATTTGAATTTGCTGACCTTCTAGAGGTCTAAAATAGCATTAGCTCATATTCAAACATGTCTGTAGAGCATTTGACTGTATTAAAATGAATCAGATAAGAGCTGCAGCTGCTTTATGAACCGTTATGACGCTTTTATGCTGATTTTTTGATATTTTTAGATACAAAAGTGCCTTCATTTGTGCTCCACAGTAGAAAGCAAGCCTAAATGAGGGTGAGTAAATGATGCAGCACTTTCATTGTTTGACAAACCTGTCCTTTCAAAACATTCAATGATTTTAATTAATACTGTCAGTAATAGACATCCTATTATAAAAGGGTTTGAGCTGCAGCAGAACTATATTTGTGAAATGGTTTTTATTATGCGACGTCACGATTGGGAACAATAACATTCAAACTATGCGTCAAATTAAAACCGGTTCTAATTATGTGCAATAAAAGCAACAATTGATAATTTTACCCCAATTAAACGAAACAAAAACGCTGAAACTGTGAACAAACAAGTGTACTGCATGACAAAGACTGTATCAGGCACTGAGTAAGTATATTAAATAATGTTAAAGTGGTTTAATTTGATTCATTTGATTAGTAAGATCAGAGTGACACAGCAGAGACTCCGCCCACAGGCTCTTCCGATTGGCTGTGATTTGTGATTGACATTGTAAATCGTGTGGACAAACCGGTTGCTCATCGCTGCAATCTTATCACTTTGTGTCTGCTGTGAATACTGTTCTGGTTCAGATATTGTCTGCTGTGTTGTTGTGTATGAGAGAAACACTCACATTGATGACGTTGTCTTGCAGTTTGATGTGAAGGCGGTAGCTGGTTAAGGCAATCACAGACTCCTCTGCTCTCCCCACATGTTCCACACACTCGCCTTGCAGCAGCGGGAATGGGACCTGCCGTTACACACAGCATTATTATCCAATCAGGTTTATTTCACACATTTACTTTCACTTTTTGCATATTGCTGGATTCTGTTTTAATGGTTAAATTCAACTAAATTTCAACGATTGAAGTAATCAAAAAATGGAAATACTCAAAAAGCAAAAAAAATCCTAAGATCTTTAAAAATTGATTGAATAATAAAAATGGAAATTAATAAAACAAACAAAAAAAAATCTAAAATCATCAAAAATTGATTGAAGTAATCAAAAAATGGAAATACTCAAAAAGGATTGTTTTTGTAAAATCATCAAAAAAGATTAATGTAATAAAAAAATGGGAATACTCAAAAAGCTAAACAAACTGTAAAATCATTTAAAAAATCAATTGAAGTAATGACAAAAATGGAAATACAAAAAAAAAATGAATCAAAAAATTATTGAAGTAATTAAATTAAAATGCTCAAAAAGCATTTTTTTCTAAAATCAACAAAAATGGATTGAAGTAATCAAAAAATAAAAATACTCAAAAAGCAAAATAAAAATATAAAATCCTCAAAAAAATGAAGCAATCAAAAAATGGAAGAACCCAAAAAGCTGTTTTTTTCTAAATCCATCAAAAATTGAAGTAACTAAAAAAATAGAAAAATTCAAAAAGCAAAAAAATCCTAAGATCTTCAAACATTTATTGAATAATAAAAATGGAATTTAATAAAACCAAACCAAAAAAAAAAATCAATCTAAAATCTAAAAAATTTAAGTAATCAAAAAATGGAAATACTCAAAAAGGATTGTTTTTCTAAAATCATTAAAAATTATGAATGTAATAAAAATGGGAATACTCAAAAAGCTAAACAAACCCTAAAATCATAAAAAAATCAATTGAAGTAATGAAAAAATGGAAATACAAAAAAAATAATCAAAAAATTATTGAAGTAATTAAATTAAAATGCTCAAAAAGCATTTTTTTTCTAAAATCATCAAAAATGGATTGAAGAAATAAGAAATCGAAACAAATTATAATATAATAAATAATAAAAAACCTCAAAAAGCAAAAAAAAAAATCTAAAGTATTCAAAAAATGAAAATACTCTAAAAGCTAAATAAATTCTAAAATCATTAAAAAATTAAAGTAATCAAAAAATAAAAATACTCAAAAAGCAAAATAAAAATCTAAAAACCCAAAAAATGAAGCAATCAAAAAATGGAACAACTCAAAAAGCTGATTTTTTTTTTTAAATCCATCAAAAATTTAAGTAATAAAAAAATGGAAATACTCAAAAAGCAAACAATTTTCTAAAATCATAAAAAAATGATTGAAGTAATAAAAAAAAAAAAGAAAAAAATCTAAAGTCATGAAATCATCAAGCAAAAATGTATTATATTTATTTTTTTTACAAACCTATGAAATCCATTTTCTTTAACCAAATTCTGTTTTATTGTTCCCAAATTCCTCAGTTGTAATTTTTCTGGATTCTGTTTTATTTTTTTAATTAAGAATAAAAATGACAAATATTAATACAATATTTATTAATTGTTACTTTTTCCTGAAAATCTGTTGTTTGAATGTAGATAGACTGGATTCTGTGGTTCAGGCCTTACATTACCTAAAACGTCTCAAAGAGCAGCTTAATGACCAATGAAAACATACTGTAACTCAAGACAGGACAGATGTATTATTATTCTAAAGCGTTGTGATACCTGCTCATCCTCCTGAACGGGGCTCCCACGGGCCTCCAAACTCTGCTGCCCCTCTTCAACCTTCAAAACACAAGCGTGGTGTTTGACAAAAGCTGTCAGCGGTGATATGAGAGCGGTATAAGCTCATGTAAAGCAGGGTTAGAGGTCTTACCATGACCCCGGGACGGGCGGCAGAGAGGAACACAGTCCCACAGACGGCAAACACACGACCGACCTGAGAAACGCACGATTCATATTTACTACAAAACATGAAATCATTGAATATAATCATAGCTTCACTCACTTTAACACACTGTAGCATCCATTTGGGTACTAGTTTTCTAGTATTTATTTTAGATTATAGATTATTCCAAATTAAAACAGGACTGAACTGCTGATATCCACTGACATAATGAAACATTTCATAATCAATGAGTCGTTCAGCTTTTGCTGAATCATGCCGATCGTTTCAAAGCAGATCAATACAGTGACGCCGTTCTATGAGACTCTATAGATCAGATGGATTTAGCTTAAAAAGGCATTCAACACTAGAGGAGGAAATAACAAACAAAACTATGATAAATTATACTTTAAATGAAAATGAAGACTATTTTAGTACCGTGATTATTTTTGTCAATGCAAATTCTCATTACTGTAAACAGAGTATATAGCAGGGTCATTATAGTTGAAAACTAAAATCTGAAACTATTTAGAATTTTTTTTTACCTGAAATAAAATAAGTTGACTGAAATTAATAAAAATAATTAAAACATTTTATTTTAGCTAGTTTCTCATTTTCATATAGTTTAACTTGATGTACTAAAAAACAAAAATTGAAATAAAAATTAATGAAAACATAAAAAATAAAATATAAAAGTATAAACGCAAACATAAATCTAAAAATAAAATCTCTAAATATTAATACAAACTAATTAATAAATCTTAATGATACTAAAATCTGAAACTAAAATTAACTATTTAGAAATGTTTTTGCCTGAAATAAAATAAAAGTTGACTGAAATTAATTAATGAAAAAATATATATTTTAGCTAGTTTCTCATTTTCGTATTGTTTAACTTGATGTAGTAAAAAACTAAAATTTATAAATTTATAGAAAAATTATATAATGCTGAATTTCAAAAACACACAACAAAATAAAAGTATAAACTCAAACATAAATATAAAAATAAAATCTCAAAATATAAAAAAAAATAATTATTAAATCTTAATGATACTAAAATTTTACCTATTTAGAGCATTTTTTTTTACCTGAAATAAAATAAAGTTTGACTGAAATATATATATATATATATATAAATTAAAAACATTTTATTTCAGCTAGTTTCTCATTTTCATACATTTTAACTTGCTGTACTAAAAAACTAAAATTGAAATAAAAATTAATAAAAACAATATGGTGTGGAAAATATAAAAGTATAAACTCAAACATAAATATAAAAATAAAATGTCAAAATATTAATAAAACTATAATAGTATCTTAATAATACTAAAAAATACTGTATTATATAAAATAATATACAATTATGTTCTATTTAATCAGCACAAAGAAATAAACAAATACAAGTACTATAACAAAATACTGTCATGATATATAAATCCTTACAGTTTAAATATCTAATTTTTATATATGATTTTTTAATCAAATTTGTGGTGATTATTTTAATGTCAATACAAATAAAAAGAAAAAAAAGTAGTATATAGCAGGGTCATTACAGTTGAAAACTGAAACTAAAATTTAAACTAATTAGATTTTTTTTTTTTTTTTTTTTTTTTTACCTGAAATAAAATAACATTTGACTGAAATTAAAAAATAAAAACATTTTATTTCAGCTAGTTTCTCATTGTCATATCTTTTAACTTGCTGTACTAAAAAAAACTAACATTGAAATAAAATTAATAAAAACAATATAATGTGGAATGTCAAAAATGCACAACAAAATTAAAGTAACTAAAATTTATTGAAAATATAAAAATATAAACTCAAACATAAATATAAAACCTCAAAATATTAATAGTATTAATAGTAAAAAAAAAAACTAAAATTAAAATGATGTATAAAAAAGTATAAAAAGCTAAATTACTAAAAGTAACTAAAATTAAATCATGAAAACATAAAAATATAAACTATATTAAAAAATCTCTAAATATTTTTACAAACTAATAGTATAATATACAATTATTGTTCTATTTAATCAGCACAAAAAATAAATTTAAACAAATACTATCTTGCTATATAAATCCTTTATATTTTAATATTTTTTTTTTGCATTATAATAATAAAAATGTTTTTTTTTATATTACATTAATGACATTTTAATTCATATATAATGTCAATAATGCAAAAATGTTCAAAAATAACTTATAGAACATAGATATTGCATGAAATTTTGCATATTGTTACGATATACATATTGTGTGTGTGTGTGTGTGTGTGTGTGTGTGTGTGTGTGTGAATATATATATATTTTTTTCTTTATCATTATAATTCCTTTCTAGGAATTTTTTTGCATTGTTGACATTATTATAATATGATTTTTTTTTTCACATTTGTGGTGAAATATGTCCTGACCTTAATAGACTTCATAAGATTCATGTCAACAACCTACAAAGCACTTGACAAAGAGATTTATGAATGATTTTACAGGTGTCATGTAAGGTCTCGCCGATCACAGAGACTTAATAGCTGCAATATGTCTTATCTTATCTTTAGAAAAATAAAAATAAAACACGTAACAGAATTTTCATTAATACAATTCACATGAAATGAAACCGCATTTGTTTTCCATTCCAAACAACCCCAAAATCTGATCATGTGTCTAATCAGCCATGCAGAAACTATGCAAGTTAACTAAGTCTTCATCTGTGACACATGCACTAACATGCACACATTCCATGCACTGCATTTCTGACACATGATGTTATAGTAAAGGTCTACAGACCTGCTTCTGGATCGGTGCTGAGAAGATGCTTTAAGAAAGAAAGAAAGTCTGCAAGAGAGGACAGGTTAAAAAAGACAGAGTTAAACATTAAAAACCAATTAAAACATGCAACACAATCAGATCATGTGACAATGCATGTCTCACATTGTACTTGAGGAAAAAAGGAAGCAGAATAAAGTTACAGAGAAGTTACAAAACAATGACAGATGATAAGAAATCTTGTTTTATAAAAATCGCTTATAATTAAAACAAGAACAAACATCTGCTGAAGAGCAGAAAAATCTATTTAACTAAAACAAGGCTTCATATTTTCATTAATTTCTGCTCTGATTTTAGACATAAGGGTGATATAAGAGCTTTTTTAAAACCTATATATATATATATATATAAATATATAATCTTTATAAATAATCTCTATATAAATTATTATCATCTCTCTCTCTGCATTTATTTATATTTATATTATATATTTATTTATTTAATTCAATATTAATATTTATACATTTTTTATTTTAGATTTGTATTTTTTTCAATATAATTTACATAATACTACATTTATTTTTATATATTGTATATATTATATATATTTTATTTTTGTGAATTATTGTGTATTACTTTTCATTTTTCGATATGATTTTAATATATAATGCTGAATGTATTTTTATATATTGTATATATTATATATTTATATATATTTAATATAAATAATTAATTTGTATTATTATTCATTTCTTAATAATATATATATATATACACAGAGAGAGAGAGATAAAAAATTATTTTAAAAAGTTGAAATGGATTTTTAACGAAACTATGATTAATGTGTGTCAGACTTACAAGCGTAAAGTAGGCCATGTATGACCTTTTACAACCTGATCAGAATTCATAGTCAACCGATAATAAACATGAGGGTGGATTAAAAATAAAACAGGTTTTGAAGGGCAGGTCAAACCTGAGCAGCATTATGGTTACAACACACACATCCATGGCTATTCATGTGGATGGGAATGTAAACTAATCAAAGAACATGCAAAGAAAGGTCATGCAAACAATAAGCCTTGTTATGCTTTCAGCAAACCACATATAGTGACTGATATGTTATCATGCCTTTTTTACTCAAAGTGCTTTACTATTGCAAGAGCGTCTAATCTCGCAATAATCAATATGCAAAGGTACACACCGATTTTTTTTATGTTTTGAAAAGAAGTGCACCAAGCCTGCATTTATTTGATCTAAAGTACAGCAAAAACAGTACAGTTTAGATTTTTTTACGATTTAAAATAACTGCTTTCTATTCAAATATATTTTAAAATGCAATTTATTCTTGTGATTTCAAAGCTAAATTTTCAGCATTATTATTCCAGTCTTCAGTGTCACATGATCCTTTAGAAATTATACTAATATGCTGATTTGCTGCTCAATATTTAATCAAAATTAAAAAAAGTTCTTCAATAATTTTTTTCAGGATTCTTTGATGAATAGAAAGATCCAAAGATAAGCATTTATCTGAAATAAAAAGCTTTTGTAATGTTATACACTATACCATTTAAAAGCTTGGAGTCAGTATATAAATATATATATTTCTGGGAAAGAAAATATAGAAATTAATACTTTTATTTAGCAAGAACGCTTTAAATTGATCAAAAGTGATGATGAAGACACTTGTAACATTTCAGATAAACGCTGTTCTTCTGAACTTTCGATTCATAAAAGAAAGCTGAAAAATTCTACTGAGCTGTTTTCAACATAATAACAACAATAAATGTTTTTTGAGTAGCAAAACAGAATTTTACAATGATTTCTGAAGGATCATGTGACACTAAATGCTGAAAATTAAGCATTGCATCACAGAAATAAATTATATTTTAAAATATAGTATAAGCAGTTATTTTAAATTGTAAAAACATTTCAGAATTTTACTGTTTTTGCTATACTCTGGGTCAAATAAATGCACGCTCTGTGAGCAGAAACGTCTTAAAAAAACATTAAAAATTTTGACTAGCAGCCTAGGTCAGATAAAAACAGCTACCTGCACTTATTTATTTATATTTAATTTATACAAAAAACATATTGGTTGTGCATTAAAACCTAGTGAGCTGCCTATGTAGACAGCAGTTTTGCCCATGTAGTGAGCTGTCAATGTCTAGCTGACTCTAAACATTTTGACGATGCATAAAAAGGCATTAAACCAAGTATGCTGTCTACATAGGTGCACTAGATAGCCAGAAAGATTCATGAAAGAAAGCTGAAAAATTCTACTGAGCTGTTTTCAACATAATAACATTAATAAATGTTTTTTGAGCAGCAAATCTGAATTTTACAATGATTTCTGAAGGATCATGTGACACTAGATGCTGAAAATTCAGCATTGCATCACAGAAATAAATTACATTTTAAAATATATTCAAATAGAAAGCAGTTGTTTTAAATAGTAAAAACATTTCAACATTTTACAGTTTTTGCTACACTTTGGATCAAATAAATGCATAGTAGTGTAGGTCAGATAAAGACCTGCACTTATTCATTTATATTCTATTTATGCAAAAAACATATCGGTTGTGCATTAAAACCTAGTGAGCTGCCTATGTAGACAGCAGTTTTGTCCATGAAGTGAGCTGTCAACGTCTAGCTGACTCTAAACGTTTTGACAATGCATAAAAAGGCAGTAAACCAAGTATGCTGTATACATAGGTGCACTAGATAGCCAAAAATGTTGTTTAGCTTCATCGTAGCAGCTTTGACAGTCATTAAACTGGCCTAAAGTGACAGCTCGACCTGCTGCAAGATCTAACACCAGTGCATTGACCAAACAGCTCCTATGTGGATTTTATTGCATGTTAAACATGAAACTCTGTCATTAGACCGCGATGCGAGCGTGTGTTGTTGTTGTTTATGTTTGTTGTTGTTGTGGAGGGCGGAACCCGTCTCGCCCGGCACCGAAACCTCTTCATAAAGCGTTGCAAGCGCCGCACACTCACCTGCTTCACGCGTTGGCTGCAGAAGACGAGCGCTGTGGTGCTTAAAATCGGAGTAGAATCAGAAAAGAGACGCTGAACGGAATGTAAACACTGAGAGTAATCCGCTCTACACCGCCATGACGCTCCCCTCTCAGCTGCGCTGCTACGGTCATGTGACGCCGCGACGTCAAGACGCCATCACGCGCGAGCGCGTCACGTGACGAACGTTTGTTTTGTTATCGAAGTTTGTTAGAGATTATTTTTGGGAGGCTTTATCTCGCCGTATTGCTTTTCTTTTTTGTTTGTTTATTCTTTGATCTTAATTATGTCGAATTTATCTATTGTTGGTCATTTATTTATATTTTTCTTTGAAATCCCTATGCAATGTTCCTTTTGTAATTGTTGTTCAAGCATTTTATTTAAAAATAGATAGAAAACATGATGTAAATGTAAATAAATTCTATATATATATATAATTATTATTTTTAATTAAATACATTTATATCAATATAATAGTGTTTTTTAACGATTGTCATGACTTTTAATTCATAACAGAAATGTACAACTTTTTTGTAAACTAAATGGTAATAATTATGCTGATTTAAAAGGGTAAATTTATATATGTGTGTGTATATTTATATATATATATATATATATAATCTTTATTTCTCTTTTTCTCTCTCTCTGCATTTATTTTTATATACTTGCATTAACATTTATTTATTTAGCAAGATATATAATAAATGTCTATTGTATATATTTTATATATATATATAATTTAATATTAATGTTTATTAATTTGTTTTTATTTTAGATTTGTTTTTTATTTTTCAATATAATTTACATATACATAATACAGAATTTATAATTTAATATTAATATTTATTAATTTATTTTTATTTTATAATTATTTTGTATTATTTTTCATATCTCTCTCTCTCGCTATATATCTTTATTTCTCTCTCTCTATATATAATTTAATTAAATTTCATTATAATTTTACAGTTCTAATAATTTTGCTGTGTGTTCTTAATGTCTATATATTTTATTAATTTATTTCAAATTCATTGTTTTTTAACTTTATATTTACATTTACTTATTTAGAAGGCTTTTATTCCCATCATAATTGAAACAAATACATTAGTCAACAAAAGGGACTTTCATTTATTAGCAAACTTTCATCATTTACCATTTAGTCTCTAAACCGAACTGAATATAAATGAACATACATAAGTAGTTATCAAACACATACACAACCAGCAACATACTAAAAAAAAATAGAGCAATTTGGCCAGTCAGTTAATTTTTTACATTAAATTAAATAACGAAATAAATCATTAACAAAAAAAATATGAATAAAAATGGCTGAAATGATGTTGTGATCACATTTAGAGATCAGGACAGGAGTTCATGAAGATCTTGTGATGTTCCTGAGATTGTATTGCATTGTTGAACAGGTAAAATCCTCATTCATCTCAGATCAGAGAGATCTTCAGTTTTCTCTGTCTTTACTCTCATGATGGATTGTACGCCGACAGAGACGTGATCGTGTTGTTCTCTCTTTAGATATGCGTCCTCTTCCGTCTCTCCATCGCTGGGTTCCTGTTTGATTCGGACTAAACTGGCTGAAAGCGGTCTTGAAGTGGCTGGATTCTGAAATGTTCTGGTTTGCATTGGTTCTGAAAAACCATCTCGTCTGATTCTAGACCTGTGAACAGAGAGAAAGCAAAGTTTGTGAATTACATTTATTCTGTAACTCTAAAAAAATTTTGTGCAAGTTTGAAGGGCTCCTATGTGACCCTGGATCACTGGGATATTAAATAAAGATGTTCCATGAAGATATTTAGTACATTTCCTACCGTAAATATATCAAAACTTAATTTTTGATTAGTAATAAGCATTGCTAAGAACTTCATCTGGACAACTTTAAAGGTGATTTTCTCAATATTTTGATATTTTTGCATCCTCAGATTGAAGATTTTCAAATAGTTGTGTCTAAACCAAATATTGTCATATCCTAACAAACCATATATTAATGGAAAGCTAATTTATTTAAAAACAATTGACCCTTGGTTGACCCTGGTTTTGTGGTCCTGGGTCACATATAATATTTTTTTTTCTTGAACTTCATTTATTTATTTGTTTATTTAATTTTTCTGCCCCAAAAACAACATTTTGTTGTTGTTGTTGTTGTTGTTGTTTTAAAGATCTAGATCAGGGATTCCTAAACATTTTTATCAGCTGAAGATGTAAGCAGATGTAAAATATTACTATTATATTTTTCATATATATATATATATATATATATATATATATTATTTTTATAAATTATATATATTTTTTTATTTTAGATTTTTTTTTCAATATAATTTACATGCATATAATACTTTATTTTTATATATTGTATATATTATATATTGTATATTAATATTTATTAATTTTATTTATTTGTATTTTAGAATTAATTTGTATTATTTTTAATTTCTCTCTCTCTCTCTACACATATATATATATACATATATATTATATTGAGAAATTAAAAAGAATAAAAAATAATTTTAAAATAAATTAAAATTAAATTAAATTAATATTATATTAAATTAAAATGTGTATTATTTTTCATCTCTCTCTCTGTCTATATATATATATATATATATATATATATATATATATATACACACATTTCATTTCTTAATATATATATTAAGAAATGACAAATAATTATTTTTTGTAATTTTATTTAAAAATAAAATTAATTACTCTCCCTCTCCTCTCTCTCTCTCTCTCTAGGGGGGGGGGGGGGGGGGAGAGAGAGATAGAGAAATGAAAAATAATACAAAATAATTTATTTTTATATATTGTGTGTATATATATATATATATATATATATATATATAATTTAAGATTAATATGTATTAATTTGTGAAAAATAATACAAAATAATTTAAAAATAAAAAACTAATTAATAAATATTAATATTAAATATATATATATATATATATATATATATATATATTACAATTAATATTTGTTTTAATATTTATTACTTTAAACTATAACATATTTATGTCTTAAATACTTTACTTTCAAACATTAAAATCTTCAAGCTTTTATTTTGGTGGAATATTGATGAAATGCTGTAAACATCAGTCCACAAAAAATGTTGCAAAAATTGTGCAAATGTGTAAATAAAGTGATAATTGCACTAAGTTACATCATGATTTTATTTCAACTAATTGTGCAGCCCCTTGATTTCATTTTTATCTTTTCATCAACTCACAAACCCTTGACCTAGATTAAACTGATTTATTTTCACAGATCCAGCTGTCACTAACCTGTGGTTGTAGAACCAGTTGCTAACAGTGCTAGTCTGAAGGCCTAGTTGTGCTGCGAGTCTGTCTATAGTGTATGGAGATGGATACGGCTCTGTCTGATACGCCGCTATCAGAGTCTCTCTCTCCTGAGGACTGAGGATGACGCGCGGCTTCTTCATCACATCACACCGTCCCCAACCGTCACAAAACCCCTGTCCTCCTGCGTCCAGCGTCCTGTGTGAATCACAGTCTGATCCAATCAGAGCGCGTTTGAGACGAGCTGCCAACGAACAGACATTGAACACTAATGAGAAACATTTAAAGTTATAGTTCACCCAAAAATGACAATTTGCTAAGAATATGTTCACAATCGCAGGCCATCCAAGATGTAGATGAGTTTGTTTTTTTCATCAGATTTAGAGAAATGTGTCATTCCTTCAGTTGCTCATCAGTGGATCCTCTGGAGTGAATGGGTGCCGTCAGAATGAGAGTCACTGGAGGAAGTGTTAGTATGGATTATGGACTCGTATTTTAATGATGGATATATAATTCACTGGACTGGTGTGATGGAATGACATTTCTACAAACCAGAACATTTGATATATATATATATATATATATATACACACGCACACTGAATTTATTTTTTAGATATTGTATAATACATTTAATTTAATATTAAGATTTAATTAACAATTTCTTTTTATTTTATAATTATTTTGCAATATTTTTTATTATTTTAATTTTTAAGATATTGCATATATTATAGATGTATATTTAAAATTTATTAAGTTGTATTATTTTAGAAGTGTGTGTGTATATATATATATATATATATATATATAATTTTATTTATTTATTACATTATATTTTTAATGTAATGTTAATTATTTTGTATAAATGTTCTTTTTCTATATATATATATATATATATATGTGTGTGTGTGTGTGTGTGTGTATTTTATTTTAGATATTGTATATATTTAATTGCATATTTATTTTAGAATTATATATATATTAAACACTGAATTTATTTTTAGATATTTTATATATTATATATATTTAATTTTAATATTAATTTGTTTTTCTTTTAGAAATTTTGTATTTGTATTATTATGCATCTTAATGAGAGAGAATTATTTAGCATTATTTTTAATTTTTCAATATAAATTATATAGATATTTTATTTTTAGATATTGTATATATTTTATATTTAATTTAATATTAATAATTATTAATTTGTTGTAATTATAGAATTTTTTTCATTATTTAAAATTTTTCAAGATAATTTATATTTTATTATATTTATATTTTATTTTTAGATATTGTATACATTTAATTTAATATGCATTATTTTTTTATTTTAGAATTTATTTATATATATATATAAAATATTTATTAATTTGTTTTTCTTTTCTAGAAATAGTGTATTATTTGTATTATTGTGTATCTTAATGATGCATTTGTTTCAGCTTTTGTCTTCTCAAGATGTTAACTGATGGACTGGAGTGGTGTGGATTATTGTCATGTTTTTATCAGCTGTTTGGATTCTCATTCTGATGGCACCCATTCACTACAGAAGGCTCCATTGATGAGACAGTGATGGACTCACACATTTCTGGTAAAGAAACAAACTCATCTACATCTCGGATGGCCTGAATGTGAGTAAATCAAACACACGTTTACCTCTCTGGTCCATCTTCTTCATAACGTTGAGCTTCTGGATCTTTTGAGGGTCTTGGAGCCACAGATGCATCCGAATGAAGTTTTCCTTTCCTTTAAGACTGAGTTTAGTCCAGGGTTTGGGGTGCGACAGCAGTTCAGACACAGAGCTTTGTGTTAAACCCAAAACCTCTTCACCAAACACACGCTGACCTGCCAAAACAACAACAAGCAAGAAGAGCACTATTAAATATAAATGTATATAACAACTCAGACTGTAAGTCAAATGTAAATGTGCAACGTTTGGTACATTTAATGCCCACTGATGATGATTTATGATGATTTTATTTAAATTAAATTATCAAACTAATTCTGAACAAAAAGTATAAATGAAAAGATAAATTACTGACATAAATCATATGTAAATGTACAATTTTTGTTACATTACATGTCCACCGATGATATTATTTTTTTTTCCTGATTTCCATACCCATTAGGTCAAATAATTTAAATTAGCTTTTATCTCTCTATCTGTCTATTATATTTATTTACTTATTTATTTTATTTTATTTTATGTAAACTACAATAATCCTTATTAGAAATGTTGCCTTGTCAACTAACTGAAAATCATTACTTGAAATAAAAAAATGTTAACTGAAAATAAAAAAAAGTGGCCTGGCAACATTTCTAATTTTAAATTAGTATTACATTTAGTATTAAAATAACTACTAACTAAAAAATAAATGGATTATATATAAAATTACTAGAACTTTAAAATTAAAAGGAATTTTAGTTCAATTTAATTTGAGTTCATTTTTAATAATTTTGTCATGTGCTTTTTTCTATTTATTTTATTTTATTTTTTATTATTTTATTTCAATTACTCGAAGTAAAATAAATGTTACCTGAAATAAAATAAAATATAACAATGTTGCCTAGCAACATTTCTCATTTGCTTAGTTTTTTTTTTAATTTAAATTAGTAACTGAAATAAATTAATTTTATATATATATATATATATATATATATATTTATTTATTTATTTTTTAAACACACAGAAAAATTACTAGAACTTTAAAATAAAAATGATTTTTTTTAAATTATAAGAAAATCTATAAAAGCATCTAAATCATATTACTTTAGGACTTTTAATTTATTTTAAACTAATATTTATATTTTATTTTATTTGAGGTTTATTTCACTTACTGAAAATTATTTTTGATCATTGTATTTTTAGTTAGCAATAACCTCTGGTCTCTATATATGGTTCAGGTAGTATTTTTCTTCTTGTAAATCTTGCATTAGGATCATTTATGACCAGAGGAATGACGTCTAAAGCACAAACTCTGATCTCTATTCATCATTATTTTCTCCATCTGCAGTGAACACAAACCTATGCTGTTGATGGTGAGAGTTTCTTTGACTCTCTGTGTGATGCTGAATGTGTCCAGATCCAGAGACTGAAGCTCAGAGCTGCTGCTGATGTTGATAGGACATGAACGAGGTCTCTCTTGCGTCTCCATGTTCTCCTCAGATCTGCTAAAGACCTGCGTTCTCTGATGTGGATCTGCTGAAGGCGTCTCAAATGAGTGGCTGCTGGACGATGGAGAAACTGAGGGGTCAGTATCTTCATCCAGTTCACATTTGATCTTCTGGATGATGCTTTGGACAAAATCAGTCGGGGACTGAGCGCTGGGATCCAGAGTCCCATAATCCTCCTCTTCCTGATGGACCGGTGCATCAAAGGTGTCATTCGTTGCAGACGTCTGTGTCTGCGTCTGCGTCTGCATCTCATGTTTGGCCTGCTGCAGGATGTTCCTGATGGCGCCGTCTGAGGAGTCTCCATCACGCTGAGATCTGCTGCCTTCATCATCATCATCATCATCCAGCTCTGAAACACACCACAGACAAATTCAGTATTAGGACTAGCAGTACATGAATAAGTCTCAGGTAATCTTCAGAGTTTGCTCACTGAATCTGCATCTTTTATTTTTCTACATAGCTTTAAGGTATTTGTATGAATTTTGCCAAGACAAAATTTCTAATCAGGGTTATTATAGTTAACTTTAAAAAAAGTAAAAAATAGATAAAAATAATAAAATTATGTTAAATGTTTAAAAAAATATATGTTAACTGAAAAAGTTTTTTTAGTACTTAAATGTAAACAAAAAATTTAAATGATGCCTTGGCAACTGGCAGAAACAAAAATATGTTTTTAAAATATATTTTATTTTAATATTTATTTATTTTTAATTTATTTAAATTTTATTTTAATTTTTCCATTTTTTTTTTTTTTAGTTTAGGTATTTTTTTTACTTCCACTTAGCATGTTTCTAACATTTTTAATTTTAAACAATAATAATAATAATAATAATAATAATAATAATAAAAAATAATAATACTAATTGAGAGAAAATAAATGTTTTATTTATATATAATTATATATAGTTTTATTTCAGTTTTAGTTATTTTATTATGTTAGTTTAAAATAAATACAAATTGGATAATAGTTATGATTATTTTATTTCAGTTAATGTTTATTTTATTTCAATTTTTTAAAAATTAACATTTCTACTTAAAATTAATTTTATTGCTGTTTTAGTTTATGTATTTTTATTACTTCAAATGAAACGTATTTATTTCAGTTATTTCAGATGCCAAGGAAACATGTTTAATCAGGGTTATTTTAGTTAGTTACAAAAAAAAAATGTGGTAACTGAAAAAATATATATGTATTTTTTAGTACTTAAATGGAAACAAAAAATGGAAATGATGCATTGGCAACTGGCAGAAACAAAATAAATATGTTTTTGTAAATATATTTTATTTTAATATTTATTTTTTAATTGATTTATTTTTAATATTTCCAAACTATAGTTCTTTTTTAATTTAGGCAATTTTTATACTTCCACTTAAAATATTGATTTAAGTTAATTGCCAGGATAACATTTCTAATTGGAAAAAAATATATAATAATAATAATAAAAAAAAATATTTTATTATGTAAGTTTGGAATAAATATACAAATGGGATAATAGTTATAATTGTTTTATTTCAGTTAATGTTTATTTTATTTCAAATTTATTATTTTTATTACTTCAAATGAAACATATTTCAGTAATTTCAGGTGCCAAGGAAACATGTTTAATCGGGGTTATTTTAGTTAATAAAAAAAAGAAAGAAAAAAATACTTAAAATAAATGTTAACAGAAATAAAATTAAAAATTAAATATAAAAGTTAAACTTGTATTATTAAAAATTATTATTTTTCATTTTCATTACAGTTAAAGAGGTCTTAAGAGGTCTTTAGAAATCATACAATCAAAATGGAACTTATTTAATCATGCATTACAACATATTTTTAACAAAATTGAAAACATAAATGCTCTAAACATAATTAAATCCCAAAAGTTGATGTGTTAACTCTCTATAAATAATTTACAAAAGAATAACAAATAATTTTAAATGGTTGTAAAAGTGAGATGAGAGGCTGAACTGACTCTCCAGACGACTCCGATTCAGAATCTTCCTGATCGCGTCGTCTGAGCTCGCGTCTGGAGGACGAACACATGGGACGAAGATGCCTTTAGAAACCAGACACAAACACAGACAATCAATATTTACCATAAAACAAGAACAAAAACACATTCCGCTAGTTGATCAAATTAAACTATAAACACATTTAGAAAGCAACAACTAAAAGTAGTAAAAGTGTACAATTACAAATACAAACAAAAAATGAAAATGAATGCAAAATATTGAAAAATACTGTATATATATTATATTAACTGGATAAAAAAGTTTGTCAAGCCTAGCCTACAAGTTTAAAGCAGCTGTAAAAGCTTGCAGTTTTAAACTTTATATAGATGTTTATATAGATAGCATGTTTCTATCATGATTACACATGTAACATGATTACTATCATGTGACTAGCATAATTTACTAGCATGATACTAGTCTGAATAACAAGTTGTAAACATGTTTCTAACATGATTAGCAAGTTGTTAGCATGTTTATAACGTGATTAGCAAGTTGCTAGTATGTTTCTTTCATGATAAACATGTTATTAGCGTGATTAGCAAGTTGTTAACATGTTTCTATCATGATAAACATGTTGTTAGCATTTTTTCTAGCATGACTAACAAGTTATTAGCATGATTAGCAAGTATTAGCTAGCATGTTTCTAGCATGATTAGCAATGTATTAGCATGATTAGCAAGTAACGAGCATGTTTCTACCATGATTAACATGTTCTTAGCATTTTTCTAGCATGATTAGCAATTTGTTGGCATTTTTATATAACATGATTAGCAAGTTGCTAGTATGTTTCTAGCATGATTAGCAAGTTGCTAGCATGTTGCAAGCATGATTGGCAAGTTGCTAGCATGTTGCTAGCATGATTAGCAACTTGCTAGCACGTTGCTAGCAAGATTAGCAAGTTGCTAGCATGTTGCTAGCAATATTAGCAAGTTGTTAGCATGTTACTAGCATGATTAGCAAGTTACTAACATGTTTCTAGAATGCTTCTAACACGATTAACAAGTTGTTAGCATGTTGTTAGCAAGATTAGCATATTAGCATATTGCTAGCAAGATTATCAAGTTGTTAGCAAGATTAGCCAGTTGTTAGCATTTTGCTAGCAGGATTAACAAGTTGTTAGCAAGATGTTAGCATATTGCTAGCATGATTAGCAAGTTCCTAGCATTTTGCTAGCATGATTGGCATGTTGCTAGCATGATTGGCAAGTTGCTAGCATGTTGTTAGCAAGATTAGCCAGTTGTTAGCATATTGCTAGCAGGATTAACAAGTTGTTAGCAAGATTAGCAAGTTGTTAGCATATTTATAACGTGATTAGCAAGTTGCTAGTATGTTTCTTGCATGATAAACATATTATTAGCATGATTAGCAAGTTGCTAACATGTTTCTAGCATGATAAGCATGTTGTTAGCATTTTTTCTAGCATGACTAACAAGTTATTAGCATGATTAGCAAGTATTAGCTAGCATGTTTCTAGCATGATTAGCAATGTATTAGCATGATTAGCAAGTAACGAGCATGTTTCTACCATGATTAACATGTTCTTAGCATTTTTCTAGCATGATTAGCAATTTGTTGGCATTTTTATATAACATGATTAGCAAGTTGCTAGTATGTTTCTAGCATGATTAGCAAGTTGCTAGCATGTTGCAAGCATGATTGGCAAGTTGCTAGCATGTTGCTAGCATGATTAGCAACTTGCTAGCACGTTGCTAGCAAGATTAGCAAGTTGCTAGCATGTTGCTAGCAATATTAGCAAGTTGTTAGCATGTTACTAGCATGATTAGCAAGTTACTAACATGTTTCTAGAATGCTTCTAACACAATTAACAAGTTGTTAGCATGTTGTTAGCAAGATTAGCATATTAGCATATTGCTAGCAAGATTATCAAGTTGTTAGCATGTTGTTAGCAAGATTAGCCAGTTGTTAGCATTTTGCTAGCAGGATTAACAAGTTGTTAGCAAGATGTTAGCATATTGCTAGCATGATTAGCAAGTTCCTAGCATTTTGCTAGCATGATTGGCATGTTGCCAGCATGATTGGCATGTTGCTAGCATGATTGGCAAGTTGCTAGCATGTTGTTAGCAAGATTAGCCAGTTGTTAGCATATTGCTAGCAGGATTAACAAGTTGTTAGCAAGATTAGCAAGTTGTTAGCATATTGCTAGCATGATTAGCAAGTTGCTAGCATTTTGCTAGCATGATTGGCATGTTGCTAGCATGATTGGCAAGTTGCTAGCATGATTAGCAAGTTGTTAGCATGTTGCTAGCATGATTAGCATGTTGCTAGCAGACTAACAAAGCTTATTGTTTAACACAGAATGAGTCTTTGTTTGTGTGAGGAACATGGTCTAACCTCTCAGTCGGTCCTGAATGGCGCGGAGCGTTCGGATGCTGTGTTCGTCGGACAGGAAGTGCTTCATCCTCAGGAAGGGCTCTCTTCCTCTGCTGGTGAGTTTGCTCCAGGGTTTGGGTCGGGCCAGGATGTCGCTGACCGTACCCTGAGAGAGACCGAGCACATAGTGACCGAACACCCGCTGGCCCACGTTCAGGCGCTGAAGAGCCTCTTTGACCTCGAGAGCTAATCGAGTCGTGTCAAACTCACACTCATCACCAGACTCTGTCTCCTCCTTCATCAAGCTCTGGAGAGATGAAGATGAAGATGATGATGATGATGGAGATCCAGAAATGACAGAGGATTCATTCAGCAGTTCTCCTTTTCCAATGTCCTGAAACTCTGGCGTTTTTACCTCCGTCTGGATCACAGCATCTGCAAAGATATGAACAGATCACACATACAATAACAGAAACAAGTTTTATAAAGCAAAAGAAGGCTGTTTTCAGGATGGATTACACTGTATGTTTAGTTTAAAACAGGTCACATTATACCAAGGTTTGCCAAACTTGAAGTAATTAGATACATAAATGAATATAAAAAAAAAAAAAAAAATCTATATATATATTATATATATATATAAAAATAAATTAACATAAGTATAAATAATTAAAAAAATAAAAAACACTCAGCAAAAAAGCTAAAATGTTTTCATTTTAATAGATTAGAATAAATAATATAAGTTAATATATATATACACAAGTTAAAATTTATTGAAATGTATCCAGTTTTACAAATTGGATACATTTTATTTACAAGCTAATTTAAAAATAACAACTACGAATGCATAAAAATATTTTATTTGAAATCATTTTAAAAATAAAAACTACAAAAAATAAATGTACTAAAAAAGTTGCCATTTTATTTGAAAAATTACAGTTAAAATACATAAAAGAAACTAATAAATATAATATATAAAATATAAATGTTTTATTTTGAATAAATTTAGGAGTAATCATTTTAGAATAGAAACAAACAAAAAATAAAACACTTACTAAAAAGCTGTTTTGAAAAAATAGAATTACGTTAGAAACAATCTGAAAACTTACTAAAAATAAATTGAAATTAGAATAATTTACATTGAAATTGAAATAACATTTAAAAATAAAACTTGCTAAAAATATCTAGATTTTTTTTTCAGAAAATTTATTTATTTTTACATTTTTATAAATTAATTAATTTTTTACATTAAAATAAATAATAAAAAACTACAATAATAATATTAAATATGCAAAAAAAATTAATTAGAATAGAATTTTTTAAAAATCTAAAAACTTACTAAAATAAACTAATACAAAAATATATATTTATTTCTAAATAAAAACTACTAAATGAATGAACTACTAAAAATAAATGTACTAAAAAATCAGACATTTTATTTGAAAAAATTCAAATTAGAATTTTAAAAACATTTAAAAATAAAAACAAATAAAAATAAAACATTTGGTAAAAAGTGGAAATGTTTTATTTAAAATAAATCACAATAAAGCGTTTACTAAAAAATATATAAATATGTTATTTGAAATAAATTAAAATAACATTTAAAAATAAATCTTGTTAAAAAAGCTGATTAAAAAGCTGTTTTTAAAAAAAAAAAAAAAGTATTTATTTTTTTATACTAAAAAAGCTGCCATTTTATTTGAAAAATTAGAACAAAGTGTGATACACTCACCATTATCAATGTCTGATGGAGAAGAAAACACCTGACAGAGAAGAAAACAACATTGTGAGTAAAAACATATAAAAAACAATTAAAACATAAAAATAAAGCACTATATATATATATATTATTTGAAATAGATTAAAACTGAAAAAAAAAAATATATATATATATATATATATATATTTTTTTTTTTTTTTTACAAAAAATGTAATACATTTTTCAATAAATTAAATAAGTAAAAAAAATAAAAACTACAAAAAATAAATAAATAAATATACTACAAAAACTGTCATTTTAAAAATCACCAGTAGGTGGCGCTGCCTACAAATGGCTCACTTTAGAGCACAGAAACATCCATACTTATAGTATTTTTGCTATATAAATACAGCATATGAGCAAAAAGTACATTTCTCTTACCGAAACATCATCTGTAGTTTGCGTTAGCTCTCGAAGAGTCCTGAAAGTCACAAAAACGAGACGTTCTGATCATTTCTAATATTATATTATTGCTGATTTTATGAGGAGGAAATGTATTTGTGTGATACCTGAGCTCAGTTTTGATCTTGTCATAGTCCTGCTGGGATTGTAACTTGGCCTGAAGTCTCTAATGAACAAACAGGATGTTAGTGTGAGTAAACACACGAAATCTTTCTTTAATGAAATGTTTCTACCTCTATCTGCTGTGATTTATTGGCCAGTTGCTGTTGCAGCAGAGCGACGTGATTGGCCGTTCGCTCCTGGACTTCCTGTAGCAGGTGCTGAAGTCGTCGCACTTCCTGTTCCAGACGCTGAACATCACGATTTCTCATCGCAACCATCGTCTCCACATCAGCAGAGCTACAAAATAGTGAGATTAGCTTTATTACCATATTCAATGGACAATTTTATTTAGTACTATATGTACATTTATTTTTATTTACAGTTATATTTATTCATATGTAGCAATATATTTAGTACATATATATATATATATATATATTAGTAATATATTTAGTATATTTACATTTATATTAAATAGTATATTTAATTAAAATTAATTAAAATTTAATTAAAATTAATTTTATTTACATTTATATTTAGGGCATTTAGTATATTTAAAATTTTTCTTTAGTAGTTTATATAATACATTTTATATTTTAATTTATTTAGATTATTATTTAGTAATATATTTAGTATATTTAAATGTATACTGTATTTAGTACATTTATATTTAGTAATATATTCAGTATATTTACATTTATATTTATGTACATTTTATATTTAGCAATGCATATAGTATATTTATATTTAAATGTAATAGTATATTTAGTACATTTTATATTTAGTAGTATATTTAGTTTTATTTACATTTATGTTTAGTAATGCATGTAGTACATATATATATTGATATTTAGCAATATATTTAATATTTACATTTAAATTGAATTACTGTTATATTTACATTTGTTTAGAAATCTATTTAGTAGTATATTTACATTTTAAATGTATTTACATTTAGTAATATATTAAATATATTTACATTTATATTTAGCAGTATTTACTTTTATATTTAGTGTATTTACATTTAGTACATTTTATATTTATCAATACATATAGTATATTTATATTTATTTGCATTTATAGGTAGTAGTACATACGTTATATTTAGTAATATATTTAGTGTGTTTATTTTTATTTACATTTATGTTTAGTAATGCATGTAGTACATTTAAGTTGATATTTAGTAATACATTTAATATTTACATTTAAATTTACTTAAATTTATATTTAGTGTTTACATTTATATTTAGTAATATTAATATATAATATATTTATATACAATATTAGTAGTATCTTTTGTATATTTATATTTGTAATTATTTACATAGTATATTTAGTTTATTTATATTTATTTACATTTATGTTTAGTAATGTAGTACATATATGTTTATATTTAGCAATATATTTAATATTTACATTTAAAGTGAATAACTTTTATATGTAGTATGTTTACATTTATTTAGTAATATATTTAGTAGTATATTTCAATTTTAAATGTATTGACATTTATATTTTGTAATATATTAAATATATTTACATTTATATTTATTAGCATTTACTTTTATATTTAGTATATTTATATTTATATGTAGTAGTATATACATTTTATATTTTGTAATATATTTAGTGTATTTTTTATTTACATTTATGTTTAGTAATGCATGTAGTACATATATGTTGATATTTAGTAATATATTTAATATTTACATTTAAATTTACTTGCATTTATATTTAGTAATATTAATATATATAATAATTATTTATATATTTAGTAGTATATTTAGTAATTTTATATTTGTAATTATTTACATTTATTTTTACTAGTATATTTAGTATTTACATTTATGTTTAGTAATATATTCGGTTATTTACATTTAAAAAAAATTACATTTATATTAAGCATGTTTGCACTAATAAATATTAAGTAATATATGTCATATATTTTCCATTTATATTTAGCATTTAAAATATGCAAATATGCCTCATGTGTGACAATTACTAAAGTCTTTATTAGAGAAAATGAAAATCTTACGTTGGTGACACTGCAGTAAACACACACAGATCCTGTAAAGATATAGATAAAGATAAAGAAACATAGAAACATGAGCTCAAAAATAATAAACACTCTTTAGAGTAACAAATGACCTGCTCTTATCATCTGACCGCGGTTGTATCTCTCTATTAGTGCTACTGGATCTTAGTGCTGCATTTGATACTATTGACCACAACATTCTTCTAAATAGACTTGAAAATTATGTTGGCATTAGTGGTAGTGCATTGGAATAGTTTAAATCATACTTATCTGACTGCCATCAGTTCGTGGCAATAAATGAAGAGGTATCGTATCGATCAAAATTGCAGCATGGAGTACCTCAAGGCTCAGTACTAGGGCCATTACTTTTTACGCTTTACATGCTACCCTTAGGAGATATCATCAGGAAACATGGTGTTAGCTTTCACTGTTACGCTGATGATACTCAGCTCTATATTTCTTCAAAGCCTGGCGAAACATACAAAGTTGAAAAACTAATGGAATGCATAGTTGATATAAAAAACTGGATGACATGTAATTTCTTACAGATAAATTCTGATAAAACAGAGGTGTTAATTATTGGGCCAAAAACCTTTGCAAGTAATAACTTAAAACACAGCATAATACTTGATGGCTGCTCTATGAATTTATCATCATCAGTCAGGAACCTAGGTGTGTTATTTGATAGCAATCTTTCCTTCGAAAACCACATTTCTAGCATTTGCAAAACAGCATTTTTCCATCTTAAAAACAGCTAAATTATGACCTATGCTTTTAAAGTCAAATGCAGAAATATTAATTCATGCCTTCATGACCTCCAGGATAGATTATTGTAATGCTTTATTGCAGTGGTTTTCAATCCTGGTCCTAGGGACCCGCTGCTCTGCACATTTTGTGTGTCTCCCTTATCTGACACACTCAGTTCAGTTCATGGATCTCTCTCCTAACGAGCTGATGATCTGAATCAGGTGTGTTAAATAAAGGAGACACACAAAATGTGCCGAGCAGTGGGTCCCCAGGACCAGGATTGAAAACCACTGCTTTTTTGGGAGGTTGTTCTGCACGCTTAATAAACAAACTCCAGCTGGTCCAAAATGCAGCAGCTAGAGTTCTTACTAGAACCAAAAAGTATGAGCATATTAGCCCGCTTCTGTCAACACTGCACTGGATCCCTATTAAACATCGTATTGATTACTTATAATACTAATTACTTATAAAATCCTCAATGGTTTAGCTCCTCAGTACTTGAGCGAGCTCTTATCACATTATAGTCCCTCACGCCCACTGCGTTCTCAAAACTCTTGCAATCTGATAATACCCAGAATATCAAAATCAGCTGCAGGCGGCAGATCATTTCCTTACTTACTTACTTGCCAAAACTGTGGAACAATCATGTGGACACACTCAGTCAGTTTAAATCTAGACTAAAGACCCATCTCTTTAACCTGGCATACACATAACACATTACTAATATTCAAATCCGTTAAAGGATTGTTAGGCTGCATTAATTAGGTCAACCGGAACCGGGAACACTTCCCATAACACCTGATGCACTCGCTGCATTAAAGGAAGAATGGAATCTACGCTAATATTAGTCTGTCTCCTGCAGTGTTAATTTTGACAGCAAAGCTTGATTTAGTTTTAGTTATAGTCTTTTGACTAAAATGCCATTTAGTTTAGTTTTAGTCATATTTTAGTCATCTGAATTGTTTTTAGTTTTAGTCGGCTAAATCTACAGTAAATTTAGTCGGCTAAAATTGAATGGGTTTAGTTACAGTGCAATGCATTTATGAAGAATTTCTCTAAAATTTGCAAACTCTTTATATAGGTTTGATATTAAGGTCTTATCATGATAAACACAATTTAACCCTTTAACTGTCACTCCCCATTGTGAACATAGACATGAAAATGCACTATCCAAATGTAATTTTTTATAATTCATGAACAAAAACATTTTCTAATATGATTTTCATGTACAATTTCCATGATAATGCAATGTCTGATTTTAAAATGGTTTCCAAAGGATGAATTTTGAGATTTTAAGTCTTCAAGTGATATATAATTTCTTATGATTTCTAAAGCGTTATAGAAAAAAAGGCAACAAAGAAAGTCTTTTTGTGAAAAAGGTCTGAACTCCTGTTATGAAGTACATTTTTTGAGGTGCACTCTTGTCATAAATTAATCTATTACTTTTCCTACATAATTTGTAACACAAAACAGTGGTAAAATATCAATTTAGGATAAATCTTCGACCTTTCCAACGATATATAGTTTGTCATGATTAGATTAGGATTTATTTGAAATATGGTGAAGTAAACATAGGCGTCCCGGTGACGGGACGGTGACAGTTAAAGGGTTAACTGCAGTGATACACAACATGCCTTAATATCCCAATGAAATTATAATTCTAAAAACCCCAATGGTTATATATTCTAATTATGCATTGCATTATGCAACTTGTTTACCATATTCTTCATTCTTTCAAACAGACATGTTTATTTCTATAAATTAATTTTGAATCATCTTTAGGGCTATGTAAGCGATTTAGATAGGAGCAGTGTGTGGTTTTCTGTCTTTCTTTTGTTCGGACAATAGCAACTAAATGTGGCTGCTATCCCTTTAAAACCGAATACATTAACGCAATTGATGCAATGCACTGATACACTTTCTCTCTACTGTTTACATTAATTTAAGTCATAATCGGCTGTGTTTACATGAATACTCGTCAAAACGGACAATTCGAAATTCTAATTGTGTGTATTTCTCAGTTCATGCAACGTGAAAGAGTGTGAGACGTGTTTTCTGTGTGTTTGCTTCAGTGTCTGCGCTCAGAAAACAAGACCCAATTGAGTTCTCTCTTGCGTCGTCAAATTTATCCATATGTCTGCACTTCTCCCACATATTGACATTTTTGAACGTTTTATAAGACGTGCAGCAAGTGTATTTAAGGTTGAGTCCTGATTTTGTCTAACCAACAGATTTTTCAGAAACAATCTCTTTCTAAATCGTCCCTCCCTAACATTTTCATCTCGTTTTTTTATTCGCTGACGAAAATGCAAGTAGATTTTAGTCATAGTTTTTGTCATGCAAGAATTTTAGTTCGTTATTGTTTCGTTTTCATCTGTGAAAAAAAAAATGTTGACGAAGTTTATGACAAAAATTATTCGTCAACAAAATTAACACTGGTCTCCTGCTTATTCTGAGGTCAGATCCAGTAAACTACTTTTGGTCAGAGGAGAAGTGACCCCCCGAGTGAGCCTGGTTTCTCCCAAGTTTTTTTTTTTTCGTTTTGGTTCCTTGCCACTGTCGCCTATGGCTTGCTCAGTTGGGGACAACTAAATTGGGACAATCAAATTATTAATTTGGAACTATTAATTCTTTCCTCAAACTAAAATTGTTTACGGTTTCTTTTTGCATTATTGATAATTTAATTTTCTATTTGATACTGTAAAGTTGCTTTGACACAATTTGTATTGTAAAAAGCGCTATATAAATAAAGCTGACTTGACTTGAGGCCGCAAAATAAACCCTGGTTTCATCATACAGCTTTAGTGTGGAAATATGAGACATTACTGTACTTCAGATTGTTAGGAAACAGAAACTAAAATCTATTATATCGTCTCTTTTCCACACATTTATGTCTGTGATCTCAGGCAAATATTCATCATGGTCACACAAAGATACAACAAAAATCAATAAAGGTCAAAGTGATCAGATTCTGTCTGCAGTGAATTGAATTAACCTTTGACTTTATGAATATTTTACAAATAAAAAATTATAAACAAACCAATAAATATTTTATGACAACAAATTATGCCACAGAATTCCTAGAACAATGGATTTAATACATCTATAAATATTTTATTTATTTTATTTTATTGTGAGAAATTGATATAATAAGAAAAGTGCAGAATTTCTGTGTGACCAATCAAATGTAAGTATTTAGTATATTTCTATTTAGTAGCATATTTAGTACATTTTATATTTAGCAATACATTTTGTACATTTAGGGTTATATTTAGTAGTATATTTTGTATTTGGCAATATATTTAGTGTTTACATTTTATGTATATTTATTAGTATTTTTACTACATTTGTATTTAGTATATTTACATTTATATTTATTTACATTTATATTAAGTAGTATATTTAGTACATTTACATTTAGTAGTATTTTAGTACATTTTTATTGAGTAATTTATTTAGTACATTGATATTTAGTAGTATATTTAGTACATTTTATATTTAGTAATACATTTATTATGTTTACATTTATATTTAGTACTATATTTAGTACATTTTAAATTTAGTAATATATTTATTATATTTACATTTATATTTAGTAGTATTTATATTAGTAGTATATTTCATACATTTTGTATTTGGAAATAAATTTAATGTTTACATTTATATTTATATTTATTTTTAGTACATTTATATTTAGTAATATATTTAGTATATTTACAATTATATTAAGTAGTATATTTAGTACATTTGCATTATTTACATTTATATTTAGCAATTTATTTAGTACATTTACATTTTTATTTAGTAATATATTTAATATATTTACATTTAAATTCATCTAGAACATTTACACTTGTTTACATTTATATTATGTAGTATATTTAGTACATTTTATATTTAGTAATACATTTATTATGTTTACATTTATATTTAGTACATATTAATTTAGTAATATATTTATTATATTTACATTTATGTTTAGTAGTATTTATATTAGTAGTATATTTCATACATTTTGTATTTGTAAATAAATTTAATGTTTACATTTATATTTATATTTATTTTTAGTACATTTATATTTATTAATATATTTAGTATATTTACATTTATATTAAGTAGTATATTTATTACATTTGCATTATTTACATTTATATTAAGTAGTATGTTTAGTACATTTACATGATTTACATTTATATTTTAGTATTTTAGTACATTTTATATTTATTCATTTATTTAGTATATTTTATTATTATTATTATTTAGTTACATTTTTATTTAGTAATATATTTCTTATATTTATTACATTTATTTTAATTTATTTAGTACATTTTATATTTAGTAGTATATTTACTACATTTACATTTTATGTTTAGAAGTATTTTAGTAGTTTAGTAGTATATTTTGTATTTGGCAATATATTTAGTGTTTACATTTATATTTAGTAGTATTTTAGCACATTTATATTTAGTAATATATTTACAATATTTTAATTAATATTTATTAGTATCTTATTTATCTTAGTACATTTTATATTTAGTAATATATGAATACATTTACATTTAAATGTGTTTGGTACATTTACATTTATATTTAGTAGCATATTTAGTACATTTTGTATTTGGCGATATATATATTTAGTGTTTACATTTATGTTTAGTAGTATTTTTAGTACATTTATTTTTAGTAATATATTTAGTATATTTACATTTATATTAAGTATTTAATACATTTACATTATTTACCTTTATATTTATTAGTATTTTAGTCAATTTTATATTTAGTAATTTATTTAGTACATTTATATTTAATATATTATATATATGTATATTTAATATATTTACATTTAAATTGATTTAGTACATTTACATTTTTACATTTATATTTAGCATATTTACTACATTTTATATCTAGTAATACATTTAGTATATTTACAATTATATTTATTTACATTTGTTTACATTTATATTTAGTCGCATATTTACTACATTTACCATTTCTTTTTAGTAGTATTTATATTTAGTAGTATATTTTGTATTTAGCAATATATTTAGTGTTTACATTTATGTTTAGTAGTATTTCAGTACATTTATTTTTTAGTAATATATTTAGTATATTTACATTATATTTATTTACATTTATATTAAGTATATATTTACATTATTTACATTTATATTTATTAGTATTTTAGTACATTTTATATTTTATATATAGCATGTTTACATTTACATTTAGTAGTATTTATATTTAGTAGTACATTTAATACATTTACATTATTTACATTTATGTTTATTAGTATTTTAGTACATTTTATATTCAGTAATATATGCTAAAGAACATGATCGTCAGGTTTTAATTATGACATGACGGACAAAGCAAATGCTAAAAATATTTGTACTTTAAAATGGGTCACAGAAACTACAAAATGGTTCAAATACAAAGCAAATAGCATCTAAAACACACACGTTATTAATCAGAAACCCATATGCTGACTCCTGAATCAAACGACAAACATAAACAAGTGTCAAAACATCTCTAGCTCCTACAAACATTTAACCAGAGTGAAAACTGAAGCACACTCACCATGTGTTTGTGGAAGCTGCTCTTGATCTCAATGTATTTCCATGCAGAGCTTCAGCAAACTAACATCAGACCAGAGACCAGAGCAGAAGAGAAGAGAAGAGGGGAGGGACAAACACAGCCAATCAATAGCCGCATTCATCCAGACAATCAATACCTGCAAACAAAGAGCTCAGTCAATTCATCAATAGATCTATAGAGAGCAGCTGACGGGGAGGAGATCAGATCAATCAATCAATCCATCAATTAATCAATCCATCAATCTAGACGAGACGTGTATGCAAATGTGCATATTGTAGGTCAGCATTTTCACTTTTTAATGACCTTTTATATAAAGGTTGTTATTCCACATAGCCAGTGTTACTATAGTAAATAAAAAAAACTAAAAAATACTTAAAATAAAAGAAAAGAAAAAATTACAATAATATAAAATAATGCAATAATAATACAATGTAAAGGTTTTGTTTAGCTTGTGTACTAAAGCAAATAAAACTGAAATAAAATTAATAAAAAAATATATATATATAGACAAATCAAAAGCTTATTTACTAAAATTACTAAAACATTACCCGAAATTAAAAATAAAAACAGAAAAATAAAACTATTATTTCTTTAGTATCTCAGTTAAATGTAAATAACATTAATCTCTATTATTTAGATTCATAAAACTGCATGTATAATTATTATATAAATATTAGCAAAATATTTTTTAGAATAGTGTTTAGGCTGTAATTTTATGAATTTCTGGATCAGCTATAATCTACAGCTGAATTCAGAGCAGCACACTAGCATTAAATTACTGTTTTTGCTGTTGTATGTACAGTATGTTCATATTCTTGCTGTATATAGAATGCACTGAGGTCATGTGATAAAATGAACAACTGTAGAATGATACAATGTAACATTCTGATCTGCTATTGAAGCTTATTATTATTATTTGGAGCCAAAATTTAAACATGCTAGTAACATACTAATCATGCTAGAATCATGCTAGCAACATGCTAGTAAAGAGCTAATTATGCTAGAAACATGTTAGCAACATGCTAACAACATATTAATCATGCTAGAATCATGCTTTTTTTTTCACTTTCACTAGTAAATTGCTAATCATGTTAGCAAAATGCTAGCAATATGCTAGTAAATGCTAATTAGGCTAGAAACATGTTAACAACATGCTAAGCATGCTAACAACGTGCTAATCATGTTATAATCACGCTAGCAACATGCTAGTAAATAGCTAATTATGCTAGAAACATGTTAGCAACATGCTAACAACATGCTATCAACATACTAATCATGCTAGTAAATTGCTAATCATGCTAGAAACATGTTAACATTGTGCTAAGAATGCTAACAGCATGCTAATCATGTTAGAGTCATGCTAACAACATGCTAGTAAATAGCTAATTATGCTAGAAACATGTTACCAACATGCTAAGCATGCTAACAACATGCTAATCATGTTAGAATCATGCTAGCAACATGTTAGTAAATTGCTCATTATTCTAGAAACATGTTAGCAACATGTTAGGCATGCTAACAACATGCTAGTAACTTGCTTATGTTAGTAAAATGCTAATCATGCTAGAAACATGCTAATTAAGTTAGAGTCATGCTAGCAACATGATAGTAATTTGTTTATCATGTTAGAATAATGCTAGTAACATGCTATTGAATCATGCTATATTTAATCATGTTAAAAACAAGCTAGCAACATGTTAGTAACATGTTAATCATGGTAGAAACATGCTAGAAACATGCTAGTTGATTGCTATGATTGCTAAATCATGCTTGCAACATGGTAGTTCATGTTAAATCATGCTAGCGACATGTTAATTCACATTAAATCATGCTAGCAACATGCTAATTCATGTTAAATCATGTTAGCGACATGTCAATTCCCATTAAATCATGTTAGAAACATGCTAATTAATATTAAATCATGCTAGCAACATGCTAATTAATGCTAAATCATGCTAGCACCATGGTTAAACCATCTTAAATTGTGGTAGCAACATGTTGATTCATGTTAAATCATGCTAACGACATGTTAATTCACATTAAATCATGCTAGCAACATGCTAATTAATGCTAAATCATGCTAGCAGCATGGCTAAACTATCTTAAATTGTGGTAGCAACATGCTGATGTATGTAAAAGCATGTTAGCAACATGTTAATTCATGTTAAATCATGCTAGCATTATGCTAATTTATGTTAAATCATGCTAGTGACATGTTAATTCACGTTAAATCATGCTAGCAACATGCCAATTAATGCTAAATCATGCTAGCAGCATAGTTAAACCATCTTAAAATGTGATAGCAACATGCTGATTCGTGTAAAAGCATGCTAGCAACATGTTAATTCATGTTAAATCATGCTAGCAACATGCTAATTAATGCTAAATCATGTTAGCAGCATGGTTAAACCATCTTAAATCGTCGTAGTAACGTTGATTCATGTTAAATCATGCTAGCATTATGCTAATTTATATTAAGTCATGCTAGTGACATGTTAATTCATGTTAAATCATGCTAGCAACATGCTGATTCATATTAGAAATGTGTGTGTTCCCACTCTCCCAAAATTTAGTTTCAACAATTAAATTAGCTTTTCAAGTTATTTCAAACTAACGAGACAAGACTTTCTCAATTCAACTTCAAAGTTCGTCTACGAACTTAATTTATCTAGCTAATGTTTGTTGTTGCATATACTGTTTCACTTGTACTATTATTGAGTAGTGTGCAGTATGCAGTTTTCCATTCCAAACATAACTCGTATTTCATATTTCACATTTCAGTATTTCATTTTTCATATCCAATATGTCATCATCAGTTTATGATCCTGAGGCAAAATTCAAATGCATATGAAATCTGAACTACAGCTAAAATGGGCTTTGGTCAGCTGTTTTAATGGGGATTTTTGAGGGTCACAGATGACATATCGATTGTAGCTATAGGTTTTATTGATCCTGATGATTGATTTGAAGCTCACAGGACACAGTATTGATTTTCAGCACAGCCAGACGATATAAAGAAAGACCTAGAAACCAAACCATATTATTTGCAACATTTTAGCATCTGTTCTGTGGCTTTTAATATCACTAAACCACAACAGCACAGAACTATATTTACATGAAATACAATAAAACTGACAAAAATGATTTTTTGTCCCAAGGCTGTTTAGCAGAAGAAAATGCAACTCTCTTTTATAAAAATAACCATGATTTCATCAGTTGTATAAGAACTGAGAAATTAATGTTATCAAACTGTGCTTTTGTTTAATATATGTGACCCTGGAGCACAAAACCAGTCACTGGGGTATATTTGTAGCAATAGCCAAAAATACATTGTATGGGTCAAAATTTTTATTTTTCTTTTATGCCAAAAATCATTAGAGTATTAAGTAAAGATCATGTTCCATGAAAATATTTAGTAAATTTTCTACCGTAAATATATCAAAACTGAATTTTTGATTAGTAATATGCATTGCTAAGAACTTCATTTGAACAACTTTAAAAGCGATTTTCTCAATATTTTTTTGGACCCTCAGATTGCAGATTTTCAAATAGTTGTATCTCAGCCAAATATTGTCCTAGGAGCCTGGTTTCTCCCAATGTTTTTTTTTTTTCTCCATCTGTGTCACAGATGGAGTTTTGGTTCCTTGCCACTGTCGCCTATGGCTTGCTCAGTTGGGGACAGCTAAATTGGGGACAATTAATTTGGAACTATTGAGTAATTTCCTCTAACTAAAACTTCTTTTTGCATTATTGATAACTTTGACACAATTTGTATTGTAAAAAGCGCTATATAAATAAAGCTGACTTGACTTGACTATCACAGCAAACCATACATCAATGGAAAGCTTATTTATTCAACTTTCAGATGATTTAAAAAATTGACACTTATGACTGGATTTGTGCTCCAGGGTCACATATAATGTGCAGAACATATATAAAAAATGTTCTGACCACTTTAATATGGTCACAGTTTCTTTTCCCCTTAAATGTTTAATTACTTACAGGAAAATTATTCATCTTTCTGAACTAAGAAAATTACGAATTTCACCCCACCTCAAAATCTAAAAGCAGACCTCACACAGATCAATACTTGATCAATAATCAATAACAGACCAGGTTATTCTTTAATAAAGATGAACATACTAAACCTCTTCTTTTCCACAGAAGATCAATGATTCTGTCAACAGCTAAGTGTATTTCAATCTTTATAGTTGCACAAACAGACTTACAGTGAATTATGTAAACAATGAGAGATATGGCCTGAATTTGAACACATGCAGCAGAACAGGATGAAAGAGCAGACAGTGAGCGTCAAAGTCGGAGCGGCTCCTCTGATGTCTAACAGGTCTGGCATGTGAATATGCGTGCTGTGCATGCCGTCTCTGTCCGCTTGTGCATGGTGTTACTGACGGGTCAATATGTACTATGTAGACGGCATTCAGTCTGAGACACGACAGGAGCATCCCACACTTTCACTCCAATTCTAATGATTTACAAAAGTTGATTTAAGCTGCTCTTGTTCCTGTTGTTCACAGGAGAACAAATGCAGGTCTCATAGCAGAGGCTCAAGCTAAATTTACATTTTAAGGATCATATCCTTTCAGTTAATTCAGTGTGAATGTGAATTGAACTGGTCCCAATGCAATGAATGTGGAACTGGAATTACAGAATTATTTATTTACTATATATGTGTTGGCCAAAACACAACATGCATGATTTATTTTTGACTAATTCACTCTAAAAATGGTCAGTATGTCATGACATCATACATTTTTTACATTACTTTAACTCATCAAAATAGTTTAGCCATTTTTAACTTTTTAAAACAAGTTCTACAAGATGCAAGATAATGCTTTTACGTCCATTTAATGATTGTATTTAAGAATTTAAGGCATATTTAATGCATGTTTTTTTCCTTCTGGAGCATCAGTGAGTGTTTGAACCTTCTGTAATAGTTGCATATGAGTCCCTCAGTTGTCCTCAGTGTGAAAAGATGGATCTCAAAATCACAGTCATTTTTGGAAAGGGTTCAAATACACAAAAAATGCTGGAAAAACAGAATTTGTGGGAGTTGAAGGATTTTTCTGAAGAACAGCAGGCAGTTTAACTGTTCAGGACAAACAAGGGACTCATAAACATCTATCACTAAACAAAAAACACAGCTGTGGGTCATTCAGGTAACAACACTATTAAGAACCAAGGGGGTGTAAACTTTTGAACGGGGTAATTTTTATACATTCAACTGTTGTTTTCTTTGTTGACTAAATGTAAACATCTTTAATGTGAAATATCTTAGTTAGGTCAGTGTTAAATAAAAAAAGAACATGCATTTTAGTAAAATAAAATTTGAAAGGGGGGATGTAAACTTTTGACCTCAACTGTAGGAGAAAAAATTAGCTTTTTTAAAATTTAAAATTTATTTATTTATTTTTTCTGTCTGAAACAAAAAAACAAATTGCGATATATATATATATATATATATATATATATATATATATATAAAATCTAAATTTAGAACTATAAATTTATATCTCGCAGTTCAGATTTTTTAACCTGAGAATTGCAAGAAACAAAGTCCGAATTGTGAGCTATAAAGTTAGAGTTATGAGATGTAAATTGAGAATTGCTAGAAAATGAGTCAGAATTGTGAGATAAAATGTTGCAATTATAATTTTTTAAAATTTTGTGGTGGAGGTTAAAAAAACTGGATTTGCTGATGTAAACTCTGAATTCTGAATTGGATTTGGAACTGTAAGAAACAAAGTCAGAATTGTGAAATAAAAAAATATATTTTTTATTTAGGCTAATTCCGTAAGCACTTTCCATAAATGATGCTCAACCCTGCCTCTTTATAACATTAAATGAGTTTCTGAAAGAAGGTAGAAAATGGAACAAGTGTAAAAATAGTAAAGCACTGAATATCTTGAATTGAATGATCGAAGTTTGAATCGATCTGAGCGGTTTCAGAGTAAATGACTCAATTGATTTGGTTCATCTGTTCCTTATTTCGCATCTTCAACACTTCTGACAGCAAAAAAGGGTATGATGTTTTTTGAATTGCTGGAATTTTGCAAGAAACAATAGCTGCTTAGTGATAAAATTTGACACTTATTTCATATACACAGAAAAAAACAATAATTAAATAAAGTTTTACATGAAATAAAGTAAATTGAGTAACTATTTAATTTTTTGCACACACATTTTTAAGAACATGTACGTATGCAAGTAGACGGCTCCTTATTGTTTCTAAGGTTATACACAGAGACCTCAATACTTGGTACATGATACACAATGACGGTAACAATCAGTGAATAGTTTTTGAGTATGAATGGGTCTTTTTGAGTAGTAAATTAACTCTAATTGTTAAAAACAGCAAGTTTTTTTAACCTAACAACAAAAGCAACCATAAAACAGTGTAAATACCGTTCAAAAACAGCAAAAAATGTAGCCTTATTAATTATTCGTGCCCAAGTGCATGATGGGAACAATGGGAGCATGACTTTGATATTTACTTAAACAATATTTGCAAAAAATAACAAGCGATTCTGGGTGAAATATACTTTAAATTGAGTACAGTGTAAAAAACAATTTGTTGAGTCAACTTTAAATAATTTGTTACCTGGCTGCCTTAAAATTTTAAGTTCAGTCAACTTGAAATGTTGCGTTTGAGATATTTGAGTTGATTCAACTTAAATTTTTAAGGCAGCCGAGTAACAAACACAGCTGTTAAGTTTAACAAACTATTTTTTAGTTTAGCCAACTCAAATATCTAAGTTGTCACTTAGTACAGCTTAACATTTCAACTTGAATAAACTTATTTGAGTCGACTGAACTTAAAATTTGAAGGCAGCATAAGTTGACTCAACAAATTGTGTTTTTTGTTTTTTACAGTGTATATTGAATTTACTCTTATTTATTAAATTCTTGCCTGAACTAAATTATTTAATGTACATTTGTTTTTCTGTGTTATTTACTTTTACCAGTGCATTCTCTTTCAATAATTCAAGCTTTTTTCAAGTACCTCCTCAGGAATATTGCTATTTTCAAGGCTTTTCCAGGCCTTAAATTTCAAAACGTCAAATTCAAGGTTCCTCACAGCGATGCCATAGAATAACCATCTCTTTCTTACCTTTTTTATAATCTTTCGCAACACAAAGAACCTTTTGCGAAACAGAAAGTTTCTTCAAAAGTGAAAGGTTCTTTATGGAGCCATTTAGACAAAAAAAAAAAAAAAGAAACCCTGAAATAACCTCCAGAGGAAGAGAGAGGCGAGGAGAGATGGGGATGGGCATCACCAAACAGCTGAACGCTTCTTCCACTCGTCCTGTCATTCTAAACCACATCACAATGGACCTTGAGCTCGGACTACAGCCGTGTGTTTGCGTTTGAGGGATCATCATCTACCTGTCACTTCCTAAACAGGACATGTGTTATTTATATCGGCCAGTAGACAACAGCATGGCTGATCTACAAAAGGCCATCCATCCGCGCCCCATTGTCCAGCTGCATTCGGGATCCCCTTCTCTGTTCCGCTCGCCTCCGTCCAGCAGCGCTCATGGTGAGTAACCCAGGATTTACAGATGCTTCGGGAATCACCGATGCTGGATAGCAGCATTCGGGGATATTGGGATTTAGCCTGATTTTAATTAGAGATCTGCCGATATATCGGTCAGAGCCATTTATCGGCTGGTGCTTGACTATTTTGTCTCGGTACTAAAATAAAAACATAGTACTACTTTTTTTGTTTTTTTAAATGTCGTAGTGAATTTTGAGTGGATTTTAAAATCTATTTATTTAAGTTTTTTTATTATTAATTTTTATATTTATTTATTTTTAAGGCGAGGCACTGGTGAACAGGGTAAAAAACAAACAAACTAATAGTTATCACCTTAGTTACCCAGCTAATTGATTACATTAATAATTGCAAACATTTTTTTGTATTACAAGTTTTCTAAAATGTTAGGTTTAAATATGCAAATGAGCCATGGTTTATTAAATATGCACTAATTTACGTTCATTTTTTAGTATTAAAATCTAAACACTGATGAAGTCAGTTTCAAAATTGTTATTTATTTATTTATTTATTTATTTTTGCATATTAGAGTCAAATGTTTTTACAGAGGGAATTTTGGGTATGTCATTTTGACATAATTCAGAAAATACTTAGAACAGACAAAAAACTAATATATATATATATATACATATATATATAGATATAGATATATAGATGTATATATATATATATATATATATATATATATATATATATATATATATTAGTGCTGTCAAACGATTAATTGCGATTAATCGCACCCAAAATAAAAGTTTATGTTTACATACTATATGTCTGTGTACTGTGTATATTTATTATGTATATATAAATACACACATGTATACATGCATGTATATATTAAGGGAAAATATTTTTGATTTATATCTAAAATATTTAGATTTATTTATAATCTAAATTGTATACAGGTGTAAATATATATATATATATATATATATATATATATATACATACATATAATATATGTTTAAATATATACATGTATGTGTGTGTATTTATATGTACATAATAAATATACAGCGTAAACACAAATATAGTAATAAAACAAACTTTTATTTTGGATGCGATTAATCACGATTAATTGTTTGACAGCCCTAATATATATATATATATATATATATATATTTTTTATAATTTTTGGGGGAATAAAATGTTTTATACAGTCAAGCAAATTATATATGAACAAATCCCTCTGTAAAAACCTTCAGGATATAGACAAGTATAAAAAAAATAAAATCCAAAATAAAAGTTGTTTACATACTATATGTGTATATTTATTATGTATATATATAAATACACATGCATGTATATATTATCGAAAAATATTTTAGATCTAAAATATTTATATTTATTTAGAATCTAAATTGAATACAGGTGTAAATATATATATATACATATAAATTTTTTTTTTTAATATATACATGTATGTGTGTGTATTTATATGTACATAAGAAGTGTGTAAACATAAACTTTGATTTTGGATGCGATTAATCGCGATTAATCGTTTGACAGCCCTAATAAAATTGTAAAGTTTGGTGTGTGTAAGTGCTACTGAAGTGGAGATTTATGGCTCAGTGTAGGAGAAAAACTCATTTTGAGAAAACGGCCTTTAAAAATATGTATTGCAATTAAAATTTATTGACACAAATAGATAAACTGCTATGAAAGAAACACCTAACAGTGTCTTCTGGATGTTTTCCTTCCATTAGTTTGAAAACACACTTTATGAAAAAACAAAATGCCTAAAATCTCAAATTTGACAGGTGACTGAAAAAACTGTGTCTGGCCTTAAATATTTAACCCCCTGAGACCCTGTGAGGACATATTTTAGTGAATTTCTCTGAGACTGAACATGCCACAGTTTTAAGTCTGGATGTCCTGTCCAGAGCACATTCAGGGCTTTTACAGAGACACTAATGCAGGACAGGTGTCTTGCCGTAAATTGATCATCTGCCGAAAACTGATTGCTGTCTGTGGGAGTGTGCGCAGCATCTTAAATCTGTATTGCTGCTTCTGCCTCAAAATGACGTGATTGCATTCATAGGGGTTATGTTTAATACATTACAGCTTATTCAATCTTTTTTACCTGTTGAAATGCCTTTAAATGGCCCATAAAACCCATAAAATGCAGTTTTGCACTTGCCAAAAAGTGATTACAGACTCTGCTTATTGACTAAGCTCTTCTTTCTGCCCCGGAATGACTTCATTGCATTCATGGTTGTTATATTTGAGAGATTATAGCACAGTCTGTAATCACTTTTGGCAAGTGTAAAACTGCAATATTGGCCATTTAAAGGTATTTCAACAGGTAAAAATGAATAAAATATAACCCTCCTGAATGCAATAGTGCCATTTTGAGGCAGAAAGAAGTTTGGACTCAACAAGCAGATAAATAAAAAATGTATTACAGATAAACATGTTTATCTGTAATAAACTTTTTGGCAAGTGTAAAACTGCATCTTATGGGTTGTATTGGCCATTTAAATGTATTTTAACAGGTAAAAATGACTGAATGAGCTGACTGAATTAATGTTTGACTATTTTTTGTCAGTTCCAAAATAATAATATGGCACTTAAAAAAAAAAAAAAAAAAATGTTGTATTGAATTTTGAGTAGATTTTAAAATCTATTTATTTATTTATTTATTTTATTAATTTGTATATATATATATTTTATATTTAACCTTCTGATGATTTAGCATGACCACTGTCTCTCATTGGTCGTCAGAATGTCTAATATGAATTTAATGACACTCTTATGGAAATATGATAATATTCTGTAATTATAATTTTAATCTGACTCATTTTGTTTAAACTGTGCATCAAAAAATCAAATCATTCTCAGGAAAATGTTATGGCATTTCAAATCAAAATATGACTTTGTGTTACAAAACAGGACGTTGATTTCATAAATGCAAAGTTTGGTATAAAACTAAAGATGTATTGGTGATTTCATTCATTCATTCATTTATTCATTATTTATTTATTACTTGTTATTTATTTTTTATTTTTTTTATGCTCTAAACAATGTAATGATATAAATTTTTTTCTTCTTCTGTTTTTTCTTCTTCCTCTACCCCCCTGGGGCCTCAGGAGGTTATGAAAATAAATTATTTATTTCTTTAAAAATAAAGAGCAATATTAATTAGCTACATATTTTTGATCAAATTAAAGTGCAAAACGCTAGAAAAGTTGTAAATAAAACTTGTTTGTTTTTGCGTATGCATATTCTTTCATGTCTTTTTATTAAAAAAAAGAAGAAAATAGTAAGAATCCCAATGTCCTCTACCACAGCATAACTTATAAGTTAACACAGCATAATTTATAAATGAAATATCATTAATAAATTATTTATATTTATTTATTTATTTTTAAATGCTCTATACAATGCAATGACATGAAAAAATTATTTATATACAATATAAAAATAAACAGAAATAATTATTAGCCACATATTTTTGATAAAATTGTTGTGCAAAATGCTAGAATATACACAAAATAAAACTATAAACTCAAAGTTGTAAAAAATCCCCTCATATTTTTGGAGTTTTTTTTGCCTATGCATGTTCATTCATGTCTTTTTATTAAAAAGAAAAAAAGAAAAAAAAGAAAATAATAATAATTCCGATGTCCTCTACCAAGAACACAGCATAACTTATAAATGAAATATCATGAATAAATTGTTTTTATTTATTTATTATTATTATTATTATTATTTTAAATGCTCTATACAATGTAATGACATAAATAATCATTTACATACAATATAAAAATATACAGCAATATTTATTAGCCATATATTTTTGATATAATTATTGTGCAAAATGCTATAATATACACAAAATAAAAACAATTAACTTATTTTTCAAAGTTAAATAAAACACATATTTTTGGAGTACAAGAAAATACTGTTTCACTCTTTCTGCTTCAAAATGTAATGATTTTCTTAGCATTTTTATCTTGTTTTAGATATTAAAATATTCTTGTTATCTAAAAGGAAAAAAACAACAACATTTTGTTAGTTTTTGCTTAAAACAATCTCAAATATCTGCCAATGGGATAAGAAAAATAATCTTATTTCAAAAGCTAAACACAATTGGCAGATAAAAAATGATTAAAACCATAAGAAAAAGAGGCATATTTTCTTATTAATGTGTGTAAGACAGTGATGCTGCAGATGAATCACTGAATCAGTTTTTTTTATTGATTCATTCAGAGTTTGAGCTGATTAATGAAAGTGAATCGAACGTAAAAGCTGTTTGAATTAGAATTAGTTAGAACAAGTTCTAACGATGTTCTTAATGTTTGTATTTCAGGCTCCAAAGAAAGCAAAGAAGAGAGCGGCTGAAGGAGCGAACTCCAATGTGTTCTCCATGTTTGAACAGGCTCAGATCCAGGAGTTCAAGGAGGTCATAGATCACATTCGTTCACATCCATCTCTGTCTTACCTTAACCAGCATTATTTACAGGAGTAATTCATCCTAAATTAATATTCTGACATGAATTGTTCACCCTCATGTGCTTCAAAACCTTTATGACTTACAGAGTGTCACCAGAGGCTGTCAAAAATGAATAAATAAAATAAATTAGCCCAGAAAAGTTTCATAAAATGAAATTTCATACGACCTCTGCGTTATATTCCAGGCCTTATGATGCTTTGTGTGAGGAACAGACACAAATGTATGCTGTTTTTCACAAAAAAAATTCTATAAATTATAAATCAAAATGATACATAAAAAAATTATACACAAATATATAGTAATATTATATTAGGCTTTTTTTTATATTATTATAAAATAATATTTAATTTTTCAATATTACAGTTTAGGTTTTTTTTCAATATATAGATTATAAATAATAGCAATATGTCAAAATATTTCTTATTTTTAAAAATAAAATATATATATAATTGTAAAATTGCAGATGTGTTGCTAAATTAAAATATAATATGTAATGATATTAAATATAGTATATAATCAAAATGTAAAAATAAAAATACACATGTATAGTTTTATTTAGATAATTTTTATTATATTAAAGATTTTTGAAAATATATATTTTGTATAACTGTAAAATAGCAGATGTGTTACTATATATATATAAAATAATATATTATAATATAAAATATAATAATATCATATATAATATATATGACAAAACTTAAAAATCGTAAAAAAAAATTAAAAAGTCACACTGACGAAGGCAGCAAGCCAAAACGTTTGTTTTTTAATCTCCTGTTTAATAAAGTTACATTTCTAGTGTGCAGACCTTGTGCTATATTTGATTAATTTAAAGAAAAAAAAAAAATAAAAAAATAAAATAAAATATATATATATATATATATATATATATATATAACTGTAAAATGGCAGTTGTGCTGCTATATCATAATATAATATATATAATAAAATTATATATAATATGTACTCAAAATAAAAAATAAAAATTATGAAATAAAAATACTCACAGTACTTTTATTCATATAATTTTAATTATTGAATTGTTATATATATATATATATATATATATATATATATATATAATTGTGAAATGGCAGATGTGTTGCTATATTAAAATATAATACATAATAATTTTATATATAATACATAATCCACATTATAAAATAAAAATACACAAATATAGTAGTTTTATTTATATCATTATGATTATTTTAAAGATTGTTTTAAAAAATATTATATATTACTAAAATGGCAGATGTGTTGTTATATCAAAATATAACACACACACACACATATAGGTTTATTTATATCATTTTGATTATTTTAAAAAATATATAAAATAAAAACAAACACATATATGGTAGTTTTATTAATATAATTTTGTAGATTTGTAAAAAAATATATTGATTACATAAAACAGTATTTTAGTATAATATATAAAATATATAATATTTTAAATTTGTAAAAAAAAATATTGTAATTAGTATTAATATTGGTTTTATTTATTTTTTATATTACTACATAAGTATAATATATTTTTAACTTTCAGTTTTAGTTTTTTTGTGTGTGTGTGTGTGTGTGTGTGTAAATGTATTTTTAATATAAATATTTTAAGATTTTTAAATGTGTATATGTATATCATTATTTAAAAAGAAAAAAAAAACCTAATTTAGACAAGAACTCAGATTTAAAAAATAAAAAATCTAATTTCAAAAATCAGTTTAATTACTTGAACTTTTAACTCTAGTTCAAACTTCTTTTAATTCAAAATAAATATGCAAAAGTAAACTGAAATGTAAACATGAATGGTGTCAGTGTTTGGATTTGTAGGCGAGCTGGAGAGAGAGCGCAGCTGCTGTTGTGTTTGTGTTTGTGTAAAGCTCCTGTGGAATCTGATCTTGGCGTCTGATCCCTATTGAGGGCTGATAGATGTATTTATAGAGGCGCTCCTTAACATAGCGGATTGACTGAATTCTGTCAGGATAACTGGCGCATGTGTGGCATTGTTCGTCCGCCGCTGTCTGTGGCAGACAATAGCAGAGATCTCAACAATGTCTCGAAGGCTTCTCCTCAGATTCCCAGCGCAACAGACGCTCTGAGCCGCTGTTCACACCGAATTAGCAACGTCTCACACAATGCTGCAGCGTCTGAGCAATGACGTCTTCCTCTCGCTGTCTATTTCCAGGCATTTACCATCATGGACCAGAACAGAGACGGATTCATTGACAAAAATGACCTGAGGGACACCTTTGCAGCTCTAGGTTGGTTTAGGCAGGTTTTTATCTTCATAATGAGATCATGGAAAATAACTGTAAAATAATTAGTCCTGAAGTTCATTAACAGATTCTTCACTGGACCTGTGATCATTTATTAATACAGTTTTATTGATTATTGTATTTTATATATAATAAAATACAATAATTAATAAAAGTGTATAAATTAATAATAATACAATAAAAACCTGCATTTTTTATATTAACAGTGAGAAAAAATATCCACTTGTATTTTATGTTCTTATATATTTCATATAATTAAAAAGTTAATTTACAAAAACCAACGTTTAATAATTTATAATAATATATAATATAAAATAGTAAAATAATTAAATTAAATTACAAGAACTAATATTTTTACAAATCAATAATTTATATGAGCAGAAACTTTGATTTGAAAACTGATTTAGCCACTTTTATTTTATATATAAATGCATAAAAAATCTATGTATAAATATATATAATAAAACATAGTATTAATAATACAAAAAAATTACAAGAAATAACATCTGTAATAATTGTTAATATATATATATAGGTAAAAACTTGGATTTGAAAACTCTGATATAGCCACTTATATCCATGCATATATACATATTTAATTTAATATTTTACTTATTTTAATATTAATTACTTATTTTAATAATATTAATAACTATATATAATTTAATAATTCTATTTATATTATTTTTGTATTTTTAAATAGTGTTACAAATAGATCAATTAAAGGAAATAACATAATTATACATATAAAATTAATTTTTTATATATATATGGACTCTGATATAGCCACATGAAATAAAATTTTAATAACTATATATATATATACATATAGTATTAAAAATAAAAAATAGTAAAAAAAAGTTAATTAGTTAAATGACAAGAAATAGCATTTTTAATAATTAAACAAACAATTATAAAAAATTATATAGTATTAAAAGAGGTAATTAGTTAAATTACAAGAAATGTCTTTTTTAATGATAAAAATCGCTTATGTAAAAAATTACACACACACACACACACACACAAACACACACATAAAAATATAAATATATATATTAAAATGTTATGTTATTAAAAATGTTATTATATATATATATATATATATATAGTATTAAAAATAAAAAATAGTAAAAAAAAAGTTAATTAGTTAAATGACAAGAAATAAAATGTTTAATAGTTAAACAAAAAATTATAAAAAATTATATATTTTTAAATAGTATTAAAAAGAGTATTAAAATAGTATTAAAATTTTTTATATATATATATATTTATATATTAATATATATATATATATATATATATATATATATATATTTTTTTTTTTATGAACATTTTTTTATACTTTAAATATGTATAGATATTATTTATAATAGCAAAATTATAGAAATAGGACTCACTAAGACATAAACAGATTTAAAAACTTGGTGGCAACTAGTAATACTGATCTTGTACAGGTGTTGAATCCCATTTCCCATCATGCCCCTCTTCTGTCTCGAATCACAGGCCGGCTCAATGTGAAACAGGAGGAGATTGATGATATGCTGAAGGAGGCATCGGGCCCCATCAACTTCACCGTCTTCCTCACCATGTTCGGAGAGAAACTCAAAGGCAGGTTTTCAAGAGAAGAGACTGATTTTGATTGAGTCTGATCTTGGTGCTGATGGAGTTTTGTCTGATTGCAGGAGCCGATCCAGAAGAAACCATCCTCAACGCCTTCAAAGTGTTCGATCCTGAGGGGAAGGGAATCCTGAAGAAGGAATAGTAAGATATTCAGGGTTTGATCTGATTTATCAGAGCTGTTTCAGGTCAGAAACTTGCTCATTATTGTCTTGTCTTTTGAGTAACATGCGCTGATGAGTCTGTTTTGATGCAGAAAATACATTTTAAACAATTATTTATTTATTTATGTTTATTTAAATTATTTTGAAGACATATAAACATAAAAAGCGTGTATGTTTTATGATATTAGGTATGGAGTAGCATTAGGTGTCGAAAATACTTTTAAGTTAAATTATCTATGAATTTATATTAGTGTTAAAAATGTTTGTGAATATATATAAATATAGAAAGTGACCGTTTATGCAAGTAAAATTAATTTTTGTTTAGTTTTAAATAATACTTTGCATTTTCAGTAAGAATGACCCATAATCATTCGTTTCATTTTAGTATAATTTAAAGATTATTTTAGTTTTTGTTAATATTTTGAATATTAACTTAAACGTTTTAGTGTTTTTGTGTTGTTGTCTTATTTATTAATGTTTTATTCATTATAAATATTTATGTTTACAATAATATTTAATAATTATATTTCTAACCTATAAAAGTATATAAAGCAAATAATTTATAGTAATAATTAATATTTAAGTTTAGAATACTTATTATTTTATTATATTTAATATATCTATATTTATAATCTAATTCTAAATATTTATAGTAATATTTTTTTTCATAATTTATATTATTATATCTGTCATTTTAATGTAGTGTTATTTCAGTTTTAGTTATTTTACTACTTCAATCTAAACTAAATGAAAATGAGAAGACTAAAATACAATTAGTAAAATTAATTTATTTAGTTTGAAAACTTTTCAAAGTAATATTTAAGTTAAGAATAATAATAATTATTTTTATTATATTCAATCTATCTATATTTGTAATCTAATTCTAAATATTTATAATAATAATTATTAGATTTATACTACATTTATATTAATATTTCTATCATTTTAATGTCGTTTAAGTACTTAAATTAAAATAAATGAAAATGAGAAGACTGAAATAAAATTTGTAAACTTAATTTATATAGTTTAAGAGTAATATTTAAGTTTAGAATAATAATACATTTTATTATATTTAATATATTATATTATATTTAATATTTCTGTCATTTTAAATTAGTTTTATTTCTGCTTTAGTTATTTTAGTACTTCAATTTAAACTAAATGAGAATTAAAATAATAATAATAAAAAAATAATTCATAAATTTCATTCAATACAGTAATACATTCAATTATTAGATTATAAGGAGATTATATATATATATATATATATATAAATTTGTTACATAATTATATATATAATTAGTTATATAATTACATTAAATGTGTGTATATACTAATTGAATAATAAATAATGATATATAATCTACTTAAAATCTAAACATTATATTAGAATATATTACAGTATGAAATTTATAAGAAAATATCAAATTAAATTAAATTCATAAAATCTCTGAAAAATTGTCTAACTTTTTAAAATTTGATTTCTTCTAATTTTCATTTTGTTTAAACTGAAGTGCTAAAATAACTAAAACTGAAATAAAACTAAATTAAAACGACATATATATATATTCATATAAATGTAGTATTATTTAGAAGTAGATTATAATTATTATCATTAATATAATTATTATTTTAAACATAAATATTTATAATTAAAATAATTATTATTAAATATGACAACACAGAAAAATTACAAAATGTCAAAACAACATAAACTACTCAAACAAACAAACTTAATATTTATATCATATATCATATTAATTTATATATTTAATTCTATATTTTTTGTTTTGTGTGGTTCATATGTATTTTGAAAATTCTAAGGAATTCAATGTTTTTTAATTAATCAAAAAGATGGGAAAATGCAATCATAACACAACATTATTTGTAATATTATATAATAATATTTAATCCATGTCTCTCCAGTGTCACTGAGATGTTGACCACGCAGGCGGACCGCTTTTCTGCAGAGGAGGTGAGGCCAGTCTCACATGTTTAATCTGATGCTTGATGATTGCCCTGGACACAGTGACAGCGCCACTGACTCCATTATCATTTCAGATGGAGCAGATGTTCACAGCGTTTCCCCCAGATGCTGCGGGAAACCTGGACTACCGGAATCTGGTCCACATCATCACTCACGGAGAGGAGAAGGACCAGGAATAGTTTACTCTGCCCTCAGCCAATCACAGCACTCCCTGCTTGTTTGTACCCGCCCACTTGTTTATAACTGACAGGCTTGAAACGGAGATCAAAGTCAATGTAGTTTCTGAAACGAGAATGTTCAGGTTTTTTAACGTATGATGATGTGTTGATGTTTGCACCTTTGGCATGTAACCTGTCAAAATTTGCTTACGAAATATTGTAATTGTTAAATAAAGAAATGGATATGAAATACGGATTTGAGTGCAAATGATTTTGTTGTGTAAGAAGAAAGAGAGACTAATTTGATTTGAAATTTGAAAATTAACTTGACACCATATGTGTTTTTTGTTGCGTATCATATCCCTGATAGCACACATACATCTCGGAGACGTCTGTTTGATGTCTGTATTTACATCTGCAAGATGTAGTTTGCTCATCTGCAATACGTCTATTGGACATTTCCTATCAGATGTCAAATAGATGTCTATTAGATGTCTTTAAGATGTTTATGATCTAGAATGTATGTAAAACTGACATCTTACAGATGTCTGCCAGACGTTTTTTACACAGCAGATGCTTTCCAGATCAAGAGATCTTAAACAGACACCTTGCAGACGTACGTGTGCTATCTGGGATTTGATCCATCAGGCTTTTATGAATCATACTCTGATATAGTGAGAATATGAGAGAAAACCCTGATAGTACACATACATCTCTGAGATGTTTATTTGACGTCTGCATTTACATCTGCAAGACATCTGCAGACATAGTTTGGTCATCTGCAATACGTCTACTGGACATTTCCTATCAGATGTCAAATAGACGTCTATTAGATGTCTTAAAGATGTTTATGATTTAGAATGTATGTAAAACTGACATCTTACAGATGTCTGCCAGACATTTTTTACACAGCAGATGCTTTCCAGATCAAGAGATCTTTAACAGACATCTTGCACACATGCGTGTGCTATCTGGGATTTGATCCATCAGGTTTTTATGAATCATAGTCTGATATAGTGTGAATATGAGAGAAAACACTGATAGCACACATACATCTTGGAAACATCTATTTGACGTCTGTATTTACATCTGCAAGACATCTGCAAGATGTATTTTGCTTATCTGCAATATGTCTATTGGACATTTCCTATCAGATGTCAAATAGACGTCTATTAGATGTCTTTAAGATGTTTATGATTTAGAATATATGTAAAACTAACATCTTACAGATGTCTGCCAGATCTTTGTAGACAGCAGATGCTTTCCAGATCAAGAAATCTTTAACAGACATCTTGCAGACATACATGTGCTATCTGGGATTTAATCCGTTAGGCTTTTATTAATCATATAAGCACACATCTCAGAGACATCTATTTGATGTCTGCATTTACATCTGCAAGACAAAATTTGCTCATCTGCAATATGTCTATTGGACATTTCCTATCAGATGTCAAATAAATGTCTATCAGATGTCTTTTAGATGTTTATGATTTAGAATGTATGTTAAACTGACATCTTACAGATGTCTGCCAGATGTATGTACACAGCAGATGCTTTCCATTTTAAACATACCCAGATATACACACATACGTCTGCAAGATTTCTGTTAAAGATCTCTTGATCTGAAAAGCATCTGCTGTGTACAAACGTCTGGCAGACATCTGTAAGATGTCAGTTTTACATACATTCTAAATCATAAACGTCTTAAAGACAACTAATAGACATCTATTTGACATCTGATAGGAAACGTCCAATAGACGTATTGCAGATGAGCAAACTACGTCTTGCAGATGTCTTGCAGATGTAAATGCAGACGTCAAATAGACATCTCTGAGATATACGTGTGCTATCAGGGTAGTCTGATATAGTGAGAATATGAGAGGAAACCCTGATAGCACACATACATCTAGGAGACGTCTATTTGACGTCTGCTTTTACATCTGCAAGACGTAGTTTGCTCATCTGCAATACGTCTATTGGATGTCTCCTATCACATGTCAAATAGACATCTATTAGATGTCTTTAAGATGTTTGTGATTTAGAATAATACTGTTTTGATATGTTTGCTATTTGCAATAGTTAAGTTTGATCCTCAAACATCACTGCAATTATCAATTATGATATTGATATATGGAACCCACAACAATTAAAATACAAAAAAATTGTGTCCCCGTTTTTTAATTTGTAGAATATCATTTCAGTGATATTTTGACCACTGAACTAGGAAATGTCCCCGGTTTTCATTTCAGAAATCTGTCGGTTAGAAAGGGCGCGAATCTCGCTTGGTTTGCGCATGAGCGCATATCTTTTTCTCTGATATATCCGATCTGGGATTTCTATATTGCCTAAAATATCCGTGTCTTAGCCTTTTTTTTCGTACTTGCTGAAGGTAATGACTGACACGTGGTTCGACCAATAGCGTGCAGGCACTGTACTTAATCGACCAATCGTGGTGTGCAAGAAGGCAGGATCTGCAGAGAACGATCAAACCGATGCAAGTACACGTTTATGAGGACTGTGGAGAGTATGTTAATATAAAAAACATAGACAAACTTGGAAAATGTAGGCAATGTATAAGTTTAGAAACAAGTTAAAGAGGTTTTTCAGAACAGGAACGATCCATTTCCGTATAACATCAGTGAATATCATCATTCTGTCAGGCACTGTGTGCTCGTGCGGGTGTTTTCTATCCCTCGGTGACTCTTAGAACAGGTGGCAGTACTTTTATTTTCTGCTGGGATAAAGTCAAAGCCTGTGCTGTTATTTCTGTGTGCAGCATGTAATCTAATACATTCTTAATGCAGCGGCCCGAGACAATGAGCAGCGCTGTCTGATCCCGCGCTGACGGCACGAGAGCGCGCTTTCATGGAAACCTCGTGGCAAGCCGTTTTAACAATTAATGCTTAAACCGTAGTAGCATCTATTTTCATGCTACTAGTACTTATTTTTTTAACTACTAGTATGTATTCCATTATACAACAGTGTTTTAGTGTCACGTAAAGAAAAAAAAAAAACAAGACTACAAGATTAAAGTTTTAATATTTTGAGAATAGAGTCGAAATATTATGAGAATAAAGTTGAAATATTACAAGAATATCGTCTAAATAATACAATAAAGTTGAAATATTTCAAAAATAAAGTTGAAATATTTCAAGAATAAATTTGAAATGCTACATGAATAAAGTCGAAATACTATGAGAATAAAGTTGAAATACTACGAGAATACAGTCGAAATATTATGAGAATAAAGCCGAAATACTATGAGAATAGTCTAAATACTACGAGAATAATGTTGAAATATTATGAGAATAAAGTCGAAATACTTTTGAGAATTAAGTCGAAACACTATGAGAATACAGTTGAAATACTACAAGAATAAAGTCGAAATACTATGAGAATAAAGTCTAAATATTACGAGAATAATGTAGAAATATTTCGATTTCGATTTATCCTCGAAAATGTATTGTATTTGAATGTAAATACTTGTATATAATTTATATTATATATAAATATAAATATTTGACATATAAATCTAACGTTTTTTCTTATTATAGACATATGTGTATATTTATATATACACACATTATAAATGTACAGAGTACACACACATATAGTATGCAAACATACATTTTTATTTTGAACCAATCGCAACTAATCGTTTTGTAGCTTTGGTAATATTTAAGAAGACACTAGTCCCCCTGAAATAAGTACTAGTTTCTAATCAATAAGACTTTGTATGTAATGAATAAGTACCTGTATCTTTAAAAAAGTTACTAGTACCTAAAGAATAAGCACTATTTGTTAATTATTAAGTACTAGCACTTCATGTAATACTAGCAGTAAAAAAAATAAAAAAATAAAGTATTAGTAGCATGAAAGTAGATACCAGTTTGATTAAATGTTAATACAGCTTGCCATACCATGTCTGATGGATGCTGATGATCTCTCAGCTCTGCTGCTCGGGTCATGACTGCCAAAGATGAAGAAGTTGTATTAGTGGTGTTGTGAAGTTATATTAAACACACACATAAATATGTAACTCAAGAATTCCCGTGTCTTAAGTGTTCCTCTCATAGTCATTGTGTGTCATTGTTGTGGTGTTAATCCAGGGTCTGGATGGGCTGGTATTGTTGGTAACAGACTGGAGCCGGCCAGCGGAGGATTATGGGTCAGGAGCTCCTGTTTCTCAGTCTATTTTAAAGCTCCTGAAGCTCCAGAACACCTGTATGAAAGAGGAAGAGCTGAAGAAACGACTGCTGACTGACTGGTTTCATCACGCGCTGCTGTTTTTGTGGAGTTGTACTGATGAAACATGGTGTATTTGCAAAATATACATACATAAAATATTATTACTGTGGTTAAAATGACAGTGGCATCAACCTCAATCACATCCCGCATATTAGTGCCATAATTAAGACCTGTTTAATACAATGCATTTTCAGCATGAACTACCCATAATCATGAGTGTTATTTTAACATCAGTTATAAACAATGATAATTTTTTTTTACATTTTTTGAATTACTTTTTATTTTAGATTATCTGTTTTCATTTTGTTTTTAGTTAAAGTTTTTGTCGTTTTTATTATTTTTAAATAATATATTATTTTATATGAATTAATATTACTAATATAAAATTGGTGTTATACAGTATATTTTGTATATTTACATTAATAATAAAATATAAAATATATCTATATATATATATTCACACATACATACAGAATAAATAAATAAATGATTTATAGTTATTAAAATATTTATTTTTATATTATATATTTATATCTATGTATAAAATGTATAAAACATATTTATAAAATTATTACATAAATAAAATTACATACATATAATTATTATATTTTGTATATATTATATATATGTTTATTTGTATCTATAAAAAAGTATTTTGAAAAAATATTGTTAAATAAAGAAATACAATTATATACAAATAATAAATAAACAAATATTATTTATAGTTATTAAAATATGTATATATTATATATTTATTTATATCTATAAAATGTATACAAATATTTATTCAAGTATTATTTATTATTACAATTACAATTTACAATTATTATTAATATTAATTAATAATGACTCAGTCAGTTTAAATCTAAACTAAAGACCCATCTCTTTAACCTGGCTTACACATAACACATTTAAATATTACTAATATTCAAATCCGTTAAAGGATTGTTTAGGCTGCATTAATTAGGTCAAACCGGAACCGGGAACACTTCCCATAACACCTGATGCATCAAAAGAAGAATGGAATCTATGCTAATATTGTCTGTCTCCTGCTTATTCCGAGGTCAGATCCAGCATGAATCCTGAAGAGTTGGCCACTGCAGTTTCCCTTGATCCAGTTTGTATCCAGATGGTGTGTCAGTACATATAGACCCCGTCTGCAGGTCTGTATGGGAGTATAAACTACTTGTTTATTGGTCAGAGGAGAACTGACCCCCCGACTGAGCCTGGTTTCTCCCAAGGTTTTTTTTTTCTCCATCAGTGTCACTGTCGCCTATGGCTTGCTCAGTTGGGGACAACTAAATTGGGGACAATTAATTTGGGACAATCAGTTTATTAATTTGGAACTATTAATTAATTTCCTCAAACTAAAATTGTTCACGGTTTCTTTTTGCATTATTGATCATTTATTTTTCTGTTTGATACTGTAAAGTTGCTTTGACACAATTTGTATTGTAAAATGCGCTATATAAATAAAGCTGACTTGACTTGACTATTAAATTTAAATTTATTAAATTTAATTCTTAAATAAAAATATATTTATAAATTATTGTTATTTAAAATATTTATTTATGTGTTATATATATTTATTTGTATCTATTTTTTTAATAAATAATTTTATAAATTATATAAATATATATATATATATATACATACAAATGAGTGTGAGAGTGAGTATCATTTACACTATTATATAATGTTCTCAATTTTCTAAACAATCAGGGTGTATTCTGTATATTATGTTTTGTTGCTATATGTTTTGTTGCGTAATTGTGTTGAATTTATTTGAATTTTAATTCAGTAAATTCTTCTTGTCAGTTCAAAATCGCACTCATGAATACAAAGGAACTGAATTAAAAGAAAGTCACTGCAAAGGACCGAACACTAGAGGACACCACAGTTCTGTTTCTACTAACAATATTGCTCTGAATGTATACATACACACATACACATCTGATTTTATTTGGTAATATATTTGTATTTGAACCCATCTGCAATGTTTTCATTGCAATTTATTAATTCCCTCATAATGAAAAAGAAAAATGTATGATCAATAAGAAGTAGACAATGTTTTACTTGTTACTGTTTTGATGTTGTTTATTCAGACAATGTTCTTTATGCAATCCGGTGTGATCAGGATGCTGGTGAAACATCTTAAGAAAACATTATTTCCTCCAAGAAGAGATGGTGAAATACAGTATGATGCTAAACATCTATCAACACATTTCCTCAGCCACATAAACTTACTTCATTACAGTGAAAACACTGGGATTTTTACATACAAATCACCATAAATTAAAAGCATGATGCTTAAATATTTTACGAATGATGAAATATTTACTTTTGCAATACTGTAGTCTGATTAAAAAAAAAAAAAGGGGAGGATGTGGTTAGCTGTCATGAAAATAATAACATATATATATATATATATATATATATATATATATATATATATATATATTAGCATGATGCTTTGACTAATACTGATGTAATGGGTTCTTTAAGGTGTATTCTTTAAGGTTTTATATGTATTTGGTTGTTTGTCCATCATAGAGGACATGACCCTCGACCACAAAACCAATTATAAGGGTAATTTTTAAAAAAAATTGAGATTAAATAGGTTTTCCATTGATGTATGGTTTGTTAGTATAGGACAATATTTGGCCGAGATGCAATCTGACGGTGCAAAAACATCTAAATATTGAGCAAATCGCCTTTTTAGTTGTCCAAATGAAGTTCATATGCACATTACCAATCAAAAATTAAGTTTTGATATATTTACGGTAAGAAATATACAAAATATCTTAATGAAACATGGTCTTAATATCCTCATGATTTTTGGCATAAAAAAAAATTCAGTAATTTTGACCCAAACAATGCATTTTTGGCTATTGCTACAAATATACCCATGCTTTTGTGGTCCTGGTTCACATTTAGCAGTGACTTCATGAGGTTATATTTATACAACTGAAGAATTGTATAAAAAAAGTGTGACTGGAAAGTTATTGAATGTTGTTTTAATCGTTTGCATTGTGTTTGCATTATTATTATTATTATTACTTTTTAAATAAATATGATATGTAATAACATTATAGCTAAAAAGGTGTCAAATTAACATTCAGCGTCACACCTTATTGTGAAATCCATCTGCGCTCCCTCCCATTTCCTCCGCCCTATTTTTTCATATTCGCGTAGCTGTGTTGTATTAATCCGCGCGCCGGTTTCCACCAGCTGTACTGGCTGAGTGTTGCCGAGTGCGTGTATCATTCCGCAGAGCCGGTGTGCCTCCGCCGCAGCACGCGCATCTGACGGCCCGCTCGAAGCAGAGATTTTAAATCTTTTGTTGAGAGTTTTCCCGTGACAAATCAGTTTGTTTTTAATCGAAATAGTTACATTTTATTGTTTTGACCGGCGCTGTTTGTGATTAACTCGTCTAGCCATGGCTGACATCGACAAACTCAACATAGACAGCATCATCCAGCGCTTGCTCGAGGGTGAGTTTCACGTCAAGAAACGTATCAAATGTTGTTATGATAGAGACATCATTTCAAAATTGTAGCATATGGATATGTATATGAGTGATTTATCAGCTATATATGTCGTATTTAGAGCTGTTAAGCTGAGCTAACACGGTTAGCTGAGCGTTAGCTCCTATAAACGGCTGTGTTTCAAAAACATTGTCAGTTTCCTAGCTAGACAACATCTGTGGCGCATTGAGAGCGTTTGAAATGGCATAATTGTCGGGGTAAGTGTAAAATATGTCCTAAACAGGCAGAATTCTTGGGGAAATGTTCAAAACCAGACGAAGATGCTCAAAAATGCAGTCTATGTAGGTAGGAAACTAGGCGTTGGGACGTAGCCGAGCTGTACGCGCGGTTTCTGTGCAAAATGGACTATATGATGCTAAAAGTGGGATGTTAAACACTTATTAGGGTCCTAGATTCATTAAAACCATTCATGGAAGTGACAGAGATTTAAAAAGTACAATTGTCCAGGCCTAGTTATTGTTTTGTCTAGTTCAGCTCTAAAAATGAGCTATAAAATTATTTTTGCAGTAATCACAAGTCATCTTATAATTTCATTTGACGTGAGAAACCTGTTTGAATCGACTGAAATTATTCTAAAAACATGACACTCCTTAAAAACAAAACATTTGCAGTTGTACTCATCCCCTTGTCATTAAAGATGTTCATGTGTTTCTCTCTTCAGTCGTAAAGAAGTTTTGTTTTTTGAGGAAAACATTTCAGGAATTTTCTTTTATGGCGAGTTTGAACTTCCAAATTAGTTTAAATGCAGCTTCAAAAGGCTCTAGACAATCCCAGATGAGGGGTAGGGCTGGGCGATATGGCAAAAAAGTTTAATCTCAATAATTTTTTCCCATATTGATCGATAACGATATATTTTTCAATATATAAACTGTAAATGCTGCCAGCTTTAAAAGTATAGTTTATTAACAAAAACAGATGACACATTTGGCCTTAAAAATTAAGACAACTTACTAAAATAAATTAAAAGCTAAAAGTGGTGACAAAAGAAGGTAAATGAGAGTAAATGTGCAAAATGTAAACTTAACTATACAACTAAATTGCAAACAATTTGTCAAACTTTTAATTTTTTGTTTGTCAGCAGTGTCTGGCTTTAAGAGGTAGATTAAATGTGCAAAATGTAAGCATTAATATATACCTTTTTTTCTGTCAGCAGTGTCTGGCTTTAAGAGGTAGATTAAATGTGCAAAATAAAACTACACTTTCTATCCAGTGCACATAATGTGTAAAACGTTTATGACATATTTTACTGATCGTTTTAATCTGTGCCTCATCGCTTTTCATATAGCCAAACCACTTCCATGTAACTGAATTCGTGCTACATTTTTTGTTGACAATTTAATAATTTTTGGTTAGTTTCACTTTCGTCGCTGCTTCCACTCATTTTTGTCGTCCTCGTGCTAAAACACATGTCGAGTTTGCTTTGCAGAGTGCCGTAGAAAATTGACTTTGTTCTTTGACGTTAACGTTAAAAGCTGCTCACTGGCTGTTGTTGCGCATATTATATTGGCTCTTATAATAATCCATATAGAGTAAAAATGCCTAGAGCTTATTATCGTTATTGACACATTTAATTGCGATTCGATATGATATAGTTTATCGGCACAGCCCTAGAACAAGGGTCTTATCTAGCAAAACGATCGGTTATTTTATAAAAAAATAAATAAATTATATGCCTTTTAACCTAAAATGCTGGTCTTGTCTAGCTTTGCGATACATATGTGTACTTTGTGTGCTTCGGTTTAATACAGTTGGGTATGTCGAAAAATTCCTGGAATACGCAGAGCTAGACAGGACAAGCATTTGTGGTTAAAAAGTGTATAAATATAAATTTATTTTACAAAATGATTGATCATTTTGCTAGATAACACTTTGAAGCTGCAATTAAACTCTATTTTGGAAGTTCAAAATCGTGGCCACCATTGAAGTCCACTATATGGAGAACATTCCTGAAATGTTTTCCTTTAAAAACACAATTTCTTTATGATTGAAGAAAGAAAGACATGACCATTTTGGATGGAGTGCATTATCTGTAAGATTAACTAATCATGTAAGATTGACTTCTGTGTTATATTTTATTTTCTACTGTACGTTTATTAAGCCAGTGTATGTTTTATGATGTTATTGTTTTATTGGATGTCTTATGATGAAGCAATAAATGTTGTAACTACACTAAATACACAGTGATTATGCAAAAAGTTTATTGTTTTATTGTGTACAGTGTAATACCACAACTTGGTTTATGATAAGAAATGTATTTACATAACTCTGGTCTGCTGGTTTCGGTTTCATGCAGTGTTTTTTTATTTTTTGTTTTTTTAGATGCAAAGCAGTTAATTATTGCTCATCTTATTTTTTTTTTAGATTGATGCTTTGACTCATACTAATGTAATGGGTTCTTTAAGGTGTATTCTTTAAGGTTAAAACCAATTATAAGGGTAATTTTTTTTTGCAATTGACGTTAAATAAGTTTTCCATTGATGTATGGTTTGTTAGTATAGGACAATATTTGGCTGAGATGCAATTTGAAGGTGCAAAAATAAAAAATCTAAATATTGAGAAAATCACCTTTAAAGTTGTCCAAATGAAGTTCATATGCATATTACCAATCAAAAATTAAGTTTTGATATAGTTACGGTAAGAAATATACAAAATATCTTAATGGAACATGGTCTTAATATTATAATATATTTTTAGCTATTGCTACAAATATACCCATGCTTTTGTGGTCCAGGTTCGCATTTAGCAGTGACTTCATAAGGTTATATTTGAAGAGCTCTTTTCCAAAACGCTATAAATCTATTTTGATTAATTTGAGTAAAAATGTGTTTTCTTGACCAAGAAAGTGGCAAGATCAAAACCAATATTTTCTGTTTCAAACTTTCACAGAGCATCTTTAGGTTATAGTTGCATTAAAAATTCAAATCCAGATTTTGATTTTCATCAAGATTTATTATAAAAACTGAATATTTTTCCCCCAAATGCAATAAATCAATCAGGCCTCTATGCTTACTTTTCGTTAAAAACGTTAGGGGCACAGTCAACATTTTTGAAGCTTTTAATCAATAATCCAACAATCTGATCAAAAGTTAGCCTTCCCATTACGAGGTGACATTTGACTAAGTGAATGAAATAGGAATTTGGTTTTTACCTTTGTAATGGATTTTTTCTAACTTTATTAAAAGTATGTAATCTTTTATGTATATTATATATATTTTATAAGCATTTTAATATTTGTAATTAAAACAATAGAATACGAATAAGTTACCAATCAAATGAAATCAGCATAAACAAAATTCATTTGTACTACAGAGGTGGCACAGAAGAATCCCAAAGTGTCTTGCAGGTGTATTTTCATATGTTTAATGAGGCTCAGAGGTTGATGTTCATGTTGAGATTAATTTTTTAAATATAACATTTTGAATATAGAAATATTAAATGATTTAAATCACTGAAAATATACTTTAAAAATGAAACTACAAGTCATTTATTTAATTACTGAATCATATTCATTTGATTCGTTCGAACGGCTGATTCTTTGAGGAAAAAAGCAAGTGACTCATTATGAATGGGAAATTGACTCACTAGATTAGTGTAAAAATGCAGTTTCGTTCATAAACGAAACACCGCTGTGTTTGAATGGAGATGTGCAGCGGCTCAGTTGTGACTTTGTTTCAAACTATTTTTCACAAAGAAATGGAGCAAAATCGGGCAATAGTGTTAGAGTCAGACAATGTAAGTAACCTTATATTACCTTCTTGTTGTTTTAAATAGTATGTTATTTCAATATCTCATTTACAAACTCCCTTAAAAATCATTAAAAGCTGTCACTCAACTTAGTTCATCGCAAGTTATGGCTTATTTTCTTCCCCACTGCAGAAACCACCATAGGTTCATCAATGCAGTCAAAATTGTTCATTTTTTGTTTGTTTGTTTACAATGCGCGGAATGGTGCGCTGTGATTGGTTGAGCGGATGTATCGCATTTTGCAGAGAAAGGAGACTGGCGTTTGTCGCGGTTTGGAAAAAAAGGGAGAAAATATGACTGAATAACACTGTGGATATTAGATTTTGTGTAAAATTAATAATGGACCTTTCAATACCGACCAGATACAATGTTGGCAATAACTATTTTTTTAAAAAAAATGCAGTTTATTGCGTTTTGGAAAATAGCGCTTCATTTATAAAATTGAAGTCTGTATAAAAAAAAGGGTGATTGCAAAGTTATTGAATGTTGTTTTAATCCTTTACATTGTGTTTGCGTTAGTTTTGTCATTGTACGTCATCATTAGGCATGTAAACATGGATTTTCAGAACAGAACATGCATGCTTTGAATCATTCTTAGAAAGAATCTCTGATTCATTCATCATGCCTCATCAACTGGATTCTAGACTAGGGTGGCGTTCATTCTTGTAGTCAAATCACTAAAGGCATTATATTGTATTGTTGGATAGCTGTTCTGTGTTTTATGATTTAGTCTTTATGCCTGTAATCTCTCAGGGTGTTATAAAAGTTACAGGAAAGCAGTGTATTTAGGAAATAACTTGCTTAAGTGTTCATGTTCCCCATTTGCTATTGCAGTTGCCGTTTGACTTTGCATTCGAGCCGGACGTATTTTTTAATGCGGGCTGCTCTCACTATACTCTGTGTTTCTTAGAAACCTCTCCCTATTTTTTTCCACCTCGTCAGAGTTTACATGGAGCCAGTTGCACCACCTGCATGTTTATTGCTATACAGCCTAGAAACCAGGCCCGGGTGTGAGGAGGACTGCACCTATATCTGCTCGCCTAGTATTAGCACGGCTGTTCCTTTGGCAGTCTGCTCTGTTATGTAACCACTCTCGGTTTTAATGCCGCCCAATGTGGTGCCAGGACCTGCTCCGTAGTTCATGGGTGGAGAATATCAGTCCTGGAGAGATTCTCAGATTCTTGAATCGAAGCGCTTACGGTGCATTTAAAGGCGTAGTTAAAAAAAATAATAATTTATGGAAAGAGAAACCCCCAGGCTATCAAAAATGTAGATGAGTATGTTTCTTATTAAGATTCAGAGAATTTAGTTCACCAGTGGATCCTCTGCAGTGAATGGGTGCCGTCAGAATGAGTCTAAAATGCTGGTAAAAACATTGACACCAGTGGGTAAAATTCAAGTCCATATTTGATAATAACACTTCCTCCAGTGGAAAAGTGGTCTGGTGTGAATCAGGAGAGTAATCTGCACAGATCAGGTATGGTTTGCAATCCAAAACCGCTGTAAACAAATATGTGGTTGGATTTTGATGTGAGAGACAACAGGAGATGGACTTTTTTTTTTACTGGAGAAAGTGTGGACTCTTATACTCTTCTTACAAACACACCAGTTGTTGGACCAAAGCACCAGTGTTGAGGGCAAGTACTTTAAAAGCACAAAGTAGACAGATGAAAAACATATGCTCCTCTATGCAAAATATGTGGGATTTTGGTGCTTTGCAGTGTTGGGGAAAGTTACTTTTAAAAGTAATGCATTACATTATTGCGTCACTCCCTAAAAAAGTAACTAATTACGTTACTTTTTATGGAAAGTAATGCGTTACTTTACTTTTGCGTTACTTTTTAAATCTGGGCAGGGCTTGCTTGTTTGTTTTTAATATAAAAAGACTGATTCTTAGCAAATCTAAAAACACTTTCACACCAAAATGAAATTAAGTGGCTAAGGCTAAAGGAAAATTAAATTCCCGTCTGTACAGTAGAACTGTAGGAAAAGAAAGTTCAACACTCTTCAGCAATGAGAAAAAAAAACACAAATCTGAGGTAAGTTTTGCTTATTAGTACACTGCAAAAAATGCTTTTCTTATTTAGATTTTTTTGTCTTGTTTCCAGCCAAAATATCTAAAAATTCTTAAATTTTAAAGAAGGATTTTCTAGACAAGTAAAAATTGTCTTGTTTTTTCTGAAAACAAGTCAAAGTTAACTACTTTTTCATTTACAGGAGTTACTTTTTCGAAAAAGTAACGCCAGTCACTTTTTGTTTCCTTTATGCATTTAATCCCATTTTATTAACCAATGTCTTTGCTGCTGACCTTTGTTGATCCAATTCAACCATACTAAGCAAAATTTACTTTAGATTAACATTTGTGCTTAATATTTGCTGAAGAGTGTTCAACTACATTTTACTACTGTACAGATGTGTAATTAGTTTATTTTTAGGGATTAACGCAATATTGTAATGCATTACTTTTAAAAGTAACTTTCCCCAACACTGCAAAGCACCAAAATCTCACATATTTTGCATAGAGGGGCATATGTTTTTCATCTGTCTACTTTGTGTTTTTGAAGTACTTGGGGAAAAAAAGTTCTCAAATTATGAAGAGATAAAGTAAATGAAGGTTTGCATTTCTTCCATTTACATGTGTTTACATTCCTGTATTTAGTTTTTCGTCAAAAACCAAGCAATATTCATAATGTACAAAGCCAGAATATGATATTTACCCGCTAAAATGACCATATAAAGTGTTTTCATGTTATGTCATTAATCCGGAAGTCGGCTATTGTGGCAGGCTCTGAATGCAAACAATGCCATTGAACCGAATAGAACTCGTGCATGGGCTTGGCAAAAAAAAAAATCACTATGTCAGGATAAGAAACAAAAGGAAGAATTGTCGGGTCATTAGTTCGCGACAAATGAGGCACATCATACGGATATTTACCACAATTGCATTCATATTCCAAAATGTCATTTGTGTGGAAAATTACATTATTATTATTATTATTATTATTATTATTATTATTATATTTAGTCTGTAAAAGGCAGTTAACAGGCCAGAAATGCTGAAGATGGACATAAAGAGGAGAAAATACTGTAGCAGGCAGGTCAATCTCACTATTAATGATCAACAAAATATTGAAAAAACTACTAAATAATGAGTTGGGGTTAGGAGTTTATATGAATGTATCTCTGAGGGGAAGTGTCTGTTTTTCCAGAAAAGTTAACATGGCGTTTTCTTTTCATCTAGCATCTGTATAATGCATTATAAAGCAGTGTTAATAAGCATAGCGCAGATTTGTGTACAGCAGTAAAACAATGAAACACTATCGATGCTTAGCATTGAGCCTTGTTTTCACTTTAGTTTGTCAAAATATAACGCTCTTTCTCTTTCACCCTGCTTACTAAGTCCTTCTTTATATGGTTTAGCGGCTTCCAATGATTTTCCCCCCCCCCCCCCCATGGTTTACATCATAAATTAGTAGGGTTGCCCTAGACTAAGGATTTTTCTGGTCGACTAGTAGTCGCTCATTTTAAGCATTAGTCGACTAATCGTACGTTTATTAATAAAACATTTCAATCATTATAATAAGCCTTTAATTGCCTACATATCCTAATAAGCGCTTAAGCACGCATAAAGCTTGCTCGCACCGCAGATGTAATGATTATTGTTTTTCCCTGACACATTTATAAGTATGTTATAAAAATGTTTTACTTTTACCTGTATGCCCAAAAATGAGGGAGCAAGCTATTCTAAGAGCAAATTACTGCACCGGCGCATCCATCTGTCCTGCAGTAAGCGCATGTCTGTTCAGCTTCCACACAGAAAGCCCACATTTCTCTAGGTCAGTGGTTTGCAAACTTTTTTTAATATATGTATATATAGCCTAATTTGCGCGCATTGGGATTGTTGCTCTCTGAACGCGGGATATTAAAATTGCTTTTGAATGCGTGCACGCGTTTTGCTTTCGTTTTAACGGTCGCGTGAAACACTCCGCGGTACTGAACGTGCATTCTACAGGCTTTGTTATAGTGACAGGATTAAATAGCTTGCAGAACTCAGGACTGAACAAAAAGTCCGGCGTTTTCAGCGGTGAGTGGAACTGATAACTGATAACTCACTAAACTGATAAACGCAAATACAGATACGCACTTAACATTACATTGTACAACATTACATGTAAAGTTGCTACTACTTACGTTTCAGATAATAAGCCATATTTGACGTTGATGAATGATAAGCGAATGTTGGGTGTACTGCCCAAAGTATACTGTGTAACTATTACTACTAGCCATTAACGATCTCTCCGTGAGATTTATTTATTTATTTAATTCTGCGACTAAACGACTAATAAAATTTTGGTCGACCAAGCCTTTTCTGGTCAACTAACGATTAGTCGACTATTAGGGGGCAGCCCTATAAATTAGTAGAACAACGTCTTCAGTAGTACATTTGATCAAAAGTGCTGATAAAGACATGTATAATGTTACAAACAGATTTCTGTTTCAGATAAATGCTGTTCTTCTGAACTTTGTATTCATCAAAGAAACCTGAAAAAAATTCTATAAATTTTAAAAACATCCACCCAAAATGTAAAAAGTAATATCACAGCAGTAGAAAAGGTGTTCACAAGGGTCCATCTCAAATTGGAATCTCTTTAAACAGGAATTTGTAAAATGTTTTTGAACATTAAGATTTTAATGTTTTATAAAGAAGTCTCTTCTGCGCACCAAGTCTGCATTTATTTAATCCAAATATTTTTACTATTTAAAATAACTATTTTCTGTTTGAATATATTTAAAAATGTAATTTATTTCTATGATTCAATGCTACATTTTCAGCATCATTACTCCTGTCTTCAGTGACACATGATCCTCCAGAAATCATTCTAATTTGCTGATTTACTGTTCAAAAAACCTTTTTGTTGTTGTTGTTGTTATTATTATCGTCATCAATATTTGAAACAGTAAAATTCTTCAAGATTCTTTGATTAATAGAAAAATCCAAAGAGCAACATTTATCTGAAATAAATAAATTTTGAAGTCAGTATTTTTTTATTTTTGGAAAGAAATTATAGAAATTAACACTTTTATTTAGCAAGGATGCTTTAAATTGATCCAAAGTGCATGATGTTAGTAAAGATTTATGTTTCAGATAAATACTGTTCTTTTGAACTTTCTATTCATCAATGAAACCTAAAAAAAATTCTACAATAAATTTTAAAAACATCCACCTGAAATGTAAAAAGTAATATCACAGCAGTAGAAAAGTGTTCACAAGGGTCCGTCTCAAATTGGAATCTCTTTAAACAGGAATTTGTAAAATGTTGTTGAACATTAAGATTTTTAATGTTTTATAAAGAAGTCTCTTCTGCTCACCAAGCCTGCATTTATTTAATTCAAAGTACAGCAAAAGCAGTAAAATTTTGAAATATTTTTACTGTTTAAAATAACTACTTTATATTTTAATATATTTAAAATGTTCATTTATTTTGATGATTCAAAGCTAAATTTTCAGCATCATTACTCCTGTCTTCAGTGACACTGATCCTTCAGAAATTATTCTAATTTGCTGATTTACTGTTCAAAAAACTTTTGTTGTTGTTGTTGTTATTATTATTATTATTATTATTATTATTATCATCAATATTGTAAACAGTTGAGTAAAATTCTTCAAGATTCTTTGATTAATAGAAAAATCCAAAGAGCAGCATTTCTCTGAAATAAATAAAAAAATTATTTCAAAATGCTATTTCAAAAATGCTTTAAATTGATCAAAAGTGCTAAAAAGGACATGTTACTAAAGATTTATGTTTCAGATAAATGCTGTTCTTTTGAACTTTCTATTCATCAAAGAAACCTGAAAAAATTCTACTCGGCTGTTTTCAACATAATAATGTTTTTTTTTTTTTGAGGAGCAAATCAGAATTTTAGAATGATTTCTGAAGGATCATGTGACTATAGTAATGAGGCAAAAAATTCAATTACATTTTTAAAATATATTCAAATAGAAAACTGCTATTTTAAACAGTAAACATTTCAAAATGGTACTGTTTCTGTAGTACTTTGGATTAAATAAATGCAGAAACATTAAAAACATCAAAAACTTATAACTGGTACTGAGGATTTGTGCTTGATTATTGGCGTTTATTAATTGTGTTATTAATTAATGTAAATTTAATTACAGATTGTAATATTTTCTAATGAAGTAAGAAAATATGGGTACTTCAAGTATATAAGAAGCTCTGAAATGTGTCATTGCACAAGAAGAGCCACAGAGATGCTTTTCCACACTGTTCAGCCGTTTAACATTGTGTTCATACAGTATGTGATCTCATGAAGGTGTAGTTTGGAATGCGTTTCTCGTTCCAGGGAGTTTCAGATGCAGAATGACACACCAGTGACTTCACCCGCATAGCCGAGACGTGTTCGTCAAAGTCATTTAACTTGCGTGTGCGTCATCTTTTGGCTTCATTCGCCGTAAAGCTGTAAAGCCAGACTCAAAGCTCCACGTTTTGCGTGTTGTAATCATCCAGAAGTGTTTTTCAGATCAAGCGGGCGGATCTCCCGCTGTCGTCAGCTGTGTTTTCTTTGTAGTGGAAGTGCTGCGAGAAACAGTCAGTGGCGCGGGAGGAAAGTCGAGGAGCTTTGTGGAGCACTGACTCATAGTATGCATACTAGCACAGTCACAGCCTGAAACCTCGTGATGTGGCCGATCTTTGCGCCGGTGTCGGGGAAGCTGCTTTCAAGCTCTTTAAGAGGGGAATTCGTTATATAAGTCACATTATATAATTTAGCCTTTCAGATCAATTGTCTGTCACAGAAACAATGAGGATCTCAATTACGGTGGTGGCAGTATACTTAAAAACAAAAGACGGCTTATATTACTAAAGAAAACACCCATGTTTTGTATCTGTTTAAAACATCAGCATTTAAAGGAACAGTGCACTCTAAAAATGTTGCGTTTTTCCATTGGCAAATAATGTTTTTATTATAGGATGAACGATTGTTTTAAGAAGCGTTTAGTTGACATCTCGTTGAATGGTTGAATCACTGAGCTCTCGTTAAAAGAGCAAATCAGCATATTAGAATGATTTCTGAAGGATCGTGTGACACTGAAGACTGGAGTAATGATGATAAAAATTCAGCTTTGAAATCACAGGAATAAATTATATTTTAAAATATATTCAAATAGAAAACAGTTCTTTTAAATGGTAAAAATATTTTAATTTTTACTGTTTTTGACTTGTTTACATCAGTATTTAAAGGGACAGTGCACTCTAAAAATGTTGCGTTTTCCATTGGAAAATAATGTTTTAATTATAGGATGAACGATTGCTTTAAGAAGCGTTTAGTTGACCTCTCATTGAATAGCATCACTGAGCTCTCGTTAAAAGAGCTCATTTCCTATAAAAGAGCCAATCAGAATATTAGAATGATTTTTGAAGGATCATGTGACACTAAAGACTGGAGAAATTATGATAAAAATTCAGCTTTGAAATCACAGGGATAAATTATATTTTAAAATATATTCAAATAGAAAACAGTTCTTTTAAATGATAAAAATATTTTAGAATTTTACTATTTTTGACTTGTTTACATCAGTATTTAAAGGGACAGTGCACTCTAAAAATGTTGCATTTTCCATTGGCAAATAATGTTTTTATTATAGGATGAACGATTGTTTTAAGAAGCGTTTAGTTGACATCTCATTGAATAGCATCTCTGAGCTCTCATTAAAAGAGCTCATTTCCCATAAAAGAGCCAATCAGAATATTAGAATGATTTCTAAAGGATCATGTGACTAGAGTAATGATGCTAAAAGTTCAGCTTTGAAATCACAGGAATAAATGTAATTTTAAAATGTATTCAAATAGAAAACGGTTCTTTTAAATGGTAAAAATATTTTAGAATTTTACTGTTTTGTGCTGTACTTTGGATCAAATAAATGCAGGCATGGTGGGCAGAAGAGACTTGTTTACATCTGAATTTAAAGGGACAGTGCACTCTAAAAATGTTGCGTTTTCCATCTGCGCAGTGAAGGCTGTAGTAATGATGATAAAAATTCAGCTTTAAAATCACAGGAATAAATTACTTTTTAAAATATATTCAAATATAAAACTGCTATTTTAAATAGTAAAAATTTGAAATGTTTTTGCTGTACGTTGGATCAAATAAATGAGCAGAAGAGACTTGTTTACATCAGTATTTAAAGGGACAGTGCACTCTAAAATTTTGCGTTTTCCATTAAATAATGTAAATAATGTTTTCGTAATTGGATGAACGATTGCTTTAAGAAGCGTTTAGTTGGCATCATCTCGTTGAATAGCATCACTGAGCTCTCGTTAAAAGAGCTCATTTCCCATTAAAAGAGCAAATCAGAATATTAGACTTATTTTTGAAGGATCGTGTGACACTAAAGACTGGAGAAATGATGCTAAAAATTCAGCTTTGAAAGCACAGGAATAAATTACATTTTAAAATATATTTAAATAGAAATCTGTTCCTTTAAATGGTAAAAATATTTAAATTTTTACTGTTTTTGACTTGTTTACATCAGTATTTAAAGGGACAGTGCACTCTAAAAATGTTGCGTTTTCCATTGGAAAATAATGTTTTAATTATAGGATGAACGATTGCTTTAAGAAGCGTTTAGTTGACATCTCATTGAATAGCATCACTGAGCTCTTGTTAAAAGAGCTAAAAATTCAGCTTTGAAATCACAGGAATAAATTAAATTTTAAAATATATACAAATATAAAACTGCTATTTTAAATAGAAAAAAATTGAAATGTTTTTGCTGTGTGTTGGATCAAATAAATGCAGGCTTGGTGAGCAGAAGAGACTTGTTTACATTAGTATTTAAAGGGACAGTGGACTCAAAAATGTTGCGTTTTCCATCAGCGCCTATGCAGCTTTTGGGCTGAGTAAATAATGTTTTCGTTATAGGATGAACGATTCCTTTAAGTAGCATTCAGTTGACATCTCATTGAATAGCATCACTGAGTTCTTGTTAAAAGAGCCCATTTCCCATAAAAGAGCAAATCAGTATATTAGAATGATTCCTGAAGGATCTTGTGACACTAAAGACTGGAGTAATGATGCTAAAAATTCAGCTTTGAAATCACAGGAATAAATTACATTTTAAAATGTATTCAAATAGAAAACTGCTATTTTAAATAGTACAATTTTGAAATATTTTTCTGTTTTTGGCTTGTTTACATCAGTATTTAAGGGGACGGTGCACTCTAAAAATGTTGCGTTTTCCATCGACGCCTGTGCGACTTTTGGGCTGAGTAAATAATGTTTTCATTATAGGATGAACGATTGCTTTAAGAAGCATTGAGTTGACATCATCTTGTTGAATAACATTACTGAGCTCTTATTAAAAGAGCTAAAAATTCAGCTTTGAAATCACAGGAATAAATTACATTTTAAAATGTATTCAAATATAAAACTGCTATTTTAAATAGAAAAAAATTGAAATGTTTTTGCTGTGTGTTGGATCAAATAAATACTGTATATTAGAATGATTTCTGAAGGATCATGTGACTGGAGTAATGATGATAAAAATTCAGCTTTGAAATCACAGGAATAAACTACATTTTAAAATATTTTCAAATAGAAATCTGCTATTTTAAATAGTAACATTTTGAAATATCTTTACTGTTTTTGCTGTACGTTTGATCAAATAAATGCAGGCTTGGTGAGCAGAGGAGACTTGTTTGCATCAGTATTTAAAGGGACTTTGCACTCAAATGTTGCATTTTCCATCTCCGCCTTTTGGGCTGAGTAAATGATGTTTTCTTTATTGGATGAACGATTCCTTTAAGAAGGGTTCAGCTAATGGTGATGAAGCGACTTGACATCATCTCGTTGAATAGCGTCACTGAGCTCTCGTTAAAAGAGCCCATTGCTCATTGTTGTGGCTGCTGTTATAAGTCTTACAGCTCTGAGTGTTTCAGCCAATCCTCCCCGGCTCACTTTACTCCGTTTGTTGACATGATGTGAGATTATGCAGACAGCCAGTGGAAAACTTATTTAGTGTGAATGACTCATATATTCCACTTTCACACATGTGCGTATAAGTGTTTTATTTTAGTTTTTAATTGTTACTATTTTGTTTTTAGAATTATTACTAATATTAATGGTAAATGATACAATTTGTATATAAAATTCACAGTTTAATGCAATATTTTTTTTTGTCACTTAAATTGTTAATAATAATAATAATAATAGTAAATATATATTTATATAAAATGTAGTGATTATTATAATATATTACAATAATTATATATTCTAATAATTTAAATGATTTAATCTTTATTGTTAATATTCAGATTATTTATTTTTGTTTTTATTTTAAACTTAATATATACATTAATATAATTGATATATATTTTTTAAATATATTTTTTTAGATATTTCCTATTAAACAATATTTATATGAAAGTATTACAATTATGTAATATATTACAATAATTATAATATAATATAATATAATATATTAAAATAATAATGAATATAATAATTACTTTATTTTTATTGTTAATTTTCATATTATTTATATTTGTTAAATTCTGTGTATTTATAGGAAGTGTTTTATTGTTATTTTAAATGATTATTTATTACTTTAAACATGTATTATTAATATTAATGATAAACCCTAATTGCATTTTATTTTATTTTAAAATTATATACATGCATTAAATGTATAATAATGTCTTATTTTTACAATTTCTAAATATTTAAAATATTTTATATAATATATTTAATATTAATATTAAATATATCTATATAAAAATAATATAATTATTAGAGTAATACAATATATATTAAAATAATAATGAATATAATAATTAAAAATATTAATATTTATTTTTTTTTTATATAAAATTCCTAAATATTTAATATTTTTAGAAAGTTTTTTTTACTTTAATATTCATCATAAATCCTATGTTTATATATAAATTATATTTTTAATAGCATTTTATTTTTGTTTTTATTTTGCAATTATATACATGTATTAAATATATAATAATATTGTCTTGTATTGTGGCAGATCAGTGGTAAAATGATTCCTGTATTAAATAACCATTTCATATGTCTATATTTGTATAATCCTGTTAAATGCTATGTACGGCATGTACTGTCCTCCCACCCGGCCCTAACTTTCAGTAACCAGCAAAACAAGCTTCAGTCCAGAGCTGCAGAACTGTGTGCCAGTTGCTCAAAACACAGGGTAAAAATAGAAATGCTGGGCAGTAACAGGCCGTCGTGGTGCACAGGCCAGCCTTTGACTATTCCCTAGAGTTCCAGAGCAATAAAAACGAGATCGATGCGAAAACTGCGAACATTGCGAGCCGGAAGATGTCGAAAGAGAGGAGAAATGTGAGCGCGGGATGATCCGTGTGCTTTCGGGAGAGGCTGATTTACACATTAGGGATGAATCCTGTAGGTCACTTTGATCCTTTGCAAGTAGGCCACGTCTGCAGACAGGAAGACAAACCTAACCTACTTCCCTTCCCTGTGCTGACGGATCACAGAAAGGCCATTAGAAACACCATGTTTATCTGCGTAATGCCAGAGTTGTCCATGCAAGCTTTTGTGGTGTGTCTCCAGAATTACTGCAGGGCCTAGATTTGCAACTCTGGACGCACGCTTGCGAGAAATGATTGCTCAACTAACCAGCTATTTACATGAACAGTGACGTCCGCTGGTGATTTAATTGTTGGCCTGCGCTGATAAATTGTCCACGTCTTTGTTTTATCTTGCAGCTGGAGGCAGAACTGTGTAACTGGGTTATTACTAAAACTAAAGTATGAAAATATTAGATTAATATTCAAAAAATAGTACATAAAAATGTTACTTATGCCTTCATTTGATTTCATAGGGCCCTATAATTGTAAACATTTTAATAAATGTAATTGTTTTTTGAAATTAGTTTATTAGACATGCTTTTTGATTATTGCAATGTAAATAAACCATTAAGAAGGAATCATGAAAAATGTAAATACAAAACACAGAAAACTAAAATTTCATAGGGCAGTAAAAAGTTACTTTTTTCAGCTTTTAATTTGTTTTATTATTATATCTTTTCAGTGAATGCTTTTTAATTTGCTAAAATTTAAGTTCATGTGTTAAATGCAGTTTACTATTTGAAATAAAAGTTAACTAAAGTAAAAACGTAAAAAAAAAAACCCTTAAACTTATTTCAGTTAGTAATCATGGCATTTTTCCATTTTAAAACTGAAATAAATTAAACTAAAGCTGAAATAGAAATGAATGTAAATAAAATAGGATGTAACAATTCATATATAACATTAATACAAATAAAACTATAACTAAAATAAAAATGTAATTGAACATTTCCCATTTTATTTACTAAAATAAATTAAAAACTGAAACAGAAATGAATGTACATAAAATAACAGAATTATTAGATAACTAAATTAATAAAAAAAACTATAACTAAAATGAAAATGAAAAATATTAAAATAAATGCAACATATATAATAAAATGTGTAACAATATAATAACATTTTAATTCAATAATTTTGAATTTTTCTTTCTTCAAATTAAGTTATCGAAAATAAAAACATTAGTTACCAAGACAACATTTGACATTTTTATTTAGTTTAGTTAAGCACTAAAATAAATTAAATTGTATATAAAATAAAATATTAAAATGAAAATGGAAAAATATTAAATGCAAAACATATAATAAAATGTATAACAGTATAATAACATTTAAATTAAAATGTAAAAAAAAAAAAAACAGAATAAAAAAAATGAATTTGGGGAATGTTTTCAAATGATTTGAAATAAGTTAACTAAAATAAAAATTAAAAAAAAAACTTTAAACTTATTAAACTTATTTCAGTTAGTTACCAAGACAGCATTTTCAATTTTTATTTAGTTTGTTAAGCACTAAAATAAATCAAACTAAAACTGAAATAGAAATGAATGTATATAAAATAAGATATGACAAAATTAATATATAATAAAATTATTTAAAAAAAAAACTAAACTAAAATTAAAATGAAAATGGAAAATATAAAAATAAACGTGAAGTATATAATAAAATGTATAACAATATGATACAATTTAAATTGGAATGTAAAAAAAAAATGAATTTAAAAAAAATGATAATAATTGGAATTTGGGAACTTTTCGTAAACTATTTCAAATAAATGTTAACTAAAATAAAAATATTTAAAACCCTTAAACTTATTTTAGTTGGTTATCAAGACAACATTTCCCATTTTTATTTAGTACGAAAGTACTAATAGTACTAAATACTAAGTACTAAAACAAATTCAAATAAAACTGAAATAGAAATAAATGTACATAAAAAAAGTGATAAAATGAGAACATTTAATATATAGCAACACTAATACAAGTAAAGCTAAAACTAAAATATAAAAATTAATTCAAAGTATCATATATATATATATATATATTTATAATAGGAACTATAAAAACTCTGCTTAGCCTCTTAAACACTGAGTGTCATAAACATAATCACAATTACATAACAGTCATTGATGATCATTTATTGCTCACTATTAGCCCTGGGTGATAAAACAGTATCGATATTTATTGATGGTACACCTTTGTTGATCATGATAGAAGTCATGTTTGATCCAGCACATGATTCACACTATGCATAAACACATGATACTGTTTTGCTCGTAATTGTGCATGCAATTTCTGAAATCATATTTGATGTATATATGTCAGTTTAGACGTTATGCATTTTTTTTCTAGACAGTTATTTAATTGCATTGAACAAACAATTTAATGCTTATTGCTCAAACTATTTTTATAAAGACAAATGAGGATATTTTTGATGAAATCTGAGAGCTTTCTGACTTGGCCTAGACTGCGATGCAACTACATTCAGCTGCCTTATTTTTCTTTTCTTTGTGCACAAAAAGTATTCTCATAGCTTTGTAAATTCACAGCTGAGCCACTGATGTCACATGGACTGTTTTTCCTTTCTGGGCCTTGAATGTGTTACTTGCGTTGCGAAAACGGTGCTTTGGTTAACTGTTTGTTTGTGTGTTTGCAGTGAGAGGGTCGAAGCCTGGCAAGAACGTTCAGCTGCAGGAGAACGAGATTCGTGGATTGTGTCTGAAATCTCGCGAGATCTTCCTCAGCCAGCCCATACTCCTGGAGCTGGAGGCGCCGCTGAAGATCTGCGGTGAGCAAAACAAACCTGCTTCTGCTAGATTTCAGCACGCCATTGCTGTTAAATGTCTTTCAGAGTTGGTTTAGTCTAATGTAATGTAATGGGTAATGCAGGGCTGTGAATCTTTGGACAAACAATGCATCGATTCGATTCACGTTTCATAGGATTTTGATTCAAGAACGATTTTTGCAAATTCAGAACGATTCGATTCGAAACGATTCACAATAAAATTCAATGCGATTCGATTAATAACGATGCGATTCTGCATATATATATATATATATATATATATATATATATATATATATATATATATATATATATATATATATATATATATATAAAATTAGGGCTGTCAAAATAAAAGTTTATGTTTACATACTATACATTTGTGTACTGTGTATATTTATTATGTATATATAAATACAAACACATGCATGTGTGTATATATATATATATATATATATATAAGGAAAAATATTTTTGATTTATATATAAAATATTTATATTTATTTATAATCTAAATTGTATATAGTTATAAATATATATACATTTAAATATTTTGTTTTAATATATACATGTATGTGTGGGTATTTATATGTACATAATAAATATACAAAGTAAACAAAAAAGTGTAAAAATACACTTTTGTTTTGGATGCGATTAATCGCGATTAATCGTTTGACAGCACTTATATATATATATATATATATATATATATATATATATATAAGTATATATATATATAAATAAAAAAATTGCACTACTGTTCAAAAGTTTGGGGTCAGTAAGACTTGCAATTTTTTTTTAATGAAGTCAAGGCTGCATTTATTTGATCAAAAATACAGAAAATAAACTGTAATATTACAAAATGTTATTACAATAGAAAATAATGTTTTTTATTTTCATATACTTTAAAATATAATTTATTCCTGTGATGCAATGCTGATTTTTCATCAGCTGTTACTCAGTTTCCCAGGCTTAAGTGTCACATGATCTCTCAGAAATCATTCTGATATTCTCAATTATTAGTAGAATTATCAGTTTTGGAAACAGTTTTTTTTTTTTTTTTTTTTTTTTTTGAACCTGTATTTTTTTCTTTATAGAAAAACATTTATTCAAACTATAAATCTTTTCTAGCAATGTCAATCTATTATGTCACTTTTTATTAATGTAACAATTTATTCATTTCTTTCAAAAAAAAAGAATGAATAAACATTTACTGACCCCAAACTTTTGCACGGTAGTATGCGTGTGTGTATATATATCTATATATATATATATATATATATATATATATATATATATATATATATATATATAATAAATAAAACACTCTTATCCACTGTTAGATGTTAGTTTAATGATGCTATGGCATGACATATGTAGAAATTTACCCTAGTGAAAAGTAATATATTTAAAATGCATCTATTTAAAATCTATTAACATATTTACTAATACACATATCGAGACTTCGACATAAAAATTATAATTCAACTTTAATTGAATTTCTTAATATTAAGCCTAAAATGTGTTTTAATGTCACTATTGCTGAGGATTGTACTCTCTTTGAATTAAAAAGGTCTTTAAATGCAAGATAGTTAAAGTGCACCTGAAATGTACCCCACTTTAGCACAATCAAATATACTTCAGTTCATCTTTAGTTTACTATACTTACAATTCAGCACACTTTATGCCAGTTTAGTACAGGCTACTAAAAGTACAATCGCAAGGTATTTTTTATTAAGAGCATAAATATGTAACTTTATACTTGGCATGAAATAAAGGCATTTCAAATACATTTTAGTCATTTATTACTTTATTTTTTATTAGCCTATGTAAGCCAAGATAAAAAAGGCTTTAAAAGTAGGCATTTTATGTCACACCTTTGCACGATGTGAGCTTCTTTATCTTATTTTCATAAGATAAAGATTCATCGGCGAATGGTGATTTTAATGATGTAAGTTAGTAACGAACGCAGCTTTCATGCATGTGACAGATAACGTTAAACCTCACGCTCTTATTTTAAGGTTACTGTTAATGCTGCGGCTATTTCAACCATTTCCTTCGTACTTTTGTTTTAACGACATTAAGTTAAAACGTCATTTACGTCATTTTACTATAGACCAATTATCAGTTTGTAAACATTCGGGATGCGCAGAAAACCCGGGAGAAATACGGAATTACATAGAGAATTACACAGATACCGCACAAAATACGTAGATTTAAAAAGATTATAGATTATATTGATTAAATGTCATTTTCAAAACGTTCTCCACATGTTACAAGAACGTGTCACCCGTTGATAAGCACTGTTATTCAGCGAAATTTACGTTAGATAGTGGGATAGTCTTACAGGTCTTAAACAGGGATGACGGTTTTTGTGGGCGTTTCAATGGCAATCTATGAAGACATGGATTAAAAGGTAAATTTGATTTTATATTTCAAAATTCTGACTTTATTTTCGCTATTCCGAGATTATATCTCACAACTCTAATAAGGAAAAACAACTCGTCATTCTCCCTTTTCCTCTCCGTTCAGAGTTTATCTCTCAAACTTATAGCTTTTATTTCCTCAGAATTAACAAACTCACTAGTTTTGTTAAATCGAGTTATAAAGTCCGAATTAGGAGATATAAACTTGCGTTTGCGAGAAAAAAAGTCAGAATTGTGAAGTAAAATAAATAAATGTTACGTAAAAATGTTAACAGTATAATTATGTCATGCTGTAACTATAGGGCTAATACCCTATGAACAGCATGCGTGAATATTATGTAGACCTATTGTTTAAATCAAATTTCTGCTTTTAAAGTAGAGTAATCATAGCAGTTTTCATCTATAGTATGTCCATTTAAAGGTCTGTGTTTAGCTTCAAATGGCGTCTTTGACTACGGTATTCTATAAAAATTATTTGCATTGCGATTTTTGACATCAAAAGGCACAAAAATATATATTTTTACCTGTTTACCTCCATTCGTTACCAGCGTTTTTCTGCAACCACTATGCGCACGCAGCTCCAAGTGACGTCACTGTGACGTCTACTGATAATTGGTCTATAGAAATCGTGATTCATTCGATTCTTAGCGTTTTAAATCGATTAATAGCCGAAATCAACGATTCACGATTCAAAAATCCATGTTTCAAGATCGATGCATATGCATCATCAGGAATGAATTGTTACACTCTTACTGTAATGTTATTGAAAGGGACAGTGAATGAGACGCTCTCCTCTCCACAGGTGATATCCACGGGCAGTACTACGACCTGCTCAGGCTCTTTGAGTATGGAGGATACCCACCTGAGAGCAACTACCTGTTCCTGGGCGATTATGTGGACAGAGGGAAGCAGTCTCTGGAGACCATCTGTCTGCTGCTGGCCTACAAGATCAAATACCCTGAGAACTTCTTCCTGTTGAGGGGAAATCACGAGTGTGCCTCCATTAACCGCATCTACGGCTTCTACGATGAGTGTAAGTGTACAGTACATACCAGCATGTGATTTCCATGATGCAGAAAATGGCTATTATTAATAATGTAAATAATAATGTTATAATTTTTTTTTCTTTATTAAGTGAATATCACAAAGTTCTTCCATGTTTCAAATTTAACAGTAAACCTTCTGCTGTGTAGCACTTTTTGTTAGCCCAAAAATAAGTTGTTACATTTTCATTTGATTACACATTTTTATGCCTTTATTTTGGTTACCAAACCATTTTTTTAATTTCATTTTTATTTGTATTAAGTCAAATCATCAAATTAAAATGGGGCCAAAAAAATTATTCTGGATGGAAGGATGGATAAATAAATAAGTAAGTAAAGTAAAATCAAACCATTAAAAAGGAATCCATAACTTTTTGAGCATATTACACTGAATTTGACTAAAATATTACCTTTTTTTTTCATTAAAACTGACAAAAAATAATTTCTGGATGAAGGATAGATGCATAAAAAATTAAATAAATAAATGCATAAAAAATAGTAAAATAAAACCATACATTTTGAACATATTGCACAGAATTTGAAGAAATCAAATATTATTTATTAAATTGTTGTCCAATCATAAATTATGAAACGTATGCAGTTTTATTATCGTCACCAAAAACTAAACTTCTAAAACAATATTTGCTACTTTATATACAACTTTAACTGATATAAAATATTTAAAATATTAATGTATTTTTAGCAGGTCTACAAGGCAACATATATATATATATATATATATATATATATATATATATATAGCGCTTGTTTTTTGTTTATTACAATTTAATTCAACAGAATTCACAAAGATTTCAACAGACTACACTGAATGAATAAAAAAAAATTGTAAAAAAAAAAAACTAATAAAGGAAAAAGGGAAAAAAAGGATTTCATTGGCCGCTTATAAATGTTATCTATTAAATTGCTAATCAAACTGAAGACAATTTCTTTATTGTTACCAAAAACTAAAAACATTTTTTGTTACTTGAAATAAAATAGTTTAACTGAAATAAAATATTTAAATTACTATTTTTTTCAGCTATTTTCCAATTTCTCATTTTCATTTAGTTTACCTTGATGCTCAAAAATAACTAAAACTGAAATAAAAAACTAAATTGAACATAAAGTTCTAATAGCATCTCAGTGATACTAAAATAAAAAAAATATAATTAATAAAATGTATTGTGTATGTTTTTTTTGTTTATTTAAGAAAAAATGTAGGAAAAAAAAACCTAAAAAATGTTTTGAAAATAAAATAAAAAATAATTTGTATAAAAAAAAAAAAAAAAATTCATAGAAGCCAGAAAAATCTAGAAATGCACACAAACACATTATTTAAAAGGAATTTATTTAGTGGTCATTTGGTAATGCAAACTTAAATGGACATTTTATTTATTTATTTATTGCAACAAGTAGTTTCTGATTTAAGTGTCCATATTGTTTGTCTATATATTGTAATGACTAACCCTGCTAGAACCCTAGCCCATCATAGATGTTCACATAATCCGCAAATGCATGACCAGATTTGTCTGCATTTAGCCTTGTTTTAAAACTCTAATAAGAGCAGAACTCTGTGACTCTCATTCAGTGCAGAATTAATTATTGAGCGCCGTTGCAGTCGTGTATTTTTAGCAGAGCCTGTCCCTCTAGAGCTCCTTTTATTCATTTACATTTTATCCACTTTTAAATAATAAATCCTGAAGGTGACATGAAGCTCATGTTTGTGTGTTTAGGCAGGAGACGCTACAACATCAAGCTCTGGAAGACGTTCACGGACTGCTTTAACTGTCTGCCAATCGCTGCCATCGTTGATGAGAAGATCTTCTGCTGTCATGGAGGTGAGTGTTTTGCTGTAACCTTCTAGATAACCCAGAGAGACTTTCACCCGCTCAACAACAAGCAGCGGCTCTTCTGCTACGTGGAATGAGTTTTTATGGTATCTGTTGAAGTTCACACTTTTTACAAGGACGTCTTTGTTTTTCAAAACATTGTGCGTGTGACTGCGCACACGTCTGATGTCGAGTCCAAGCCACATCACCAGCACTTTGTGTTAGTTGTTACATTTTTTATTTGATTACATTCTTAAAAAAAAAAAAAAAACATTTTATGCCTTAAATTTGGTTACCAAATCAGTTGATTTGTATTGTATAAGTCAAATCATCAAATTAAAACAGACAAAAAATAATTTCTGGATGGAAGGATGGATGCATATATAAATAAATAAATACAAATAAGTAAATGCATAAAAAAAGTAAAATTAAACCATTAAAATGGAATCCAGAACATTTTGAACATATTACACAGTATTTGAAGAAACTAAAATAAACAAAAAAGGAATTTCTGGATGCAAGGATGGATGCATAAAAATAAATAAATAAATAAATGCATAAAAAATTTATAAAGTAAAATAAAACAATTAAAAAGGAATCCAGAACATTTTGAACATATTACACATAATTTGAAGAAACTAAAATATTACTACTAGTTGTTTTTTTTTTTTTTTTTTTTTTTTTTTTTTAAGTTGATTTATATTAAGTCAAATCATCAAATTAAAACAGACAAAAAATAATTTCTGGATGGAAGGATGGATGCGTAAATAAATAAATAAAAATAAGTAAATGCATAAAAAAAAGTAAAATAAAACCATTAAAACGGAATCCAGAACATTTTGAACATATTACACAGTATTTGAAGAAACTAAAATAAACAAAAAAGGAATTTCTGGATGCAAGGATGGATGCATAAAAATAAATAAATAAATGCATAAAAAATTAATAAAGTAAAATAAAATGATTAAAAAGGAATCCAGAACATTTTGAAAATATTACACATAATTTTAAGAAACTAAAATATTACTACTTGTTGTTGTTGTTTTTTTTTTTAAGTTGATTTATATTAAGTCAAATCATCAAATTAAAACGGACAAAAAATAATTTCTGGATGGAAGGATGAATGCATAAAAAAATCACCAGTCTTTTGTCACAAGTCCAAGTTAAATCTCAAATTCGGGTTCATCTTATAAACACAGTTGCTGGACGTTTAGTTTAATATATTTTTATATTAGCTTAATATATAAATGTCCAGTTGCTGGACATTTGTTTATAATACATTTAAAAAAATATATTTAAGAATATTTTTAAATGTACATTAGTGTTTAAAAGTTTTTATACAAATGTTTTTGAAAGAAGTTGCTTCTGCTCATCAAGGACGCATTTGTTAACATTAATTTTGACTTTATTCTTGAAATATTTCGTTTTCGTATTCGTTTTTTTTTTTTCCGATTTTATTTTTTATAGTATTTTAGCTTTATTTTCACAATATTTCATCTTTGTTCTCGCAAATATTTTGATTTTATTCTTGTAGAATTTGACCTTATTTTTTGTAGTCTTTCAACTTTATTCTCGTATTATTTTGACTTTATTCTCGTAGTATTTCAACCTTATTTTTCGTAGTATTTCGACTTTATTCTCGCAATATTTCAACTTTATTCTCGTATTACTTTGACTTTATTCTTGTAGTATTTCGACTTTATTGTCGTAGTATTTTGGCTTTATTCTTGAAACATTTCGACTTTATTTTTCGTAGTCTTTCAACTTTATTTTCGTAGTATTTTGACTTTATTCTCGTAATATTTAGACTTTATTCTCATAGTATTTCGACTTTATTCTTGTAATACTTGGACTTTATTCTCGTAGTATTTTGGCTTTATTCTTGTAATATTTCGTCTTTGTTCTTGCAAATATTTAGACTTTATTCTTGTATTTCGACTCTTTTTTTTTTTTTTTAGTATTTCTATTTTATTCTTGTAGTATTTTAACTTTATTTTTTGTAGCATTTCATCTTTATTTTTCGCAATATTTTAACTTTATTCTCATATTATTTTGACTTTATTCTCATAGTATTGTGGCTTTATTCTTGTAATATTTCAACTTTGTTCTTGCGGATATTTAGACTTTATTCTCGTAGTATTTCAACCTTATTTTTCGTAGTATTTCATCTTTATTTTTTGCAATATTTTAACTTTTCTCATGTTATTTTGACTTTATTCTCATAGTATTTTGGCTTTATTCTTGTAATATTACAACTTTGTTCTTGCGGATATTTCAACTTTATTGTCATAGTATTTCGTCTTTATTCTCGCAGTATTTAAACTTTATTCTCGTATTACTTTGACTTTATTCTTGTAGTATTTCAACCTTATTTTTCGTAGTATTTCGACTTTATTCTCGCAATATTTCAACTTTATTCTCGTATTACTTTGACTTTATTCTTGTAGTATTTCGACTTTATTGTCGTAGTATTTTGGCTTTATTCTTGAAACATTTCGACTTTATTTTTCGTAGTCTTTCAACTTTATTTTCGTAGTATTTTGACTTTATTCTCGTAATATTTAGACTTTATTCTCATAGTATTTCGACTTTATTCTTGTAATACTTGGACTTTATTCTCGTAGTATTTTGGCTTTATTCTTGTAATATTTCGTCTTTGTTCTTGCAAATATTTAGACTTTATTCTTGTATTTCGACTTTTTTTTTTTTTAGTATTTCTATTTTATTCTTGTAGTATTTTAACTTTATTTTTTGTAGCATTTCATCTTTATTTTTCGCAATATTTTAACTTTATTCTCATATTATTTTGACTTTATTCTCATAGTATTGTGGCTTTATTCTTGTAATATTTCAACTTTGTTCTTGCGGATATTTAGACTTTATTCTCGTAGTATTTCAACCTTATTTTTCGTAGTATTTCATCTTTATTTTTTGCAATATTTTAACTTTTCTCATGTTATTTTGACTTTATTCTCATAGTATTTTGGCTTTATTCTTGTAATATTTCAACTTTGTTCTTGCGGATATTTCAACTTTATTGTCATAGTATTTCGTCTTTATTCTCGCAGTATTTAAACTTTATTCTCGTATTACTTTGACTTTATTCTTGTAGTATTTCAACCTTATTTTTCGTAGTATTTCGACTTTATTCTCGCAATATTTCAACTTTATTCTCGTATTACTTTGACTTTATTCTTGTAGTATTTCGACTTTATTGTCGTAGTATTTTGGCTTTATTCTTGAAACATTTCGACTTTATTTTTCGTAGTCTTTCAACTTTATTTTCGTAGTATTTTGACTTTATTCTCGTAATATTTAGACTTTATTCTCATAGTATTTCGACTTTATTCTTGTAATACTTGGACTTTATTCTCGTAGTATTTTGGCTTTATTCTTGTAATATTTCGTCTTTATTCTTGCAAATATTTAGACTTTATTCTTGTATTTGACTCTTTTTTTTTTTTTTAGTATTTCTATTTTATTCTTGTAGTATTTTAACTTTATTTTTTGTAGCATTTCATCTTTATTTTTCGCAATATTTTAACTTTATTCTCATATTATTTTGACTTTATTCTCATAGTATTGTGGCTTTATTCTTGTAATATTTCAACTTTGTTCTTGCGGATATTTAGACTTTATTCTCGTAGTATTTCAACCTTATTTTTCGTAGTATTTCATCTTTATTTTTTGCAATATTTTAACTTTTCTCATGTTATTTTGACTTTATTCTCATAGTATTTTGGCTTTATTCTTGTAATATTACAACTTTGTTCTTGCGGATATTTCAACTTTATTGTCATAGTATTTCGTCTTTATTCTCGCAGTATTTAAACTTTATTCTCGTATTACTTTGACTTTATTCTTGTAGTATTTCAACCTTATTTTTCGTAGTATTTCGACTTTATTCTCGCAATATTTCAACTTTATTCTCGTATTACTTTGACTTTATTCTTGTAGTATTTCGACTTTATTGTCGTAGTATTTTGGCTTTATTCTTGAAACATTTCGACTTTATTTTTCGTAGTCTTTCAACTTTATTTTCGTAGTATTTTGACTTTATTCTCGTAATATTTAGACTTTATTCTCATAGTATTTCGACTTTATTCTTGTAATACTTGGACTTTATTCTCGTAGTATTTTGGCTTTATTCTTGTAATATTTCGTCTTTGTTCTTGCAAATATTTAGACTTTATTCTTGTATTTCGACTTTTTTTTTTTTAGTATTTCTATTTTATTCTTGTAGTATTTTAACTTTATTTTTTGTAGCATTTCATCTTTATTTTTCGCAATATTTTAACTTTATTCTCATATTATTTTGACTTTATTCTCATAGTATTGTGGCTTTATTCTTGTAATATTTCAACTTTGTTCTTGCGGATATTTAGACTTTATTCTCGTAGTATTTCAACCTTATTTTTCGTAGTATTTCATCTTTATTTTTTGCAATATTTTAACTTTTCTCATGTTATTTTGACTTTATTCTCATAGTATTTTGGCTTTATTCTTGTAATATTTCAACTTTGTTCTTGCGGATATTTCAACTTTATTGTCATAGTATTTCGTCTTTATTCTCGCAGTATTTAAACTTTATTCTCGTATTACTTTGACTTTATTCTTGTAGTATTTCAACCTTATTTTTCGTAGTATTTCGACTTTATTCTCGCAATATTTCAACTTTATTCTCGTATTACTTTGACTTTATTCTTGTAGTATTTCGACTTTATTGTCGTAGTATTTTGGCTTTATTCTTGAAACATTTCGACTTTATTTTTCGTAGTCTTTCAACTTTATTTTCGTAGTATTTTGACTTTATTCTCGTAATATTTAGACTTTATTCTCATAGTATTTCGACTTTATTCTTGTAATACTTGGACTTTATTCTCGTAGTATTTTGGCTTTATTCTTGTAATATTTCGTCTTTGTTCTTGCAAATATTTAGACTTTATTCTTGTATTTCGACTCTTTTTTTTTTTTAGTATTTCTATTTTATTCTTGTAGTATTTTAACTTTATTTTTTGTAGCATTTCATCTTTATTTTTCGCAATATTTTAACTTTATTCTCATATTATTTTGACTTTATTCTCATAGTATTGTGGCTTTATTCTTGTAATATTTCAACTTTGTTCTTGCGGATATTTAGACTTTATTCTCGTAGTATTTCAACCTTATTTTTCGTAGTATTTCATCTTTATTTTTTGCAATATTTTAACTTTATTCTCATGTTATTTTGACTTTATTCTCATAGTATTTTGGCTTTATTCTTGTAATATTTCAACTTTGTTCTTGCGGATATTTCAACTTTATTGTCATAGTATTTCGTCTTTATTCTCGCAATATTTAAACTTTATTCTCATATTATTTTGACTTTATTCTCATAGTATTTTGGCTTTATTCTCGTAATATTTCAACTTTGTTCTCATAAATATTTGACTTTATTCTTGTATTCTAGTATTTCGACTTTATTTGTAATATTTTGTTTTAGTGCCACGTTAAAAAAATGTAAACTTTAAGTTTTTTTTAACAGATTTTCTTTTTTTTAATTTGAAAAATAGATTTGTAAATGATATATGATATATAATATAATATAATATAATATAATATAATATATTTTTAAAATTATTTAAACAAGTGTCCATTTCAACTGATCTGCTAAGTGAATCAAACCTCCTAATGCTACCGAAATATAAGTTAGTTGCGTCGCCAATTTTAGTCAATCATTCCTCAATCAGATGATCTTTCTGTGATGAATCTGCAGGAAAGACTTCAGATGCGTGATGCATGTAACACGAGAAGCTTGAACATCTGCTGTTGTGTTTACTGTCGCTCTGCGACTAGTTCAGACGCTGCAGGATTGTCCCATGTGTTGTTGAAATGTTTAGGGTGTGTAGATCATCTTACTTCATCACTTCATGATTTGCACTGACATCATCTCCCACATTTCTGAGTGCTGAGTCGGTGCGAGTCCCAGGCGTATAGCGTATCGCCTACGATCCCCGAACGGATGCAGCGTTAGGCCTCTTAAGAAACTGTCTAGGAACGTGAAATCTCAAGCTGTTTCTGCCGTTCCTCAGGTTTGTCTCCGGATCTGCAGTCCATGGAGCAGATCAGAAGGATCATGAGACCCACGGATGTACCGGACCAGGGCCTCCTGTGCGACCTGCTGTGGTCCGACCCGGACAAAGACGTGCTGGGCTGGGGCGAGAACGACCGAGGCGTGTCCTTCACCTTCGGAGCGGAAGTTGTGGCCAAGTTCCTTCACAAACACGACCTGGATCTGATCTGCAGGGCCCACCAGGTGAGTCTTCATATCATGAATGCTGCTTTTTAATTAAATAAATATACGCTGCTTAAAAGTTTGGGATCAGTACGATTTTTATTGTTTTTTGAAAAAGTATCATTTATTTGATCAAAAATACAGAAAAATAGTATTATTCTGAAACATTACACAATATTTTTTTTATTGTAATATACTTTAAAATATAATTTATTTCTGTGATGCAAAGCTGAATTTTATTATATTTGATTATCAATGTTGGAAACAGTTGTGCTGCTTAATATTTTTTTGGAACCTGTGATTTTGTAATATATTTTTATTATTTTGTTTGATATATTTGTATGCTGACAAACTGCCAAAAATAAAGAAAAATAGTTTGTTTGAAAATAAATAAAATTAATATTAGTATTGTAAGTTTTACAATATTGATATAAAATAGAATTATTTTTATTTAAGTTAAATGTTTACGTAATTAACAATGGTGTTTTTACAGTATATTTATTCATTTGTTTGCGGCATAGTTTTGTTTAATTTATTTGTATGCCGACAGACTGACAAAATAATGAAAAATAGTTTTTGAAAATGAAGACAAAGTCTTAAATATTAGTATTTAAATTTTTACAATATTGATATAAAATAGAATTATTTGTATTATTTAAATTAAATGTTTGAATATTTAACAATGGTGTTTTTACAATATATTTATTAATTTGTTTGCAATATATTTTGTTTAATTTATTTGTATGCTGACAAACTGACTAAATAAAAAAAAAAGTTTCATGTTTGAAAATGTAGAAATTAAGACTTAAATTTTAGTGTTGTAATTTTACAGTTTCATGAAATTATTTTTAGTATTTAAATTATTATTATTATTTTGTTTGCAATATACATTTAGTTTGATTTATTTGTATGTCAACCAACTGCCAAAATTAAGTTTAAGTTAAGTTTAAGAAATTAAGACTTAAATATACAATCTAGTATACAATCTATAAAACTATTTGTAGTATTTAAATTAAATGCTTTTAACGCTATTTAACAAGACTATTACAGTATATTTATTATTTTGTTTGCAATAAATTTTGTATTAATTACAATAATATTTGGTGTTTTAATCAGTTTTGTTCAATTTAAATTCCTCTATAGATTTTATTAGTTTTCATTTCAGTTTTAGCCATTTTAGGACATCAAGATAAACTAAATGAAAATGAGACATTGCCTTGTTCAAGTTCAATTATTTATGCTTGATTTTATTACAGTTAACATGTATTGTTTTACTTTTAGTTGGCTCTAATAACCCAAAAACTAATAATAATCAAAAGCAAACAATTAACTTTTGTATTTTTATTAAATTTAATTAATTAAATGTTTTTTTTTATACTCAAATGTGAACATACAATTTTTTGAATTTTTTGCTCCCAAAAAATATTTTTTAAATGATTTTTATTTTCTATTCCCCAGTCAATGGGGTGCAATGCTGCATTTTAATTAAATAAATATACACTGCTGCTTAAAAGTTTGGGATCAGTCCGAATTTTTTATGTTTTTTGAAAAAGTAACATTTATTTGATCAAAAATACAGAAAAAAATTATTATTCTGAGATATTATTGCAACTCAAAATATTTTATTTTAATATACTTTACAATATAATTTTTGTGATGCAAAGCTGAATTTTAATATCTTTTGAATGAACTAGTTATGCATGTGTATTTATTGTTTTGTTTGCAATATGTTTTGTTTGATTTATTTGTATGTTGACATACTGCCAAAATAAAGTTTAATTTTTAAAAATGAAGAAATTAAGACTTGAATATTAGTATTGTGATTTTACAATTTCACTATAAAATCTATAAAATAGTTTTTAGTATTTAAATTAAATGCTTAATTATTTAACAGTGCTATTATAGTATATATTTTTTGTTTGCAATAAATGCATTTTGTTTGGCTTATTTGTTTGCTGACAAACTGCCAAAATTGTTTATTTTTTAAAAATGAAGAAATTAGGACTTAAATATTGTAATTTTTTTCAGTTTCACTATAAAATTATTTGTAACATTTAAATGAATAGCTTAATTATTCATCAGTGCTATTACAGTATATTTATTATTTTGTTTGCATTAAATACACTTTGTTTGATTTATTAGTTTGCTGACAAACTACCAAAATTAAGTTAATTTTTTTTAAATTAAGAAATTAAGATGTAAATATTAGTCTTGTAATTTAACTGTAAAAATCTATAAAATTATAATTTATAAAATTAATTTAATTTTTTAAAAATGACGAAATTAGGACTTAAATATTAGTACTTCAGTATTACTATAAAATCCTTTTAGCATTTAAATTAAAAGCTTACATATTCAACAGTGCTATTGCAGTATATTTAATATTTTGTTTGCAATATATACATTTAGTTTGATTTATTTATAAATTTTAGTATCATTGTTTTTATTAATATTTTGAATTTGATTTCATTTTTATATTTGTTTTAATTTTATTTGAAGTAAAAATTTTAGAAATTTGGTGTTTTAATCAGTTTTGTCGAATTCAGATTCCTCTATAGATTTTATTAGTTTTTATTTCAGTTTTAGCCATTTTAGGGCATCAAGATAAACTAAATGAAAATGAGACATTGCCTTGTTTAAGTTTTTTTGTAATTTCAGTTAACATCGATTTTACTTTTAGTTGACTATAATAACCCTGGTACTATCAACAACAAACAATGAACTATTGTATTTTTATTAAATTTAATTAATTTGTTTTTTTATACCCAAATGTGAACATAAAATTTTTAGAATTTTTGCTCCCAAAAAAAGTATTTTTTAAATGATTTTTATTTTCTGTGCAAATGCACTTCTCAACAAATTTACCCCAGTCATTCAGGAATGATTCATTTAGTCCCAAACATGTCTATTCAGGTCATTTGTTGAATATTCCTGTATTTTTCCATTAGCAATTAAAAACGAAATATTGCAATGTCAGGTTTTTCCAGTATCGTAAAGCTCTAGTCCTCAGTTCGCTAAGTAGTCGGTCTTAAGGAATTATATAATTTATTGTTGCGTGTGGAGGGTTGCTACAAAAGCTGCAGTGTCTAAAGCAGCGCTGCTATGAGTGGATTTAGACCTTCTTAGAGAGGCTTTGCCATGCTGACAGTAATGGTTATTGTTGGACTGTTGGCATGCTGCTGTCAGCGCGCTGAAACACCTCCAAGAAGAGTCTCTAAATTTACCCCCTTGAAACAATAAGACTAGAAGATGGGGAAAAATAAAAGTTGGTATGAGCCAGTGGTCTGATAGTCTGGCTTCGCTAGGGAGTCGCTCGGTTTCATCTTACATGGAAACGTGAAACCGTTCCTGGTTAAAAGCGCGGGATGAGTCACAGCGGGACACGCTGAACCGGCCGCGCATGAGTCTGCAGATATGAGACCAGCCTTTGACATTGGTCTGATGACGCAGGGCTTTGAGTCGACTGTAGGACGCTCCTTATGTCTCTGTCTCTGTTCCTTAAACGCTAATCTATATCCACGCATGCTGTAATCTAGTGACTCACCAGCGATCAGCTCTCACTGAACACTTCAGCTGCACATTTACAGGCTATAATTGTCTGCAGATTCATGTGTTTCTCAGGCTGAAGTTAAGATGCATCACCTTATGTCACAGGGAGTTTACATTGTGATGTGATTAGGCAAAAATAGGGGAAAACTGCCAAGATAAATAGTTCAAGAAGTGAAGAAATTTAAGATTTAAATATTAGTATTGTAGTTTTGGTTGTAAAATTGTAAATATTTATTTTACTGAACAATAGAATTATTGCAAACTACGAAATACTAAAATAGTAATAAGAAAATTGAAAAATACAAAAAAGACTAATTTAATGTTTAATCGAAAAATGCATTGTACAGTAAAACCTTGTTGTTATGATTATATTTGTATATTGAAGTGAATTAAATGTTTTGCATATGTTTGCATGCAGACAAACTGGCAAAAATGTGTGTATTATAAATAAAAAATGTGTATATAAATAAATTAAATATATTGCAAAATATTTTTTTAATAAATAAATAAATAAATAAATGTGTGTATTATAAATAAAAAGTGTGTATATAAATTAAATATATTGCAAAATATTTTTTAAATAAATAAATATAAATATATTATATATATATATATATATAATGATTTAAATATTAGTAATGTAGTTTTGTATAGTACTGAATTACAACAACTGAATTATAGCAATATATTTACTATATTAATTGTAGTAAATTTTAGTTTGATGTAATTTTGTATTAACACTGCAAAAATACAAAAAAAAATAATTTAATGTTTAAATATTAGTGTATATATAACTTTATTTAAAAATAATAATCAAAAATAATTTTATAGTAGTATCACAACTATTGTGTTACAAAAAAGACAGCTGTATCACAATAGTCCAATGAATGCATTGCACTGTAAATAAGCATGTCGTTATGATTATATTTGTATAATGAAGTGAATTAAATGTTTACATATGTTTGCATGCAGACAAACTGGCAAAAAAAAGTGTGTATTTAAAAAAATAAAATAAAATAAATATAAAGACCCTGACTCGCAGTCTCCTCTTTGGACGCAACTTTAGAAAGAAATGCATCTTTCCGGATTACATAATGAAAGCGTTTTTCCCGATTTGTTTTATTTCGTTAAGTAATAATTTAAAGCTTTCTCTTTATTTATTTATCATGTTTGTGAGGCAATGTAAATGATCGCGCTGGCGCCTCAATATCCTGCAAAGCAATTTTAGCTTCCCCTCTCCAAAAACGATATGCACCTAATAGCGCACATTTATCTAGGTTTAATGTTTAAACTGATATTGTTTTATAGCTACTTTAACTGTTTTTTATCTATAGATTTTATTTTATGCAAGTCGTGATGATTTGAAAAGGCAAATTGATCAGACTATAAACAGTCTTCCGCTGGCCGCTGTTCGTTACTTTAAAAAACAAAACTAAAAAACCCCCCGTATATTTAACGAACAAAAAATGCTCCAAAAGTTTTTCTAAATTAACTTAATAAAAAACAAAACGAAATATAACCACTTTGGCATTACATACAAAATGTAAATATTTTAATAGCTGAAGCAGTAGTATAATCTGTTCTGGGAGAAAAAAGGGGAAAAAATACGGACTCAGGTTTTTTTGTATTGCATCACTTATAGCTCTTAAAGCTTTAAAATAGAGTTTAGGAAGATGCATGTAACCACAGTCGTTATCTTTGGTTAACTACTGAAGCCTTTTCTCTTGTCAAAAGGCTCAATGCGACCGCAGATTTTGATGAACAATGCTGGCAGCAGTACCATTCTTATCAATGACAGTGTAATCTCGTATCTCCCAGCTCCCAAGCCATAAACCTTGTATCTCTGATAAAACATGATTTTGGGGAAATGTTGTGTTAATGTTGGTACACGACAGAATATGATAGCAATATGATATAATACCAACTTTAATGATACAGTCTTTAATAACTCTAAAAATTCTGTTTTTTCATTTCCTGAAAAATGAAAAATAATGGTTTTGGTGATGCGAGGATTCTGCCCTACATTTAAATATTAGTATTGTAGTTATATATAGCATTGTACTTTATTTATTTATTTATTTATTTTTATATTTATTTTACGGAACAACTGAATTATATGCAATACATTTAATATATTATTCGCATTCAATTTATTTTGTTTTATGTAATTGTGTATAAACAAACTGCAAAAATACACAAAATAGTAATTTAATGTTTAAATTTTAGTATATAACTATAATATAATAATATAACTATAACAATAATATATAATATATAACTTTATTTAAAAATAATAATCAAGAATAATTTTATAGTAGTATCACAGTTGTCTTTTTTTCACAATATAGTTGCTCAAAATTAGTAAAAAAAAATGCATTGCATGGTAAATAACCATGTTATGATTATATCTGTACAATGAAGTGAATTAAATGTTTTACATATGTTTAAAACATTAATATAATATTATAGTATTGTAAATTTTAAATATTTATTTTGCTGAACAACTGAATTATTGCAATATATTTACTATATTCTTTGCATTAAATTTATTTTGTTTTATGTAATTGTGTATTAACAAACTGCATAAATACACAAAATAGTAATTTAATGTTTAAATTTTAGTATATATATAACTTTATTTAAAAATAATAATCATTTTATAGTAGTATCACAGTTGTCTTTTTTTCACAATATAATTGCTCAAAATTAGTCAAAAAAATGCATTGCATGGTAAATAACCATGTTATGATTATATCTGTATAATGAAGTGAATTAAATGTTTTGCATACGTTTAAAACATTAATATAATATTGTAAATTGTAAATATTTATTTTGCTGAACAACTGAATTATTGCAATATATTTACTATGTTCTTTGCAGTGAATTTATTTAGTTTGATGTAATTGTGTAATAAAAACTGTAAAAATACTAATTTAATGAAATATTAGTGTATATATATCTTAATTTTAATTTTATAGTAGTATCACAGTTGTCTCTTGTATCACAATATAGTCGCTCAAAATTTGTGTGTGTGTATATATATATATATATATATATATATATATATATATATATATATATATATATATATATATATATATATATATATATAATATTAGTTTAATGTTTGAAAGTAAAGTAAATATTTTTATTATTTTTTTATTATTAAATATTAATATTTTTATTAAAGGCTTCATTATGTTACAATACAATAGTTTAATATTTATTACATTGATATTTTTATATAATTGCTATCATAATAAATGTCATTATTTATGGTCATATCACAGTAATAGTTTTATATCATGATTTTTTTATAATAATCACAAAAATCATGATGATTTTAGTTGTATTACATTAGTAATTTGATATCATGATGTCATTAATTTGCTCACAGTTAGTCTGTAATACAGTAATACACTGCAGACTAATTCAGAATACTCTACAAATAATTGGTGCTTCATCTTTTGATCATTTTCTGTTATTTAAACTTGATGAACTCAAATCAAAAGATGAGATGATTCATATTAAAATGAATGAGTCTGAGATGAGAGTAAAAACAGATTCACATCAAAACAGTCTGTTATTATAAAGCCTATTGGTAATTGTTCAGCTGTTTATTTTGACTGCAGTCAGTGTTTTATTGTTGTGCTCGTGTGTAAATGATATAAAGCAGTGATGACAGCAGACAGCAGGCTCTGCCAGTAAACTCATATCTGACGCTTTCAGTGACGTCTTCGTCTCAGACTTTGACCTGATGAATCTGTCCTGATGGTAAATGTCCACTCTAGTCTTGATAAGGATCCTGTAATGCTGAAGATACGCTCATGAGATCTGCTGTCAGATCATTTCACTTTATCTGTTCAAAGGCCGTCTGACATCAGGCTGAAACACGTTCAGATTGAGTTAAAGGTTTGTCCACTAGATGGTGTGTTTGTCTCATCAGTATCAGGGATGATGGGGAAAAATGATTCTAAGTTTAAGCATTTTTCCATTACATGCCTCCTTATGATCATAACAGCAGGATTTTCTTGCTGCTAGTCATATCTGGTCAGTAGTTCAACATTTTGACCTGCACTGGCACAGTTATTTTATTTTATGTATTTGTTCATGTTTTTCCAATTTTTGTGCTAGAAAATACTGCACTTTTAATTTGCATCGATGGCTAGAATAAGGGATGGGAATCATTATAATCCAGTTCTGATTTTGAGAATTATTATACAAATCTTATCAATTAAGAAAAGTTGATATTTATTTTATTTTATTTATTCTTTTTTGTGCTAGGAAAAAAAAATACTATATGTCTACAAGAAAATACTATGCTTTTAATTTGCATTAATAGCTAGAAAGAATAAAGAGTGGAAATTATGATCCAGTTCTGATTTTAGGAATCATTATACAAATCTTATCAGTTAAGAAAAAGTTAATATTTATTTTATTTTTTATTTTATTTTATTTATTTTTTTGTGCTAGGAAAAAAAAAAGATTATATGTCTACAAGAAAATACTACACTTTTAATTTGCATTAATAGCTAGAAAGAATAAGGAGTGGAAATTATGATCCAGTTCTGATTTTGGGAATCATTATACCAATTAAAAAAAAATAAAAAATAAAAAAAAATCATATATATTTTTTTCTTATTTTATTTTGTTGTTATTGCTATTATTATTTTGTAATTTTTGTGCTAAAAAAAAAAAATTAGATGTCTAGAAAAAAATACTATGTTTGCATTTATAGCTAGAAAGAATAAGGGATGGGAAATCATTATGATCCAGTTCTGATTTTGGGAATCATTATACACTTATAAAAATACACTTATTCTTAGCAATTAAGAAAAGATAATATTTTATTTTATTTTAATGTATTTTATTATTTATTATTTTTTTTGTGCAAGGAAAAAAAAGATTATATGTCTACAAGAAAATACTATGTTTTTAATTTTTATGATCCAGTTCTGATTTTGGTAATCATTCTAAAAAAAATTCTTGTAAATTACGAAAAAAGTTAAGATTTTATTATTATTATTATTATTATTATTAATTTTAGTTTTTTTATACTACGTTTTTTAAATGCTAAGTTTTGATTTTGGGAATCATTATGTACTTAAAATAAAAAATAAAAAATTCTTATCAATTAAGAAAAGTTAATATTTTATTTTATTATTTTATTTATTTACTGTTTTGTAATTTTTGGGAGTTGAAGAAAAAGTTTAATTAAGAAGTGTTAATATTTATTTCATTTTATTGTTTTTTTTTTTGCTAGTAAAAAAAAATTATGTCTGCAAGAAAATATTAGGGGTGCTCCGATCAGGATTTTTGAGGCTGATCGCCGATCACAGGAAGCAGTATCTGCCGATCCGATCACAGATCTTTTTAAAGCCGCCTTTTTATCATGTAGAATTATTTATAGTGATACTCCAATCAGGATTTGTAGACATTTATACATACATTATACATTTATACATTATAACTTTGCTTAATTGTTTTTTTTCTGAAAATAGGAGAATTCACCTCTTAGTTGGCTCTTGTGAGGGGGGCGTTTTGTTTGGTCATTTGAGGGGTGGAGGGGAGCTGCAGCTTCTTTTGTTGTTGTTGTTTTTTTGACATTTTTCAAAAATATACATTTATCTCACCTAAATGTTTGATCTTGCAGTGCATTTTTGTTTTTGAATTAACTTTTGCACAATAGCTTACACACAGCACAAGCCTGATTTCCACAAACATTAAACAAACATTATTGAAAATGCTTATTTTTTTCTTTTTAATGAAGAACAAAGAAATAAAGCATTTTATAAAACACCTAATAGAACATGGCATGCTTTTTATAGCAAAAAATAGCTGTAAATGATACAGTTCTTATGTAACTCTGTGATGGATGTAAATTCATGACATGAAGACCTGCAGCTGTGATTCAGTGCAGTACTGAGTTGTTCAAACTGTTTTTCTATGTGAACTCAGGCATAAAGATCACAAGCAGATCCTGAACTTCCTGTTCCTGTGTGTGTTGTAGGTGGTGGAGGATGGATACGAGTTTTTCGCCAAGCGGCAGCTGGTGACTCTGTTCTCAGCACCGAACTACTGCGGAGAGTTTGACAACGCCGGAGCCATGATGAGCGTCGACGAGACCCTCATGTGCTCCTTTCAGGTACAATACAGACTTGAGTCTCCTTCAGTCCTGCTCGAGATATTTCTGCTCTCCGGTCTGCTTATTTAAAGAATTACTCCACTTTCAGAATAAAAAACTCACCCTCATGTCATCCAAGATATTAATGTCTTTCATGATGAAAACATTCCAGTATTTTTCTCCATTTAGTGGACTTCAATGGTGCTCACCGGATTGAAGGTTGAAAATGCAGTTTCAATTCAGCTTCAAAGGACTCTAAATGATCCCAGCCGAGGAATAAAGGTCTTATCTAGCGAAACCATCTGTCATTTTCTAAAACAAAAATACTTTTTAACCTCCAGTTGCTCATCTTGTCTAGCGCTGCGATGCGCATTCGGTTCAATACAGTTAGGGTACGTCGAAAAACTCCCATCTCATTTTCTCCTCCAACTTTAAAATTGTCCTACATCACTGTTTTAACTTTTTTGTAAAGGGTGTTTGACCTTCTTTGCATGTTCACTTTGTAAACGCCGGGTTGGTACTTCTGCAGTGATTTAAAGTTAGAGGAGAAAATGAGATGGGAGTTTTTTGACATACCCTAACTGTATTGAACCGGAATACACAGAGCTGATGTAGAGCTAGACAAGAAGAGTATTTGAGGTGAAAAAGTATATAAATTGTCAATTTTTTATTAGAAAATAATTGATCTTTTCGCTAGATAAGACCATTATTCCTCGTCTGGGATCGTGTAGAGTCCTCTGAAGCTGCACTGAAACTGCATTTTCAACCTTCAATCCTTTGAGCACCATTGAAGTCCACTAAATTATCAGTCAATTTTTATTTTGGAAGTGGAGTAATTTAAAAAATCTTTTGCTTGAAAAATCCTTTGATTTTAAACTTGTGTATATATAGTTGCCATATGCTCTGTCCAACCACATTTTACTTACTTGCACTTTATATATTTATATTCTTTTATATATATATATATATATATATATATACATACATACATACATACATACATACATCTGGGAAAACCCAACACATTGTGAAATTTTTTTGATACCATATGAAAGCTGAAAATGTCCCAACATCACATCCGATGGGTTTTCCCAGATCACATCACAAATATGTCAGATTTATAAGATAAATAAGATATTAATTTGTAATATAAATTGTATACTAGTGTTTACATACAAATATTTTTCAAAATATATACATGTATGTGTATTTATATACACTGCCGCTCAAAACTGCATTTATTTGATCAAAAATACAGAAAAAAACAGTAATATTGCAAAATGTTATTACAATATAAAATAATGTTTTTTATTTTAATATACTTTCCAATATAATTTATTCCTGTGATGCAATGCTGAATTTTCATCAGCTGTTACTGCAGTCTTAAGTGTCATGTGATCCTTCAGAAATCATTCTAATATGCTGATTTATTATTAGAATTATCAATGTTGGAATTTTTTTTTTTTTTTTTTGAAACCTGATTCTTTTTTTCAGGATTCTTTGAATTTCAAGTTAAAAAAGAACAGCATTTGTTAATTTTTTTTTTTTTTTTTCTAATAATGTAAATCTATCACTTTTTAGTAATTCTTAATAAAACGCATCCTTGCTAAATAAAAGTATTAATTTCTAAAACAGTAGTGGATATTGTTAGAAAACCTTTCTGTTTTAAATAAATGCTGTTCTTTTTGACCTTTTATTGATCAAAGAATCCTGAAAAAAAGCATCCAAAAATATTAAGCAGCACAATCGTTTTCAACACTGATAATAAATCAGAATATTAGAATGATTTCTGAAGGATCATTGAAGACTGGAGTAATGATGCTGAAAATTCAGATTTGCATCACAGGAATAAATTACATTTTAAGATGTGTTCACATAGAAAACAGTTATTTTAAATAGAAATAATATTTCACAATATTACTCTTTTTTTTGTTTTGTTTTGTATTTTTGATTAAATAAATGCAGCCATGAGTAACATAAGAAAAAAAAATTAAAATCTTACTGATCCCAAACTTTTGAGCAGCAGTGTATACATAATAAATACACACAGTACAAACACAAAGTGTGCAAATTTTATTTTGAATTGATTAATTGTTTTGCAGCTCTCAAATGTTGTTTTTATGCATGAAAGACTCAGTGTTGCCTTCTGCTCCTGCAGATCTTGAAGCCAGCAGAGAAGAAGAAACCAAACTCGAGTCGTCCAGTGACTCCTCCCAGGAACATGGTCACCAAACAGGCCAAGAAATGAGGGCGGCGTGATCCGGCTGGACTTGTATCATACGCTCTTCATGTGTCTCACGGATCAGGAGTGGCTGCGTCTTTATTTTTTCGATTCTCTGCGTTGCGTTTTCCTCGTTCACCGTCCCGAGCGGCCGCTCGCGCATTAGAGGGGAGCCTTTTAATTTCACTTGATCTCAAGTCAAACGGCTTTTTATTCCCACTTCAGGACGCCGTATCAGTCTGACACCTCGTGTGGATTTTAAGATGATCTCGTTCAAACCACTGTGAACCAACGAGTCTGTTTTTAAGCACCTGAAGCTTTTTTTGTATTTTGTTTTTTGGTGAATGTGCCATGAGGTTTGACATTCAGTCCGGTTTCGTTTTATTTTCCTGATTGCGAGCGAACGGATGTTGTGCGGTTCTTGAGTTTGCCTTGTTTTCTTCTTCTTCTTCTTCTGTTGCGTATCATCATGATGTGAGTTTTTGGGCATGTTGATTTTGTCGATCTCTCAGACGGACGTTTCTGTTGCATGCGTTAGTGTTAGAGGAATAGGACACAAGGCCTTGGCTTTCTCTCAGGGCATGCCACCTTCAGCATGTCTTCAGAATAATGTAGCTCCTCATCAGGTAAATCACGTCAGGAAAACCTTTTTCTTGCAAATTTCTACAGTGTTTCATATGAATTCTCTGTTGAACCCAAACTCACTGTAAATATTACAGGAAATGTTTTGTTCCGTCTTGGCAATAATTCACAGTTTTCCACACTATAAATAATTGTTATACTTGCAGAATAAATGGAAAGGAGATGGAAACACCGTTGCAGCGTTTGTCTTTGTGTTCATTTCACATCATGATCATAAAACCACATTCTGAACTTTTTTTTATTCAATGACTTAAGAAATATTTAGGGCCGTTAAATGATTAATCGCAATTATTTGCATCCAAAATAAAAGTTTGTTTACATACTATGTGTGTTTACTTTGTATATTTATTATGTACATATAAATACACACACACGTATATATTAAAACAAAATATTTATATATATTTATACCTGTATACAATTTAGATTATAAATAAATATAAATGTTTTAGATATAAATCAGCACTAGAAATATTTAGTATTTCCAACCAACAATACTTTTTTTCAAATTGTATAAAATTAAATTGTAACTGTTCTTAAATAAGCAAATGCAACATGTCCATGTTTAAATATTGAAAAAATTAACAACTTTGAATGTTTTGAAAATATTTGAGAACTTAGTTGTTCTTAAAAATGCTTCAGAACTTAAATGTTCCTAGACATATTTTAACATTAAAGGGATAGTTCACTTTGAAATTACATTTTGATATGTTTTAGCTTACCCCAAGGGCATCCAAGATGTAGGTGTCTTTGTTTCCACAGTAGTTTCAATTTTGATATTTTTAGGTCCAACCGTTCTTGTCTGTCAGTCATATAATGCAGGCCTATGGTCACCTCACAAAAGAAAACGCACAGATTCAAATTAAACAGTCCAAATTAAACAATTCCCCACCGTAAGTACACATTGATGACCTAAGACACGAAACGAGTGGTTTGTGTGAGAAATCCAACAGTATTTATATCGTTTTTACCTCTTGTAAACAATCACGTCCAAGTTGAAGTGCGCGCGCTATCTGGTGTGTGAGCGCGTTCTGGCTTATTGATGCGCCGGCGCTACTCCCGGAAAGCTCCGGACGTGATCCATTGCGCGAGCACAAGTAATTCTTTTGTTTTTTAAACATACCTTTTTTAACCATTTCTTGTTTAAACATCCCGGATAAGCGCAAACGAGTAGCATTTCTGTTAGCCGTCTTACCTACAATCTCTGTTCTGTGGAAACAATGAGTGACGTTCACGCGCGAGAGATCACTTCCGGAGCTTTCCGGGAGTAGCGCCGGCGCGCTCACGCACCAGGAAGCGCGCGCACTTCAACTTTGACGTGGTTATTTACAAAAGGTAAAAAACGACATAAAAACTGTTCGTTTTCTCACACAAACCGCTCGTTTCGTGTCTTGGGTCATCAATGTGTACTTACGATGGGGAATTGTTTGATTTGGACTGTTTAATTTGAATCTGTGCGTTTTCTTTTGTGAGGTGACCATAGGCCTGCATTATATGACTGACAGACAAGAACGGTTGGACCTAAAAATATCAAAATTGAAACTACTGCGGAATCAAAGACACCTACATCTTGGATGCCCTTGGGGTAAGCTAAAACATATCAAAAATTAATTTCAAAGTGAACTATCCCTTTAAGTGGTTAAAAAAAATTATAAAATAAAATGAACTTCTTAAATAAGCAAAATGTTCATGTTTAAATATTGAAAAAATTAAGAACTTGAATGTTTTGAAAATATTTGAGAACTTAAAGTTGTTCTTAAAAATACTTCACAACTTAAATGTTCCTAGACAAATATTTTAACATTAAGTTCTTAAATAATTAAGATTAAAAAATAAATTGAATCAAATAATTTAAAGCTGCTTTTAAGAAAATATTTGAAGTTCTTTGAAAAAAGAGGATAAAAAATGTTTGAGAATTTAAATGCACTTTGAAAATATTTGAGAACCTAAAAGATGCACTTAAGACAAGATTGAGAACTAAAATATTCAATACTTAAATATTCAAGAAATATTTCATTTTTTCAATTTTTGTCAATATTGTATCAAATTCTTGATGTTCTTAACTACATCTTTTAAGTTTAAAATCTGACACCATACTTAAAGAATTTGAGAACTTGTAAAAAAAAAAAAAAAGTACATCAAATTTTCTCTTCAAGCATGTCTTTTAAGGTTTCAATTTGAGAAATACACAAGAAATTAAAACCAAGCGAAAAAATACTGTCAACTTGATGTACTTAAAGTTCTCAATTTTTTTTTTCCATTTTATGGTCTCAAACATTTTCTAAAGAAACTTTTTGCTTTTACTTGAGAATTGAGAACTGAAAAATGGAAAAAAAAAATGACCATGCTTGAATATTCAAGAACTTCTCAAATATTTTATCTTTTAGTTTTCACATTTTTCTTTCACGTTATATATTTTCTTAAGAAAATGTTTGAGACATTACAAAATGTAAAAAAAATCGAGTGAAAAAGTAAGAAAATTACTATTGATTTAGTTTTTTTTAAGTATGTCTTTTAAGGTATTTGAGAACTTAAATTGCTCTTGTAAAAATTCTCAATTATTTTATCTTTTAGCTCTCAAATTATTAAACGTTAAATATATTTAACTTATATAGTATAATATATAAGAAAATGATTCAGATGCTAAAAGATGTTAATAAAAATGAACACACACACACAAAAAAGAGAATTTGAAAGAAAATATTTAACTTAGTTATGTTTCCTCAAATATTTTCTTAACATTTGTTCTTAAATCTTAAATTATTTGGGATCTGAAAATTTGTAACTAAAATATGAGAATTTGAAAGATTAACCTTTTTTCTAAGAAAATATTTGAGAACTAAACTTTTTTTAATTTGAGCGCTAAAAAGAGCTTGAAATTCTTGAAATAGTTGTAAAAATAAAAGAAAATGTAAGAACTTGTAATAAAAATTAACTTTTTAAAAATGTAAATAAAAAGAAAATGTTCTTAGGAAAAATATTTGAGAACTAAAAATGTCAAGAAATGTTCTTAATATTTGAGAACAAAAATAAAAGATGCCTTTTTCAGCATTGCACTAACATTATGCTTGCTTAAAATAAAAACAAAAGGTCTATAACTTTTCGCCATTTAATCAATGAACCTCAACGTACCTTTGTTTAATATTTCAATGCAGAAATACATCTGAAATAAAAGAGGGTAAATAAAAGTCTGGCAATAAACCGTCGCAGTGAAGGAGCCATTAACATGGTGTTATTTCTTTATTATATAAACAAATACATTCTGTATTAAAATAAAACAAAATGATTGCAAAGATTTCATAAACAGATCTGTGCAAATTAAGTACAATTCACAAACCCTTTATAGTTTCTCCAGCCCATCGTTTACAATGGATATGCATATCGTTTTCGTGAAATGAAGGACAAGCATTAGAAGCATTAGATAAAATGTTTGAGACCTTAAAAGATACTTAATTTAAAATTCTCAAATATTCCTTTTTTTTAATTTACATTTTTCTTAAGTACATCTCTGTTCTCAAATTGTGGTGTTATATTTTTAAGAAAATGCTTGAGACCTTGAAAGACCTCCTTAAGAAAATTTTAAACTAAAATTTAAAATTTAAAAGATGTTTATAAGAAAACATTTAAGGTTTTTAAATATTTTCTTTTTTAGTTTTTTTAGTACATCTTTTAAGGGCTCAAATATTTTCTTAAAACATTTTTTTTAATTCTCAAATCTTAAGAAAATGTTGGGGACCTGAAAAGACTTGAGAAAAATATTTTGAGAATTGGAATGATTTACTTAAATATACTAAACATTTTAAGTTCTTAAATCTTTTAAGTTTTCTAATTATTTATTTAGTTTTTTTTTTAGTTTTTTTTAGTACATCTTTTAAGGTCTCAAATATTTTCTTAACTTTCAAATCCTTAAATGTTGGGGACCTGAAAATATGTACTTGAGAAAAAAAATTCCAACAAAAAAATGTTAAGTATATTCAAATTTTCTTTAAAGGCATCAAATATTTTCTTAAAAACTTTACATTTCTTAAATCTTAAGAAAATGTTGGGGACCTAAAAAAGATGTACTTGAGGAGAAAAAAAAGAGAATTTGAAAGATTTACTTAAAGAAAAAATGTTAAGTATATTTGTAAATATCTTCCTTTTTATTTCTCAAGTTTTTTTAAGTACATCTTTTAAGATCTCATATTTTCTTAACTTTTTTTTTTACATTTACATCTTAAAAAAAATGGAGACCTGAAAAGACGTACTCAAGAAAAAATGTGAACCAAAAAAAATTAAGAGAATTTAAAAGATTTACTTAAGAAAGGTCTCAAATGTTTTCTTAACTTTAAAATCTTAAGAAAATGTTGGGGATCTGAAAATATGTACTTGAGAAAAAAAGTGTAACTAAAAAATGTTAAGTATATTCAAATTTTCAAATATTTTCTTTTTTAGTACATCTTTAAAGGCATCAAATATTTTCTTAAAAACTTTTTTAAATTCACTTTTAATTTCTTAAATATTAAGAAAATGTTGGGGACCTGAAAAAAATACTTAAAAAAATGTTAAGTATATTTAAGTTTTCAAATATTTTCTTTTTTAGTTCTCAATTTTTTTTTTTTTTTTTACATCTTTTAAGGTCTCAAATATTTTCTTAAAGCATTTTTTTTTATTCTCAAATCTTACGAAAATGTTGGGGACCTGAAAAGACGTACTTGAGAAAAAAAAAAAAAAAAAAAAAAAAATTGAGAATGTCAAGAAAAGGTCTCAAATATTTTCTTAACTTTTTAACTTTCAAAGCTCAAAATGTTGGGGATCTGAAAATATGTACTTGAGAAAAAATGTTAACTAAAAAATAAATATATTCAAATTTTTAAATATTTTCTTTTTTTTTTAGTACATCTTTAAAGGCATCAAATATTTTCTTAATTTCTCAAACGTAAGAAAATATTGGGGACCTGAACACGGAAAAAAAAATTTTTTTTTAAAGATTTACTTTAAATTTTTAAGTATATTTAAGTTTTCAAATATTTTTTTTAGTTAAGTTTTTCTTAAGTATATCATCTTTTAAGGTCTCCAATATTTTCTTTAAAGCGTCTCATCCTCCATCCTTCTGTTTAATCCTGTATTTCCTGATGCACAACGAAAGACCATGAAAATGGAAATCAGTCATTTGATGGTCAGAAACTGCATTGTGAAGAATAAAATGCTGGTTCACATTAAAGTAGTTGGACGCCTCTTTCTGTTCTCAAATGAGACAAAAGCATTTCTATTGCATTGAATATTTGACCATCAATCCCAATCAAATGTCGCACAATCGCTAACTATGAATGAAACCATTTCTGCATAATCACCGTCTGAAGCAGATGCGTGTTGAGCGTGTAAACAGTCGCAGGATCGTAGAAAACGTGAGCGTGGGATCCGTGAGTTTGAGGTCTGCTTGATATTTCGCAGGAGAGGCAAAATAAATAGTCGTCCGTAAAGAAGGCAATGCGGTGATCCGGTCCACCAGAACTGTGGAAAAGTGCTTCTGTCGTCCAGGAGGAAGCCGAACGTGATGAAGCACGCTTTTTTGCATCAACTCAAATGTGAGATTTGGTGATATCGAGCTGAGTTACATTCCTCTGATTAAAAAAAAAAAACGACATGCCTAAAGGAAGATTTCACACAAAAATGAATGTTCTGTCATCATATTTCAAGCATGAGAAATTATAATTTTTTTTTTTTTTTTTTTTCTAATGAGCATAATTGTATATATATATATATATATATATATATATATATATATATATATATATATATATATATATATATATATATATATATATATGTGTGTTTTTAATTTTTAGAATTAAAAATATTCAGCAGTTTTTTTTTTTTTTGAAAGTTCAGATAAATTCTAAAAAATTAAATAAAATAAAATTACATTTTAAAAGTGCTTCAGGATTTTCCAAGTGGAAAAAAAAACATTTGAGGATATTTTCTTATGAGCATAATTTTTATTTAATTTCTCATGCTGGAAGATATTATTATATTATTCTTAAGTTGTCTTGGTACAATCATGTAAAAGCTCTTCTGAAAAAGTGAATTTTAACAGAAGATTAAACTAAATATTTAGGAAAGTGTTTCTGAAGATAAGTTTTTTTTTTATCTTCTCTTACAACTCACTTTTTCAGAGGAGCTTTTACATGATTGTAACAAGACCATTTAAGAATAATATAATGTACATTCTGTCGTCATATTTCCAGCATGACAAATTAAATAAAAAATGTTCTCATAAGAAAATATTTTTTAAAAAAAATTTTCCCACTTCGAAAATCCTGAAGCACTTTTTTAAAATTTATATTTTTAGAATTTATCAGAATTTAAAAAAAACTTTGCTGAACATTTCAAATTTTAAAAATAAAACAAAAAGTGCTTTAGGATTTTCCAAGTGAAATTATAATTTTTTTTCTTATGAGCATCTTTTTAATTTCTCATGCTGGAAATATGATGACAGAATATACATTATATTATTCTTAAATTGTCTTACAATCATGTAAAAGCTACTCTGAAACAATAACATCTTCAAAAAACTTTCCTGAATATTTTGTTGTTTAATCTTCTCTTAAAACTCACTTTTTCAGAGGAGCTTTTACATGATTGTAAGACAATTTAAGAATAATATAAAGTACATTCTGTCATCATATTTCCAGCATGACAAATTAAATTAAAATTATGCTCTTAAGAAAATATATATAAAAAAAATTCCACTTAGCAAATCCTAAAGCACCTTTATTTAATTTTGTTTTGTAATTTTTAGAATTTAAATACCTAGAAAAGTTTTTCTGAAAATTCTGATAAATTCTTAAAAAAAAATAAAAAAAAAAAATAATAATAATAATAAAAAAAGAGTGCTTTAGGGTTTTATATTATTATGATGTTCATAATACTAATACTAATACTAATAATAATAATAAAAAAAAAACATTTACCATTTTTAGAATTTAAGATATTCAGCAAAGATTTTTTTTTAATTCAGAGAAAAAAAATACTTTTTTTTTTCATTTCTAAAGCATTTTGCCTTTTTTTTATTTTTAGAATTTATCAAAATTTTCCAAAAACATTGCTGACTATTTAATTGTTTTTAATAGCTTTTACATGATTGTAACAAGACAACTTAAGAACAACACAATTTACATTCCAGCATGAGAAATTAAATAAAAATTATGCTCATAAGAAAATATCTTAAAATTATTTTTTCTCTCACTTGGAAAATTCTAGTTTTTTTATTTAAATTTTTAGAATTTATAAAAAAAAAAGCAGAATATTTTATTGTTTTTTAAATCTCCTCTTAAAACTCACTTTTTCAGGGTAACTTTTACATGATCCCAACAAGACAATTTAAGAATAATATAATGTATAAATTATTTGGATGTATTTTTCCTTTTTTTTTTGCAAAGTATTTTTTTAAGCGCTTTGAGATGCAACTGGTAAAGGAGCTATAAAAAGAAAAGGATTATTATTATAATTATTGTTTCCATGATTCATCAGTGCATGTTATTCTAAAGAAAAAAAATATCACGTGAATAAAAATGTTTTAATTTAATGCAATTAACCTAATGATTAATACAAAAGCTCAGGATCAGTGTAAATATGACTGAAATTTGACAAAAATGTAGATTTGGATAAATTAGTAACACTTTTAATGAAGGTTTCATTTGCTAAATGAGTTAACTATAATGAAAAATACCTATATACTTAATAAAGCACTCAATCATTTGAGTTCAAATTAATTTAAACCTTTAACATTATAAAACCAAAAGTTGTTCACTTGTTTTTTCTTACTGAATATCGAAAAATTAAGAACTTAATGTTAAAATATTTAAAAACATGTTTTTAGAGAAATATCTGACAACTTAGTTGCTTTTAAGAAAATATTTGAGAGCTTGAGACATTTAGCTAAAATTAATTTTAACTTCTATTAATATTATAAAATCAAAAGTTGCCTTTTCTGACAATAATGCACTAAGCAACATTAAAAATGAATAATAGTATTTTTAAGAACTAAAATGAGCAAAGGTTAATAAATATATTGTTAGTTTTTAGCTCATGTGAGTTAATGTCAACAAATGAGAATTTATTGTGAGGTGTTACTAATAAAACAATATATAGATCTTATACTAATTGTTTAACATCTCATTAGCCAATTAAAGTTGTCCAAGTGGTGTTTTAACAAATGTATCATTCAGAATTCATCTCATATTGATCAAAAAGGCCTCAATTTAGAGTTTATAAATCTGATTATGGTTTCAAAAACTAGTAAATGATGACAGAAAATTCATTTTGTGGCTTTAAGGTGATTAAATGGAAGATGTTGTAGTTTATTGCTCAAAAACTATTTTTCTTCACTGTATGGTGATGAAATATAATTATAAAGAAAAGCTGTAGTTTGTCAAGTGGTTTCTTTCAGAGATTATGATTATGATGAGGTTTATGAGTGCTCATGTCTTCATAATTACTAGGTTTGACTAATAAAAGCATAAAAACGGTGAACCTCTTGGAAAAACGAAAACGTATAAAATAAACGGCGTCTCCTGCTCGCCGTCGCTTCATACCATCAGTTGTTTTTCTGATGATTTTTGACATTTACAGTCGCTGTTGTGTAAAAGAGCAGCGTGAACATCCTGAGAAACGTCTTCTTTTGTGTTCCTCAGAAGAACCAGAAGTCCTCCAGATGACAGGATGATGGTTTTGCAGAGACGGTGATGGTCAGAGGGCTTTGTGAGGAGGTGAAGTACTGTAATAGGAGTCTCAAAGGTGAGTTGGGCTGATCTCAGAGCGAGGTCTCGTTGGTGTGCGGTCGGGACGTCTCTTCTTCTAGGAGAGCGATGCGCTGTTTGAGCATCCGCACCTGCGTCTCGTGCCGCTCCACCATCGCCATCATCTGAGACTCCAGCTTCTTCAGCTTGTTCTGGTGCTTCTTCTTGGCTTTCTCATACGCTGCCACCAGATTACTGCAGAACAAACGCATTAACATCAGACAAACATCACAGGAGTTAAACTGCACTCTTAGTGTTTGTTTGTTGGCTTGAGTTTGAGACTTGAGACTTTTACAGCATCACCTGAATCCAGTCTTGGCATTTGACTGAAATTAACCCGAAAGTTTATCTTAGTGCTGAAATGACTAAAACTAAATGAATTAAAGCTAAATAGAAATGGCAAAAAATAATAAAATATGACAAAATCACAAGCTGAAGTACTACAATTACTAAACCTGACATAAAGCTAAAGGAAATATAAAAAATAAGACAATTACAGAAGTAAATAAATCAAACATAAATATTAAAATATATTATTAAAAAAACTATTTATATATATAAAATATAGTTTACATATATATATATATATATATATATAAAAAATAGTTTATATATATATATATATACACACATACACACACACACACACACACAGTTTCTTTATATTTTAATATTTGTAAATAATATATAATGTTATAATATATTTAATAAATATAACATTTAGTAAATAAATCAAACATAAATATTAAAATATATTATAAAAAGCGATATACACATATATAAATAATACAATTACAAAAGTAAATAAATTGAACATAAATATTAAAATATATTATAAAAACAACTGTATACATGCATATATATATATATATATATATATATATATATATATATATATATATATATATATATATATATATATATATAGTTGTTTATAATATATTTTAATATTTGTAAATAATATATAATATATTATATTCAAATAATACAATTACAAAAGTAAAAACATCAAACATAAATATTCATATATATATATATATATATATAACTTAAACAAACAAACAAAAAATAAAGCCAAATATAAATACAAAAAGAAAAAAATCACAAGCCAAAGTAGTATCATTACTAAACCTGAAATAAAGCTAAAGGAAATATAAAAATAATTATATATATATTATATAAAAATTATATATATATATATAAACAATAGAATTGGCAAAATAACAAAAATATACTGAAGTACTAAAATGACTAAAACTAAACAAATGTAATCTAAATAGAATATATATATATATATATATATATATATATATATATATATATATATATATATATATATATATATATATATAAAAAAGACTAAAACAATATGCATTAAAGCTGAATATAAATACACACAAAAAAATCAAAATCAAATTAAAAAAATGTAGAAATATTAGGTGAAAAAGTAATAACACAAAACAGAAACACTGTTTTGGCAACTTAAAGTTCAAGTACTAAAAGTACTAAAACTATAAATGAAATAAATATAAATAAAAAAAATAAAAATCTCAAAAGCATAAAAAAGCATAAAACAAATCTAAATATAAGATGACAAAATAAAATGTTAAAGAAATATGCCAAAACAAATATTACACAAAATAAAATGTAAATATTAGGTGTATAATATAAATAAATAAATAAAGTAAAATTAAAACTAAACTTCAAAATTGAAATTGTGATTTCAAAAATTAAGTTAAATAGAAATATAAAAGCACAAAGCTAAAAATAAAATGAAATATTAAAGCACAAAAATAAAAGCTAATTCAAAAAATGTACAAACACTACAATAGCATATAAATAACACTAAATTAACCCTGCTATCAAATGCATAAATTCAGCTTGCAATAACAGCACTAATGTGAACTAATGTGAAGAGAGTTTGAGCAGCACACAGTGACCAGCAGGAGGCGCTGAACATCCACAGCTGCACTGAATCCTGTGATGATGATAATGATGTGTTGGTGTGTGTGTTTGTTACCTGTTGGCTCGTTTCAGGTCGTTAACGAACTCCGCCGACTGCTGATGTCTGACTTCACTGCTCTTAGTGAGTCTTTCTAATGCAGCCACCAACTCCTGAACACGACCCTTCAGCTTCTTCTCTCTGAAACACAAATAAACGTCAGAATAACTGCAGTCAACACCATCAACCATTTTTTTAGATCTTTTGAGGAACGTTTGTTTCCAGAAGCTTTATCTCACTGTTCCTCAGTGGAGGAATGATCTTCCAAAGCCTCCAAAACATCTCTATTATTAGAGATACAGTGTGAACACTGATGTGTCTGCTATACTCATTACATTATAAGCAGTATTTCATCATATAAATATCAGCATCTGCACCAAAGTGCATATTTTTGCTCAGTTTGAGTCTGAATTAAATTGAGGTGTTTTTTCTTCTATATTCTCACTAAATCAGACTATATGAGCCATAAAGCATCAAATAAACTCAACAAAACATATATCTACATGAGCATTTTAAAATATTGATTTTTCTGAACTTATATTTTATATGTTAGACTGAGAGGGTTAAGACTGGGAGGCCGTTTCCGCCACTGAATAAAAATAAAAAAAGGTAATTCCGACTTTTTTCTCATAATTCTGACTTTTTTTTCTCAGAACTGTGTGATATAAACTCACAATTCTGAGTTTTTTCTCTGAATTGAGATATGAAGTCCATTTCTGAGGAGAAAAAAGACTGATATGTTTGCAAGTTTATATCACAATTTTGAGAATTTTTTTTGCACAATTGTGACTTTATATCTCACAATTCAGACTTTTTTCCAATTTGTAAGTTATAAAGTTTATAAAGTCAGAATAGCAGGATATAAACTCGCAATTCTGCCTTTTTTTCTCTCGCAATTGTGAGATATAAACGCACAAATGTGAGTTCTAAAGTCCAGTTCTCAGGAGAAATAAAAAGGTTGATATGTTCACAGAATTGCAAGTTTATATCTCACATTTTTGAGAAAAAAAGTCAGAAATGTGACTTTTTTTCTCACAATTCTGCCTTTTTTCCCTCAGAACTGGGATATAAAGGCACAATTGTGAGTTATAAAGTCAGAAATGCAAGATATAAAGTCAGAAACCTGAAATAAAGCTAAAGGAAATGTAAGAAATAATAAAAGTAAATAAATATATATATATATATATATATATATATATATATATATATATTGGCACCCCTGAAAATTCTCCAGAAAATCAAGCATTTCTCACAGAAAAGTATTGCATTAACATGTTTTGCTATACACATTGGAACAAAACAAAAAAAGGGAGGAAAAAAAAAGCACATTTGACATAATGTCACACAAAACTCCAAAAATGGGCTGGACAAAATTATTGGCACCCTTAACTTAATATTTAGGTTGCACAGCCTTCGGAAAAACTGAAATCAGTCACTTCCTATAACCATCAATAAGCTTCTTACACCTCTCACCAGGAATAATATAAATAAATTAAAACAATAGACTAAAATAGACAAGTACTAAAATTACTATAAATAAAAAAAAAATCAATAAAAAAGGACAAAAGCATAAAATAAATATTAGATAAAAAATAAATAAATAAAATGTAAAAAAAAAAAAAAAAAAAAAAGTACGAGCATTACTAAAACTAAAAAAAAAATTAAAGCTAAATAGAAAAAAAATAAGACTAAAGTAATATGAATTAAAGCTGAATAGAAATACAAAAAAATAAAAATAAATATGACAAAATCACAGGCTGCTGTACAACAATAACTAAACCCAGAAATCAAGCTAATGGAAAATATAAAATAAAATTATAAAATAAATAAATCAAACATAAATATTAAAAGTTATTATAAAGATAAAAACAATTATATATATATATATATATATATATATATATAAAATTAAAAGAATAGCCTTGGCAACTAAAATAGACTAAAGTACGAAAATGACTAAAACTAAAAAATTAAAGCTAAATAGAAAAAAATTACTAAAACAATATGAATTAAAGCTGAATAGAAATACAAAAAATAAAAACACTAAAACTAAAATATATATATATATATATATTGAAGTTAAATAGAAATCTAAAATAAAAAATATGCCAAAATGCATATAAGGATATAGATAAAGTCATAACTGTGATATATAAATGCACAATTGTAAAGAATAAAGTCACAATACTGACTTCTTCTTACAATTGTTTATATCCTGCAATTCTGACTTTTTTTCTCAGAACCGGGATATAAATGCACAATTGCGAGTCAGAAAGTCAGAAATGCAAGATGTAAACTCACAATTCTGACTTATTTTCTCAAAACTGGGATATAAAGGCCAGTTCTAAGTCATAAACGTGAGATATAAACTCACTTCTGAGGAGAAAAAAAGACTGATATGTTCACAGAACTTTGAGTAATCATGTAATCTCACTATTTTGAGAAAAAAAAAACAGAATTGTGAGATAATGTTGCAATGACCTTTTTTAAATGTTTTATTCAGTGGCATAAACAGGCTTCCTCAGTGAACAGTGACTGACCTCCTGAGGGCGCTGGTGAGCTCCGCTGCGAGGTCGCTGTCATTCAGACTCCTGAGATCAGACAGACTGATCGCTGGAGAATCTCCAGAGTCCTGCACAGATCACATATTACATGCATCTCATTTTTTTCATTTATCCAAAATGACTTCTTAAGAACATCCTTTCAAACATGCAACAAAAAAAATTTTATGTGTAATTTTAAAGAACCCTCTAAAATTTAAAGTTAAAAGTAAAATTTATTTGAACTTAAAACAAAAATTGGAAAATTAAAATAAAAGGTAATTCAAAATATCTGTTAAAAAAAAAAAAACACAAAAAAATTAAATATTTATTTGAAACAGATTAAATGAAATGAAACCAAAATTATAGAATTCTGAATATATGGAGGAAAAAAAAAATAAAATAAAAAAATAAAAAAGATTTTAAAATAATAAAATAAAAAGCTAAATTACAAAATGTAATGAAATGTGAACAATATTAAATACTTTTGAAATAACATTTAGATAATTTCAACATAAAAACACTAAAAGATTGAATATTTATTTGAAACGGATTAAATTAAATGAAACCAAAATGCTAAAATTATGAAAATATGGAAAATATTAATAATATTAAAAACATGTATTAAATACATTCATAACAGTATAATAAAATATAAAATTGGAAATATAAAAATAAAAGGTAATTCAAAATATTTTCTTAAAGAAATTAAGACCTCATATATTGAAACAAATAAAAATAGATAAGTAAATTAATGATTTAAAAATAATAAAATAAAAACTACAATTACAAAATTTCTCATATATTGAAACAAACTAAAATAAATTAATTAAAAATACAAAATATTTAAAAACAATAGAATAAAACACTAAAATACAAATTGCATGAAATGTGAACAATATTAAATACTACTGAAATAACAGATCATTTCAAAATAAAAACGCATATAATAAATATTTATTTGAAACTAAATTAATTAAAAATAAAAAAATATAAAAATTTAATTAAATGAAAATACGAAAAATATGAACAATATTAAAAACGACATGTATTAAATATACTCATAACAGTATAATAAAATATAAATTAAAATAAATTCATGAATTAATTAAAAATCCAAAAGATTCTAAAATAATAAAAATAAAACACACAAAAAATGCTGATATTAAATAGTACAAAACAAAATACAAATATTTAAAAATGAAAATGATTAAAATAAAACCTGCTATTTGATTCGTAATATGCGCACCTTCCCGCTCTTGTCTTTGGCTCCAGCGCTGCTGCCGGTGGAGTTGAGCGATCTGCGTCTCTGTTCCTGATGCTCCTCCACCTCAGACTTGAGATGCTCGATGTGAACCAGATAGGCCTGTTCCTGAGCCTCTCGTGTGCTCAGCTTCAGCTCCAGAGCTTTCTTCTCCTTCTCCAGCAGATACAGCTGAGCCTTCAGCTCCGCCATCTCCTCCTGAACACACACACACAATGATACATTTTTATAAACAAATAAATAAATAAAGCATTAACTAAAAGCATGAAATATTACAAGGAATATGAAAAATATGAATATTACACATTTTTAAAATAGCATTCAAAAAATAGTTGGTAGTAAATGTATATAAAAAAAATTATTGTGTTTCAAAATATTAATATTTAAAAAATTATGAAAATATGAAAATAAAACACTAAAATACAAAATGTTTGAATTTTTGAAAACATTATTGAATATTTTTGAAATAACGTTTAGATAAAAAAATATATAGAATTATGAAAATGACAAATATTACTCATATTAAAAATCTACATGTATTAAAAATATTATTAGCAGAATCCTAATAAAAATACATTAAAATAAATAAATGCATTAATTACTTAAAATAAAAAAAATATTTTAAAACAAAAAAAACTAAAAATATTAAACATTTATTTGAACAGATTAAATTAAATAGTTTTAAAAAGACAAAAATATAGAATTATAAAAATATGTATAATAAAAAATGTATAATAATAAAAAAAAGTAATAAAATAAATAAATACATTAATTACTTAAAATAAAAAAATATTTTAAAACAAAAAAAACTAAAAATATTAAACATTTATTTGAACAGATTAAATTAAATAGTTTTAAAAAGACAAAAATATAGAATTATAAAAATATGTATAATAAAAAATGTATAATAATAAAAAAAAGTAATAAAATAAATAAATACATTAATTACTTAAAATAAAAAAATATTTTAAAACAAAAAAACTAAAAATATTAAACATTTATTTGAACAGATTAAATTAAATAGTTTTAAAAAGACAAAAATATAGAATTATAAAAATATGTATAATAAAAAATGTATAATAATAAAAAAAATTAATAAAATAAGTAAATACATTAATTAAAATAAAAAAATATTTTAAAACAAAAAAACTAAAAATATTAAACATTTATTTGAACAGATTAAATTAAATAGTTTTAAAAAGACAAAAATATAGAATTATAAAAATATGTATAATAAAAAATGTATAATAATAAAAAAAATTATTAAATATTTTAAAATAATAAAAAAACAAAACACTAACTAAAAATACAAGTAAAATAATAAATAATAAAATACAATTATTTAAAAATAAACACTTAAAATGAAACACTAAAAATGCTATTTTCTTTTAATTAAATTACAAACAAAAACTAAATAAAACAAATGTAAATATTCCACAATAATTTCACAATAATACAAGTAAAATGCTTACTAAAAAAAGAAAAAGAAAATAATTTCGGAATAGAAAAAAAAAAAAAAAAAAGATTAAATATTTTAAATATAGTTTACCTGCATGTCATTTGATCATTACCTTACAATATGATCATAAATGATTGAAATGTTAACTTTAGAATATAACAAAATATTCTGAGACACACTTAAAAGATGTATCTGTATTTTCAGACCCAAAGTTTCAGCTGAAGGTCATTTATTCTTCAAATCTTTCAGACTGATCCGTTATCAGTGTTTCTGTGCAAATGTCTCGTATCTAAATCATCTCTCATAGCGTCCGATCGGATCTCACATTTCACACGCGCCGCTGCTCTGAAAGCCGAAGCTGAAGGTCACTGACGGATCAAACACCAGAAATCAGAGCTGATGGAGAACGACAGCAGACCAAACTGACAGAAAGAGACTCTGATGGAGTCAAACATGGAGAAAGGGCTTCAGTAACATCATCTAGATACTAGTGTTGCACGATTTACCACTACTAAAATGCTTAAAAATGAAACAATAACCTGAAATAAAATAATAAATAAAGAAAAATGTAAACAAATAAAAATAAAACAAATCTAAATATTTGACAATAATACAAATAAAATGCTTATTATAAAAGACTGAAATACAAATTACATTGAAAATACATTTTGAATAAAAATTAAATAATTACTAAAAAGGATGGAACATTTCATTTGAAATAAATGAAAATGAAAATAATATATTTTATTTGAAATAAATAAAAATAAGAACAAACAAAATAAAACAAATCTAAAATAATTTCACAATAATAAAAATAAAATGCTTACTAAAAAATCAAATATTTTATTTGAAATAAATTACAATGAAAAAAAATTAATATTTAATTTAAAATAAATTATTTAAAAAATATATTCTTATTATTTTATTTTTTTTTTTAAAAGGGGGATGAAATGCTTTTTTATTAGATAAAATAACTATAGCCTCAATTTGCATCATATACTAATAATTTTCTTTTCCTGTTCTACTTTTTTTTTAATAAATAAAAAAATAAAACAAATAAAAAAAATTCTAATATAATTTCAAAATAATAAAAATAAAATGCTTAATAAAAAAGACAAATTATTTAATTGGAAATAATTACAATGAAATTACAATGAAAATCAGTTTTGAATAAAAATAAAAAAGTACTAAAAAGGATGGATTATTTAATTTGAAATAAATACAAATAAAAACAAATATAAATAAAAACAAACAAATATAAATATTCTACAATAATTTTACAATAATAAAAATTACTAAAAAGGATGGAATATTTAATTTGAAATAAATGATTTTTTTTTTAATTTTTTATTATTTGATTATTGTTTTAAAAGGAGGATGAAGAGCTTTTTTATTAGATAAAATAACTATAACCTCCATTTGCATCATATATCATTCATTTACTTTTTCTGTTGTTCTGTTTTAAATTAAAATGAAAAAATAAATAAATATATAAATAAAAATAAAACACATCTACAAATTCTACAATAATTTCACAATAATAAAAGTAAAATGCTTAACAATTATTAAAATAATTAATTTAAAATAAATTACAATGCACATCATTTTTGAATAAAAATAAAATAATTACTAAAAAGGATGGAATATTTAATTTGAAATGAAAAGATTTAAAAAAATTATTATTGTTTTAAAAGGGGGATTAGATAAAATAACTATAACCTCCATTTGCATCATATATCATTCATTTACTTTTTTCTGTTGTTCTGCTTTAAATTAAAATGAATGAATAAATAAATAAAAATAAAACATCTAAAATTCAACAATAATTTCACAATAATAAAAGTAAAATGCTAAAGAAAAATTATTAAAATAACGTATTTAAAATAAATTACAATGCACACAATTTTTGAACAAAAATACAACAATTACCAAAAAGGATGGAATATTTCATTTGAAATAAATTCAATAAAAAATAAAATGTTATTACTTTATTATTGTTTTAAAAGGAGGATTAGATAAAATAACTATAACCTCCATTTGCATCACGTATCATTCATTTACTTTTTCTGTTGTTCTGTTTTAATTAAAATGAATAAAAAAATAAAAATTAAACAAATCTAATTTTATAATTACAATTCTAATTAAAAATATACTTTTTGTACTTGAGTACAATAAACATCACATACTTGAAGACTTTTCCTCGAGTAATGTTCTAAACAGTGACTTCAGCTTCTACCAAAGACATTTTCTGGTAAGAAACTTAAGTATGGCTTTCAGATACTTCATATACCACTGCTATAAACGCATCTCAGTAGATGAACTGTGTGTGTGACTTGAGTACCTTCATGGCCATGAGCTCCTGCATGAGAACGGCGTTCTCCAGGTCGAGTCTCTGCGAGTCGCAGCGCGGTTTGACGTCGTAGCTGAGCGGGTCGATGTGGACGCTCTCCAGCTCCAGCATGGTCAGTTTGACGGCCGCTCGGTCGTTCTTCAGCTGCTGCACATAGTCCTTCAGACGCTGCTCGTCGTCTTTCGAGAAATCCGTGTCACAGCTGCTGGCCGTCGAGCTGGTGGTGCTAAAACACAAAACAGATCCACACGCAATAAAAATATTATTACAACTATATTTAACAGAATTTATTTACAAGAAAATGTATAGTATTAAAGAAAAAAAGAAATTAATACTAAATAATTCTTTAGAAAATCTAATTAATGTTTATAAATTAATTAGACATGCTATTGATTATTAAAATTTTATGAAACTAATACAATGTAATACAGAAAATTAATAGAAAACAGATTCATGGAATTTGATCCAAAAAAAATTTATAGGGGCCTTAAAATGTAATTTTCGCTCAACTTTTAATAAATCGCTGTTAAATCAGGTACGTTTCATGATTTGAACCATTAAAACAGAGTCTAGAAATACTTTCGAGTCTCAGGAAAAATTCAAATGAATTTGGAAAATTATATTAAAAGAAAAATTTTATTCTCACCAACCATTAAACTGTATTTGGGAAATTTTGGGGTATTTTGGAAAGATTTGTGTCTCATTTAGCCAATTCCAAGTTTTCTGAATAATAATAATAATAATACTTTACTATTGTTGTTAATATTATTAATATTATTATTAATTAGTAAATATTAATAAATAATTCTAAACGTATTATAAACTATATATTTTTGTTTGTAAGGCAATCTTGAATGTAATGAAAGCTGTCTAATATTAAAATAATAATAACTTTACTAAAAAATAAAAAATATATAATTATACAAGTAATTTCTATAATTTACTTATTATTATTATTATTATTATAATAATTTTTTTTCATAATACATTTCTATAATTACGTTTTAATGAGAAGCTAAATTATTACGAATTTTAATAAAATAAAATTATTTTTATTTATTTTTTTTTATTGTTATTTTTATTTTTATTAAAATATTTACATACATTTTTAACCAAAGTTGTTGATTTCAGTTTTTATATTTAAAATGATTTAAAATTAACAACAAGAGCGATTATTATTAATTAATTTATTTTTAAATTAAACCAGGACAGAGTGCCGGCCCATCATACATTTTTAACCAGAGTTTGATTTCACTTTTTATATTAAAAAAGTGACATAATTGTGAGAAAGTGCTGTTGATGCTCTGTGACTCCAGCGGTTTACAATGTAATATAGAAAATTAATAGAAAACAGATTCATGGAATTTGATCCAAAAAAAATTTATAGGGGCCTTAAAATGTAATTTTCGTTCAACTTTTAATAAATCGCTGTTAAATCAGGTACGTTTCATGATTTGAACCATTAAAACAGAGTCTAGAAAAACTTTCGAGTCTCAGGAAAAATTCAAATGAATTTGGAAAATTATATTAAAAGAAAAATGTTATCGCTATAAGCATAAAAATCAATTTATTTTTTATTCTCACCAACCATAAAACTGTATTTGGTAAATTGTTACAAAAATATTTTAGTCTCTATGCTATTATTTAGATAATTCCACGTTTTCTGATTATAATAACAAAAATAATTTAGAATTATTATTATTAATTTATTTATTATAATAATACATGTATTATTGTTGTTATTATTATTATTACTATTATTATTAATTAATAAATAATTAACATGGCAATCTTGAGTGCCATGAAAGCTGTCTAATATTAAAACAATTATATTTTTTAATAAGCAGAGAAATTATTAAATTTTTTAACCATAAACTTATTTTTATTTATTTATTTTGTTTTCACATTTTTACATTACATTTTTGTTTTCACAACTGTATTTGGGAAATTTTTGGGTATTTTGGAAAGATTTTTGTCTCCATGTTATCATTTAGCCAATTCCAAGTTTTCTGATAACAATAATAATAATAATAATAATAAATAATAATACTTTATTGTTGTTAATATTATTATTAATTAGTAAATAAATTAATACATAATTCTACACATGTATTATAAAGTATATATTTTTGTTCGTAAGGCAATCTTGAATGCCATGAAAGCGGTCTAATATTAAAAAACTTTACTAAAAAATAAAAATAATAATTTATTATACAAATAATTTCTATAATTTAGTAATTATTATTATTATTATTATTATTATTATTATTTTTCATACATTCCTATAATTACGTTTTAATAAGAAGCTAAATTATTACGAATTTTAATAAAATAAAATAATTATTTATTTCGTTTTTACATTTTTTATTTTTTTATTATTTTTATTTTTATTAACATATTTACATACATTTTTAACCAAAGTTGTTGATTTCAGTTTTTATATTTAAAATTAACAACAAGAGCGATTATTATTTAAATTAAATTAAACCAGGACAGAGTGCTGGCCTATCATACATTTTTAACCAGAGTTTGATTTCACTTTTTATATTAAAAATGTGACATAATTGTGAGAAAGTGCTGTTGATGCTCTGTGACTCCAGCGGTTTAATCATCATCAATGTGAACGAGACTAAACACAATCACAATGAAGCGTGAAAACGACCCCAAATGAATCTCCCTCCCTCAATTAACATGGCCCCTAATTACAACCACAATCACAATTATCTCCATCTGCACAGAAACACTCTTATAATCTTGAGGTCTGTCAGTCATTATCACAGGTCTAACGCTGATGATCATCAACAGAGACGTTCATAATCATTTACACACTTCAATGAGCAGGACCAGATTACCGGAGACTCGACACTTGTCTCATTAAAACTCAATAAGAGCATCAGAATAAAAGTGAACATTCAGAAACACAGGAGAACAGGAGTAAACGAAGGAGATCAGCTCCATTTCTCCTCGTCTGTCGGCACACAGTTTATAGAGATGCTGTAAGGCTGAATGGAGGATAAAGGGCGAAAAAAATCAATGTGTGGTTATTTGAGAAGCAGCAGTGAGCCTGAAATCCCATCCGTTCAATGCAGGACCATCATCCAGAACAACCTCCGCAAAAACACACGGATCAGAACGCAGTCTGCTCTCATCAATAAAAGCTTTAATATTAGCTACATTTTTTTTTAAATAAAATAAATAAATAAAAAAGGTGTAATCAGTCCTACAAGATTTTTAATGTTTTTAAAAGAAGCCTCTTCTGCTCACCAAGCCTGCATTTATTTGTTCCAAAATACAGCAAAAGCAGTAATATTGTGAAATAGTTTTACTATTTAAAATAACTGCTTTCTATTTGAATATCTTATAAAATGTAATTTATTTCTGTGATAGAAAGCTGAATTTTCAGCATCATTACTCCAGTCTTCAGTGTCACATGATCCTTCAGAAAGCATTCTGAAATTCTCATTTGCTGCTCAAGGAAACATTTTTTATTAATTACATCAATATTTAAAAATGGGCCGTCACTTTGTCCTGGTTTAATTAAAAATAAATAAATAAAAATAATTCAATAATTCAATAATTTAATAATAATAATAATAATAATAATAATAGCTCTTCTTGTTTAAATAATTTAAAATATAAAAACTAAAATCAACAACTCTGGGTAAAAATGTATGATGGGTCTGCACTTTAATAAAATTATAAAAAATAAATATATATATATATATATATATATATATAGATAGATAGATAGATAATACTTTTATTTAGCAAGGATGCATTAAATTGATCAAAAGTGATGATAAAGACTTTATATTGTTACAAAACTTTTCTATTTCAGATAAATGCTGTTCTTCTGAGCTTTTTAATTCATCAAATAAACCAGAAAAAAAATCTACTGAGCTGTTTCCAACATCATAATAATAATAAATGTTTTTAAGCAACAAATCAGAATATTAGAACGATTTCTGAAGGATCATTTGAGTAATGATGCTAAAAAATCAGCTTTGAAATCACAGGAATAAATTACATTTTAAAATATATTCAAATAGAAAAGTTATTTTAAATAGTAAAAATGTTTTAACAATATTATACAACTTATAGTTGTGTGTTTGAGTAAAACGTAAGTTTTGCTTTTATATTCTGTAAAATATAAAATCTTTTATATTCTGTCTGAAGACATTTCTTCCAAATTGTAATTAAAATGTTGTCATTTACAGCATGAAATCACAATTGGTCAAAATTAACAACAAATATGCCATGCTTTCAGACATGTTTCTATTCATTTTCATAAATCAATATTTTGGAGAATAACTCTGATTTTCAATCACAATGAATGAAAACATTAGTTATTTTGACCACTTGTAATTTTCTGCATCAAAATAATAAATAAATAAATAAATAATGGTCTAAATGACAATATTATAATTTCAATTCAGAATAAATATTATCAGACCTTCATAGAATAAAACAAACATTTTACTCAAACCCATACTTAGCAAACCAATTACATCCCGAGAAACTCAAAATTGAGAGAGGTGTCTAAAGTGGATTTTTATCCCCATAGCTGTATATACTGAAAAAAGAAGAAAGAAGAAAGACTGAAATAGTAGTTTCTAATAATAAAGCACACCCTGATAATCTCTGATAATGTTGGTTTTATTTCTATTCACTTAAATAGTGAATATTTTATCAATTTAAAATATTTTTTTTGCAATGTAGTTCCCAGTAAAAAAATCTAAAAACCTTAAATATATAAAAATACAAATAAATGAGAAATTATTAAGAAAGATGTTAGCACTATAACCAAAATTGTTTTTATTTATTTATTTTGTTTTTACTTTTTTTTTTTTTCAAGTAATCAAAAATAATCAAAAATAAAATAAAAAAAAAGTAATAATTTTTTTTATTATTATTATTATTATTATTATTATGGTTATAATTTTGTGTTTTTATAATTATTTTTAATAATAATATTTTTATTAATAATTCTATATTTACAATAAACGTTTAGAATGTTTTAAATAATAATTATTAATTGAATAAAAAGGAGTAATCACTATTAATTATTTTTCTAATATATTTACTATATACTATTATAATGGTTTTTGATATTTTTTTTAACATTTAAAAGCATTTAAAATTAACAACAAGAGCTATTATCATCAAATCAATATTTCGTGGAACAACCCTTTTCAAATCTCAATGCATTGTTATTTTGACCACAAATTTATTTTGACCATAAAAATACAAATAGATGTTATATTCCATGTATAAATTAATCTACAGTAATTAAAACAACTCTACAAAAAAACAAAAACAAAAACAAAAACAAATTAAAAACATTAAAACTCAAATATTAAAATAAAAAAAATAGCTTTATTATAAGCTAAATTCAACGGACCTTTTAATTTGTTATTTATTGGAAATAAAATATTTTATAAATACGTAAACAGCAGGCATGAAATGGTTACTGCAGACATCATTTATTTTTCATTTCAAATAATGAAACGCTGCAGCAGTTTGATGAATTACACGAGACATCAACGCAATTCACTCGCCCTCCTACTGTCACATGCAATAAACGCCTGTGTGTGTGTGTGTGTGTGTGTGTGTGTGTGTTTTGTACCTGGTGGGAGGTGAGACACAGTATGAGACTGTCTGCAATAAACCAATGTCTGTCTATCTGTCATTTCTATTATATAACCTCCATTCTAGATGTAAGAAATACCAAAATACATATTTAAGGCATTACTGAACTCATGCACACATACACTGCCATTCAAACATTTGGGATCAGTAAGCTTTTAATGTTTTTTAGAGGACGTTTCTGCTCATTAAGGCTGCGTTTATTTAATTAAAATACAGAAAAAAACTGCAAGAATGTAAAATGTTAATGCAATTTAAAAAAGTGTTTTTCTATTTTAATATACTTTAAAATATAATTTATTTCTGTGATGCAAAGCTGAATTTTCTGCATCATTGCTCCAGTCTTCAGTGTCACATGATCCTTCAGAAATCATTATAATATGCTGATTATTATCAGTGCTGGAAGTTGAGCTATTTAATATTTTTTTGTAACCTGTGATACTTTTTTCAGGATTCTTTGATGAATAAAACATTAAAAAGAACAGCATTCATTTAAAATAGAATACTTTTGTAACAATAAACACCTCGTTCAAAGTTTGGGGTCAGTACAGTTTTTCTTTCTTTCTCTCTTTGAAAGAAATACTTTTATTTAGCAAGGATGTGTTCAATTGATAGACTTATATTGTTAGAATTCAAAATTATATTTTGAATAAATGCTGTTCTTTTTAACTTTTTATTCATTAAAGAATCCTCAAAAAAAGAATCACAAGTTCCAAAAAGAATATTGTATTAAATAATCCATTACTGGTACAATAATCCATTATTGGTAATAAAAGTAATAAATCAGTATATTAGAATGATTATATATATATATATATATATATATATATATATATATGACAGAAATAAATTATATTTTAAAGAATATTAAAATAAAAAGTGCTATTTTGAATTGCAATAATATTAACTTTTTTTTTTTTTGATCAAATAAATGGACCTTTGATGAGCAAGAGACTTAAAAAAAAAAAACATTACAAATCTTACTGATCCCAAACTTTTGAGTGGCAATGTATAAGACAAATATTCATCAGTAAGACTGAACCAAACAAGCATCTTTCATCTTATAATCGATCCTCAAAGATAACCCTGGACCACAAAACCAATTTTGGTCAATATTTTGAAATTGAGATTTATACATCATCTGAAAGCTGGCTAAAAAAAGTTTTCCACTGATGATATGATTTGTTATGACAGGACAATATTTGACACTATTTGAAAATCTGGAATCTGAGGGTGCAAAAAAATGTAAACATTGAGAAAATCGCCTTTAAAGTTGTTCAAATAACTTAGAAATGCATAGTACTTTTCAAAAATTAAGTTTTGATATATTTACGGTAGGAAATTTACAAAATATCTTAATGCAACATGATCTTTACTTAATATCCTTATGATTTTTGGCATAAAAGAAAAATCTATAATTTTAACCCATACAATGTATTTTTGGCCCTGGTTTTGTGCTCCAGGGTCACATATTAAAATGAACCCTCTGTGAGGGTGTTTTGGGGCCCTGGAGAAGGTTTTCTAACGTCAGAGTTAATATGAAAAGTTCATCATTTACTCATGTTCATCTTCCACAGATGAGAGGCAGTCAAAGCAGGTTTGGAGTGACTTGAATGATGCTGAATGTTCATGTTTGGATATATATATAGTGATTTATTTCAGTGTATGACGTCTGCAGCATCTGGACAGACTCTGATCGGATGGATGTTTGTGCAGAAGGAATCTCAATGAAAGCTCATGGGAAACCACACACACACACACACACACACACACACACACACACACACACACAGCAGTGCGGATGAGAGTGTGTTGTCATGGGCAACCAACCGCTGGACCAGAACCACATACAAACCGTCAGACAGATGAAAACCAGACCTGCAGAATCACAGAATCACTCACAGGCTTCATTTATTGATTGTTAATTAGCTATATTACCAATAAATATCCAAGTATTACCACACGTCACAGCCCACAGTTTTTCAGTAAACACCTGGTGTTTATATATATTTATTTGTGTTTAGGTTTTTTTATATATGTGACCCCTGAACCACAAAACCTGTCATAAGGATGCATTTTTTGAAATTGAGATGTATACATCATGAATTAATAAGCTTTCCATCAAGGTTAGGATGTACCAATGTTTGTCTGAGATACAACTATTTAAATCTGCAATCTGATTTTCTACATTTTGAGAAAATCGCCTTTAAATTTGTCCAAATTAAGTTCTTAGCAATGAACTACATTTGATATATTTACGGTAGGAAATTTACAAAATATCTTCATGGAAAATGACCTTTACTTAATATCCTAATGATTTTTGGCATAAAAAAAAAAAAGATAATTTTGACCCACACAGTGTATTTTTGGCTATTGCTATAAATATACCTGTGCTACCTAACACTGGTTTTGTGGTTCAGGATCACATATGTATGTTAAAAAAAAAAAATCAATTGCTTATATAATAAATAAATATATTTATTAATAAATAAATAAATAAATAAAAGAAAATATATTATTTGTACCTTTTTTCATAAATATATAAATAAAAATAAAATTAATCAATTAAATAATTAATAAAAAAATACAATATTACCTAGTGTTTTTGTGTGTGTTGTGTGTGTATATATATATATATATATATATACTGTATATACACTACCGTTCAAAAGTTTGGGGTCAGTAAATGTTTATTCATTCTTTTTTTTTTTGAAAGAAATGAATAAATTGTTAAATTAATAAAAAGTGACATATTTACATTGCTAGAAAACATTTATATTTTGAATAAATGTTGTTCTTGAAAGAAAAAATACAGGTTCAAAAAAAAAAAAAACTGGCGGCACAACTGATAATTCTACTAATAATTGAGAATATCAGAATGATTTCTGAGAGATCATGTGACACTTAAGCCTGGGAAACTGAGTAACAGCTGATGAAAAATCAGCATTGCATCACAGGAATAAATTATATTTTAAAGTATATGAAAATAAAAACCATTATTTTCTATTGTAATAACATTTTGTAATATTACAGTTTGTTTTCTGTATTTTTGACAAAATAAATGCAGCCTTGACTTCATTAAAAAAAAATTGCAAGTCTTACTGACCCCAAACTTTTGAACAGTAGTGTATATATATATATATATATATATATATATATAAATTGTATTTATTTTTAGAATATACAGACACACACATACATACATGTACATATATACATACATATATATATACACACACACACACACACACACACACACACATGCAAAATAATCTAGTTTTCATCTTGAAATAAGATTATTTTGCTTGTTTTAAGCAAAAACCCACTTAAATATGACTTTTTTCTGAAAACAATCCTTCTTGATTTAAGAATTTTTAGATATTTTGGCTGTAAACGAGACAAAAAACCTAAGCAAGAAAAGTATTTTTAGCTGTGTGGTAGTGACTGTTTTACTCTCTTTCACCTGGTGTGGCTGTTGGATGAGAGGCTTTCCCAGGGCTGAACGCTGCAGCCGGTAACAGCAAACGCAGCGCCGCAGCTGCCATCCAGTCGCGTCAGAAGGTCTTTAGCTGCGTTTTCTGCCGTCTTTCTGCTGTCGTGAGCTTTCTTCAGGATCTGTGTGATGCTCTCTTCACCCGCCTGCTCTCCTGCATTAAAAAAAAACACTGTATCAGAATGATTAGCATATGCATATACCACAATATTCACTATAAATCTACTACAGTCGAATTTAAAAACCATACTAGAGTAATAGAGCATTTACTGTTCATATGTAAATGTATGGTAAAATATGTTAATCGGAGCTGAAAGTGCTACACTCTCAGCTGAAAACAACATCTAATTAAAAGGCTACATTTGGTAATTAATTTAAACATTTATGCAAATGCTTTCCTAATGCAATTATAATGAAAAGAAAATAATCAAAGATAATATTTAGAAACCTGGCAGAGATTCTGTGGATCCTGACGTGCTGGATTCACACGGTTTTTATTGAATAATTTATTTGTCATTTCTCCAGTGTGGTGTGGATGTGTTCGGATGTTCAGTGTGTGGAGAGAAACTAATTACACTAATAACTCATGAGCCGCTCGAGAACCAGGATATTAAATGATGCTCAAAGCTCACGAGGAGAACGGAGAACATGAGGGAGAGACGAATGAAGCGTCAAGTCACATTTCTCTCTCTACAGTGTTTTACAATACAGATAGTTTGAAGCAGCTTCGCAGGAATAAATCATATTGTAAAATGAATGCAAAATGAATGAAATCTAATATGAAGTCTGCATGTTCTATGTGTCTCTGCGCAGTTTTGCCTTGGTTTAACTTGAAGAAATTGTGACAGAAATAAAATACAATACTAAAAATAAATAAATAAATTTCTTGGGATTTTCTCACTGTTAAAAAAATGTTTAATAATGTATTAAATTGTTACATTTTTAGTAAATTAAATGATTAAACACCAAAATTTGACTAAACTATTAAACAGAATCCATAAAAATGAAAAACAGAATTTGTAAAAAATATTTTTGTTGGAAAAAACTAAACTAAACTAAACTGTATTATTGTAAAATGTTTAATGAAAGATTAAATTGTTAAAGTTTCACAATTTAAATTATTTAGTTGAATTTAACCTTTTAAAGAGGACAGAAATGTGGCAAAATTCAACAGATTACCTAAGACCCTGGTTATACCAGTGTTTCAGAAACTGTGGTTTATACATTTTAAAGAGAATTATACAAATGATAAAAATGTCAAATTAATTAAAATACTTTAAAATTTTATATTAATTAATTTAAATAAAAAATTTAAACAGTTTAAAAAAAAGTTGTATTTTTTTACATTTTATTTTAATATTTATTATATATATTATATATATAAAAATATAAACGACCATCTAAAAGTCTGTCACACAAAATACATTTTTATTCTTTCTTTTTTTGAAAGAAAATAATACTTTTATTAACCAAGGATGTGTTAAATTGATAAAAAGTGATAGCAAAGACTTTTTTACAATTTATATTTTGAATAAATGCTGTTCTTTTTAACCTTTTATTCATCAAGTATCCTGAAAAAAATAATCCTAGGTTCCAAAAAAATAAAAAAAAACTTTTTCCAACATTGATAACTCTAATATTAATATTTAATATATATATTAATATATTATAATATAAATATATTAAAATATTCTAATAATCAGCATATTAGAATGATTTTTGAAGAATCATGTGACACTGAAAACTGAGTTAATGGCTGATAAAAATTCAGCATTTCATCACAGGAATAAATTATATATTAATATATATTAATATAGAACACCATTATATTAAACGGCAATAATATTTGACAATATTACAAGCAAATGCAGCCTTGATGAGAATACAAGAATTTGTTAAAAAAAAAAAAAAAAACGTTACAAATCTTACTGATCCCAAACTTTTCAGCGGCAGTGTATATCTATATATATTTGTACTTGTTTATTTGTACTATATTTTATTTTATGTTTTAGATTTTATTTGTTTACCTGCATGACCATTAACTGACATCACATAACTATTAACATGCAAATGTGTTGTTTAATTATTAAAAAATTAATGTAAAATTTCAGTGGGCCTTCAAAAAATTATTTGAGCACAAATGAAAAAGTCTGGGAGTTTCTGCATTATGTATTTCTAACTATGTGCATATAAAAATGAGAAAAGTCTATGGGAAGTCCTGATTTAGAGATGTGTGCACATGTGTGTCTCTCTTACCCACAGCACTGACTCCAGCGGCTCTGAACTGACCCAAAACCAGACTCTGTTCACTTTCGGCCAGCGCCAGCAGCAGCTCATACGCCTCGATACACTGCTCACTGCAACACACACACACACACACACACACACACACACACACACATAAAACACGGACAATCATGAGAAACACACTCCAGAGGAATGCGGAGGCCAGCGCAGATCCTTCACCAGCTTCTGAAACGCTGATGGAAAAAATTTAACGGGAAACAAAAGCCACAAACAGGCCTGAACGTGATGCTGGAATGCGCTTGTTTCATCGGCCTCCGATTATAACGCAGGTACAAACAATCATGAATGAATCTAAAACACTGGGTTAAAAGAGTTCATCTTCAGTTTGACTGTGTGAATTGACTGAGGGGAAAAACTGGTTAATATCTTCATGGAGCATGATCTTTATTTAATATCCTAATGATTTTAGCCATAAAATCGATCATTTTACATACATACATACAATGTATTTTTGGCTATTGCTACAAATATACCTGTGCTACTTAAGACTGGTTTTGTAGTCCAGGGTCACATATATGAAATACAGTTGGTATCTAATATTTGTATGCATTTCCACAAGTGTTGTATGTCTAACATACAAAATGTTTTCGTTACCTGAAAAGATTAAAAATATTTAATTTATATTTATTTAATATCTAATTTTCGTTGAAGTAATACAGTTACTAAAACTCAAAATGAAATGAAAATAATTGAAGTTATATAGAAATATTCATTTAAAAAATTAAAATTTAGTTGAAGTACTAAAATGACCAAATTGTTGAAGTACAAGACTTAATTATAAGACTTAAAATAAGTTAAACAGAAATATTAAAAAACAAAAGCCAATAAAAATTATAGAATAACATTTTTAAAAAAGTTTTTAAAATATAAATGTAATTAAATTACAGTTGAAGTACTAAAATGACTAAAACAAACTAAAATTAAAAAGATTTATTTTTTAAGCTGAAAAGCTGAAATACTAAAATGACAATCTCAAACAAAAATTAAAATAAGCTAAATAGAAATATTTAAAAACAAAAGCCAATAAAAAATAGAGTAAAAAGTTTTTTAAATGTAAATTAAAGTTGAAGTACTAAAATGACAAAAAAATTGAAATAAAAATAAACAAAAGAGAAAAAAAGCAGTGATAAAAATGGCAAAACATAACAAAAATACTAAAACTTAAAAAAATGAAATGAAAAAGATTTTAAGTAGAAAAGCTGAAATACTAAAATGACAAGCTCAAACTAAATTTTAAAGAAGCTAAATAGAAATCAAACAAAAGCCAATAAAAATAAGAATAAAACGTTTTTTAAATGTAAATTCAATTACATTAAAGTTGAAGTACTAAAATTACTAAAACAATCTGAAATAAAATAAACGAAAGAGAAATAAAAAGCAGTGATAAAAATTACAAAACATACCAAAAATACTAAAACTTAAAAAAAAAAAAATTAATTGAAGAGATTTATTTTTTAAGTTGAAAAGTTAAAATACTAAAATGACAATTTCAAACTGAAATTAAAATAAGCTAAATAGAAATATTTAAAAACAAAAGCCAATAAAAATTATAGAGTAAAACGTTTTTTAAATGTAAATTCAATTAAACTAAAGGTGAAGTACTAAAATGACTAAAACAAACTGAAATAAAAATAAATGAAAGAGAAATAAAAAGCAGTGATAAAAATGACAACAAAAATACTAAAACTTAAAAAAAAATTAAATGAAAAAGATTTAAGTAGAAAAGCTGAAATACTAAAATGACAATCTCAAACTGAAATTAAAATAAGCTAAATAGAAATATTTAAAAACAAAAGCCAATAAAAAATATAGAGTAAAATTTTTTTTAAATGTAAATTAAAGCTGAAGTACTAAAATGACAAAAAAATTGAAATAAAAATAAACAAAAGAGAAAAAAAGCAGTGATAAAAATGGCAAAACATAACAAAAATACTAAAACTTAAAAAAAATGAAATGAAAAAGATTTTAAGTAGAAAAGCTGAAATACTAAAATGACAAGCTCAAACTAAATTTTAAAGAAGCTAAATAGAAATATTTAAAAACAAAAGCCAATAAAAATCATAGAATAAAACGTTTTTTAAATGTAAATTCAATTAAAGTTGAAGTACTAAAATGACTAAAACAATCTGAAATAAAAATAAACGAAAGAGAAATAAAAAGCAGTGATAAAAATTACAAAACATACCAAAAATACTAAAACTTAAAAAAAATGTAATTGAAGAGATTTATTTTTTAAGTTGAAAAGTTAAAATACTAAAATGACAATTTCAAACTGAAATTAAAATAAGCTAAATAGAAATATTTAAAAACAAAAGCCAATAAAAATTATAGAGTAAAACGTTTTTTAAATGTAAATTCAATTAAACTAAAGGTGAAGTACTAAAATTACTAAAACAAACTGAAATAAAAATAAATGAAAGAGAAATAAAAAGCAGTGATAAAAATGACAACAAAAATACTAAAACTTAAAAAAAAATTAAATGAAAAAGATTTAAGTAGAAAAGCTGAAATACTAAAATGACAATCTCAAACTGAAATTAAAATAAGCTAAATAGAAATATTTAAAAACAAAAGCCAATAAAAATCATAGAATAAAACGTTTTTTAAATGTAAATTCAATTAAATTAAAGTTGAAGTACTAAAATGACTAAAACAATCTGAAATAAAAATAAACGAAAGAGAAATAAAAAGCAGTGATAAAAATACTAAAATTACAATCTCAAACAAAAATTAAAATAAGCTAAATAGAAATATTTAAAAGTAAAAAAATACAAATGGCAAGAAAAAAAAAACAAGAAAAAATTAAAACTAATAAAAATGACAAAAGTAAAAAGTACATAAAAATATCAGTGACCATTCTAACAATTACAATAGGATTTTAGAGCGACACACGAACTCCTGATAAAACCTGATTCAAAATATTTATAAAAACTAAAATAGCAAATCAATGATACTAAAATACAGTGCTTTAAAGTATCATATTTACAGTCTTAATTTATGTTCCTGGTCTTATGAATAATCACTGCACGTTATTACAGAAATAAATGTTTATTTTCATAATTTTCTATCAATACTTGACCCGCCTCTGAAACGACGTCAAAAATCATTCTTATTTCCCAGCTGGCGATCATATAGAGATTGAGTGCTTTCACTTTTTTCATGTCATTTGTCTTCTATTGTAAATAAGCAAAGTGCTGAAACGCATCCGTGATCACGTGAGTGTGTTTATGGTGTGTGAGAGCCGTCAGTGTGATTAATTGTGGTGTTTTATGCTCTCGGCGCCGTCTTTATGAGCGTTTGACTGGCCTCATCTAATGACAGTCAGATGACATCATGATCACTGGGGACACAATTCAATCAAACCCTCCACCTCCTGCTGGAAAACCCAACACACAATCACACTCATACACTACAGGCTCTTCTGCTCATTTATTTGATCAAAAATACAGCAAAATTGTAAAATATTATTACTGTTTAAAATAACTGTTTTCTATTTATATATATTGTAAAATCTAATTTATTTCTGTGACCAAAGCTGTATTTTCAGCATCATTACGCCAGTCTTCAGTGTCACATGATCTTCAGAAATCATTATAATGTGCTGATTTGCTGCTCAACAAACATTTCTGATTATTATCAATGCTGAAAATTGTATTACTTTATTATTTTTGTGGAAATTGACACATTTTATGTGTCAGGATTCACTGATTAATAGAAAGTTCATATAATCAGCATTTATTTGAAATAGAAATCTTTCTTGTCACACTTCTAATCAATTTAATGTGTTTTTAATTAATAAAAGTATTTTTTTTTTATTATTGTCTTTGTTACGACTTCCAATTTGGCTGCTAAATGATGATGTAATTTTAGGTCTAGGGATAAAGGAAGTCAACACACAAAGAAAAGAAAATAATAAAGAAATTAGAAATGTATATATAATCAGGGAGGTTGTTTGTTACTAAATGTGTTGAAATGAAGCAAACAGAAAATAGTGTTTTCAAGGATTCTTTAGTAAGTTCTCAGACAAAAGAAGTCAAAATTAAGTGAGTTTTTGCCTAAAACAAGCTAAACAATCTGCCAATGGGGTAAGCAAAATAATCGTATTTCAAGGAGAAAAACTTAAAATCTCAAAATTCATCCTTTGAAAATCATTTTAAAATCAGATATTGCATCACCATGGAAAATGTACATCAAAATCATATTACAAAATATTTTAATTCATGAATTATAAAGATTTAAGTTAGAAATTGTAAGTTTTTCAAAAATGGGAGTGACAGTTAAAAGGTTAAGTCTTGTTTCCCAAAAAAATATTATCAACATTTTCTTAGTTTTTGCTTAAAAATGGGTATATTTTTGCTTGTTTTAAGCAAAAACTAACAGTTTTTTTAAGTTTTAGTATTTTTGTTATGTTTTGTCATTTTTATCACTGCTTTTTATTTCTCTTTTATTTATTTCTAATGTAATTTATTTCTATGATCAAAGCTGTATTTTCAGCATCATTACTCCAGTCTTCAGTGTCACATGATCTTCAGAAATCATTATAATGTGCTGATTTGCTGCTCAAGAAACGTTTCCGATTATTATCAATGCTGAAAATGTTATTATTTTATTATTTTTGTGGAAATTGACACATTTTATTTCATTTATTTCACAGATGAATAGAAAGCTCATATCATCAGCATTTATTTGAAATGGAAATCGTTCTTGTCACACTTTTGATCAATTTAATGTGTTTTTAATTAATAAAAGTATTTTTTTTTACTCTTTAATGCTAATGTAGCATGGTTTCAACAAAAATGATTGTCTTTTAATTTTTGCCTTGTTTTCTAGTATAAATATCTAAACATTCTTGAATCAAAATGCATTTACTTGACAAGTAAAACAATTTACGATATTAACTCTAACTGTCACCCTGCAAAAAATGCTTTTCTTGCTTAGATTTTTAGTCTTGTTTCCAGCCAAAATCTCTAAAAATTCTTATATCAAGAAGGATTTTCTAACAAGTAAAAATTATTGTCTTGTTCTCAGACAAAAGAAGTCAAAATTAAGTGAGTTTTTGCCTAAAACAAGCTAAATAATCTGCCAATGGGGTAAACTAAATAATCTTATTTCAAGCAGAAAAACTTAAAATCTCAAAATTCATCCTTTGAAAATCATTTTAAAATCAGGCATTGTATCACAATGGAAAATGTACATCAAGATCATATTACAAAATATTTTAATTCATGAATTATAAAGATTTAAGTTAGAAATTGTACGTTTTTCAAAAATGGGAGTGACAGTTAAAGGGTTAAGTCTTGTCTCCTAAAAAATATTATCAAAATTGTCTTAGTTTTTGCTAAAAAATGGGTATATTTTTGCTCGTTTTAAGCAAGAACTAACACAATTTTGATAACTTTTTTAGAAAACAAGACATGTTACCTAAAACCATCGTTTTACTTGCAAAGTAAATTCATCTTGATTCAGGACGTTTTAGATATTTATAATAGAAAACGAGAAAAAAATACTAAGAAAATCATTTTTGCAGTGTTCAGCTTCGATCACAGCAATAAATTACTGTTTACAATTTATTCACATAGAAAACAGCTTTTTAAAATTACATTATTTCACTTTTTTTTTTTTTTACTGTTTTGCAGCCTGATGAGCAGAAGAGACTTCTTTAAAAAACATAAATCTTATGTAGTGTTCAAAATAGCTGTTTTCTATGTAAATATATACTGTAAAATTGATTTATTCCTGTGATCAAAGCTGAAGTTTCAGCATCATTGCTCCAGTATTTTTGTCTTGATTTCTTGTATAAATATTTATTTCTTCATTGCCTTTTTCCCTATCACACTTTAGAAATCATAAGAAATTATTTATCAGTTCAAAACTTAAAATCTCTAAATTCACCTTTTGAAAACCATTTTAAAATCAGACATTGCATTACCATGGAAAATGTACATCAAAATCATATTACAAAATGTTTTCATTCATGAATTATAAAAAATTTTATTTTAATAGTGCATTTTCTAAAACGGGAGTGACAGTTAAAGAGTTATGTCTTGTTTCCAAAAAAAAAAAAGATAAAAAATAAATAAATAAAAATTATTATTATTTTTATTTTATTTATTTATTTATTTTTTATTTTGTTAGCAAAAATAACTGCCAATGGGGTAAGAAAAATAATCTTAATTCAAAGGCTTAACAAGATTTTTTTTCATGCCCCATTGGCAGATATTTAAGCTTTTTTTTGCAGTGTTCAGCTTTGATCACAGCAATAAATTAGTTTACAATTTATTCACATAGAAAACAGCTATTTAAAATGATAATATTTCAAAAAAAATTTCTGTATTTGATCAAATCAATGCAATCTAATAAGCAAAAGAGACTTCTTTAAATACCATAAATCTATCTATAGTGTACATATCCTAAAGCTGCGTAACAGTGATTGAAATATAGTAAAACTAGCAACATTCATCTATTTTACTTCGATAAGGCGACGTGTTTTAGAGTGGAACCCCATATTTAACAAGAACCAATTGATTAGGAGTTGATTGGATGCTGAAAGGTGGGTATTAAAAAGCAGAATGAAGTTCAAATCGGTATCACTTCCTCTAACAGCGTTTTAGAGACTCAACCTGTTCATGAATACAAATGAGGCCTGTGTGTGTGAGACAGACATGTGGAGATTTCCACCGCGATACGGCAGCGTTTCATTACTCTCGTCCGTAGGTCACAGCACTTCTGATGCTTTTATCAAATAACGACATTGACAGCGATTAACCGTCTGAAAGGAAACGGAAACAGCCCTCCCTGACGTTTCAAACAGTGCCTTTTGTAACTCGAGCTGAATGTAAATGCCATCGTGTTTAGAATCATAAAATCATCTGCTCAAATAGAATACTTCTAAGTTTCAAAAGGTAACGAAATATGCGTTATTTTATGCTTCTGTAATTGTTCTTAAAATATTAAGAGAGGTTTTTTTGCTAATTGCAGAAGTTAGAGGTCCATCTGTGATGGAAATATGTAATGATTGGTGAAACATTCATGCATTTAAGGGTTAATGTAAACTTCTCCAAAGTATAGCTAAATTAAATAAAACAATAAATAAAAACATGCACATTTTCACAAAAATAAGATGGCAGCGGCTATTTACACTAAGTGCAAATAGGGACAGATACTATTTGCAAATAGCAATTGGGTTCTATTTACACTTAAGGATTTCCTGCTATTTATTGCAAATGGATGCAATTATTACTATTGTATTATATTAAAACAGTATTCAGTAATTATGCATTGAGTGTAAATTATCGTTTTAATTCAATTTATTAAATGGATGCAGCATTAGTGGGACAAAAAGCCCTCCCTACACACCTACCCTAACCCTAACCGATACTTTATTTTACAATTTTCGATTATTTCCTTCATTTTTATTGAAAAAAAAGCTTTTTCCGATATTATATGAGATTTAAAAAGGATGAAAAAAAGGTCGCTATAAGGTGGAATTGAACTTGGGTCGTCCGTGTCGAAAAGATTTATCCGCATGCTTTAACCGCTTTGCCACCGGTTTTGATGATTGACAGCCATCTTTTGTAGTGTTGACTAGCCCTATTACACATTGGTGGGCAGAGTTAGTGTAAATAGACACTCCGAAATAAGATATTTTAAACATTTTGTCCAAACAAACAGGGACAATTATGCAGGATGTAACATACTCTCTAGAAACTCTTTTGGAAACAAGAAAAAAAAAAAAGGATATAAAATTGTCGGGAAGAAGCGGACAGGTCACGTGACATACATTGCAAAACGTAGGATCTGACTTTGTATAGTGCACTAGGTTAGGGGCGAGTGCCATCCAGGGCCGTCGCCAGAAAACCTTCATTTCGTTTTCATAGGGGGGTACAATTATGAGCAGCTATAAAATTGTAGTACGTATTTAAATATACAAATTATACAATAAACTATAATTTATAATGCCATTCGTTAAAAACAACATATATAAGTCTAGCCAAAATGAATTATGCTAAAAATTCTAAAATGAAACACAAATTATAATTCGTTAAATACAACACAAGTCTAACCAAAACTAATTTATTTAAGAAACAGGCAAATTATAAAATAAAACGCAAATTTTATAATGGCAAAGAAACTGAAAAATTATAAAACAAAAAATTATAATGGAGTTCGTTAAAAACAACATACAAAAGTTTAACCAAAACGAATTTAAAGAGAAACTGAAACGCACCGGCATCTCGAATATTTTCCACGAGAGGCTCCAGCGCGATCGCTTAGATTTTCTCCCTTAGCCTATAGTAACGGAAACAACTTAAAATACTGTGTCATTTTTGGTCATATAGATAAGAATAAGACATTATTCAGATGTTCAGAGCCAACGATGAAACGCGTCATGTTAGCTTATTTTCACAGTCTGCTGTTTGGGAACAGATCTCAAGCATTTTAGAACGACAATCATTTCAGATGCTGTGCAAAGAGATTATTTCATTGGTTAGTCCAGTTATTCTGACCCATCGCAAAGTCACATATATTTTTAATGAGCATTACGGTGTTTCCAATTGTAGTTTATGCGCACGTTTTCTTACCAGACCTAGTTGAGCGCGTAAGTTTAATGCACATTTTTTGGCGTTTCCATCCAGCGTTTTTTTATGCAATATACAAAAAATGTGCATAAAAACAAGTTGGAAACAGTTATTAACTTCATATTTAGAGCTTAGTGTTTTTTTTTAGCTAAATGATTTGCTTGGCAACATTTATTGCTAGATCAGAACAAATTAATGTTTTTCGTTCTCAATAGTACGTTTGCTCGTGATCCTGTGCAGGGGTCTAGTCATTTGGGGGGGCTAGAAAGTTAGTTAGTTAGGGCGTCTCGGACGCTTTCTTTCTACATTTTCTTTTGATAGTCAGGATTAGGGGTTCCTGTTAAGATTTGGTTGTGTTATTTTCTTTGGTTTAGCGCCGCCCACGTCCCTTTTTCCTGTACCCTCTGTCTTGTGTATTTTTGCGTTCATGTAAATACTGGAAACATTGTACATATTCACCACTTTTTTGTTTTCACCTCAAACCTTTTTTTTGAACACTATACTTTAATAAACCACTTGTTGCACTGCATTTTTGTCTTGTGTGTTGCCTTTTTATTGTCTATTTTCAAATGTTCGACCCCTACCCCGACTACTTTGGGGTCGTAACAGACTGTAATTGTAATTAGGCTGTGTTCACTGAGGTCTGTGTGTCTGTACCTGTACTGCAGGGCCAGTCTGAGCGCAGTGGCGTTGGACTCGTATTTTCCCACCAGCATACTCATCCGCTCGGCGTTACTCTTACACTCCTCCAGCGTGATGGTCAGCAGATCGTTCTGAGACTTCAGGTGCTCAATACGACTGAAACACAGTAAAACGTGACATGAACAAACAATCTGAAACATTATCAGATATGAGACCCGGCGCCACAAAACCAGTGACAAGGATCAATTTTTTAAAATCATGAATAAATCAGCTAAGGACAATAATACATGAGGACAATATACATCTATTTGAAAATCTGGAATCTGAACGTGCACAAAAAAAAAAAAAAAAAAAAAAAAAAAAATCTAAACATGTGAAAATCGCCTTTAAAGTTGTCCAAATTTAGTTCTTAGCAAGGCATATTACCTATCAAAAATGAAGTTTTGATATATTTAAGGTAGGAAATGTACAAAATATGTTCATGGAACGTGATCTATACTTAATATCCTAATGATTTTTGCCATAAAATCAATAATTTTGACCCATACAATGTATTTTTGGCTATTGCTACTAATATATTTGTGCTACTTAACCCTCTGGGGTCTGAGGTGATTTTGGGGCCCTTGAGGTGAGTTGACATGCCCTGACATTTGTGCTTATTTCAGCTACTTGTAACATACTATTTGCTCATATGTATTTTTTTTGTATTCAGCACAAACTGTGCTACAATAATATATAAGAAAGATAAATGTACATGTTTCCTTTTTTTAGAAAAAAAACATTATGCGTGGTTAGTATGTTTAGGAAAAAACATTTCGCTGAAATAAGGCCTAACTGGCTGGTTTTGTGCTCCAGGGTCACATGTGCAATTTACAGGGTGCCTATGTAGTGTTCACTACTCCCTATTCACTCAGTATAGGGGATCTGAAGATATTCGCTTTAGCTGACGAAACACATTTGTTTGCAACGTCATGAAACACAGACAACAATTGAGTTGCACAAATTTGGTATTTGCTGTAAATTTGGTAATAGCTTTAATTTTTTTCAGTATTCATTTTAATTTTAGTTTAAGATTTATCATTTTTTTGCTAGTAATTTTTATGTTTTAAATACATTTTTATTACTTCTCTTTAGGTAATTATTATTTCAGTTGTAGTCTTAGTCATTTCAGTACTTAAACTTTCAAAATGTAAACTTATTTTATTGAATTTTAAGTTTCAGTAATTTTGCTGTGTGTTTTTTATATTTCTATTTAGCTTATTTATATTTCAGTCTGAATTTTAGACATTTTAGTACTTCAACTAACTTTAAAAAAGCTTCAAATAAGTTTTAATATTTTTATGTGCTTTTGTAATTTTTAGACATTTCTATTCAGCTTATTTTTCATTTCAGTGAGTCATTTTAATACTTTAGCCTAAACCTTTATTTTAATTATTTTTTTTATTTTAACTTTTGATATTTTTGTTGCCATTTTAGTGCTTAGACTTAAAATGCTTTTAGTGGCTTTGTTGTGCTTCTGTCATTTTCTTGTTTCAGATTTTTTAAAAGATATTTCTATTTAACTATTTTTTTATTTCAGTACTTCAACTAAAAAAAAAAAATCTGATTATTTTATTTTTAAGTTTTAATATTTTTGTTATGTGCTTTTGGTTTTGGTTTTTTAGATAATTCTATTCAGCTTATTTTTTTATTTCAGCTTGAGTCATTTTAATACTTCAACCCACACTAATTTGATTTAATTTTGTTTTAGTTTTAATATTTTCGTTTTGTCATTTTTATTAGTTTAGTGTTTTTTAGTAATATTTCTATTTAGCATATTTTTTTATTTTAGTTCGCGTTTTAGTTAGTACTTAGACTTATTTTTAGTAATTTTTTACTAAAAATTACTACTTTTAGTAATTTCATGCTGTGCTGTTGTCATTTTTGTTTTTTATATTTCTATGTAAATTTATTACAATTTTTTTTAGAGCTGCAAAACAATTAGTTGATAACAGTTGTTTGCATACTATATCTGTGTGTACTGTGTATATATATATATATAAAAATACACACATATATATTTTTAAAAATATTTGTATGTATGTATTCTATGTATTTGCATGTATGTATATCATTTATTTTATATATAAATATAAATATATTTCCCTCAATACATGTATGTGCCTTTATATATACATAATAAACAAACAGTGCACACAAACTTATTTTGAATCGATTAATCGCGACTAATCGCTTTGCAGCTCTAATTTTTATTTCAGTTTGAGTTTTAGTAATTTTACTACTTTAACAAAAATTGCATTAACAAAAAAAGCTGTTTTAAATGTAGGTATATCTAATATTCAGTTTTATTTATATATATATATATATATATATATATATATATATTTTTTTTTTTTTTAATTATTATATATAATTGTTTACAATATTTTATGTGCACATAAAATTTAATTTTAGCCAAGTTACATATATTTCTATAGCGCTTCATATATAATACAGACTGCGTCAAAGCAGCTTCACTGTAACAAACGTGATTTTAAGCTTCAACACTGCATACAATCTAGTCAAAATTTTGATGTAGTGCTACTGTGGTGTTCCCTGTATACTTGTTCCCCATGCCATTGCACTAGGATGTGGAGACACACTTAAAATGGACTGAGCGAATCTCACAGTTCAATAGCAGATCTTGACATCTGCGCTCTCTAACCTGTTGAGTCTCTCCGTCTCCACCTCAAACTCGCGGATCTTGCTCTCGGAGATGGCGGATCCGTGCGAGTAGAGCGTCTGGAAGATCTCCTGGATGTTGGAGCAGTCCTGCAGGGAATGAGCCAGATGTTCAGCCACGTTACTGGACACCTGCGGAGACACACAGAGACACACTAAACCACCACATCATCACACTTTAACACCCGTTACCATCTATTAAAACCTTAAACTCAGCAACCTCTTACTGCATTTTATTAGTCTTCCCACAATGTCCTGCAACTCATTCAACTCTAAACTTTAAAAACCGAAACTGTATTTAAAGTTCACTTTCAAGATTAAAGTCCGAAATTCGCCTGCTGATGTACATTGTAACACTGTAACATTTTAAAATGTAACCAATGGTGGTGACATCATCACAACATTTGCATACTGATAAACAGTGGCTGCTCTTCTTTCCCGTCTTATTTGCATGCTGAACTGTGATTGGTCGTTTCTTTCTATCAGTCGATTTCTGCATTCACTCTGTGAAGATGGTGTCAGATTACATGCTAATTCTCAAATAAAATAAAAAATAATAAAATAATGAAATAAATTGTACTATCGCTATTACAATAAATAAATAAAAAATAAATAAACAAAATAAAATAATATAAACAGAATAAATCTATTTTTGTGCTCTTGATCAAGACACGTCACCTAAATAAAAAGAGAAAACGAAAAAATAAACAATAAAATAAAATTAGAAAACATCTAAATAGTCACACATTTCACCTTTTCGATGAAAACAATAAAAAAGTTAAATAAATTCTCAAATAAAATTCTTAGATAAAATAAAAAATAATAAAATAATGAAATAAATTGTACTATCGCTATTACAATAAATAAAAAATAAATAAAATAAAATAATATAAACAGAATAAATCTATTTTTGTGCTCTTGATCAAGACACGTCACCTAAATAAAAAGAGAAAACAAAAAAATAAACAATAAAATAAAATTGTAAAACATCGAAATAGTCACACATTTCACCTTTTCGATGAAAACAATAAAAAAGTTAAATAAATTCTTCTATCACCATTATGATCTTAAATAAAATGAGAAAACAAAAAATAAACAATAAAACAAAATTAGAAAACATCTAAATAGTCACACATTTCACCTTTTCGATGAAAACAAAAAAGTTAAATCAATTCTCAAATACAATTAAATTCTCAAATAAAATTCTTAAATAAAATAAAAAATAATAAAATAATGAAATAAATTGTACTATCGCTATTACAATAAATAAAAAAATAAAATAAAATAAAATAATATAGTATAAACAAAATAAATCTATTTTTGTGCTCTTGATCAAGACACGTCACCTAAATAAAATAAGAAAACAAAAATGAACAAAATAAAATTAGAAAACATCTAAATAGTCACACATTTCACCTTTTCGATGAAAATAATAAAAAAGTTAAATTCTCAAATAAAATTAAATTCTCAAATAAAATTCTTAAATAAAATAAAAAATAATAAAATAATGAAATAAATTGTACCATCGCTATTACAATAAATTAAATAAAATAAAATAAAAATAAAATTATATAAACAGAATAAATAAAAAATAAAATAAAATAAAAATAAAATAAAATATAAACAGAATAAATCTATTTTTGTGCTCTTGATCAACACACGTCACCTAAATAAAATCAGAAAACAAAAAATAAACAATAAAATAAAATTAGAAAACATCTAAATAGTCACACATTTCACCTTTTTGATAAAAAGTTAAATTCTTCTATCACCATTATGATCTTAATCAAGAAATGTAACTTTAATAAAAAAAATAAAATAAAATAAAATAAAATAAAATAAGCAACAGTTGCATACTAAATACTGCATTGCAATATTGGTCTGTGCTTTTTCTGTGCTCCATTTGCACACTGAAGATGCCATCGCATTATGTGTGGTTTCTCTGATGCAGCACTGATATTATAACATCTAAACATGATCATAACATCAGCTGAATGTAGTCTGAGCACGCTCTGCTGCTCCTGGCTCTCATACAAGAATAGAATAATGCAATATTAAACGCTTTGGTTTTGATTATTAACACTACCGCCAGAGAGAGAGAGAGAGAGAGACAGTAGAGGAGAAGGTGACCTCTCTCTCTCTCTCTCATGGATCAGATTCTGACACTGGATCAGTGCAGGAGAGAGAGAGAGAGAGAGAGAGAGAGAGAGAGAGATGGGTCTGTCATTCAGGCTGTGTTTAACAATTATATTATTATAATTATATATATATATATTAGGGATATGCCGGTATCAAATTTTCATGTTTCATGTTATTGAAATTTAGTTGCAAAAAAGTGATGTCATAATACAGTAAAAAAATTCTGAACATTAAAACACAATAAAGCAATACACAAAAAATGTATAAAGTTCAACATTTTACACAGATTAAAGTGCAAAAGAATTAAAAGACCAATAGGTATCGCTTTACAGTAAGATCTTATTAGTTAATTATTATTAGTTAACATGATCAGTAAACAAAAGCTACATTTGATACAGAAGTTATTCATCTTTGTTAAAAATACAACTTTTAGTTCATGTTAGCTCGGTTTATTTAAAAAAAAAAAAAAAACTTTGATTTTAATTTTAATTTGATTATTATTATATTGGAATTATCTAAGATTAATGCATGTTTAGAATAATTTTTCATTGGGAGTTTATGTTAACTAATTAATTAATTAAGTAAGTAATGTTAACTAATGAAGCCCTAAAGTAAAGTGTGACCGAACAATAAAGAATCACTTAGAATACACTTTCAAACAATATCTAGGGCATGTTGTAGTCCAGATTAAAATGTAAAAAGTGTTAAAATAAATAGCCTATGGAGTCTGAATATTTAAGTATTTGGTGTTGTGATAAACACCACTGCAAATACAAAAATCTAAATGGCTAAATAAATCATTTAAATACGTTTTAGAAAGTAGCGCAGCTGCTTTGTTTCTGGGTTAACGTTGCATTTGCGGTTTAGCGCCATCTGCTGTCAGAGAGCGAATGACACTTTCACTTTAATCCGGAGCGTCCCTTAGGCGTTCTGCCATGTGCTTCTGTTTACATCACGCATCTTCCACGCAGTTTACAAGTGTGTTGTGCATTTAACCAGTTAACGGGAAAAGTATGTTTAAAATGCTTTCAAAATTCGGAATAACTTTTAATAAACAATTATTTTCGGTATTTTGAAATGCCCACAATAACAATACCGTGCATATTCATTATCGTGATATATCGTATTACCGAATACCGGCACATGTCTAATATATATATATATATATAATCATGATATAGTCAATTTTTGTTATTTTATCTTTGTTATTAATAATAAGAACATAGATGCAAACAAACTAAAGGACAAATACAATAAAACAAAGATTTTTTTTATTTCTTTTCAATCCATTGTTTGTTACATTACTTTATGTGTTTTGTCAGTTTTATTAATATTTCTCTTTAGCATTATTCTATTTTAGTTTGAGTTTTAGTCATTGTATTACTTAGACTTAAAAACCTTTTAGTAATTGTTATGAGCAATGACAATTAATATCATGATATAGTCTGTTTTTTTATTCTTTGTTATTATAATAAAAACATAGATGGAAATAACTAAAGGACAAACACAATAAAACAAAGATTTTAATACTTCAACCTAAACCCTTTTTTATTTCAATTCAAATAATTTAGTTCAAGTTACAGTATTTTTGTGTTTTGTCATTTTTATTTTTATTATTATTGTTTTTTAATATTTCAAATGTTTTTTACTTAATTTTTTTTACATTAAAACAAATGACAAACAATGAATTAAACATTCCTTGATGTAATATTTCTATTTAGCATCATTTTATTTTAGTTTGAGTTTTAGTAATTGTATTACTTACACTTAAAAAACTTAGCAATTGTTATGAATAATGACAATTAATATCATGATATAGTCTGTTTTTGTTATTTTCTCTTTGTTATTAATAATAAAAACATAGATGGAAATAACTAAAGGACAAACACAATAAAACAAAAATTAATACTTCAACCTAATCTTTTTTTTATTTAATTTCAAATAATTTAGTTCAAGTTACAGTATTTTTGTGTTTTGTCATTTTTATTATTATTATTATTATTATTATTATTATTTAGTTTTAATATTTCTTTTTGTATACATTAAAACAAATTAAAAACAATGAACTAAACATTCCTTGATGTAATATTTCTATTTAGCATCATTTTATTTTAGTTTGAGTTTTAGTCATTTTATTACTTACACTTAAAAAGCTTAGTAATTGTTATGAGCGATGACAATTAATATCATGATATAGTCAGTTTTTGTTATTTTATCTTTGTTATTAATAATAAAAACATAACACTAATACAATAAAACAAAGATTTTAACACTTTAACCTAAACTTTTTTTTTTTTTATTTCATTTCATTTCAATCCATTGTGTTTGTTACATTATTTTATGTGTTTTGTCCGTTTTATTAATATTTCTCTTTAGCATTATTCTGTTTTAGTTTGAGTTTTAGTCATTTTATTACTTAGACTTCAAAAACTTTTAGTAATTGTTATGAGCAATGACAATTGGTCAGTTTTTGTTATTTTATCTTTGGTATTAATAAGAAGAACATAGATGTGAGTAACAAACTAAAGGACAAACACAATAAAACAGATTTTAATACTTCAACCTAAACCTTTTTTTATTTAATTTCAATTAATTTAGTTTAAGTTACACTCATTTTTGTTAGGTAGTTTTTTTTTGTAATATTTCTATTTACCATCATTTTATTTTAGTTTTAGTAACTGTAATACTTAGACTTAAAAAACTTTTAGCAATTGTTATGAATAATGACAATTAATATCATGATACGGTCAGTTTTTCTTTTCTCGTTGTTATTAATAATAAAAACATAGATGGAAATAACTAAAGGACAAACACAATAAAACAAAGATTTTAATACTTCAACCTAAATCTTTTTTTATTTAATTTCAAATAATTTAGTTTAAGTTACAGTATTTTTGTGTTTTGTCATTTTTATTATTATTATTATTAATATTATTATTATTATTATTATTATTTTGTTTTAATATTTAATTTTAAAAACAATGAACTAAACATTCCTTGATGTAATATTTCTATTTAGCATCATTTTATTTTAGTTTGAGTTTTAGTAATTGTATTACTTACACTTAAAAAGCTTAGTAATTGTTATGAGCAATGCCAATTAATATCACGATATAGTCAGTTTTTGTTATTTTATCTTTGTTATTAATAATAAAAACATAACACTAAAGGACAAATACAATAAAACAAAGATTTTAATACTTTATCCTAAACCTTTTTATTATTTAATTTCAATTAAATTACATAAATGAAATAAAAAGGGCCCTATGAAATCAGTTTTATTTTTTCCAAATTCTGTTTTAATTTTTCTGGATTTCGTTTTTTCCCTTTTACATTTTATGGTTACATTCAAAAAGCACATCTAATTAATTGAAATCACGAAACGTACATGATTTAACAGCAGTTTCTTAAAAGTTGAACAAAAATCACATTTTTAAAGCCCTATGCAATACGTTTTATTATTTTTATCAAATTCAGTCTTATTTGGATCAAATTTTAATAATCAAATAATCAAAAGCATTAATTAGATTTTATAAACAATTAATTTATTTTATTATTAATTTATTTTTTCATAAATACTGTCTTGTGTATTAACAGTTTTCTTGTAAATAAACAGGTGAATATTCCTTAAATAGTGTTTTATCTTCTGGGTGATTGTCTGCATTGAATGTGCAGTTTTGTTTAATCCAGTGAACCATTTACATTAAAACCATGATGCACCGTTGTAAAAGCTCTAATATGTAAGATTTTCTGATGTGTTTTTCTGTTTCTCACCCCGATGCTGCTGATTTCGGAGCCGAGGACGGATCTCTCCGCTGGCAGTGACTCTGATCGTGTTTTCGACAGCTTCACTCGCTCCGCTACCTGCGGCAAACATGATGAGCATTAGAAAGTGACAATACTTTTGTCATTTTATATCAACCTATATGAGTTTTTCTTCTGTGAAACGCACAAAATTGAGAATAAAAATGAAAAAATAAATAAATATTAAAAAATTAATGTATAAAAAATTAAGTAAAATACAAAATAAAATCTACTATTACTATTATGCTCTCGATAAAGACACTTAAACTAAATGGAAAAATAAAATTAATACAAAAAGTAAAATGAAAACGAAAAAATAAATAAATATGAAAAAATAAATGTGTAAAAAATAAAGTAAAATACAAAATAAAATCTACTATTATGCTCTCGATAAAGACACTTAAACTAAATAAAATTAAAAAATAAATTTATTAAAATAAAATATAATGAACAAAATAAATAACTATTATGCTCTTTATAAAGACATTTAAACTACATAAAATATAATGGAAAAATTAATAAAAAGATTTTTTTTAAAAGCCTTAAACAAAATGTTATGAACTACTTGGTGAATGGGGTGTTTTTTTTTAATAAATATTAAAAATAAATGTATAAAAATAAAATAAAGTAAAATACAAAAAATGTACTATTACTATTATGCTACTATTATTATATTTTATTAAAATACTTAAAATAAAATGGAAAATGAAATAAATAAATAAAAACAATTAAATAAATAAATGTATAAAAATTAAATAAAGTAATATAAAATAATATAAAATAATAAATGGCTTTAAAAAAATGCTATGAACTACTTTGGCGACTGGGGTGTTTTTTAATAAATATTAATATGTATAAAAATAAAGTAAAATACACAAAAATCTACTATTGCTATTATGCTTTTATTAAAAACACTTGAAATGGAATAAATAAATAAATGTATAAAAAAATAAATAACTACTTTGGCAATAAAAAAATAAAAATAAAAAAATTTACTGTTGCTATTATGCTCTTATTAAAGACACAAATTAAATTAAATAAAAATGAAAATAAATAAATGCAATAAAATAAAATAAAATGCTTTAACAAAATGCTATGAAGTACTTTGGCGACGGGGATGTCGTTGCTGCTGCTGCTGGTGCTGAGTTCTCCGGTGCTGGGGTTGATGGGACGTCCCGCCGGCGTCAGACGTCCAGGACTGGACGGACCTCCCGGCTGAATGCTCTGGAGACGCGTCTGCAGCTCTCGCACCTGCAGAGATGGAAAAACACCTGTCAAAAAGTTCAGAAAGTCCACTTTGAGAAGAGCAGAAGTCAGTTTTTCCATCTTCAGAGTTCGCTCAGAGAGCAGCTCTGGAGCTAAATCTGGACTCTGAGGTTTGTTCAGCATCTGCATTCATGTGGCTTCAGCTCAGGCTATATTAGAGGCAGCAGAAACCACCATGATCACTGATCTCTCAACCAATACATGAACAAACCACACACACACACACACACACACACACACACACACACACACACACACACACACACACACACACACACACACACAACAGTGGAATGAGAAAAAGAAATCAACTGTTTCTGAACGGAAGTGAAATACTTGTGCCCAGAATCGATTTTCAAGGGCATTTTTGTTGTGAACACTTGTGTTTCTAGCGGGCAGCGCTCAGGTCAGCTGTCCCAGAGCGGCATCTGTGTGAGGTTGGCAGCGATTGTGAATATTTCAAGCGAAATAAAGCTTCTCCTGCCAGTGGAAAAGCTGCCAAAGGACAAATAAAGGACTGAATCCTGAACTAATGCACCTCACACACATTGCAAACAACATCAGACCGAGCAGGTCTACAGGTCACATTTAGAAAAAGAAAATAACAACAACAACAAAAAAAATCTCATTAAAAACATCTACAGATCACATTTAACAAATAAAATAAAATAAAATAACTCATCTAAAACATAAAATCTCATAACATCTACAGGTCACATTTAGGGTTTTATAAATAAAATAAAAAATAAGGAACCAACAAAAACAAAAATAGAAAATCTTAAAAAAATCTTAAAAATCTATTAAAAAATAAAAATAAATGAAATCTCATAAAAATATCTACAAGACAAAAAAATAAATAAATAAATAATAATAATTAAAAAAAAAAACAAATAAATAAAACAAACCACTAAAAAAAAAAAAAAAAAAAAAAAAAAAAAAAAAAATCTTATAAAAACCAAACTTAAAAATAAAATATAATAAACTATTAAAAAATAAAATAAATGAAATCTCATAAAAATATCTACAAGACAAAAATAAAATAAAAATAAAATCATAAAAACAAACTTAAAATAAAATAAAATAAACTATCCAAATAAAATCTCTAAAAAAAAAAAACATTTAAATAAAATAAAATAAAATAAAATAAAATAAAATAAAATAAAACAAAATAACTAACTAACTAACTAACTAACTAACTAACTAACTAAAATAAACCATCAAAAACAAAACATAACATCTCATAAAAACATCTACAGGTCATATTAATAATAAAAAAAAAAAAAAAAACGAAAACTAAAAATAAATAAATAAATAAATAAAATCTCATAACATCCACAGGTCATATTTAAAAAATTTAAACAAAATAAAATAAGCCATAAATTAAAATAAAATCTCATAAAAACATCTTATAAAATAAATAAATGCTATTTTTGTTTAAGTTTGTTTAACTGCATAAAAATAATAATTATATAAAAAGATAGATAAATAAATTAAAACACAATCACCAAACTCAAAATCTCATGAGACAAACTTAAAATAAAATATTAAATAAAATAAATCATTAAAAAAATAAAAATATAAAATCTCAAAAACATCATCATAAAAAACTTAAATATCATAAAACCATCAAAATAAATAAATAAGCAAACTAATAAATAAATAAATAAAATCTCATAAAAACAGATCACAGATCACATTTAAAAATAAAAAAAATACATACAAAAAAAATCTCATAAAAACATCTACAGGTAACATTTGAAAAAAATACAATATACAAATACAAATACAAAAACAAAATAATTCTTATTTTTAAAAAATAAATAAAATAAAATAAACCATAAAGTAAAATAAATACTCATAAAAACATCTACAGGTCACATTTAAAAAAAAAAAACAATTAAATAAACCATCAAAAATAAATAAATAAATCTTGTAAAAGCATCTATTAACAAAATAAAATAATTTGAAGTGAAATGTGCATAAAACATAACATATTAAAAATACTGCATTGCAATAATGAGAATCAAATCATAATCATCATGGAGAAAATTGAGATTCACAAAAAAGCTCAATAGTAGAATAATGAATTATGTGTAGAGTTGAAGAAAACGCTGCTCATGATTTCGTTTGTTGAGTGTTGGATCCATTCAGTTCATACTAACACTATTACAGTTCAGTGTTTGATTTTAAGGACATTTATGCGCTTTTGCGTGATAAACAATGCTTTTAATCAGTTGGGTTCTTGAAGCAGAAGTGTTTGAGAAGAGCTGATGTTGGCACTGAAACATCCCTCCATCAGAGAAAACATCAATATTTAACTTATTTAACAGTCCTGGCGGTCTGTAATGGACAGCAGTGAGTGTGTAAGTGTTTGTCTGTGACTGAGATGGATGACAGTGGCATTAAAACAGCAAACACACACACAGAAAGAGAAAGAGCTGACCTGCGGGAGTCCAGTCCAATCAAACAAACCACAGCCACAAAGCCAGGCTAGTAATTATGGTCTTGACTGGAGCGGCTGCGGCTTGTGACATTAAATATAGCCCTGCTTCAGATCCGGATCATGATTAGAGCGGCCATAAGTCCATAAGTTTAGGTGGGACAGTCCAGTTTTCAAATAACCTGTTCATCTCCTACTGCAGAATTCATATGTCCTCCTTTTAAGATTGCTATTTTATACTTTATACAATGGTTTATAATAAGTAAAAATATATATAAATATATAAACAAAAAAAACAAACAAAAAAAATCTTTGTTTATATTTGTTTCCTTGCATAAAATAAATAAATGTATAAACAGACAGATAAAAATAATAGATCAATAAATAAATGCTATTTTATGTTCAAGTTTGTACAATGGTGTATAATAAATAAAAAAAACTTTAACGTTTACGTTTGTTCATCTGCATAAAAAATAAATAGATAAATAATAGATAAAGAAATAAATGCTATTTTATGTTCAAGTTTGTAAAATGGTGTATAATAGATAAATATTTTACGTTTACGTTTGTTTAATTGCATTAAATAAATAAATGTTTGTTTAATTGCATAAAATACATAAATATATTAAAAATAAATAAATTATAATTTATAGTTAATTTATTATTTATTAGTTTATCATTATTATAGTTAATTAAAACACAAAATTACCAAACACACAAAATCTAATGAAAAAAAAAAAAAACTTAAATTAAAATAAAATAAAATAAACCATCAAAAAAAATATAAAAATCTAAAAAAATATAAAAAGGTCAAATATGAATAAAATAAATTCAATATATCAATATCAAAAACAAAATCTCATCTACATCATCACATTTAAAAATTTTAATAAACTACCACAAATATAAAATCTCATAACATCTACAGGTCTCATATAAAAAATAAAATGAACCACCAAAAACAAAAATATAAAACCTCACAAAACAAACTTACAAATAAAAATATATAAACTCTCATAAAAATATCTACAAAATAATAATAATAATAATAAAATACATAAATACATAAATAAAATATCAAAAACAAAAACATAAAATATCATAAAAACATGTACAGGTCAAATAAAAACTAAACAACATAAAATACAATAAAATTAAATAAAATAAATAAACCATCAAAACCATCAAAAACAAAAATGTCATAAAAACATCTATAGGTCACGTTTAAAAAAAATAAATAAATAAAATAAATAATAATAATAATAATAATAATAATAATATTATATATATATATATATATATATATATATATATATATATATAAAACAAAAACATAAATTCTCATAAAAACATGTACAGGTCAAACTTATAAAATTAAATTAAATAAACCACCAAAAACAAAAACAAAAACATATATAGGTCACATTTAAAAACAAATACAAAAATAAAATAAAATAAAATATCAAAAACAAAAACATAAAATCTCATAAAATGTCCAGGTCAAATTAAAAAGAAATAAAATAAAATAAAAATAAATAAACCATCAAAGACATAAAAATGTCATAAAAACATCTATAGGCCATATTTAAAAAAATAAATAAAATAAACTATCAAAAACCAAAACATAAAATCTCGTAAAAATATGTACAGGTCAAATAAAAAATAAATTAAATTAAATTAAAAATAAATTAAATAAACTATCAAAAACATTAAAATCTCATAAAAACATCTATAGGTCACATTTAAAAAATAAATCAATAAAATATCAAAAACAAATTCTCATAAAAACATGTACAAACTTATAAAATTAAATTAAATAAACCATCAAACACAAAAACATATATAGGAACATATCACATTTAAAAAAACAAAATAAAATATTAAAAACAAAAACATAAAATCTCATAAAAAATAAATAAAATGAAACAATAAATAAAAAAATCTATCAAAAACATAAAAGTGTCATAAATACATCTATAAAAAATAAACAAAATAGCAAAAACATAAATCATGAATAAATAAAATAATCTCTTCTAGGTCAAATGCACCAGTTTTGAGGGTTAAAGGGGTAAATTTCGCTCCTTAATGGAAAACTTGTTTCCTGTCACAGGTTTAGGATTATTTTCCAGTTTTTATTCTGGCTTCACTGAATCCTGCAAAGTGTTTTTGGTGTTATAGAAAGGGCCACACTAATGGTGATGGATCTTAAATAAGGAATGCCGCTGTCCTCGGATCGCTCTCGGAAAAACGCACAGCACAAACCTGTTTGGATCGATTAGTCTGCTGCTTTTAGATGCGGCCTGTAATCGAATCTGGCCGTCTGAAGCCGGTTAGCGCACTAACGTGATTAGCCCACAAATGCATTGAGTGAAAAAGGCCAAAGGCTTTTATAGAAACAGCCGGGTCAGACCTATGACATACAAACGGCCCGCCGTTTATCTCTAATCAAATCTGTCTGTGTTGCTGACCAGCTCTGCTTTATAGTCGAGATGCTGAGACCATTGAGACACCAATGTGCATATAAAAGCATAACACTTTTGTTTTTATGCAATGTTTTATTCACAAGTCTATTTTAATACATTTTAAATCTTTTTTATTTTGTACTATTTAGGATAAGTGTCTAGATCAAGAGCATATTAGCGATAGCATTTTATTTTATTTATTTAGGAGCAAATAAAAATGTTTATCAAGAGCACAATATACAGTAGTAGTTTTTAAATAATTGTATTATTTTTTGTTTTTGCATTTTATTTTATTTAGGTTAGGAGTCTTGAACAAGAGCATTAAAGTGTCAATAGGTTTAATTTTTATTATTTTTACATTTTATTTTATTTAGGTTAAGAGTCCTAAATAAGAGCATAAAGTGATAGCAGGTTTAAATTTTTATTATTTTTCATTTAATTTTATTTAGGTTAAGTTTGTTGATCAAGAACATAATAGTAGTAGCAGATAATAGCAGATTTTATTTTATTAATTTTGCATTTTATTTTATTTAGGTTAGGAGTCTTGAACAAGAGCATAAAAGTGGCAGAATGGTCGATTTTATTTTTATTGTTTGTATTTTTTCATTTAATTTTATTTAGGTTAAGTTTGTTGATCAAAAACAAAATAGTAATAGTAATTTTTCTTTTTCTTTTTTTTTTTTTTTTCATTTAGGAGAAGACTCTTCGTGAAGAGCATAAAAGTAAAATTATTTAAAAAAAAATTGTACAATTTAATTTATTATAATTATTTATTTCGTTTTTTATTCTTCCATTTTATTTTATTTAGGTTAAGTGTGTTGGTCAGGAGCATAATACTTATATTTTATAAATACATAATATCTAATTTTGAGGACCAGTGTGAGACTGATCTGACTGTGAACACCTGAATGTCATTAATATCAGTTGAGAATAAAAACAGGAGCATCTGCGGCCCAGAAAGACCTGCAGCGTTTCCCACAAGACTTTAATGACTTTCTCTTCTCACAGGACGAGACTGAATTAGACCGTCCGACTTCCTGTGATCAGAAAGACCTGCAACATTTTTGTTGTATTATTTTCATGACAATTAAACTCATTTAAACCCTAAAGTCTCATTACTGCATGTGTACAGATGTTTTACCTTCGAAATTGTTTGTAAATAATGATTATGATTTGTCATTACTGTAATAGAGTAATTCTAGAGCATAATTTAATGTCATTTATAGTCAATTTTAGTAAAAGCAAAACAGTTAAGTATAAAATTAGCATAAAATCAGAAAAAAATAGTACCACAATGAATAAACAACAATAAATACAAGACACTTCCACAAACTATTATATATCATTATTCTTAATAATGATTATTAGATTCTAATTAGTGTAAGAGTAACTTAAAGTTAATTATAATATAATTTAATCTAATTTATATATATTTTTAGAAAAAACCTTTGTAAAGTTTTAGTAAAAATGTATAACTAAACATTTATTTTGTAACAAAGATATAATGAATACAATATATTTTACCAAGCTAACATATAGCTTATATTAGATTGTTAAAGATTTGTTTTATTTTATATATATATATATATATATATATATATATATATATATATATATATATATATATAGTAATACAAAATTAGCATAACATTATAGTAAAACTTCTAGAATTCTAATAAATCTACATTAAAAAACAACAAAAACACTACCTCAGTTAATGATACAAGAATACAACATACTTCCACAAACACAAAATTTCTGCCACTCAAAATTAACATTTTAAGATAAAGTTATTTCAGGTTACCTGGAATATGGATAAAACTATAAATGAGGAGGTTGCTGGTTTAAATCCCTAAAACTAAAAGATGAATCAGTGGTAATTAGGCATAACTTTGTCGCATGATTAATGTATGTTTTCCTGTGCTTTGACGGTAGTGCTCACTTACACGTCTGCGCAGGCGGTCTCGCTCCTCTCGGATGCCGTTCATGGTGGCTTTGGTGCGGTTGAGATCCTCCTCTTTACTGCACAGCATCGCCGTCAGGCTTTCGTTCTCCTCCCGGAGTCCAGCCAGCTCCTTCTCCCAGCGCACACGCTCCTCACACAGACTGGGGTAGAAATCACGGCCCAGGGCACCCTCGATCTCCTCCACCGTCTGCAAACACACAAAAATTACAGAAACAAAAAAAGGACAATGTTTTAGGAATAAAATCTTCAATACATAACATGAAAAAAACCCTCAGTAAAATCCTTAAATATATAAGGTAGAGTGGTGTATGTAAGTGCTGCTGAAGTGGAGAAAAAACTCACAGCGTTTATATAGAAATTATAGCAAATAAATAAAGTGCAATAATAAAGCCAGGTGAATGATTTATGAACAAACCCTTCAGTTATAACCTTCAGAATATAGATAGGAATAAAATTGCAAGATTTTATGTATGTAAGTGCTGCTAAAATGGAGGAAAAAAAACTCAGAGCATTTCAAAATATGTATTGTAATTGAAATCTACAAATGCAAAATGCAAGAATAAAACAATGCAAATTGTATATGAACAAACCCTACTACATAAAGCTTCAGAATATACCTAAGAATAAAACTATAAATTTTGGTGCAAGTAAATGCTACTGAAGTGGAGGAAAAACTTGCAGTGTTTCAAGATATTATATTGTAATTGAAATCTACAGACGCAAACAGACAAAATGCAAGAATAAAACCATCCAAATAATATATGAACAAACCCTTCTATAAAAACCTTCAGAAAATACATAAGAATAAAACTGTAAATTTTGGTGTATGTAAATGCTGCTGAAGTGGAGAAAAAACTCACTGCGTTTCAAAATATGTATTGTAATTGAAATCTACAAATGCAAAAAGACAAAATGCAAGAATAAAACCATGCAAATCATATATGAACAATACTCCTCTATAAAAACCTTCAGAAAATACTTAAGAATAAAACTGTACATTTTGGTGTATGTAAATGCTGCTGAAGTGGAGAAAAAACTTGCAGCATTTCAAAATATGTATTGTAATTGAAATCTACAGACGCAAACAGACAAAATGCAAGAAAAAAAAAAACATGCAAATCATATATGATCAAACCCTTCTATAAAAACCTTCAGAATATACATAAGAATAAAACTGTAAATTTTGGTGTATGTAAGTGCTGCTGAAGTGGAGAAAAAACTCAATGTGTTTCAAAATACGTATTGTAATTGAAATCTACAGATGCAAACAGACAAAATGCATGAAAAAAACCATGCAAATCATATATGAACAAACCCATCTATAAAAACCTTAAGCACATACATAAGAATAAAACCGTAAATTTTGGTGTGTGTAAATGCTGCTGAAGTAGAGAAAAAACTTGCAGCGTTTCAAGATATGTATTGTAATTGAAATCTACAGACGCAAACAGACAAAATGCAAGAATAGCAATGCAATACAAACACAGATAAATGAAAGTGTGATAAACACTTAAATAAGTATTTTGGATATTTCTACTAATCTGTAAGTAAACAAATAAAAATAATAAAGTAAATACAGAAAACTATTTAACATGTTTCTAGACTGCAGTGAGATCAAAATGCAAGCAAATGAAGACTTTTGCTTAAGTCTCCTGCTTCTCAGAAGTTTCTCCTGAGAAAAAAAAAGCAGTTTTGCAAGCAGATGCAGCTTCACGGAGGCTGTATTATAACTGCACCATGGCGTCTGATGGTCTGACCTCACAGTAAACTGGATTACGCAGCAAAGCCGTGAAATGAAGCACCTCAGATGAAGCGTCACACACTAATGTGGGATCAGGAGCAATTGAGGCCAGAGACGACCACTCTGGTGCTAAAACAGTCTAGGAGCTACAGGCCTAAACATTCTTCTAACAGTGAGTCAGCAGAGACTGCACTGACATCACTCACATCCTACAGTCTGTACTGAATTATTGATAATATGAGCATGGGAACAAGTGCACATAAATATGAAATGTGGAGTCATTCAGCCCCACAGTCTCAGACTTTTGATCATCAACATGAAAGATTGTGAAGTCGAGTCTACTTTGCAGCTTGTTTTGATCGAGAACAACCACTTAGGAAGAGAGAACGGGTAAAGCAGGTCAATCACTATTTGCTTTGTTTTTTTTTGTACACAATTTAAGTGTGACTGAATCTAAAATACACTATCATTAAAAAAAATATATTTTATTAATCAAGGACACATTATATTGACTGAAAAAGACATTTCGATTCTTACAAAAGATTTCTATTTAAAATAAATGCTGTCCTTTGAACTTTCTATTCATCTGTGAATCCTGAAAAATAAAATGTGTCATGGTTTCCATAAAAATATTTGGCAGAAATTTAACTGTTATAATATTTTTAGTTAGTTTTACCAGTTTTCGTAATGTAGACAGCGAGATTGCATAAGTCTTTGGAATTAGTTTATATAATCAAATGCTTATAATAAATCAGTACTCTAGATGAGGTAAAACACACCATGTATATGAGTCCACATTTTATTGATTTGTGTTTATTGGTGAAAGTGCAATATCGGAAATGCAGAAATAAATTTCTCAAATGAAAACAATCATTACGATTATAATTTTAAGCAAAAAATAATTTGTATCAGTTTAACCATTATACAGAATGATGAAAATGCTCACACATTTCATTAACTTGAACTTTACTAAACAAAAACAGTACAAGGTTAATTGTCTAAATATGATACCTAAAATGTACATTTTAATAAGACTAAGACAATTAAAAATGGCTACCAAAATGATTAGCCTACTGTACGGTTAATTAATAATAATCTTATTGCTAAAATGTTAAGTTTTTATTGATTAAAACTAGACTAAATACTTTAGATTTTCATGGACCAAAACTAGACTAAAATGTTGAGAAATTTAGTCGACTAAAACTTGCCTAAAACTAAATACAGGTTTCATACAGAAAATGCAAAATGAAATTCCAGGACTTTCAAGGACTTTTTAAGCACTACTTTTTTGGTTATCAAGGATTAAAATGAGTGGGAATATGTTAAGACTTTTTGTAATCTGAATGCACTTCTTATTTCACACATAAATAATGTGCATGCATCACTCTTCACCAAAGAACTTGTCATGATATTTGACAAAGTCATCCAAATTTTCACAAGTCACAAGGTCTCTTGCTGTCTATGCTGACTTAAAAAATGTATAGTGGAAAGTTAAGCTATGAGACATGCAGGAATTGCACAAATCCAGCCAATCAGATTGCATTTTGTGATATTGTGCACTATATGCATAAGATGTTTTACCTTGATGGCCAGATCGCAGTGTTCGCTGGCGGTGGTCAGCTGCTCAATGTGTCTGTCCACCTCCGCCACGGACAGGCTACACGTGCTTTTCTTCCGGCCGCACAGGACGCTCTCCAGCCCCGTCAAAACCCGCTGCAGCTCCGAGTTCAGATCGCTGCAATTATCTGGAAAAAAAACACAAATCTCAGTGCACTGGCAGTCCATTATTGGGAATTTCTCCGGCATGAAACTGCACCCGCATGCTGTTTTAGTGTGCCATTTGTTTATAAAGCAAAAATGGCAACAATATAGGAGAGCTAATAATGTAAACATTAACCATTAATCAGATTAAAAATAATTAGATGAGAAAAAAAATGGTTTTAAAAATCATATACAGAGGTCAAAAGTTTACACCCCTTTTCAGAATCTGCAAAATGTTAATTATTTGAACAAAATAAGAGGGATCATACAAAATGCATGTTATTGTTTATTTAGTACTGACCTGAGTAAGATATTTCACATAAAAGATGTTTACATATAGTCCACTTGAGAGAATAATAGTTGAATTTATAAAAATTACACACTTGATTCTTAATACTGTGTTGTTCCCTGAATGATCCACAGCTGTTTTTTTTGTTTAGTGATAGTTGTTCAGGAGTCTCTTGTTTGTCCTGAACAGTTAAACTGCCTGCTGTTCTTCAGAAAAAACCTTCAGGTCCCACAAATTCTTTGGTTTTCCAGCATTTTTGTGTATTTGAACCCTTTCCAACAATGACTGTATGATTTTGAGATCCATCTTTTCACACTGAGGACAACTGAGGGACTCATATGCAACTATTACAGAAGGTTCAAACACTCACTGATGCTCCAGAAGGAAAAAACATGCATTAAGAGGAGGGGGTGAAAACTTTTGAACAGAATGGAGATGTGTACATTTTTCTTATTTTGCCTAAATATCATATTTTTTCACTTAGTACTGCCCTTCAAGAGGCTACAGAAGATACTTGCATGTTTCCCAGAAGACAAAATAAGTTAAATTTACTCCGATCTTCAAATCTTTCTGCTCTTAATGCATGTTTTTTTCTTTCTGGATCATCAGTGAGTGTTTGAACCTTCTGTAATAGTTGCATATGAGTCTCTCAGTTGTCCTCAGTGTGAAAAGATGGATCTCAAAATCATACAGTCATTGTTGGAAAGAGTTCAAATACACAAAAATGCTGAAAAACCAAAGAGTTTGTAGGAGCTGAAGGATTTTTCTGAGGAACAGCAGGCAGTTTAACTGTTCAGGACAAACAAGGGACTCATGAACAACTATCACTAAACAAAAAAACAAAAACAGCTGTGGATCATTCAGGTAACAATACATTTTTAAGAATAAAGGGGGTGTAAACTTTTAAAAGGGGTCATTTTATAAATTCAACTATTATTTTCTCTTGTGGACTACATGTAAACATCTTTTATGTGAAATATCTTATTCAGGTCAGTGCTAAATAAAAAATAACATGCATTTGGTATGATCCCTCTTATTTTGCTAAAATAATGAACATTTTGCAGATTGTAAACTTTTGACCTCAGCTCTATAAGTATAGTAAATTAAAACCACACACACAGGCAAATGAAATGGAAAAACCAGAGTTAATCAGAACTCGTATGAATCAATACGATCGCTGACATGAGCAGATTATTGATCCAGAGCTGTATTAATATTCCCGCCTGCAGGGAATATGCTGTCATACATTAACCATGAAACATAAAAGTGCTCATGGGAAAAACACTGGATGAGATTCACATTGAACCTCCAGGAACCTTTCAAGAAATTTCAGAAGTTTACTTTTGTATGAAGTAAATGATATGATCTTTCCTCACGGAAACTGCTTTGTTAATAAAACAAAAAAATTAAAAAAAAAATGTGTATATAAACCTTTTTGGACTAAAAGTATGACATTTGACTTAAAACAGATTTTTTTTTTCCAAAAATAAAAAGAAGCTAAAAGCATAAAAAAGCAATTTATTGCTTAAAATAAAATAAACATTAACAGACTAATTATTAACTTAAAAATAAAATAAAATAAATAAATAAATAAATATATATAGAAAATATTTTATTTCAGCTAGCTGCTGAAACATTTTCATTTTCATTTAGTTTAGGTACTGAAATAACTTAAACCTAATAAACAAACTTAAAACTGAACAAAAATAAATAAAAAAATACTAAAACTAAAATTAAAAAGAGAACAGAAAATGTTTAAACAAAAAATAAAATGGTACATCAATGATTTTATTTATAAAAGCATAAAAAAGCAATTTATTACTTAAAATTAAAAAAACATTATCTGAATAATTATTAACTTAAAATATTAAATAAATTACATACAATTAAAATTAAAAATTAAATACAATTAAAATGAGAACAGAAAATGTTTAAAACAAATCTTAATCAAAAGTATATCAATGATATTAAAAGTCTGAATATAAAATTGTAATTAAAACAGTTAATTTCTCTCATAGCGAGTGGAAAACAACTCCATTATTACCACTTTTGCAATGCAAAGCTGTTTTAATCACGCCAATAAAGCTTCTAGAATCTGTCATTTCCTTTCACAGATGGGCATGATGCATGCTGGGAATGTTCCTACAATACATTTGTAATGGAAAACACCATTAGACGGCGTGATTCACAGCAGCTGAAGGGACAATGACAGCATCCCGACCGCTGAGGCCTTTAAAAGCTTTTGTGTGGAGCGTATCGGCTTGATCGAGTGGAAAAACAAAAGAAAGCCGACTGAAGACGTCGATTACGCTCAGCAAAACGAGTCTGTCTGTCTTTCAGCTGCGCTAAACGTCATCGTTGCCATTATAAAGTAAGACTGAAGCATTATGGGAAACACGTACTGTACACTCGCACAAAGGAGGTTTTTCTCTTTCAGCAGAAGCCTTTATTTGCTCTCTAATGAACTTCGCTGTGTAAGAGAAACACTGGAGATCTCTCTGTGAAAACACACAACTGCTGCTGTAAACCAGGCCAATATTTCCCATGAGTCTGCAGTGATAAACACAGAAGTGACCTCCAGAACCTATGCAAACTCAAAGTCACTGTGTGAAGATAAAAGAGCGAATCTCACAACATTTCACCCCCAAATTAATAGACAAATGCATAATAATTACGAAGTCTGTTTTTAGTTATTAGAGAAATGCAAAATCTCATTATGCTGAGTTTATTCTCAATAATAATTCTTATTAATCTACAAAAATATGTCTGTAATATTTTACTATAATCAGCATATAATAGTAAAGAAATACTACCATGATGCAAATACTTCACATTTTGCATTTCAAATGTGCTTAGTCTAATATTTTTTTCTTTTAAGAACTGTAATGTTTCCAAAAACAGGCATGATGTTCAATAATTTGAATAAAATTTACATTTACATTTGTATTATTATGACACTATTTTAATGCCATGTAATTTAAGTTTAATTGTATTATTTTACATTATTTATTTTACAATTTTTTTGTCATTATTTTCATGACATTATTACTTTACATTTATTATTTCATATTTGCATTATTACATTATTTGTGAGACAGTATTAGTTTATATTCACATTTATTATTTAAAATTTACATTGCCATTTTAATTACATTATTATTTTATATTTACATTTATTATTTTACATTTTCACAAAATTATTATTTCACTTTTATATTTATTTTACATTTGCATTATTACAGCATTATTTGTGAGAAAGTATTTATATTCACATTTATGATTTTACATTTACACTAATTTTAATGACATTATTATTTTACATTTGCAATTTTACATTGTCATTTTAAATGACATTTTGTTGTTATATTTAACTTATTTTACATTTTCATTGTCATTATGACTTTTTTTACATTTATATTTATTATTTCATATTTGCATTATTATAACATTATTTGTGAGACAGTATTATTTTATAATCACATTTATTATTTAAAATTTACATTGCCATTTTAATGACATTATTATTTTATATTTAATGTTATTTTATATTTACATTTGTTTTACATTTTCACAAAATTAATATTTCACATTTATATTTATTATTTTACATTATTTGTGAGAGTATTTATATTCACATTTATGATTTTACATTTACACTTTAATTTTAATGACATTATTTAACATTTACATTTATTATTTTAAATTTGTATTGTAATTTTCATGACATTATTATTTTATATTTTTATTGTCATTTTCTTGACATTATTTTACATTTGTATTATTATGACACCATTTTAATGTCATTTAATTTAAGTTTAATTTATTATTTTATATTTACATTATTTATTTTACATTTTTATTGTCATTATTTTCATGACATTATTACTTTACATTTATATTTATTATTTCACATTTGCATTATTATAACATTATTTGTGAGACAGTATTATTTTATATTCACATTTATTATTATTTTATATTTAATGTAGTTTATATTTAAATTGATTATTTTACTTTTTTTTACATTATTACTTCACTTTTATATTTATTATTTACACTTTAATTTTAAATGACATTATTATTTTACATTTGCATCATGACATGAATTTCATGATGGTATTATTCATTTACGTTTGCAATTTTACATTGTCATTTTTATTATTATATTTAATTTATTATCTTACATTTTCATTGGCATTATGACATTATTCTTTTACATTTGTATTATTATGACATTTAAACTATAATCTAAATGCTTCAGTTTTTTTGCATTACAGTGATGAACATTTTGCAGTTCAAATGTGTTTAATATTCATGAAAATAATGTCCTAGTTTAAAGAATTGTAATGTCTCAAAAAAAGGCATCATAATTTAATTCTTTTGATGTTGGAATGTAATACATGTTCTTGGCAGGCTGCTGTGAGATTCAGTCCCTCATAAATCATGTTTTTCAGATTTTCGGCAGGTCATTTCTGAGATTGGATTTGGAAACATAATAATCCATCAGTTTTTTTGGGTCTGATTTATTCAGTCGAGCTCCTCACCCATGTCTGCAGTGACCAGCGTGGACTGGTTCTCAGGCAGTGAGATGGAGGCCTGGTCGGGGTCCTGATCGATGCTCCGGTCGTCCTCGTTAACTTCTTGCTGGCTGTGACTGAGATCAGAGCGAAGCTCCGAAAACTCATCCTCCTCCCTGAGAGACACAGAGATGTTATGACCAATGAGAAAAATCACCACAGAAAGTGTGCAGATGTTCTGTTGACACTGACATTTTGAGTACATCAAAAACACACTGACTCAATTACAATTACGACTTTTTCAAGGAACTTGTCTTTTTCTTGGAAATCTGAGTTTATGACTCACAATTCTGAGTTTACAATCTAGCAATTCTGACTTTATTCGGGGAATCCTGAGTTTATGTCACAATTCTGAGTTTGTCTCTTAGAATCATAACTTTATTTCTGGATTTCTGAGTTTATGTCACGCAATTCTGAATTTATTCTCAGAATCTGGAGTTTACGTCACAATTCTGAGTTTTTGTCTCGGAATACCGACTTTATTCCCGGATTTCTGAGTTTACGTCTCACAATTCTGACTTCATTCTTGGAATTCTAAGGTTTACGACTCACAATTCTGTCTCGGAATCTGGAGTTTTTTAGTTACAATTCTGAGTTTATGTCACGCAATTCTGAATTTATTCTCAGAATCTGGAGTTTTTTAGTCACAATTCTGAGTTTTTGTCTCGGAATCCTGACTTCATTCCCGGAATTCTGAGTTTATGTCTTGCAATTCAAACCTTTTTCTTGGAATCCTGAGTTTACATCTCACAATTCTGAGTTTATTTTCGGAATTCTGAGTTCGCATCTGGCAAATCTGACTTTATACACATAATTCTGAGTTTACATCTAGCAATTCTGACTTCATTCTCGGAATTCTGAGTTTACGTCTCACAATTCTGACTTTATGTCTTGGAATCCTGATTTTATTCCCGGAATTTTGAGTTTACGTCTTTCAATTCGGACCTTTTTCCTGGAATCCTGAGTTTACGTCACAATTCTGAGTTTGTCTCTTAGAATCATAACTTTATTCCTGGATTTCTGAGTTTATGTCACGCAATTCTGAATTTATTCTCAGAATCTGGAGTTTACGTCACAATTCTGAGTTTTTGTCTCGGAATACCGACTTTATTCCCGGATTTCTGAGTTTACGTCTCACAATTCTGACTTCATTCTTGGAATTCTAAGGTTTACGACTCACAATTCTGTCTCGGAATCTGGAGTTTTTTAGTTACAATTCTGAGTTTATGTCACGCAATTCTGAATTTATTCTCAGAATCTGGAGTTTTTTAGTCACAATTCTGAGTTTTTGTCTCAGAATACCAAGTTTATTCCCGGAATTCTGAGTTTTTGTCTCACAATTCTGACTTTATGTCTCGGAATCCTGACTTCATTCCCGGAATTCTGAGTTTATGTCTTGCAATTCAAACCTTTTTCTTGGAATCCTGAGTTTACATCTCACAATTCTGAGTTTATTTTCGGAATTCTGAGTTTGCATCTGGCAAATCTGACTTTATACACATAATTCTGAGTTTACATCTAGCAATTCTGACTTCATTCTCGGAATTCTGAGTTTACGTCTCACAATTCTGACTTTATGTCTTGGAATCCTGAGTTTACATCTCACAATTCTCTGTATATTTTCGCAATTCTGAGTTTGCATCTGGCAAATCTGACTTTATACACATAATTCTGAGTTTGTATCTAGCAATTCTGACTTCATTCTCAGAATTCTGAGTTTGTGTCTTGGAATCCTGACTTTATTCCCGGAATTTTGAGTTTCCGTCTTTCAATTCTGACCTTTTTCCTGGAATCCTGAGTTTACGTCTCAATTCTAAGGTTGTGTCTCAGAATCCTGACTTTATTCCTGGAATTCTGAATTTTATGTCATGCAATTCTGACTTTATTTTTTAGGATCCGGAGTTTATATCTTCATTTCTGAGTTTGTGTCTCGGAATCTTGACTTTTTCTTGGAATCCTGACTTTACGTCTCACAATTCTAACTTTATTTTCTCAATTCTGACTTTGCATCTGGCAAATCTGACTTTATACACATAATTCTGAGTTTACATCGAGCAATTCTGACTTCATTCTCGGAATTCTGAGTTTTCGTTTCACAGTTCTGACTTGGTCTAGGAATCCTGACTTTATTCACGGAATTTTGAGTTTACGTCTCACAATTCTGACTTTATTCTTGGAATCCTGACTTCCCGGAATTCTGAGTTTACGTCTTGCATATCTGACCTTTTTCCGGGAATCCTGAGTTTATGTCTCACAATTATGAGTTTGTCTCTCAGAATCCTGACTTTATCCCTGGAATTCTGAGTTTGTGTCTCGGAATCCTGACTTTATTCACGTAATTCTGAGTTTACGTCACGCAATTCTCACTTTATTCACAGAATTCTCAGTTTCCATCTCACAACTCTGACTTTATTCTCTGAATCCTGAGTTTATTCTTGGAAATTCTTATACTTTATTCTTGGAATTAAAAGTTAACGTTCTGCAATTCTGACTTTTTTCTCTGAATTCTGAGTTTACATCTAGCAATTCTGACCTTTTCTTGGAATCCTGAATTTACGTCCCACAATTCTGACTTTATGTCTCGGAATCCTGACTTTATTCCCGGAATTTTGAGTTTACGTCTCACAATTCTGACTTTGTCTAGGAATCCTGACTTGATCCCTGGAATTTTAAGTTTACATCTCACAATTCTGGCTTTATGTCTTGGAATCCTGACTTCCCGTAATTCTGAGTTTACGTCTTGCATATCTGACCTTTTTCCTGGAATCCTGAGTTTACGTCTCACAATTCTGAGTTTGTGTCTCAGAATCCTGACTTTATTCATGTAATTCTGAGTTTACGTCACGCAATTCTGACTTTAATCACAGAATTCTCAGTTTCCATCTCACAATTCTGACTTTATTCTTGGAATTATAAGTTTACGTTTTGTAATTCTGACTTTTTTTTATTCCACCTCAGAAAATAAAAAATAATTGCGACTTTTTATCTCCCAATTCAGACTTTTCCCCCTTTGCACTTCTCACAATCTGGACCTTTCCTTTTCAGAATTGCAAGGTTTTTTATTATTTCTGGCAATTTTTTTTTTTTTTTTTTTTTACTTTTTTTCTCTCAGAAGTGCAATTCTGAGTTAATATCCTTCAGTTATGAGGTTTGTTCTTAGAACTGCAAGAAAAAGTCCCATTTGTGAGATTAAAAAGTCACGAGTACCTTCTTTCATTATTTTCTTATGGCATTTACACATCTTGCAACTAAACACGAATTGAATTTGATCATGCTTTTATTTGAGATAATGAAAAGCTACAAAATTAGAAACTAATTTCCCGTTTAATATTGCATACAACTCAAGGCAGGTTATCAAATTCCAGAGTTATGATTCAGGGATGAATATGAAAGTCAACAGAGGCCTGGAGTCATTTGGCATATTCTAATTTCCCTAACGAGGATGCAAACGGCCCGACCTGCTGCATACATATGAGGCGTTTCTAATTAAACACCGAAGTTCATCTCATTCACATGCAGCTGAACGCACGTGAAAACAAGACACGCGGCCACCGGTTCACCGCATCTCCAATCACAACTCAATATTCATGAGCTGCGGGAAGAATCAAGTTGTTTTCATGCAGTTCATTTAGTAAAGTAAACGAGATCTCTTCAGAATAAACGGCGAAAGGAGACACTCATCTCCTGCTGGGTTTCCAGGCCAAATGACAAGATGAGATGCGCTTGAGTAACATTTATCCTGACAGAGGATTCAGGAGATTTAAAGGAGCATTAAAGCAGCTGATATCTGTCATTGAGCAGAGTTACACACCTACAAATCACAGTAAGAGGCTTTAAAGGGAAGCTTTCCTGTGTTCAGTGAACACAGACGGAGACTCCAAACACTACTGAGCTGCCTACATAGACAACACTGCGGCCATCACTTACACTTATGCAATTATCCAAAGCCATTTACAAAAGAGAAACAAAGCAGCATTCGTCAAAGAGCCAACTATTTTTGTAATGCAATCGAGTTAGTAAATTACATTTTGCATAAAGAAAATGAAGCCACAAAATTACGTTTGCATTAGTATGACAACATTTATCATAATATTATTTTACATTGACATTTACTGATTTAGACTTGAATTATGACCATTACTAGTTATATTTATTATTTTAACTTTGCATAATTATGTGTAAGACATAATTACAATTTATATTTACATATTTATATTACATTTATATTTACATTTGTTATTTTACATTTGCATTTAATCTTCATGACACTATTATTTTACTACTCTGTGTTTAAATTTTTATTTTTTCAATTATTTTAACAACTATTTTACATTTATATTTATTATTTCACATTTACTTTTTATGACAATTTTCAATACATTAATTTGACATTTTTATTATTTTGTATGTATATTTGGCTATTATTTTACATTTATTATTTTGCATTATTACATTATTTTTGATACGTTTTATATTCACATTTATTTTACACTGCATTACTGGTCATTATTTTCATGACATTATTTTGCTGTTATATTTATTATTTTACCTTTGCATTATTGACATTATTTGCAAGAAGGTAGTACGTTATATTTACTTTTATTATTTTACATTTGAATTTACATGTTATCTTCATGACACTATTATTTTACATTTGCATTATTTTGTTATTATTTTAACAACTGCTATTATACATTTAAATTTATTATTTCACATTTAGATTATGACATTATTTTGCATTTACTATTTTACAGTTGAATCTTTTTTTTATTTAAATGATATTGTACATTTATTACTTCGAATTATGACATTATTTTATGCTTACATTTATTTTACATTTGCATTATTGTCATTATTTTTATGACATTATTCTACACTTATATTTATTATAATATTGACATTATAATATTATGACATTCCTTATTTTGTTTTTATATTTATTATTTTATATTTGCATTATTATGACATTTTCAATACACCACTATTTTTATTTTACAATTTCATTATATTATTTGTAGGGCATATTACATTATATTTACATTTGTCAGTATTTTCAAGACATTATTATTTTATATTTAATATTTTTCCTTTACTGTCATTTTCATTTTGTCATTATTTTAATACCTTTTATTTTACATTTATGACATTATTTTGCATTAATATTTCTTTTAGATTTGCATTATGAAATTAGTTTCAAGACATTTTAATTTCCAGTTATATTATTTTACATTTGCATTATTATGACATTAGTTCAAGACATTATTACTTTGCATTTATTTTTATTTTACATTATTATCATATTATTTTACATTAGCATTATTATAACTACTTAAGGCATTATCATTTTGCTTTCATATTTTTAATTTTATATTTGAATTATGACATTTTCAATACGTGACTTTTACATTTATATTTAATATTTTACATTTTCATTATTGATTATTTGTAATTACTCACCATTTGTAAGACAGTTTTACTTGATATTTACATCTGTGTCATTGTTTTCAAGATATTATTATCTTACATGAATTATTTTACTTTTTTATTATTTTATTATTTATTTTGTATTTATATTTATTATTTCACATTTACATTATGACATTATTTTCAAGACATTACCATTTTACATTTTTATTATTGTCTTTATTTGACTATTTTTTTCCATATATTATTTTGCATTATGACATTTTATTTTTACATTAACAGTTATTTTGTATTAGCATCATCTTATATTTAATATTTTACATTAGCAGTATTATGACATTACTTTAAAGACATTTTTTTTTATTCATTATTATATATTTGCATTATTTTATTTATAAGTTTGCATTATGACATTATTTTGCATTAATATTTATTTTAGATTTGCATTTTGACAAAAGTGTCAAGACATTTTAATTTCCAGTTATATTATTTTACGTTTGCATTATTATGATATTACTTTCAAGATATTATTATTTTGCATTTATTATTATTTTATTATATTTTATTATTATTATTACATTATTATCGTATTATTTTACATTAACATTATTATAACTACTTTCAAGGCATTATTATTTTGCTTTCATATTTTTTATTTTATATTTGCATTATGACATTTTTTCCACCACGTGACTATTTTAGATTTATATTTAATATTTTACATTTTCATTATTGATTATTTGTAATTATTCACCATTCGTAAGACAGTTTTACTTTATATTTACATCTGCGTCATTATTTTCGAGACATTACTATTTTACATTTTCATTATTTAATGACTATTATTTTGCATTTACACTTATAATGACATTATTTTTAACACATTTTCTGTCCTAACTCCTATTACTGTAATAATACAGTCAATTGTCAACTGTTCACACATCAGGGTCGTGTTTGTTGTGATGACTTTAATTAAGCCTGTTTTTAATTCAAAAAACAATCTGTAAAACAGATGAGAATCTAATGAGGATCACTGAAAGTAATGAGATTACAAACAAACTCAGATGCACTACAGTAATCAGCGTTATGGGCATAAATGAGCTGAAATTTCATTAAAAAAACGTAATAGCTCTAAAAACGGGCTTCATTATCATTACGCAAATGATATTTTTTTGTATTTCCTACAGTGGTGTGCTCTTGAGATGAGGTTTTCTGCCTATGTGAAGCAGCTCATGAGGCTTAGGAGCAGAATTAGAGATGATCAGCGTGTCTCCGGTCAGGTGCTGAAGGGTAAAACTCTCCCAGGAGTCTCAGCAGACAAGACCACCATCGGCGCTGAAGACCAGACCGACCTCAGACAGCTGCACTCACACACTCACACACTCTTACTGTATGTGTGCATGCTTTTGTTCCTGCTCTGTAAGCTGCTTTGGATAAAAGCATCTGCTAAAAGCATAAATGTAAATGTGTGGTCCAAACACAAGACTTCTCTAAGCATTTGCGTTCGGCTGTGTCGACTAAAAAAAGAAATGTGTGTTTACATTTTCCCAGTCACTAATGATGACAAACCAATGACTATATTGGGCTTTTAATAATCAGTATTTATGTCAGTCAGACATTCATCTGCACAGCATTTGTCACAACACTCATCGTTTGCAAGCAGTGATACACTGATCTTGATTAGATTTGTTGACCGCTCTGATTGGACTGATTCTGATACAGACTGACATTTTTAAAAAAATATATTTATATTTATTTTTGAAGAAAGAGACAAAAAAAATGTCTCTACTGTTCTATTAAGGGACCAAAATATGAATCATTATTGATATATTAAGACATTAAAATATCTAAAATATTAAATGCTATTGATCCATTAAGACATTAATATATATATATTCAATTAAAATATTCATTGCTATTGATCTATTAAGAAATTAAAATATATATTACTAAAATGTAAATATTAACCGCTGTTGACATATTAATAGATTAAAATATTAATTGCTATTGATATATTAAGAGATTAAAATATGTATTAATAAAATTTAAATATTAATTGCTATTGATATATTAAGAGATTAAAATATGAATTGCCATTGACATATTAAGAGATTAAAATATGTATTACTAAAATTAAAATATTAATTGCTGTTGACATATTAATAGATTAAAATATTAATTGCTATTGATATATTAAGAGATTAAAATATTAATTTCTATTGATATATTAAAACATTAAATTATATATTAATAGATTAAAATACTAATTGCTATTGATCTATTAAGATATTCAAATATTAATTTCTATTGATATATTAATACATTAAAATATATATTAATAGATTCAAATATGAATTGCTATTGATATATTAAGAGATTAAAATATATATTAATACAATTAAAATATGAATTGCTATTGATATATTAAGAGATTAAAGTATATATTACTAATATTGAAATATGAATTGCTGTTGATATATTAATAAATTAAAATATATATTAATAGATTAAAATATTAATTGCTATTGATATATTAAGAGATTAAAATATTAATTTCTATTGATATATTAAAACATTAAATTATATATTAGATTAAAATACTAATTGCTATTGATCTATTAAGATATTCAAATATTAATTTCTATTGATATATTAAAACATTAAATTATATATTAATAGATTAAAATACTAATTGCTATTGATCTATTAAGATATTCAAATATTAATTTCTATTGATATATTAATACATTAAAATATATATTAATAGATTCAAATATGAATTGCTATTGATATATTAAGAGATTAAAATATATATTAATACAATTAAAATATGAATTGCTATTGATATATTAAGAGATTAAAGTATATATTACTAATATTGAAATATGAATTGCTGTTGATATATTAATAAATTAAAATATATATTAATAGATTAAAATATGAATTGCTATTGATCTATTAAGAGATTCAAATATTAATTTCTACTGATATATTAAAACATTAAATTATCTATTAATATATTAAAATACTAATTGCTATTGATCTATTAAGATATTCAAATATCTAACAGATTCAAATATAAATTGCTATTGATATATTAAGAGATTCAAATATACATAGATTATAATATTAAGACATTAAAATACGAATTACTATTGATATAATAACACATTAAAATATATATAAATAGATTAAAATACTAATTGCTATAGATATATTAATACATTAAAATATTAATCACTACTGATCTATTAAGGCATTAAAATATATAATAATCTATTAAAATATTAACCGCTATTGATATATTAAAAGATTAAAATATTGACTGCTATTAAGAGATCAAAACATCAGTCTCTACTGATCTAGTGAGAGATTCAAATAATATTTTATGAAGAGACTTAATTGTTGGTTGGTTGGAAATCATATCGACCACCTCTAAGTGGTTTATACAGACAGCTGCTAGAAAGTCACACATAATGCTTTAGTATGTGTGAGTGTTTCATCAGTTTATGCACGTTGTGTGTGTGTGTGTGTGTGTGTGTGTGTGTGACCTGATGGTGGCTCCTTGCAGCAGGTCTATCTTCTTGTTGAGTTCGGCGATGATGCTGTGCAGCTCTGTGATTCGCTCCTCGTAACGCAGCGTTGTCCGCTCCTGAACCTCCTCATGCTCCCGCAGCAGATGAGACTGCTCACACTGAAAACACACACACAGCGGGACAGGGATTAATAATGCAGTGTTACACTCAGGAAAACTGTATGGGACTGCAAGGTGAGACAAACAAACACAACACATGCTGCGAACACACACACACACACACACACACACACACACACACGGTGAGAGATCAAACTCTCCATGAGACATGATGAACACCTGGAGAAACACACACACACACACACACACACACACACACACACACACACACACACAGACAGAGCTTATATTATTTTAGAGAGCTCCGCTCATAGACTCCCATTGATTTTCTATATTAATCATATTTTCCCTCTGCTAACTCTAAACTCTCACAGAAAGCTGCACATCAGTAGATTTACAGACAAACATCATTTGGACTATTTATGAGCCTTACAATGTCATTAAATGTCCACACAAGTCACTCATGATATATTTCACACAAACACGTGCTTATTGAACTGCAGCTTTGGAAAAACAGCCAAAAATCAGACAAACTACTCATTTCAGACTAACATCAAAATCTGTGCAGCTTGCTTTATTTACCGGTATTTTAGCTTACATAGTTAAGTTTGCTTGAGAAAGCCAACTTACTGATCTGCTATTTTCTTCTGAGACTAAAACTGTGAACTCTATCTCCTCCTAGAGCTTTAACTCTACAAACTCCAAACTCAGCCCAGATCTTCAGACTGATCTGTAGTTGGTTGCTATATCTTTTCTAACTGATCGGACTAACGATTTTCGTAAAAATAACGATTAAAACTGGGTAAAATCCCATAGACTTACATTGACGGAATGTTCAAATGAGCCAAGACATTCAAATTTCAACTGTCAAAATTCCCACAATCCTTTGAGACTCAATCTAGCTTCCCTTCTATGTACCATTTCTAATCCATTCAAACTCATTCAAACTAACTTGCTAATCATACTAGAATCATGCTAGCTACTTGCTAATCATACTAGAAACATGCTAGCTACTTGCTAATCATGCTAAAATCATGCTAGTAACTTGCTAATCATGCTAGAATCATGCTAGTAACTTGCTAATCATGCTAGAATCATACTAGAATAATGCTAGCTACTTGCTAATCATGGTAATAACATGCCAGTAACACACTAGCAACCACCCTGAGTACCTAGCAACTGCTTAGCAACACCCTAGCAACCACCCAGGGTACCCTAGCAACCACATAGCAACACCCTAACAACCACCCTGAGTACCCTAGCAACCGCATAGCAACACCCTAGCAACCACCCCGGGTACCCTAGCAACCGCATAGCAGCGCACTAGCAACCACTCTGGGTGCCCTAGCAACCGCATAGCAACACCCTAGCAACCACCCCGGGTACCCTAACAACCGCATAGCAACGCACTAGCAACCGCTTCGGGTACCCTAGCAACCGCGTAGCAACACCCTTACAACCACTCAGAGTACCTTAGCAACCGCATAACAACACCATAGCAACCGCTTCGGGTACCCTAGCAACCGCGTAGCAACACCCTTACAACCACTCAGAGTACCTTAGCAACCGCATAGCAACACCCTAGAAACCACTCTGGGTACACTAGCATGCTAAACTCTTAAACTCTTAAACTCTTAAACTTTTAAACTCTTAAACTCTCAAACTCTCAAACTCCCAAACTCCCAAACTCTTAAACTTTTAAACTCTTTAAACTTTCTGGCCCGGCTTTCTCAAGACAACTTAAAGTTTGTCTTGACAAACTTTTTTATCTAGTTTCTGAATGTAATTATATAATGTGATGTACAGCTTACTAATTTAGGTTGTTACCTTTTTTTTCTTTATTATTAAAAATGTTAAAAATATGTTATTAACCGGTATTTATTTTACTTAAACTGGTTTCTGACCGTAATAATACACAGGAACGCAGGAACAGAAAGGTTCAAATATCAAATCTGTTCAAAGTAAACTAATACATTTTATTACTATTATTATTATTATTATTATTTATTTATTTATTTCAGTTTTTTAAGCCCTGCTTTATGCAAATGACCAATATCGGCATCAGTATCGGCCAAAAAAAGAAGAAAAAAAAAAACTATCACTGCATCCCTACTTTTGATATTTGTAATATCTTATGTAGGATTGTATGCATCTCAGGTACATTTGTACTGTGTTACTATAAAAATGTTATTTTAGTAAAATAATTTAATTATTAAAAATATACTGTTACAGTTTTTAACATTTTGAATTTATATGCAAATTTATTTATGATTTTTAAAATGATAATTTTTGGCATTAATTAGTCTTAATTTCAATTTTTAACATCACAGTCTTGACTATTTATTATATTATACAAGACTAGTATATTATATAGGGCCAACTTCCATTTTTTCTCTATTTTAATAGTTAATGGCAATTAAAAAGCATGTCTAATTAATTAAAACCATGACACTTACAATTTAATATTAGTTTATTAATTTACATTTTTTCTGGTAATCAAATGAAGGCGTAAAACTAAT